>CM059188.1:29276399-29977925 GCA_030323885.1 Branchipolynoe longqiensis
CACTGCACATTAATCAGTGCAGTGTAATCACTTCCCAGTTATCATAGTGTAGTAATCACTGTGCAGTAATCACTGCACAGTGATAACTGTACATTAATCACTGCACAATAATCACTGCACATTAATAACTACACATTAATCACTGCACTTTAATCATCACAGCTTAACAACTGGAATTGCTAACACTCGCTTCCATCCAAGTCATTCAGCGATACATGCACCAATGTGTCGTTCTCTTATTTCGCTTACAAAGAACAGGAAACAAAGAGCTCTACTCACCACCACCTCATAGTTAATGTTGATAAACTTGCAGCCATCGAGGCGTGAGGGTGCGATGGCCGGCACCTCTATGGCCCGGCTGGTCCAAGCCTGCCGCTTACCAGCCTTTATTGCAGCTCCGGGAACCAGCCGCAGCTCCAGCGTCACCTGGTGGCATTTCTCTGAATCAGAGCCGTACGTCACGATCTGGGAATACAAGAACGCAAGATGTGACAGGGCTCTGGACTGGGTTGCGCCGGGGGGGGGGGGGGGGGGTGGCTTGAGGTGAGCAGTTCACTTCCGTCCACTTCAGGAATGTTTGTTTGTTGTTGTTTTACGTTCTAGCAACATCCAAGGTAATATCAGGCTGGGTACCGAATTGTGACAGTGCATACTTGTGGCGACTTTATAGTGTTGTCCTGTTGGGAGACCAGGCTGCCAGCACGATGACCTGATATCCCACATTATCCTGACACTGAGCCAACCAGTTCTTGCCCTATCCTAATAATGCCGAGCGCCTGGCGAGGAAGTGACAAGTATCAATTTTGAAGTCATTGGTTTGAGTCAACCAGAATTTGAACCCCACAAACCCATGAGTTCGGATCCCCCGATCTCCCAAAATAGGACACGGACACTCAATCAATCAATCAATAGGATACAGCTATAATGGGTCTTGGACCTGTTAGCCACTCTTAATTAGTCATTAATTAATAGAAATGGAGACAGTTCTTCAGATGTGGTGGATCATAGCAACTGTCACTGGCTCCAAGATATATGTAATGCTTGACCAGTATGCATCCAGTCGGGACTTGAAACAGTTCACCGATTCCGCTGCTACAACACTCTCTGGCAGGTCATTCCACAGGTCAACCACCCTAAAGCCGAAAAAGTTGTGTCGCAGGTCCAGTCTGGAGTACTGCTTCCTCAGCTTCAGGGAGTGTCCCCTGGTCCTGGTGTTGGAGTCTCTGATTCAGCCATACCATCTGGTCTGCTTCAGTCCTAGGTGATGTTAGACTTCAGCGACCCCTTGTAATCAACAAATCCCTGGCATGCATAGAAAAGTTCTGAAGGCGTGAACTGGTTTGATCTCATTTGGACTGGACGCGGTGGCTGAATCAGTTACCAGACGGAAGGGGAGAATGAGTTGAGCATCCATCTCCAGTGTTGGTAGATCGTGGGATTCGAAAGCACGGGTTAGAACCCTGCTTGAGTCAAACAAGTTTCTTTAAACTGGAGACTTGTCGCTTCCTAGCCAGGCATTCAGCATTATTTGGATATGGCAAGGACTGGTTGACTCAGTGTCAGGATAATGTGACTGAGTGGGATTTCAGGTCATGGTGCTGGTGGCCTGGTTTCCCAGTGGGGAAGTACTATAAAGTCACCAGGAGTGCGCACTGTCACAAGTCGGTACCCATCCTGAAAATACCTTAGATGTTGCCAGGATGTAAAACCCAAATAACCAATCAACTGAATCAGTAAGTGCACATGCTTTCCCACGTAGAAGGCCAGGAGTTCGAATTCCAGCCGAGTCAAACCAATGACTTAAAATATTGATACTTGTCACTACCTAGCCTGGCATCTTTCGGTATTATTAGGTTAGGGCACGGACTGGTTAGCTCAGCATCAGGATAATGCGATGGAGTGGGAAATTGAGTCATGGTGCTGGCAGACTGGATTCCCAGTGGGGCAGTACACACTGTCACAAGTTGGTACGCATCATGATATGACCTTAGATGTTGCCAGGAGATAAACAAATAAACAGAATCTCATTTGCCTGTTCTTCCGACTAGAGGACGCCTACTATATCAGGACAACATTCGTCTCGATTTTTGTTTAAAGAAAAAAAAGTAGGCCTGTGAATGTGATTGACACAACAGACAGCATACTCCATATACGCGGTATGCGGCATGCGAATGCGAATGTGGTATATGCGGAATAGATATATGCCAACCCCCAATAGCCGATGTCTACTTTTTGTGCTGGGAGATGGCTAAGCAAAAATAAACACCAAAACGGTTACCCATGACATTTTTGGGGGGTTTTCCTCCAAATTTGTGAAGGAAGATCAAAGTTACTATTGTTTTCTATGGCAAACACAGCAGTATTCACATTCGCACCGATCCGCCCATGGGTCGATCCATTTGCCGCATTCGCATTCGCATTCGCATTCGCATTCGGATGTATGAAAGCACCACTATTCATTTACATGCTTTTTCAATTCTTTGCCGCATTCGTATTCGCATTCGCATGCCACACACCGCATATAAGGAATATTAGCTTTAGCCATTAACACGCAATCGAGCAATAAAGAAATCAGGTAATCGAGTAATCAAGCAAACAATCAAGCAAGCAAATACTCAAGCAATCAAGCAAACAATCAAGTAATCAAGCAACCAAGTAGGCACCCAACTGAGCAATCAACCGAGCAATCAACCAATAGAGGGCGTGCACGTGACATCATTACTTAGCAATCAGCAGTCAGCGGGCTGCCATATTGGATTATGAGCACCCTCCCTAGCCATGTTGTGAATGCATGCAGATGAAGTAAAATAGAGTTTTCTTGTGTTATGGGAGGTTCTGGGTAGTTTACCTCCAACGTCTTTACTTGCAGCACTTTAGCAACAACTTCTGAGGCCAAAATGCTCAAAACAGTGACAACTAAACCAACAAATCAGTAAATAACCACATCAAACAAGCAAATAGTCAAGCAATCGAGCAAACAATCAAGTAATCAAGCAACCAAGCAAGCACCCAACCGAGCACTCAACCGAGCAATCAACCAATCAAACAATCATTACACGCCCACCTGTCGGAGTGCTAGCGCCGTGGTGCTGACGCGGTTTGGGGACAGGTTGGTGACGTCCACCTCAGCGTGCAGCCTCTCCCCGGGTACGTAGCAGGGCCTGGTGATTCTGAGGGCGGCGTCCACCCGGCCCGCCTTGCAGCAGGTGGTGTGCAGCAGGAACTCGCGCTCTGCACTCGGCGGCGTCTGTAAGTGAGGGCAGACCAGGCAGCAGCCGGGTGTGTTAGGCTGTGTATCCATAGACTGGAACACCCTTGTGGTTAGATAAAGGATTAACCCTGTACTTGCAGTACATGGGTGAATACCAGCCATATATCAAAACAGTCGAAAATACGAGGAAATGAAATGAGAGCCTAATTTCACAATCTAAGAAGCAACACTTATTCTTTATATATATATTCACATTTCCCCGCTACCTTTGAGTTGAAAAATATAATAAAACATATAGTTGAATAGAATTTAAAGGTGAAATCGGTGGCGTTCCAATGGTGCCATCTTGTCTTTTTGCATTCTCTCCCATTTCACCAACTCTGTGCCGATATAAGTACCCATTTGATACTGGAGGCAGGCATTCTACTTCCTGTTCTAAACTAAAGCTAGTTTCGCCCGTATTTACACTATGTTGTCATTCACCCGTGTACCAAAAGTACCGGGTGAATCTTTTATCTACCTTGTGGTGTGTTCCCTTGTTCTGTATTCGCTTGTGACATGTCAATCATTGACCACCTGCCTTTATTTATTGTTTATGTAATTCCACCACAATCCTATAGGTGGCAGCACCATATGGTGGTTTGCACGTTGTATACTACATGATGCGCCACACAGTCAATGAACATGGTCATTCTCTATGTGCCCAACGTACCTGCCATATCATACCTGCCACAACCTAGCAGCCTAGGCATGCCACTGCTGGGACTCAGATAGGTATATGTACATATATGTACATACATACATATATATACATACATATATATGTACATATATTCGATGGGTATGCAGGTATTGCAATACCTCAGGTAGTGTGACGCCCCTGCCCTGCAGAGTTGTAAACCACTGCCTTGTGGTACAGGTTCTTGACAGAACTGAAGGCTAAGGGAGCAAACCCTAAACAGAAAACCATGTCACTGTGGCAGTATCAAGGGCGGTTGATGTATGGAATTCCCAACATCTCCCAACCAGCCACTGCAGGGACAAATAGTTTTGCGCCTGTCTGGACATGTTCTTGCCGGTGTGAGACCTCCATTTGCTCCCCGAGATAGTGCCGCTGGTAACTTGCAAAAGCCAGCAGCACTTCAACACTTTTGCAGGCAGCTTTCATGAAATGCGACTCATGGACATCACTCTCACAGCAGAGAGATAAATGGAGAGCGACAGTCAAGTAATGAAAGCAGTATTTGTCGCATCACGACCGACAGCATGATGATGATGATGATGATATTCGACCAATAATCAGTTCAGTCGGTGCCCACCATGCAGTGGCCAAAAATAAATATGACAAAAATAGAGTAAATAATCTAATTGTAGCCGTGGCTCCTGAATTCTCCGTTATTTTTACTCACATAATTGTCACATATTTATATACATATATAAGCATAATATGAGTGTATATAGATTTATATATATATATATATATATATATATGTGCATATAAGCCTTCCCTACGAATGACAAGGAGACCAGCAGATTGGGTTGGATCGTTTACTCGACTCCGGGCTGAGCGATAAATGCCCTACCTAATTCAAAAGCAAAAAACAGGAGGCAAGTGATGATTTGACCGTCTCGTGAGCAAGCGCCAGGGCCAAAGGACGCAGCCAGAGGCCGGACGACGGCGATTGG
Source organism: Branchipolynoe longqiensis (assembly GCA_030323885.1). Classification (NCBI taxonomy): domain Eukaryota; kingdom Metazoa; phylum Annelida; class Polychaeta; order Phyllodocida; family Polynoidae; genus Branchipolynoe; species Branchipolynoe longqiensis. The sequence continues at coordinate 29,281,297 of CM059188.1, forward strand.
ATAATATTTAACTTGAGCCAAATCGAATAAATAAATAATAAATAATTCTCCGAGCGTTTATATGTATATAATAGATTATATATAATATATATATATCTCGACCAAACAGGACGGTCGAATGAGCTGAGCACGTGTCTCCCGTTTTGGTAGATCGTGGGCGGGTTCGAACCCTGGTCGTGTGAAACCAATGATTTAAAAATTGATACATGACACGTTCTATCCAGGCACTCTGCATTATTAGGATAGGGCAAGGACTGGTTGGCTCATTGTCAGGATAATGTGACTGAGTGGGATATAAAGTCATGTTGCTGGCGACCTGGTCTCCTAGTGGGACAGCACTATAAAGTTGACATGAGTGCACACTGTCACAAGTTGGTACCAGTCGTGATATGCCCTTATATATTGCTAGGACGTAAAACTCCAACAATCACCCAACCCGCTTACTGCATATATGGAATCCTAGTTCTAGGCTGGAATTCCTTCCGTGGGAACTATTTTCACACAAGGACCTTTTTTTCTTTTTTTTTCTTTTAAAAAAAGGGGCCCTACAGGCTGCCAATTAGTCGGCATTCCACACGAAGCATGACTTCCCTATTAGAATAATACCCTTCTAACAAAAACAATAACCCGATTCCCTCACTCCGGTTTGTGGGCATTGGACACACTGATGACGTCATTAGGCCCTGCTGGACGGTTTTATCAACATTTTCTCGACTATTTTTGTGTGAGTGATATTAGTGTGGACAGTATTGAATTGATGTGACATGCTCAGATACATCCCGCATTAAAAGAAAATCAAATATTTACGTAGTTTTAAAAGAAATTAGTTTAATTGGATATCCTGGTTTTCAGCAAGCCTTGTTGTTGTTAACTGAGGAAAGATCAAGCTTTGCTGATGTTAACTGAGGAATTACCTAGTTTCCACAAGCTTTGTTGTTGTTCCTACCTCAGAAATGACCTAGATTTCATCAAGCTTTGCTGTTGCTAAGTGATGAATGACCTACTTTCCACCAAGCTTTGTTGTTGTTGCTAACTAAAGAATGAGTTAGTTTTTACCAACCTTTGTAGTTAGTAACTGAGGAATGACCTAGTTTTCACCAAGCTTACTTGTAGCTGACTGAGGAATGACCTAGATTTTACAAGCTTTGTCATTGTTGCTAACTGAGGAATGACCTAGTTTTCACCAAGCTTACTTGTAGCTGACTGAGGAATGACCTAAATTCCACCAAGCTTTGTTGTTGCTAACTGATGTATGCCCTAGTTTTCAGTAAGCTTACTTGTAGCTAACTAGATTTCATCAAGCTTTGTTGTTCACTAAGGAATGACCTAGTTTTCACCAAGTTTTGTCATTGATAACTGAGGAATGACCTAGTTTCCACCAAGCTATGTTGTTGCTAACTGAGGAATGACCTAGTTTCCATCAAGCTTTGTTGTTGCTAACTGAGGAATGACCTAGTTTCCACCAAGCTTTGTTATTGATTTTAACTGAGTAATAACCTAGTTTTAACCAAGTTTTATCATTGATGCTAACTGAGTTATGAATTAGTTTTCATCAAGGTTAGTTGTCGCTGTCACTAACTGAGTTTGCCGAAGTGTAGTTCAGCGTTGCTTAATAAAACTGCCCCCCATCCACGTCTATTCAGCACTCTCCCCAAACAGACACATTAGCAGGGTGTGTTATAGGCAATAAAACCACCCTGTGGTTAGATCCTGCCAACGACATACCTCACCAGAGGTGCTCTCAACTCCCTAACACTGGGGGCGTGTTACCATTATGTAGTTCGCTGAGCTCCACAAATAACTTCCCTTTCCAACCAATATAATCAACATGAAAGAAGGTAAACAATAAGAGTGAACACAAAAAAAACACCCATCAAGTCGAATAGAAAATTACTTATTATAAAGAAACAATATGGCGACCAATACAAATCACCAATCAAGCCTCCCCCCAAATTAATAAAACACCGTGAAACGTAAATGACAGCCGGAAAATTCACTAATCAATTCCCAAAATATTAACAACGAAGAAACAAGGATAATGCACCCACAGAATCAGTAATCAACCAGTACCCCAACAATTTTTAAAAACAACAAGCAGACAACAATGATTAACAGAAATGTCACGAATCAACCCAACAGAAATAAAAGAAAAACACAAAGAAATAACCATGAACAACTTCATTTTTTAAAACCACTAATCAACCCATTCCCCACATGTGTTATGCGCTAACAAAATTTCATTTTTCATATGTTTATTTGTTGGGGGTTTTCATCATAGCAACATCTGAGGTCATATCAGGACGGGGTACCGACTTGTGACCATGCGCACCCATGGTAACTTTATAGTGCTGCCCCACTGGGAGTCCAGGCTGCCAGCAGCATGATCTGATTTTCCACTCAGTCACGTTATCCTGAGACTGAACTACCTAGTCCTAGCCCTATCCTAGTAATGCCATGCGCGAGACTAGGAAGTTACAAGTATCAATCAATTTTCTAACTCATTGGTTTGACTCAACGGGGATTTGAACTTCCGACTTTCCACGAGGGAAGCCTGTGCTCTACCGATTCGGCCACTGTGTCCGTTCACTTTTCATATATATATACATAGGGTTTCATTCGATGTGTATATACACACACATACTTGTATATACATTATACATTATTCATTTATTCAGCTAGTGGTACCTATTAATGGGTGTTAGTAAGTGTCACCATTGCGGGTGGAGATGGAATTGAATACTGATGTGTTTCTTACAAGGCAATGAAGAACTGATGGTGATAGTGTCCATGTTCATATCCGCACAGTGGATTATACAGCACATACATCATTACTAAGCACACATGTGATGAAAATGAACCAATCATTGCACGAGATCTCACCCGCAGCGCTGTGAATATAAGCGAGGTCTGTCTAGAAGAGCCAGCCGTTCACACTATTGAGAACTTACCACCGGACTCTGACCTTTGGAAACTGTTGCATCTGTATTTATCTTCATCAATAATGTATAAATATGCATATATGTTTATATTATCAAATGCATCCCTGGGTGTCATCTGATGCAGTGTGTGTTTATTCCATGCAGTGTGACAGGAAGTGTCTCTCCGGACATGCATAGATTACTTCATTAACAGCCCATAATCTGATCATGATCCATGTTAACAATCCAAGGCAACCTCGCAGGATAAGCTGGCCAGAGTTTGATTACAAATATATGTCCCATTAGAGAACAGGAAGGGGAGATTGTGTGCATAATGCAGTATGACCCCGTTATTACTTGATCTTGCAGGTCTATGTAATGTGATTGCCAAAAATTGGGATCGCGTTAAATCAGGGTTAATTTTAAATAAAGAATTCTGGGTTTCAATGAATCATTGCGTTATAACCGAATTTGTGTTAACTTGGGGGACCTTATAATGGGGCTTCACTGTATATGTGTTTGGTGTAGGTGGGGGTTTGAGCTTGCTGATGTTTGATCAACTGTGTTATGCAACATCCGGTTTCATTATGGGTAATTTATCGCTTTTAGTTATGTTCAGTAAGCATAGGATATTTCAATGGCAGATAAGGGATCTTTTTCATCGGAACATACACAGTAATGTGGAGTTCTCTGTGGCAGAGTGGTTAGAGTGTCCTACTTTTTCTAGGTCGGACTCCTAATTTGAAGGTAGGTGGTTCGATTGCCCATGTCCCCACCTCTGCCAATTTGGATTTCCACTGATGTGTGTAACTTACAGCATCATCAAAGGCCAGGTGCTCTCATACCATGTCTATGTGGTGTGGGAGGTCAGAAATCCCTTGGGTCGGTAAAAGTGTAGGCTCGGGCTTTCTATCAGCAAGCTGTATAATGGTGAAAACAAGTCTATTCAGACTTATCCATTTTCAAGAACAAACAAGCTGTTATCCACAACATTAATTGCTGACACTGCCATCAGAGGGAAGGTTAAATTGGCAGGGGAAATCCTCTATAATACCTTCCCCACAGAGCATGCGGCCCAGTGAGCTGCTCTCGACATTAGTTCTTGTGAATGCCATCAGAGGGCAGGTTAGTGGTGGTGGAAATCCTTTAAAAAGACGATTTCTCAAGAGCATCCTGTACAATGAGCTGCTCCTGATATTAGTTCATGTCAATGTCACCAGAGAGCAGGTTGATGTTAGTGGAAATCCTCTATAAATATGATTTCCCAAGAGGATCATATACAATTAAACTGCTGCCTACAACATTAGTTCTTGTCAATGGCACCGGAAAGCAGGTTGATGTAAGTGGAAATCTTCTAGACGTATTTTCCACAGAGCGTGCTGCACAGTAAGCTGCTACCCATATTAGTTCTTGCCACTGCCACTAGAAGGTAGGTTGGTGGTGGAAATCTTTAGTAAGACCTTTTCCACAGAGCATCCTGCATAGTGAGCTGCTACCTACAACACTACTTCATTCACTGCCATCAGATGGCGGACTTGTGGTGGAAATGTTCAATGGTTGGTTGGTTGTTGGAGTTTTACGTCCTGGTGACATCTGAGGTCATATCAGGATGGGTTCTGGTTTGTGACAGCGCGCACTCATGGTGACTTTATAGTATCGCCCCACTGGGAAATCACGCCGCCAGCATCATGACCTGATATCCCACACATACATTATCCTGATCCTGAGCTAACCAGTCCTTGCCCTATCCTATTAATGCCCAGTGTCAAGCTAGGAAGCAACATGTATCAATTTTAAAAGTGTTTGGTTTGACTCGAGCAGGAAGCAGGAAATTGAACTCGCGATCTCCCACATGGAGGCCTGTGCTCTATCGATTCGGCCAGCGCACACAGGGACATTTTCTATGAGACTTTTTCCACATAGCATGCTGCATGATGAGCTTCTCCCATCAAGATTCGTTCTTACCATTCACGCGAGAAGCCGGGTTTGTGGTGAAAATGGTCTATTTCCTTTTGATAAATAGTCTTCCGTCAACATCATTCTGTATCATTTAACCATTTAGGCAAATAATCTTAATGATGAACAAACTAGGAACTGAGAACGGAATGAGTGATGAAAGAAAGAGTCAGTGAGTGACTTAGAGGTTTTAGTTTTTCATATTTTATTTATTTATATATTTTTTTTCAAATATCAACTTTATCACTCATTAGAGAAGTAAAAGACAATAGGCTAAAAAAATGCATAAGGCTTTTTATGTTTTAAAAATCATTTGTTTATTTAAGAGTACAAGTTTGTATAAGTGTAAAACCTAGAAGTCTAAGAAGATAAAATCATAGAAGTGACGAAAGAAGATGTATATTGATAATGTTCGAGTGTTGATGGTGGTGCTTATGGATGTCAGCCATACGGTGGGTTGAAGGGTAATATTGACAGTTAGCTTTATCAGTTGGACTCTGATGTTCTCTTATGTGGGTCAAATGCAAAAAAAAAGAGAAAAGGTCCACATTCACAAAATTGCCTGCAGTTCCCGGTGTGCATTGCGCATGGGCAGGGTGCTTTTCTGTAAGGGCAGCAGCCCCTTGGTTCAGGTGATTGATGGAGCTACACACGCATGCAACAGTTTTCAAAGGTCACAGAGTCTGGCAGTAACGGCACTTCTAGAGGGACATCACATTCATTCACAGCGCCGAGGGTGTGATCATGCACAATGATTAGTTCATTTACTAATTAGTTCATTTGTGTGTGTTTAGTAATTTACATACGGGAACAGAAGAGAACAAGGCAGAATGGAAATAACCAAATTTATTGGAGAACATAACCTGCAGACAGGTCGATCTTGGCTGGAGAACATATCGGTATCGTGTATCATGTCTCGTGTCATAATTAAATGACCGTGATATTAGTGTGGTATCGTATAGAGTACCAATCAAGTTAATGACTTCAAGATAAGTATGAATTAAATCGATCAATGATTAATCAGTTAAGAGTAATACTAGTTACATGTTGAAAAGTAAGTGTAAATGTTAAGATCAAGAGCGAGATGAGAGAAAATTAACTAGCACCGAGAACCAGCAGCCCTCAACCCCTCCCCCTTTCGATCCATGCTTATCGGGTGGGTGGGTGGGTGAAGCGACTTGCAAGAAGGAGGACCGGCGTGAAAGTGAGCAGCAAGATGGCCGTCAGCGAGAAAGAAGTAGAGCAAGAAAGTAGTGCGAGAGAAAAGAGTGCCCGTGTTCCCGCCAGTAAATTATCCATGTTGAAGCCAACATGCGTAATGACATATGTATGTGTATGTGTGCTGTATAATTGATTATGTGGATATGGAACTGGACACCACCACCATCAGTTCTTCATTGCCTTGTAAGAAACGCATCAGGGTTTAATTGGTTCTCCACCCACAATGGCAGTAACTGCGAGTTATTACTAACACCCATTAATAGTACCACTGGCCAAATATATGTATAATGTATATATATGATGTATATATATATGAACATATATGTGTATATACACATAGAGTAAAACAATGTTATGATACGCCCAAATTAAACACAAAGATATAAAGCAATGATTTATTGCACCCAGAATGATTTAATACAAAGGTAATTCAGTAAACTGAACCCCGATTCAATACAACGCTGTTGTCTTCAGGAGGATGCTGCATGAACCCCATCGGTCACTATGTATGAATTATTAGGAAAGGGCAAGGACTGGTTGGCTCATTGTCAGGAAAATGTGACTGAGTAGGGCATCATGGTGCAGGAAAGCCTGGTCTCCCTGTCACAAGTCGGTATCCATCCTGATGGATGTTGCCAGGACATTAAACTCTAACAACAAACCAACCAACTGGTACCTTCAGCCGGCCCGGTATGCACTCACTCACATCCTTAAGTGAGATACATTAAATAATTGCATTCGTTTTCAGCAATCCAGCCCCCCTTCCCGGCGCGCACACACCTATACGCGCCCCAGCTCACACAGTGAAGGTTGCTGGCAGCGTTCTGACAGCTTGTAGAGCGCGGCGAGATTAAACTAGATCTCCTGTAGCAGATGATATTATTCCACTCACAGGCAGTTGTATAGTGAATGAAGAAGATACCCCCCCACCACCCACCCATCACCACCCCTACGCCGGGTTCTGGGCTTAACACTATGATGGCAGCAGCCATTCCGCAGCGGATGCACCAGCGGACGGCTCAGGATCGCAGAGTGTGCAGTTCGTCATAGGTGAGTGTAGAAACTGATATGGTGCTACGACCCCAGGCCGTCCTCCGACGAATGCGCTGTGGAACGGTGCATTTGTGATGGTTCCCATCCAAACAATAACACATAGGCACAACAGGAACGGCTGCTGCAATCAAAGCATTAAACCCAGAAACCTGCGCAAATGCGGCGGATCCCGTCAAACCATTAATGCTCAGGCCTGGCTGAATAATAGAATGTGCAGTTTGGTGGGTGGTTGCATAGTTTGATGCTTTGAAATTTCTGCCATTGGGACGATGTCAATCATATACCGATGTATATGTGATGTTGGATATTTGATGCTACTTGGTCAATTCGATAGCTATGAATCAAATTAACCTTTCTACAAAATAATATTTGGTTAAAAACCCTCGTGCCATGGGCCTATGGCACCAATCCATTACCAGGTGTTCTCTGTGGCGGAGTGGTTAGAGTGTCTGACTTTTTTCTAGGTCGTACTCCTAATCTGAAGCACCGTGAATATGGCCTATGCTGCCGGCACGGCATAAAGCAACCAGCAATCAATCAATCAATCAACCTAATCTGAAGGTCAATGGTTTGATTCCCTGTGCCCCCCCCACCTCTGCCAATTTGGATTTCCACTGCTGTGTATAACTTACAGCGTCATCAAAGGCCAGTTGCTCTCATACCATGTCTATGTGGTGTGGGAGGTTAAAAATCCCTTGGGTCGGTAAAAGTGTCGGCTCGAGTTTTCTATCGACAAACTGTATAATGGTGAAAACAAGTCTATTCAGACTTATCCATGATCGGCAGTATAAATCTTCAAGAAAGAAAAAAAAAAGTTTAATGTTCAGAACCCAAACAGAAATACCTACCTACGGCCCTGTCAGGTTCCAGGATTAGTAGGTCATATCACATCACATGGTCACCACGAGATGGCCATCTGGGTCATAGCCACAGGACTTTTGGCAAGTTTGTCGAAATTATTTAGGGTTCTGCCAGCTCAAATTGCTCCAAAACTAGCCATTTTTCATCAAAGTTACTCGGGACTAATGAATATTAGGATATAAGGGTCAACCTGAGCTATTTATCTCAAATATTACTAACAAATTCAAATGCCATTGGACCATGCAACTTTAATAGAACCCGTTACTGCAGAAGCCTATGGTGTCAGAGTTTTGGTGTGCTTGCCGAAACTAATTTGACATGTTTACACTTCAAATATCTCAAAGGTTTCCCATTTAAAATAAAAGTTACTTCAAACTGAAGTGAGGTAGATCATAACAATCAATTCAATATAATTATCTCAGAAAAATGACAGAAACCGCAAATCATCGGACTATGCCACTTTAATCTGCATTAGTGTTCTCTGACCCAAAGGATATTAGGCTAGTTTCAAAACAGACAAACTCAGCATCGAGAAACCAGTCACCCCAAATGGTAGATAAAGGATTCACCGGGTACTCGCAGTACACGGGTGAACGACAACGTAGTCTAAATACGGGTGAAAATAGCTTTAGTATGGACCAGGGAGTAGAATGTCTGCCTCCAGTATCAAATGGATACTTCTATAGGCACAGAGTTGGTGAAATGGGAGAGAATGCAAAAAGACAAGATGGCAGCCACAGAACGCTGTCAATTTCACTTTTAAATCTTATTAAACTAGATATTATATTATATTTTTCAACTCAAAGGGAGCGGGCTATCAATAAGACATATGTAAAGAATAATTGTTGCTTCTTAGATTGTGAAATTAGGCTCTCAATTCTTCTGACCCGCATTTTCGACAGCTTTTACATAGGGTTGGTTTGCACCCCTACTGCAGCAGTACGGGGTGAATCTTGTATCTACCCAAATGGTTACTATGCCAACTTGTCTTTATCGTGTTAGTCGACCTTTAAAGGCCACGGCGGACGACTAGACATCCCAATTTCACGCATGGCTGCACTGGGAGAGAAGCGCTCTGACACCATACCCGTTACAACGGCAAGATGAGAGTTGCAGCTGAGTTATTCTATACCTATTTTTATTGAACCTGCTTGATGATAACTGCGGTTGGCAATTGGTCATTGGAGTTTTCGGGCCTGGCAACATCGAAGGTCATATCAGGACGGGTACTGACCTGTGACTGTGTACACTCATGGTGACTTTATAGTGCTGCCCCACTGGGAACTCAGGTCACCGGCACCATGACCTGATATCACCCACAGTTACATAATCCTGACACTAAGCTAACCAGTCCTTGCCCTATCCTATTACTGCCGAGCGCCAGGCTAGGAAGCGACAAGTATCAATTTGATAATCCAGCCGTTTGACTTGACCGGGAACCGAACTCCCGATCTTCCGACTTTCCGCACGCGAGGCCCGCACTCTACCAATTCGGCCACCGCAAAGTAGTTTTATCATAGACACACATCATTAGATGTGTAATTCTAAATGAATGGGAATCCATATCGGACTCCACATCACATAGGTTATCTAGACTTTATTTTATTGGTTGATGTTGATTTTATATCATGTCGACAGTAAATGCTCTATTCATGTTGTATTTTTTAGTATGCCAATATTATTAGCAATGCAGCAATATTGCCTGGTTAGTTTTATGAGTTGCCTGAAACTCAAGATCACCAGACAAGGCAACTTTACTAACCTTTGAGGTGATTAACTGCCATACCATTTTCGACATCAATTGTTATATTTTCTCTTAGCAACATTTTCCAAGATTATGAACTCATTAGACTAATTCCAAGCACTTAATTGGTGGTTTCCTGCTATAGTATTGTCAGTATAAATTGCTACATTAAAATGTATTTAATAATTTAAAGAATAATTTTTGTTTTTAAACCCACGATAATGTGAATTAATAAGTTTTCTTTTTGATGCGCGAAAAGGAAGAAGGCAAGGCGGGGGTGGAAGAAAGGCGTTTTTATTTCACGCCTCAAACAGTGCATACAGGGTAAGGAACATACAGTCAAGAAAGAACAATAGGCTCATAAGGAGCAAGTGTGATGAATGCACAGTAATACAGAGTCAAGAGGGTAAGCTCATGAGGAGCAAGATAAGGTGGAAGAGTTCTGGTCAGGTCAAATGTCAGTGGCGTGAGGGGGTGCCGAAGAGCCCTCCACCACTGGGAAGAGGAGTATTAAGAGGAAGTCGGGTGGGTGGGCGGAGGAAAATGGAGAGAGGCGGAAGACGGCTGGAGGGTGAGTGCCTGAGGGAGGCCGACGGGCGGCCTTATAAGGGAGGAAGGGGGCGGGACAGCAGGTGAGGTGTGATAGCGGGCGGCCCGGGGGAGGGCGAGAGGTGGCGAGCAGCGGGCGTCGGGTGAGGCGCGAGCGCTGGAACAAAGAAGGTGGCGAGGGAGGGGGGGGGTGGCGAGCCGGGGGTCGGCCGAGGTGAGGAGGCAGCGCCGCAGCGGCGGGGGAGGGTCTCTTCCTCTCCTCGCATCAAACGTAATGCTTCGCATTACGACCGATGCGCGAAAAGGAAGAAGGCAAGGCGGGGGTGGAAGAAAGGCGTTTTTATTTCACGCCTCAAACAGTGCATACAGGGTAAGGAACATACAGTCAAGAAAGAACAATAGGCTCATAAGGAGCAAGTGTGATGAATGCACAGTAATACAGAGTCAAGAGGGTAAGCTCATGAGGAGCAAGATAAGGTGGAAGAGTTCTGGTCAGGTCAAATGTCAGTGGCGTGAGGGGGTGCCGAAGAGCCCTCCACCAAAACGGCGGAGAGGGCTCGAGGGGGGCGCGAGGCGGGGCACGTATGCGTGAACCGCCGCGGAGGTCCAGGTGCCTTGCGCCATGATCTCGGCGAGGGGGACCCCGGCGCGCTGGCAGGCCTGGGCGGCTCCACGGCGGAGGCTGTGTAGTGTGAACGCCTCGGGCGCCGGCACCCTCTGGGCGGAGAGGGCCCCCCGGAGCAGCGCGGTGAGGGAGCGCGGGTCGAGGGGGCGGCCCGAGGGCATCATGAAGGCTGGCGGCGTCCGGAGCAGCGGGGCAGAGGGCGACGGCCCCGAACCAGGCCGCCACGGGGCAGAGGGCGGAGCCCGGGATGGCAGGGACGAAGAGGGCGACCGCGCCCGAGGGGCTGGAGATGGTCTTGGAGCTGCGGATCCGGAGGCGCAGACCACCGGGCGCGGGGCGGACGTCGTCTCGGGTGAGGGTGTGGGGGCCGCCCCACCCCTCGGGGCTCGGGGCCAGCAGGTTGGACTGCCGTAGCATCCCGAAGTACCCGAGGAGGAGAGCGGCCCGAGGAACGAGGGAGGCGGGGCCCGCTCGGGAGAGGTGGTTGACGGCGAGGGCGAGCTGCTGCGGGGTCAGGGGCGGCGCCTGTCGGGGGACGTGAGTGGAGGCCCGTTCCCCGCCTCGGCAGACGTCCTTGGGGAGGCGGGCGTCGAAGCCCGAGGTGAGGCCGCCGGCGCCCTCGACCCAGGAGCGGGCGCCCGAGATGGTGTTTTTGATGGAGGCGGGCGCGAGCCCGCGGAGGTAGAGGGCGGCAGTGAAGGCGGCGACGTCGAAGGGCGAGGGCGCGAGGGGGTCCACGCCTCGGGCCACAGCGTAGGCGACGAACTCCTCGGCCTGGCGACGGCGGTTCCTCCAGGTCGCCGGGGCGAGGGAGGCGGCACGGAACCGAGAGACGGCGGCTACCTCGTCCAGGGGGAAACCTACAGACCGGGGAAGAAGGGAAAGGCGTCATGGGTGATGCTGACAGGGAGGAGCCCGAGGCGGGCCACCTCGGCGCGGGCCGTCGCGTCCCAGGGTCCCGGCAGGTGGGCGCGGCTGAGGGCGTCGGCGAGGAGGAGGTCCGCCCCGGGCTTGTGGACGATCCGGAGCTCGAAGGAACCCGTGGCCGCCATCAGCCAGAGCTCCCGGGCGCAGGTCCCGAGGGTAGCGTCTCGGGCGCGTCCCGACTCGAGCGCGAGGGCGGAGGCCATGTTGTCCGTGTTCACCGTCACCGTCGCCCCCGCGGCGTCATCCGGGAGGAGGGCGCGGAGGGCGGCGACGAGGTTGACCGCCTCGAGCTCATGAATCGTCGGGAAGCGCGCCCGGAAGGCCTTGGAATACCCTCGGGCGTAGTAGTGGGTGGGGGAGAAGGCCCCGCCCCCGGTGAGGCAGGAGTCACACTCTATCACCCACCGACGGCCTTCGGGAGCCCGGAGAAGGTGGAGGCCGTTGGAGATGCGACCATAGGCGGCAAACCACTTCAGGTCCCGGAGGGCGTCGTCGGCGAGGGTGAGGGCGGAGGCCCCGGAGCAGCTGCGCAGCGCCCCGAGGAGCCGGCCCATGAACTTCCGGCCGGGGAGCACGCAGCTGCTCACGTGGTTGAGGCGACCGAGGAGACTCTGGAGCTCCTGCTTCCCGAGGGTGGGGCGGGGACGCGGGCGTCGCAGTCGTCGACGAGGGCCTGGATCTTTTCGGGGGCGACCCGGATGGTCATGGCCTCGCTGTCGAGGGCGAACCCGAGCCAAACGAGGCGGACAGGGGGGGGGTGACACTTTCCGGGTGCCACGTCGAGGCCGAGGGCTGTGGTGAGGGCGAGGAAGGCATCGAAGGCCTTGCAGGCCTTCAGGTAGGAGCCCTCGCACCCGATGAAGTCGTCGACGTAGACGAGGGTGTGAAAACCCTCGCGCCGAAGGATCCAGGCCACCGCCGAGGTGACGCGGACGCAGGCCGCGCCCGAGGAGCGGCATCCGAAGGGAAGGGCAAGGTCAATGTAGGTCCCCCCGTCGAGGCAGATCCCGAAGAGAGGGCAGGAGAGGGGGTCGGCGCGGAGCTGACGGTAGGCCCGGGATATGTCCGCCGACCAGACGTAGGCTCCGGTGCCCTCGGACACTAGGCGGCGGCCAACGTCGGCGACGGACGGGAGGGTGTAGGCGTGAGGTTCCCCGAGGTACTCGCGCCGGGGGATGCCAGAGTTCACGCTGGCGCCTCGGGGATAGGACAGGTCGACGATGACCCGCCTCTTGCCCGAGTCGGACTTGGGGCGGGTCATCATCGGGGAGACCTGCGTCCAGGGGGAGAAGGGGGGGACGTGGAAGGGGCCGATGAGGGCGCCGAGGGCGAGCTCGGTCTCAACGAAGGCCTGGATGTGGGGGAGGAACTCCGGGGGCTCGCGGTGGTTGGAAAATGAGGGCCGAGGGAGGGTCGGGGCGGAGTAGTTGGCAGGAAAAGCCGAACTCGAGGAGGTCGAGGACGGCCTGGTCGGGGTAGTCCTGGAGGCGGGAGCGCCAGGCAGGGATGTGGAGGCCTGAGGGAAGGGGGATGCGGGCGGCCAAAAAATTAGGGAGGCCCGCTTCCCGGAGGGCGGTGTAGGTGCGGAGGAAGGTGGGGTAGCGGTCCCAGGCCTCGCCGGAGGGGTGTGGCCAGGAGGCGAGGATGGTGGGGCGGTAGTGGTGGGGGGTGGGGCCGCAGGAGGGGGCGGCGGGAAGGGTGGCCTGGAGGTCGGGGTCGATGACGTCGACGGTGGGCTCGTCAAGGGAGGGGGGGGTTGGGCAGGGGGGGTCTGAGGGCGGGGGTCGGGGGGGGAGGTCGGCGGGGGCGGGCTAGGGGGGCGGCGAAGTCGCGGGGGGTGGGGGGGGGTCGGGGGGGGGGGGTCGGGGGGGTCTGGGGGCGGGTCGGGGGGGTCTGGGGGGCAGAGGAAGGCGGTGTCGCCTGGGTCGAGGTTGGCGTCTGGGTCGAGGGTGACGGGCGAGTGGCGCCGGGAGGCGGTGGGAGCCTTGCTAAGGGGGCACTGGGGCCGGGTGGCGGTGGCGGTGGTAGCCTTGCCGAGGGGGCGCTGGGGCCCGAGGGGGGTGAGGTTGCCGATGGGGACGGCGGTGCCGAGGCGGCGGGCAGGCCGCGCCTCGGGCGACTGGGGGGTGGTGTCCGGTGGGCTGGTTACAGTGTGGTGGGCGGCTTTTTCAGGGTGGGTTGGCCGGTCTGGGGCCTCCGGGCCGGGCTGGAGGTGCCGGCTCTCTAAAAATCCGGCGAGGCGAACGCCGCTGCCCGTGCGCGCTTTGCCAGGCAGGCTTCCTCCGTGTGCCTGGTCAGCACCTTGCGCACGTTAGCGCAGTATGCGCAGGCGTGGCGCTGCCTGGAAGCCCCCTGGCCGTGGACCTCCCCCGGGGCTGCCTGGGTGCAGGAGTTTGGGTCCCGGTTCCAGGCATAACAGAGTGGGCCGTGGGTGTCCTTGCTGTAGGCCACGCGGGTGTCGGTGTGGGCGCGGGACTGGGGTCGGGGCCTTGCGGGGTCGAGTGGTCGGGTTTGGGCGGGAGCGGAGTGGGCGGGCATGGAGAGGCACTCCAGTCTGAGGAGGTTCAGGGCTACAGGGTCGTGCCACCCGTGGGGGAGGGTACCGTCCGCGATGGCGGTGAATACCGTCTCAGAATAATGGCGGACGGTCGTCCACGGGTATATCAGGTTGTCACGGCAGACTGCTAGGTGGTGGTGGTGGAGTCCCTGGGCGGAGTGGGCGGGGAAATCTGGGTGGTCGATGAGGGTGAGGAGGGCGAGGGTATATTCATCCTTCGTCGCCTCCCCCCTCTTCACCGGCTTCCTCTCGGGCCCTCGCTTCACTAAGTCGGAGGGGAAGATGGCGTCTGGTTGAGTGTCGCGCCTCGGCGGATGCCAGGATGTCCCTGACGGCGTCGGCCGCGGAGGCGGGGCTGTGCCGGGTCTCCTCCTCCTGGTAGGCCGGCGAAGTGAAGGCCGGTGCTTGGGACGAGAGGTGGCGGTACCTCTCGTATTCCGCGTGTGCGGCCCCAGGGAGGGTCGCCTGAGGCGGCGGCGGGGGCCGGGCCATGGTGGTGGCAGGTGCCCGAGGTGCGGGGGCGGCCTGGCGTTCCGGGGCCGGCGGGGGCGCCTCTGGCACGGGCCGGGTCTCCTTGGTGGCGATGGAGTCGATCCGGGCGTGGATGTCGGCAGTGGCCTGCCGGTGCTCCAGCTGCATGTGCTGGAGGGCCTCCACTACTGATGAGATCTCGGAGCCCGAGGCGCGGTCCGAGGGCGCCGGGGGGGAGACCGAGACGGACGCCGGTGACTCGTCCCTCCCGGGCGACGGAGAGGGCCCCGGGGTGCGGGGGGCGGCCCGGGACCCCTCCCGTCCACGTCCTTTCCCTTGAGGCATATCTGGAGCTGGGGTGCGGCAGCGATCCGAGGTGTAGAGCCAAAGAGGAAAATGGAGAGAGGCGGAAGACGGCTGGAGGGTGAGTGCCTGAGGGAGGCCGACGGGCGGCCTTATAAGGGAGGAAGGGGGCGGGACAGCAGGTGAGGTGTGATAGCGGGCGGCCCGGGGGAGGGCGAGAGGTGGCGAGCAGCGGGCGTCGGGTGAGGCGCGAGCGCTGGAACAAAGAAGGTGGCGAGGGAGGGGGGGGGTGGCGAGCCGGGGGTCGGCCGAGGTGAGGAGGCAGCGCCGCAGCGGCGGGGGAGGGTCTCTTCCTCTCCTCGCATCAAACGTAATGCTTCGCATTACGACCAACCCACTTTGTCCCTACATAACGAATGACATTCAACATGACTTTCAACATGAACTTCAAAATGATAATCAACATTATATTCAACATTGCATTCAACATCACTTTCATCATGACCTTCAATGGGACTTCAAACTGACCTTCCAAAGGACCTTCACCGTGACCTTCAACAGGACCTTCACCATAACCTTAAATACTACTTTCAAGATAACCTTCAAGATTACCTTCAACATAACCTTCATCGTGACCTTCAATGTAAACTTGAACATGAACTTCAACAGAACATTCAACATGGCCATCAATATGACCTTCAACATAACATTCAATGAGACATTTAACATGACCCTCAACACAACCTTCACCGTCACCTTCATCATTCTTTACCGGACGCGGTGACTGAATCGGTGGGTGCAGGCTCCCCAAGCGGAATATCAGAAGTTTGAATTCCTGCCGAGTCAAACCAATGGCTGTTTTAATTAATACCTAGCCTGGCGCTCGGCATTAATAGGATAGGGGATAGGACAAGGACTGGTTAGCAGAGTACCAGGATAATGTGACTGTGTTGAGATATCGGGTCATGCTGCTGATGGCCTGGTCTCCCAGTTGGGCAGCACTATAAAGTCACCAATAGTGTGTTTTGTCACAAATCGGTAGCCATCCTGATATAACCATAGATGTTGCTAGGGCGCAAACCAACTACCCAAACAACACACACACACCCTTCAACATTGACCTTTCACCATGACCAGCCCCATACCCGTAATACTGACCTTCTCCAGTTCGACCTTGCCTAGGTCAAGTTCACGCAGCACGGCGAAGTGTGTGGTGGTGCTATCCGACTGGGTATCGGAGACGGCCTGGAGGAGGGCCTCCAGGGAGTAGCGCACCCAGCCACAGGGACCCTCGAACGAGCAGGGGATGTCGGGGACCAGGTAGACGCTGAAGGGGAACAGGTGGCGCCCCGCCTCAAGCAGCTCGGACGACTCGGCGCTCGGCCGGGCTGAGTTGGGGGGGAGGTGGGGAGCAGAGAAGACACACTGGGTACAGTCGCCATTCAAATTGCAATTGTGAAAACTCTAGAGGCGTCGTTAAATATAACAAGCTTTACTTTGAATTGTGAATTACAAACTTTATGATGTGTTAAAAGTTGCATAGTCTCATGGTTTTGAGTTTCGGTCATTTTCTGGGATAAATATATTAGATTGATTGATATAGCCTACCTTACTTTAGTTAGAAGACATTTTTATTTCAAATGATTAACGTTTGAGAGGTTTGAAGTACAACCGTGCAAAATTAATTTTGGCAAGCATGATAACAAATCTGACACCTTAGGTTTCTGCAGGAAAAAGGTTCTATTGAATTGCTTCAGTGGTCACTTCAATTGGTGACAAAAGATTAATAAATGCACGAGTACATATAATCAAATCTAGATAATGGCTTTGGTTTTGAAAATGTGATATTTTCATCGGATTATGTAGCTTTAAGTTGCCAAGAATTGCTGTCAGGCGCAGAGAATGTGAAAGTAAGAATCGGAAGAGACGTGGCTTTTTTCCCCGTGTCATCTGCAGGCTGATTTGGTGTGCGTGAGTTCGCTCTTCACAGATAACCGATATGGATAAGAGGTCATGTAGTGATAAGTGAGTTCAGGTAATTACAAGCCCTAATACAATCATGGAGATATAGTGAGTAATAATTAGACAATTTGTAGATAACGTATAATGGTAAGTGGACATATTATTCTGATAACAATCATGGTAACTAATAATAATAATTATAGTAATAACCAATATGATGATCATTTGTTATTGTCATCACTTGTTCATTCACTTCATGGAGACCAGCTAGATAAGCATCGCTTTTCTGGGATCCTTTCTGTCTGTAAGGAATTTGTATGCATTTATTGTATCACTTCAGTTTATTGTAAACATACCTTGCAGAGAGTTAAAATAAAAGAATTGAATTGAATTGATAAAAGAAAGTGCACACCTGTGTCATGTTCATTGGGAATTTAACATGAGATCAGTCATGTGGAGGTGTGGGTGCGTGGGTGGGTGGGTAAGAAGAGGTAATGGTCGGGCTGGCGACAGAGTGAAGCATAAGGAGGAGAGAGGAAGAGATGCAGGATGGGAAGGAGAATGGTGAGACATGATTGGCTGAGGCAGAGCCACGTGATGAATTGGTCCAATGGGTGAGGTGTTGGTGGAGCGAGGTACGTGAGTGACAGGTCATCTTTTGTGCAGGGGCTTGGTTGGGGAGTTGGTGCAAAGACCCTATAATACTAAGACAACTCACTCCCGATCTCTCCCATGGTAATGTAAATTTCGCAGTGCCACCTTGTGGTGGGTTTGATCAGCCCAGCTGCTGGTTGGTGTTTCATGTGTAAACACATACAATTATATTATACATGAGATAGGTAAGTATGAATACACATCAATATGAAATTGCTAGGAACAAATACACATCATCATCAGCATCAGCATCATCATCACCATCATCACACATCTTTCACATCCATATATACATTTATACATATAATATAGCAACTGTTTAACCAAGAGAACAATCAGCGCACCAAGTGGTGGGTTTGAACATTTTGATTACACAGTACAGGCTGAGTGAGCCGTGTTAGTATTATAGGGTCTTTGGTTGGTGGGAGGGGGGGGGGGGGCTGGTGCTGGCGGTTCCCTGAGCCCCAGCAATGATAATGAATGAACATCCCTCCTCATTCGAACCAATTGCTTAGGCACATTTGGAATGTAGTCTGTTAAACTGCTCATTAGGGGGTAAGTAATTTAGCACAGCCGAGGTGGTGTAATGGTTAGCACACTAACCCCGCAATGGCAGGACCTTTGGGTTCGAATCCTGCTTTATGTACAATATTTTCCATTGTCATCAATCACCCCTACAACACTCCCTTGCATTAGGAAATAATTAGATAATAAATGGAGCTATTTGAAGTGAAACCAAATAAAAATACTTTTGGTATGTACGTCGAAATACTGGCCTCCATAGGTTTCAGCATTTACCAGCCTTATTTGTTTGACTTTGCATTCCCTTCTATGCAGCAGCACATTCTTAATACAGTACAACCCCGTTAAACCAAGCTCGGTTAAACCAAACGATCAGTTAATTCAAACCTTTTTCGGCGGCCCGGCAAAATATTACCATTTATCATATAAAAAAGTTGGTTAAACCAAAGTCGGTTAATCCAAAGTATCGGTTAATCCAAAGAAAATTGGCGGCCCCAGGCCACTTCCGGTACAGTTAAACCAATCTTTCATGTGGTTTTAAGGTCATCTCAGACCTTTTTATATGATAAATGGTAGTATTTTGCCAGGTCGCCGATAAAAGTTTGGATTAACCGATCGTTTAATTTAACCGAGGTTAGTTTAATGGGGTTAAACTGTATATACATAAAAAAAACAATAATCATAGTGTCCACATACATTGTACATTCATAATGCACCCCCGTTTTTGCCAAAGGCAAGTCAAAGTCAAAGCTTGGTTAAACCAATGACCGGTTAATCCAAACAAATTTCTAGGGTCCTTTCAAGTTTGGCTTAACTGGGTTATCCTGTAGTATCTAATTTGGATATGGAGGATCACATTTCGGCAAATGCTTCGGTTTTGATAATTTGATTCTGTCATCGGACTATGCAGATTTAAGTTATATTTATATTTAATCATGACCACAACAGATCAGTCACAGTGCTCTGGAACAAGTAGAGGAAAACAGACGTCAGTTGATGACATCTAGGGTTTTCTGACCAATTCCTGTTTTGCCATAAGATGGGGAAATCTTCAAGCTGAAATTAACGCGTTAGACGCACTGATTAAACAACCAATAAAATGATTAAATTCCGGGCCAATTATTGGCTGATTTTCAAACCTCAAGCAAACTGACGATTAGGGCCAATTTTATTGGATAATCCGGCTCCAGGGAAATAAATAAATTAAAAAATTAAAAAGAAAAGAAAGATTTTCTGAGCGAATTGGATTGGTCAGGACAAATTAGACTTATTTATATCCTTCTGGAATGCCTCTATTTTGTGATGTCAGTAATGAGGGGTTACTGGAGATGTGAGGTATGCAGGGCCAGGCGGTAGGTAGGGAAGTGCTTCAGTGAATGAATGGCTGGCTGGATCAAGGCAGCATCTGCCGCCCACCACCAAATCACTGTTTCCATAGACTACTCACACCCTGTTGAGGAATATACGCTGACAGAGGCTGCGCGCTGGCTTAGCTTAAAGGTGCACAGCAGAGTACGATGAAAGTATCACATTGTCTAAACAAAAACAACTTAGATACTTCTTCTTTCATCACTGACACACTTTCATCACTGACACACTTCTCATGGCTCCTCTCTCTCCTGATCTCCATTCTCCTCCTCCCCCCCCCCCTTTAATCATGGCCCCCTTCTCATGGCTCCCCTCTCCTCCTGATTTCCATTCTACTCCTTCTCCCCCTCACTTCCATTCTCCTCCATTGTCCCCTTCTGATGCTTCCTCTCTCCTCCTAATCTCCATTCTTCTCATTCTCCCCCTTTAACCATTGCCCCCTTGTCATGGCTCCTCTCTCCTCCTAATCTCCCTTCTCCTCCTTCTCCTCCTTTAATCACTTCCCCCTTCTCATGATTCATCTCTCACCTTCATCTCCCTTCTCCTCCTTCTCACACTTTCATCACTGCCCCCTCCTCTCTTATGGCTCCTCTCTCCTCCTCAACTCCTTTCTCCTTTTTCTTGAAGATATATACCGCCTATCATGGATAAATCTGAAAGGACATGTTTACAACATTAGACAGTTTGTCGATAGAAAACCAGAGCCTACACTTTTACCGACCCAAGGGATTTTTAACCTCCCATATCACATAGACATGGTATGAGCCAATGGGCCTTTGATGACACTGTAAGTTATATACAGCAGTAGAAATCCAAATTGGCAGAGGTGGGGATGGGGGAACAGGAAATCGAACCATCGACCTTCAGATTAGGAGTCCGACCTAGAAAAATATCAGACACTCTAACCACTCTGTCACAGAGAACACCTCCTTCTCATACTTTTATGACTGGCTTCTCCTCTTATGGCTCGGCTCTCCTCATCTCCATTCTCCTCCTCACACTTTCATCACTTCCCACTTCTCCTGGCTCCACTCTCCTCTTCTATTTCCTCCTGATGCTCCTCCTGATCCCTTCCTTCTTGCTTCTATGGTCACTGACACTCTCCTGTTTCTCCAAACATTGGAGTAGTCTGTGTGTTTTCCATCCAGTACTGTCCTTATACCGCGGCTATCCGACCCACTTCAACACCCCACCCCCACCCCTTCCCTCCTCCACCCACTCACCTACCCACTCACCCACTCACCCGTCCACCCACCCACCTACCCACCCACACAATAGAGCACTTGGCATGCATCTATAATCTAGTTCAGTCGCCACCAGGCGTCGTTTCTGTAACAAATTGCACATATTTTTTCATGGGACCACTGTCTCTTCCCGTCCACACATAAAATGGTACCTGTCCAGTTGAACCTCTCCTCAACGGACACCTCTGCATTCAGGCCAATATTTTCCCTGGCATAGCAGGTGTCCTGTCATCGGTGGGGCAGTGAATGACACGAAACAATACGTGCATTTAAATAACTGTCCGCACATTGCAGATGTCCGCTGACCACAGAGGTCAGTAAAGAGGGGTACTACTGTACATAGATTGAAGAATGAAACAATAACAAAACGTGCATTTAAATAATTGTCCGCATATTGCAGATGTCCGCTGATCACAGAGATCAGTAAAGAGGGGTACTACTGTACATAGATTGAAGAATGAAACAATAACAATACGTGCATTTAAATAATTGTCCGCATATTGCAGATGTCCGCTGATCACAGAGATCAGTAAAGAGGGGTACTACTGTACATAGATTGAAGAATGAAACAATAACAATACGTGCATTTAAATAATTGTCCGCATATTGCAGATGTCCGCTGATCACAGAGGTCAGTAAAGAGGGGCACTACTGTACATAGATTGAAGTTTCCCTATGAAGGGGCAGTGAATGAAACAATAACAATACGTGCATTTAAATAACTGTCCACATATTGCAGATGGTCGCCTATCACAGAGATCAGTAAAGACATAGATTGTAGTTTACGTATGAAGCGCCAGGGAATGAAACAAAAACAGTGTGTGCATTTAAATAACTGTCCACACATTGCAGGTGGTCGCCTATCACAGAGATGAGTAAAGACAGATTGTAGTTTACGTATGAAGCGCCAGGGAATGAAACAAAAACAGTGTGTCCACACATTGCGAGTGTTCGCCGACCACAGAGGTCACCGAAGACGGGTACTACTGTACGTATACTACATTTACCCTATGAACAGATTTTCTTTTTTTTCGGCAAGAACATCAGCTTTTTATTACAAGTAGAGTCTCTGTGCTTTGTCATTGCAGATGTGTCACTTCTCCTATTAATGATTAATCTAACGCATCTGAGATTGGTGTGAGGTGTTATCTAACGACCCGATGTATACAAACACAAAGCAATACATAGTAAAACCATGCTACTGCATCGTTATTCCTGTTTTATTCTTCTATTACCATGTTTTAGTATTGTTTTATTATTGTTTATTCCTGTGTTCTTCCGTGTTATTATTGTTTTATTGTTAGTTTATTCTTGTTATCTATTATCATGCTTAATGCTTTTCCTCTTTATTATTCAGATTTTATTCCGATTTTATTCAGAGTTTACTCAGATTTTATTCCGATTTTATTCCGATTTTATTCCTATGTTATTCCTATTTATTCCTATTTTATTCCTATTTTATTCCTATTTTATTCTTATTTTATTCCTATTTCATTCTTATTGTACCGGCACGCCATATGCCGGCTATGCCTTATTCACACAGCCCACACCCCACACCACACACCACACCACACTCACCACACAGTCCTGACATTCATGTATAATGCTGGACCTGCAGGGCCGTCATCCCTTCTCCGTCCCCAGCAACCCGACCACCGCCCCGTGCCGCCCGTCCCCAGCAACCCGGCCCCCGGCCCCAGGCCCCCGGCACCCTCCCCCACCCCGTCCCTCGCCCACCGCCCCCCCCCCTCCCCCATCCCCCCAGACACCTAGCCCCATAGCCCCCTGGCACCCCGCCCCCTGGCACCCCGCCCCTTGTTTCCAGCCCGCCGCCCCTCGCCATCCGCCCCCCCCCCCCCCCCCCCATCCCTCTCCCACCCGTCTGCAGGGAACTCTGAACGGCAAGCAAATATTTATCCAGGCTGTCTCGCCCAGGGAGGCGAGGCAGGGACTTTCCCGTGTCAGCGACGGGGAAGCGGGTGAGGGGAAGGGTAGGGGGGAAGGGGGAAGGGGAAGAGGGAGGAGGGGGGAAGGGGAGGGACTCCTGGGGCTGCATGAGTCAATTCTACTTTGTGATATAAAATGTGGGCATTGACACAATAAGGATTCGCACACAGCTATAATTAAAGTTACATAGTCCAATAAAATATAAAAATACCAAAACCAAAGTGCTTCACTCTTATATAACTGAATTAGATACTTGTGCACTCATTAAGCATGTATTGCTGCATATAATATTAGACAGAAAAATAGCAGGAGCTGTCACTGCTAAAGCTGTGATGTTCAGTATTTGAGAGTGAGAACATGTCAAATTAATGTTAGTGTACTCACCAAATGCTGGGTATAGGACCCCTAGAATCTCACATTGACAAATTGAGATTACTATATATATATATATATATATATATATATATAAATATATATATATATATATATATTTACAATCTGACCATCCGAGCACGTGTGGAGGCTGTAGTGACCACATGCAGCTGGTATCAGGGTTGTCATGACCCACTCACAGGTGGCGCCATAGTGGCAGAAGCAGGAACTAACTCCTATGATAGTATTAGTAGGATAGTAGGTAATAACTAATATACAGAAAAGAACTGATAAGTGGTAGTGTCCTTGTTTATATTTCCTTAATAGAGTAAGAGCATATATATATTAACCTGTCTCAAAAGGTGATAACACTTCTTTTTTTCGTCCAATGTAACGATTGACACAAAACACTACAGACATGGTTACACTGAAAACACAAGGATATTTGCTTCAAATCAATATGTATTCTATTGGGATTATGAAACACCATGTAAACAACAAATCAGTTTATCCTGAGCAAATGCATAGGTAGATAGTGTGTTGCTTGTTACAATGGACAAAGTTTTGTCCCATATTGCTTAGCACCTTTTGAGACAGTCTCATATATATATATATATATATATATATATATATATAATGAATATATATATATATAAGGAATATAGTATATACCTTAAATGTACAATTCCACTCATGGTGTATATTGCTTCTTTCAGTACCACTACATACAGACTGCACAACCTTTCACATTTCTCAACTATCAACTCACAGTCCCTTCCAATGGGAAAGTGTAATGCACTGTCAACTTCCACACCACCTTTTATATTCTTACAATGACACCTCGACACACCCTACTGCCCATTCATTTCAGAAGCGGACATTCCAAATACGCGCGCCACCCACCCTTTATGTGTCCCTTTGGTGTATTGATTTCGATTGCATTAATTATTTCTACCTTCTACCCACCCTTTTCGATACTAAGGCTGAGTAGAGAAAGAACCCCCCTACTAAAAAATAATAATAATAAAAAGAAATAGGCCTAATAATTTATTGTTGTAACTTTAAACTCAGAAAAATAAATAAGAGGCTAAGATAACATCATCTGAACTCTAAATATTATTTTGTTTTTTTAAATTATTTGTTGGCGGGAGGGAGTATATTAATTTATTAGCAAGAGAAATTTAAATTTCAGACAATTGGTTTTCCTCATTCAACTGTTCAACTGCTCCTTGGCCTATCCTAGTAATGCCGAATGCCATTTTTAAATCATCGGTTTGACTCAGCCAAGGTTCGAACCCTGGGTTTCGAATCCCACGAGTTAACAATACGGGAGGCAGGCACTCAACTCATTCGGTCATCCTGCGACGGGATTTGGTCTTGTATCGCGCATGTAATGAGAAGTATACCTTTTTAGGTCATTGATTTCACTTGGCCGGGGATGGAATCCCGTGAGCTGCAACACGGAATGTGAAATCATGCCAGATTAATGCTGGCGTATACGTCAAGATTCTGACACAGTAGGCTTCAGAAGTAATTGGTTCTACTAAAATTGATTTCATAATCCTTTCCATGCAGCAACATATGCTTAATAAGTGCACCAGTATCTAAGTTGCATTTTCTTTTTTTTTTTTTTTTTCTTGAAGATTTATGCTGCCTATTATGGATAAGCCTGAATAGACTTGTTTTCACCATTAGACAGTTTGTCGTTGGAAAGCCCGAGCCTACACTTTTACCGACCCAAGGGATTTTTAACCTCCCACACCACATAGACATGGTATGAGAGCAACTGGCCTTTGATGACGCTGTAAGTTATCCACAGCGGTGGAAATCCAAATTCGCAGAGGTGGGGGAACGTGGAATCGAAACACCGACCTTCAGATTAGGAGTCTGACCTAGAAAAAAGGAGTCTGACCTAGAAAAAAGTCAGACACTGTAACCACTCCGCCACAGAGAACACCACATATGTATAATCAAATCTAGGTCTGTGGTTTGGTTTTGAAAATTTGATTATTTCATCGGTCCATGCAGATTTAACCAAGACATCTTAGCCAATTAGATTGTACGCAACAAAGCTAGCAGGGCTGGGTCCTCTGAGTTCAGCCCTGCTGCCGGTGCCTTAATCCTCTTGACCTAATTCCCATTAAAACCAATACTACAGTGATTAACTGCACTGATTAAGTCCTTACCTGAAATTACCCAGTCAGATTACATCTGGATAATATTAGCCAACATGCAGTAGGGAATTTAATAAGGCTACCTGTTAGATTGACATAGCGGAGCAAAATTAGGTTCTGTTTGTTTGTGCTTTACATCCTAGCAACATCTAAGATCATATCCTCTCCCGATATGATGATCTTAGATGTTGCCAGGACGTAAAACTCCAACGACCAACCAATCTAAGGTCATATCAGGACGAGTACCGACTTGTGATGTTTGTTTGTTTGTTGTTTTACGTCCTAGCAACATCTAAGGTCATATCAGGACGGGGTTGTGATAGTGCACAATCATAATTACTTTATGTGGAGTATAAAGCATTTATACAAAATATTATTATTATCTACTATTGCCGTATATCTATATTCGCTTCGTGGGATTCGAACCCGCAATCCCCAAGCCTGCGCGCTGGGCAATGCTCGCGGGCAGTGACTGACGGAACGGTCGCTGATTGGCTGCAGGTGGGCGGGGTGGAAGTCGCGTACCCCCCACCCGCAACAGTTGTGTAGGTATATCGGCCATTTGCCTATAATATCTAGCTTTGAGTGGATGTGCTGAGTCACTCCGAGCACAACTAAGCAGCTGGCGGCGAAGCCATGGCCTGACGTCTCTCCGAGTGACAGCAGCTCATCTAGCAGCGAATCAGACTCCGGTAACCAGGCCCGACATTTATTTTTGAATAAAGGGGTAGGTCTATTAAGGGCCAGCCTGAGTGCTATTCAATCCAACTACTGTGTCTTGTGTCTTAATAACTAATTATAGTGCTGTCTAACCGGGAGACCAGGCGACTGACACCATGACTCATTAACCTTCACATTTTCCTGAAACTGAAAACAAACCAGTCCTTGCCTTCTACTAGTCATGCTGAATCTCAGGCTAGGACGTGACACATATCCATTTTGAAAGTCATTACTTTGACTCGGTCGGGGATTGAACCCACAACTTCCTACACGGTAAGCCAGACAGAGGCCTCCCATCTAGCTTGGAGGATTGGTTGGTTGTTGAAGTTTTACACCCTGGCAACATCTAAGGTCATATCAGGACGGGTCTTTGTAAGAACAAGGTCTCACATTAGCTATGTGTCTACTAGTACAAAGTAATAGGTTAGATAGAGGAGCGGGACGTAGCTGAGGCGGTAGAGTGTCCACCTGTAAAGGTGTGGGTCATCAAATCAATCCTACTCAGTGGACACATTTGTAGTTTGGGTTATGTTCCGTTCCAACCGGTGGTCCACAACCAACCAGTGGTCCACAACTTGTTCATCAAAGGCTGTAGTATTTGCTGTGCTGTCTGTGGGAAAGTGGATATAAAAGACTCCTTGCTGCTTATCGGAAAAAGTAGAAACTCAAAGCTATCGAATTAGGCAACTTTAGGTTGTATCTCCGTTGCTGCTTAGTTAGGTTTATCCCAAGTGAACCTCATATATTGAGTCTCGGACAGGCACCCCAGGGAAAATGACCTCAGGGAAACTGCCCTTTCCCCTGAACCCACCACCGCAACTTTCAAGCCCTTTGTACCGCCTTTCCCACCGAGGCCCATACCCATATAACACACACAACCGGGCGCGATGGCCGAATCAGTAGAGCGCAAGCCTCCTGTCTCCCGTGCGGGAGATCAGGAGTTCAATTCCCAGTCGAGTCAAGCCGATGACTTACAATTACGATTCTTATCGCTTCCTAGCCTGGCGCTCGGCATTATTAGGATGGGGGAAGGACTGGTTTAACTCAGTGTATAATGTGACTGATTGGGATATCACGTCATGGTGTTGGTGGTCAGATTTCTCAGTGTGGCAGCACTATAAAGGTGTCATATGTGCGCACTGTCACAAATCAGTACCTGACCTGATATGACCATAGTTGTTGCCAGGATGCAAAACTCCAACGACCAAGCAACCCTTATAAACACAAACACTGACACTTCTACCCACGCCCACCCTTCCCACTTCCCCCACCCTTCCCCTCCGCTTTACACCCCCCCTCCCCCCACAACCCATCACAATTCCCTGCTCACGTGACACGTCCTGCGGGACGCCCCCTGGGGGATGATCAAGAAGACAAACTGCGTTAAAATTTCTAACGGTAGCTTTTCCCGACAGGAACACAAACTTGAACTAAAACAACGCTCTAAAATTTCCCAAGCGGCGATAAAACAGGAAACCCGCTAAAGCGATATAAAATGCCAAAGAAATTCTGTGCATATGACACATCAAAAGTTCAGGCGAAAAACACTGTAAACACCAATCCAAAAATTGAATTAAAATAAGAGATTTGTACCTGATTGTAATTTTAATTTTCACTAACTCCACTTTGTTTGTGATGAAATATGTTTTAGTCCACATAATTTATTATGCGAATATTATTTAGAATAGTGTATATAAATCTGAATACTACATGTGCCCATACAATATGTGTGCCCAATAATATTTCTATGATATCCTATAATGCACATAATGTGTTATGCCATTTAATTCTTTTAGAATAAAGTGTATATAAATTTGAATACTTACATGACCATATCATATTTGCAACCAATAATATTTGTATAATATTTTATAGTCCACATAATTTATAACGCAAATAATTTTCAGAATAAAGTGTATGCGAATCTGAATAATACATATATAATATTTGTAACCAATAATATTTGTATAATATATTATCGTCCACATAATTTATTATGCGAATAATATTCACAATAAAGTGTCTATGAATCTAAATTCTACATGGGACCATATGCTTTATGTTACAGTCCTATTCTGTAAAATTATTCTGCGATGTGTTAGTAAACGAGCCCAATCAAGGTCCCCCTAGCGGGACGCAGGATCAGTGTTTTTCTTCCTGGATTAGTTTTCCGACGTGATGCCACCCTCCTCCATCGTGATCAGCGCCCTCTCACGGCAGGCAAGACTCTATAATTTAGGTTAGAGGCTATTACAGACATGGAAAGCAATGTAAACCCTACTATGAGTTCTAGTGAATGTTAAGGGTTATTGAATATGCCTTACAACATTCTTTTATTTCTTGAAGATTTATACTGCCTCTCATGGATAAGTCTGAATAGACTTGTTTTCACCATTAGACAGTTTGTCGATAGAAAGCCCGGGCCTACACTTTTACCGACCCAAGGGATTTTTAACCTCCCACATAACATAGACATGGTATGAGAGCAACTGGCCTTTGATAACACTGTAAGTTATACACAGTGGTGGAAATCCAAATTGACAGAGGTGCAGGGCACGGGGAATTGAACTGCCGACCTTCAGATTAGGAGTCCGACCTAGTAAAATGTCAGACACTCTAACCACTCCGCCACTCCGCCACAGAGAACACCACTGATGCAATTGCACCCTGCCAGATGCGGTGGCCGCATCGGTAGAGCGCAGGCTTCCCGTGCGGGAGATCAGGAGGCTTGATTTCTCAGTGGAGCATCATTATAAAATCGCAATGAGTGTGCACTGTCCCAAGTCGGTACCCGACCTGATATGACCTTAGATGTTGATAGGACGTAAAACTCCAACAACCAACCCATTCCTTCCCTGTGACGTCACATAGTTACTAATCACAGCCATGGGGTACTCAGAGTGTAATGGTGCTGAACAGACTAATCTTGACATACTGGGTTCGAGCTCAAATAGCCTATTTTAAGTGCAATCTTTCTTTAAAATAATCAATTAGCTGTGGAAGGAATACATGGGAAAATCACGTGAGCAGATTCATTAAGTAGTCCTCACACGATATGAGCCTTGAGCCTGTTATGTTTTTAGAATTGGCTTTAACACCTAATATATTACTTTTTTTCTATAATTTGTGTAAATATACATAAAATACAAGGGCCGGAAGTCCATTTCCCCGTCGATGAATTTAGAAAAAACAATCTTCAGAAGAATAAATCATTTACCAGAAATACACCGCCTCATAAAATTGACCATAATTAAACACAAAGAGTTGTATCAAACTAGCACCAGTGCAACATTATTTTTTATCGATTGAGCCGGTGGCTGGGTAGTCCAATATATATCGCAATAAAAAGCTATCACCACGACAATATATGTGTTTAATCAAAATAGCAGCTAAGTCTCGGGTCAGGTGCGACCAGTTTGCTGGTGTCCCAATGCTGCCAGCTATATAATGTGACGTATACCACACGGTGTGAATGGAACACCAGTGTATTTATTGCAGTCTGTATTTATTAAAGCTAACATAAACTTAAAGCTGCATAAACCGATGGGTTTGAGTTCTGACACTTGTTTAGATAACTATATTAGACAGGTTGTTATAATCTATCTTTATAACAGCCTGTTATAATCACTTTTATGTGAAATAATTAACTTTGGAGATATTTGAAGTGTAATAATGCTAAATTAATTTCGGTGTGTACGTAAACACATTGATAATATAGGCTGTAGCAGGAACATGCTCTATTATATTGACTCAGTATTCCCTTCTATGCATCAACAAATGCTTAATAAGTACACCAATATCTAAGTTAGATAACTATATAGAATCAAATCTAGATAATTGATTTCGTTAATAGAAAATAGTATGCTTTCATCAGACAATGCAGCTTTAACGACTTCAAAATTGCATCTGCAATCAACTTTGCTGTCGTCTGACAAAACTTTGACCATTTGAGATTTTTGTGTAAAGTTCAAGGTAAACATTTCTTCAGGAAACCAAGGTGGCAGAATATATTATACTAGCCTTTCACTGTGAACAAACACTATTATGTCTGTGCTACCAATATGGTGTTAAACCATCACCGATCTATCAATCAATCAATCAATTAATTAAAGTTGTACAGCTGCTCTGATCCAAATCCATGATCACCGAAAGGAATACTCACCAACACCGTACAAAACAAATGACACCGTACAAAACAAATGACAAAAGAAAATAATAGGTCTAATTTCACATGCCCTTCCAAATTGTTTTGTTTGTGGCATACATAAATACTCACCATACAGCAGTTGGGTGTGTGTGTATTTCCTACGGGGTTTGTTTCAGTAACAGACCGTGTTTGTGCCAATTCGCGGAATTGGTCGGTGAATTTAGATTTAACCCTGCATCCCCTCCGACAGAACAATTGTTAACGCGGCAATCAAACTGAACACTAAGTACTCTCCATACAGAGTAGCGGCCACAATGCACGCTACACTAGAGGAGGAGAGGAGGAGAGGAGATGAGGAGATGAGGAGAGGAGGAGAGGAGGAGAGATGGAGAGGTGGAGAGGAGGAGAGGAGGAGGAGAGGAGGAGGAGAGGAGGAGAAGAGGAGAGGAGGAGGGGAGGAGGAAAGGAGGAGAGGAGGAGAGGAGGAGAGGAGGAGAGATGGAGAGATGGAGAGGAGGAGAGGAGGAGAGAGGAGGAGAGAAGAAGAGCA
Source organism: Branchipolynoe longqiensis (assembly GCA_030323885.1). Lineage (NCBI taxonomy): Eukaryota > Metazoa > Annelida > Polychaeta > Phyllodocida > Polynoidae > Branchipolynoe > Branchipolynoe longqiensis. The sequence continues at coordinate 29,312,142 of CM059188.1, forward strand.
GGAGAGGAGGAGCGGAGGAGAGGAGGAGAGGAACAGAGACCGAGAGGAGGAGAGGAGGAGAGGAGGAGAGGACGAGAGTAGGAGAGAAGGAGAACACGTCCGGTGTGAGGAGGTGGTGATGAGGTGGTGATGAGGTGGTGAGGAGAGGGGAGAGGAGGTGAGGAGGAGGAGGTGAGAGAGGAGAACACGTCCGGTGTGAGGAGGTGGTGATGAGGTGGTGATGAGGTGGTGATGAGGTGGTGATGAGGTGGTGAGGAGGTGGTGAGGAGGTGGTGAGGAGGTGGTGATGAGGTGGTGATGAGGTGGTGATGAGGTGGTGAGGAGGTGGTGAGGAGGTGGTGAGGAGGTGGTGAGGAGGTGGTGAGGAGGTGGTGAGGAGGTGGTGAGGAGGTGGTGAGGAGGTGGTGAGGAGGTGGTGAGGAGGTGGTGAGGAGGTGGTGAGGAGGTGGTGAGGAGGTGGTGAGGAGGTGGTGAGGAGGTGGTGAGGAGGGTCTGAGGAGGTGGTGAGGAGGTGGTGAGGGGTGAGGGTGCGGTAGTTTGGGTGAAGATTGGGTGACAGACTGTCAGGAGGTTGACGTGAGGGACGATACAAAAGCCATCAAGGACGCCGGGCCTGGTAAGAGGGTTCATAGGTCTGTTGTGAGGGATGGGGGAGGTCTGCTGTGAAGGACGGAGGGTCTGGTGTGAGGGATGGTGGGTCTGGTGTGAGGGTTGGTGGATATGTTGTGAGGGACGTTGGGTTTGCTGTGAGGGATGGTGATGGTGAGTCTGCTGTGGGGGATTGTCAGTCTGCTGTGAGGGACTGTATATCTGCTGTGAGTGATAGTGAGTCTGCTGTGAGGGATGGTAAGTCTGTTGTGAGGGATGATGGGTCTGGTCTGAGGGATTGTTGTTCTGCTCTTAGTGATGGAGAATCTGCAGTGGGGGATTGAGGATCTGCTGTAAGAGATGGTAGGTCTATTGTGAGGGATAGTGAGTCAGCTGTGAGGGTGGGTGAGTCTGCTGTGAGGGATGATGTGTCTGTTGCGAGGGTTGGGGGTTTGCTGTGAGGGAGGGTGAGTGTGGTATGAGGGATGGTGGATCTGTTGTGAGGGGTGGTGAGTATGTTGGAAGGCATGCTGGTCTACCATATGTGTGGGTGGAGCTTTATCAATGTCTAGCCCTCCAGCGGTGTGCCTCTAAGCCTGGAGTGGGTAAACATTCAGGGAAGCAAGTGAAGGGTCAGAAATATTTCCACCAGAGGGCAGCACTCAGTGAGAACAGGAGTGTCGCGGTGGGGCGGCAGGTGGCGCTCCAACGGGAATACACGGAATAGGCTTTCTGGTTATTGAGGTGGGAAACCAGGATATTCGTCCCATTTCCATATACTACTAAGTTATATTATCCAGGCAGCCCCAAGGTTTGTTTGTTTGTTGTTGGTTTACGTCCTAGCAACATCTAAGGACTTATCAGGACGGGTACCGACTTGTGACAGTGGGCACTCATGGTGATTTTTTTATAGTGCTTACCCACGGGGACACCAGGCCACCAGCACCATGACCCAGTCACATTATCCTGACACTGAGCCAACCAGTCCTTGCCCTATCCTAATAATGCCGAGCACCAGGCTAGGAAGCTACAAGTCATTGGTTTGACTCGTCCAGGATTCAAACAGCCTCAAGGTTCTACCCAGATATAACTAATGGCTCCGTCCCACCGCTCAGTCAGCACAATGGGAACTAGTTCATAATTGTTTTGCTTTTTAAAGCCTTTATTTGAATTTATTGAAAGCCATATAATATTTGGTAACTTATTAATTATTTGGGACCGGACGGGGTGGCCGAATCGGTAGAGTGCAGGCTTCCCGTGTGGATGGTTGGTAGTTTGAATCCCAGCCGAGTCAAACCAATTTACGGGTGTATAAGCTTACTGAGGAAACAGGTATACTGTGTTTGTGCTGATGGTAGTGGTAATGGTGATGGTAATGGTAGTGGTAATGGTGATGGTATTAGTGACGGTGATGGTGATAGTGATGGCATTAGTTATGCTGATGGTGATTGTAATAGCGATGGTGCTGGTGCTTCTGGTACCAATGATTTTGTGTTTGTCGTTGTTTTACGTCCTAGCAACATCTAAGGTGATATCAGGACGGGTAACGACTTGCTTGTGACCGTGCGCACTGATGGCGACTTTATAGTGCTGCCTCACTGAGAGACCAGGCCACTAGCAACATAACCTGTCACATTATCCTGACACTGACCAAACCAGTCCTTGCCCCATCCTGATAATCCTGAGCACCTGTCTAGGAAGCGACAAGTATCAATTTTTATGTCATTGGTTTGACTTGCCCAGGGTTCAAACCCACAAACCCATGGGTTCGGATCCCCCGATCTCCCAAAACAGGAAACGAATGCTCAACTCATTCCGCCGTCCCGTCTGGTGATCATAATGAAGAGAAGTTGACGACGAAGGAAGTGGAGAAGGAGAAGAAGGAAGAGAAAGAAAAGGAAAAGGAGGAGAGGAGAAGGGGAAGGAAAAGGAGAAATAGAAGAAGGATATGAAGATGGACGAGTAGACAGTGTATGAGAAGGAGGGGGGAAGAAGAACAACAAACAGAAGAAGAGGAAGAAGAAGAAGGATAAGAAAAAGAAGAAGGTTAAGAAAAAGAAAAAGAAGCATAAGAAAAAGAAGAAGAATAAAATAAAGAAGAGAAAAAGAAGAAGAAGAAGAAGAAGAAGAAGAAAAGGAAGAACCTGAATAAGAAGAGGAAGAATATGAAGAAGGAGTGGCGGATAACGAAGAAGGTGAAGAAGGAATTGAAATAGAAGTGGAGAAGGAGAAGAAGAAAGAGAACGAAAAGGAAAAGGAGGAGAGGAGAAGAGGAAGGACAAGGAGAAAGAGAAGAAGGATATGAAGATGGATGAGTAGACGGTATATGAGAAGGAGGGGGGAACAAGAACAACACACAGAAGAGGAAGAAGAAGGATAAGAAAAAGAAGGTTAAGAAAAAGAAAAAGAAGCATAATAAAAAGAAGAAAATGAAGAAGAGAAAGAAGAAGAAGAAGAAGAAGAAGAAGAGAAGAAAAGGAAGAACCTGAATAAGAAGAGGAATAATATGAAGAAGGAGTGGCTGATAACGAAGAAGGTGAAGAAGGAATTGAAATAGAAGTTGTTGTTTTTTAAACAAGAAAAAAAAACACTCCACGTTATACCAGTATTATTCCAAGTAATTAGCCGAATCGAATTATTATAATACCAATGTGGTAAATATATGTGGATGTAGAATTAGTAATAGCCATTGAGTAAATATCTTCTGCTTTAATTAACTATATTGAGCTCCACCATGCTAGTTTCAGCCTCAAGACTCGACATCTAGATGTATCCTGTGACCTTTTTGAGTTTGCGCCAGGTGTTTATATGGAGGAGTTATATAAAAATCCTCCGACGCGAGCGAGGTTTCCCCATGCTAGCAGGTGTGGGGGAGCGTTGGAGAAGGCGGCAATCACCAGTTATGATCATGGGCATGATACAGTACAGAGGATTTGGTGTAATCAAATAAAAAAATTTAAAAAATGTTGTTACATGCCTTTATACTCGCATATTGCGTTATGGATCACATATATCCCATTTGTAAACACCCACGTCAGGGGCGTAGCTAGACCTTTAACGATGTGTACTCCTAATTTCGGCAGGGGGTTTAGGGGGCCGCTTAAGCTTAAAGTTGCATAGTCCGATGGTTTTGAATTTCGGTATCTTTTCTGAGATAAATATATTAGATCGATCACTAGTATCTACTTTACATTAGTTCAAAGTTACTTTTATTTTAAATGGTAAACTTTTGAGATATTTTGAGTGCAAACATGAAATATTAGTTTTGGCAAGCTTGCCAAAACTCTGACACCATAGACTTCTGCAGTAACAGGTTCTATTAAATTGACTCAGTATTGCCTTTTATGCAGAAACAAATGCTTAATAAGTGCATCAGTATCTAAGTTAGATATGTGAAATCAAATCTAGATAATTGGTATTGTTTTGAAAATTTGATATTTCATTGGACTATGCAGCTTTAAGCTGGCGGATTTTACACATTTTAGACTTGAGTTTTCGACACTCCGGAGTACTACATGCCTCCTCTCTCTCTCTCTTTATTATTTTTTAATTTAATTTTTTTGTGACAAAACGATGTGGACGTTTTGGCATACGCGCATACGCCTAGCTACACCCCTAGACGTAATGTCAATATTTCACTCCACGTATGGGAATAACTGTTAAATTGGATGCCAATCCAGTCTCATGTTAGTAGGTGTGATTGCGATGCATGTAATGACCAAGTAGTTGTGGGGTTCAAATCGCAGGTAGAGGGGTGGGACAGTGAGTTAAAGGCGAGTGCCGAAAGGGCATGACCTGGATGATGGATGACGTCACACTTCCGTAGGGGATTAGGGGAGTTGAACCACGGTGACGTGTGAGTGGTCATGATTAGGGCGGTGCCGGGGGGGGGGGTGCAGAGGTCACGTGAGGCCGGGTGGCGCGAGGTGTTTTTTGTTGCTTTGGTCTGTGCATATCAATTACAGTTGATTGGTTATTGGAGTTGTACGTCCTGGCAATATTTAAGGTAATATCAGGATTGATACCGACTTGCGACAGTGTGCACTCATGGTGACTTGTATAGTGCTGCCCCACTGGGAAATCAGGTCGCCGGTACCATGACCCAATATCCCACTCAGTCACATTATCTTGACACTGAGCTAATCATTCCTTGCCCTATCCTATTAATGCTGAGTGAGAAGCTAGGAAGCGATGAGTATCAATTATATAAGTCGTTGGTTTGACTCGACAGGGAACCGAACTCCCGATCTACTGCACGCGAGGTCGGCGCTCTACCGATTCGGCCACTGCGCCCGATGAAGCAATTACAGCAAATGAGCTCTCGCCCTTCACTCAGCCCAATTGATGCCATCTATAGAGCATGCGCACTGTGATGCATGCTAACCCGATGCATTTGAGTTCTTGACACTCCCACTAGAGGGCCTGTTAATTATAATGACCATTTCAGTGGAGCAGTAATTGTTGCCATTGCCACCAGAGGGTGGTTTGGTGGTTAACATAGGAAATTGTCTATTACAACAAGAACACCAACAAAACACGCACATGGTTATGAAATTGAGGTGTTGGTACTTTTTTTACCTCATTTTTACCTCATTTGTATGAACGGTTTTACTACCGCTCCATAGACAGATTAAACCCCAATTTAGATTTATGTTACCAGTTTATACACAATATATTTCCCCCATGTACCTGTAATAGTGACAATAGTAACCCTAGCCAGGCAAGTGACACAAATCCGATAGAAAAGACACGACAGAGAGGCCAGGCGAAGTGGCTGAATCAGTAGAGCGCGCGCCTCGTGTGTGGAAGGTCGGGAGTTCAATTCTCGGTCGAGTCAAACCAATGACTTACAACATTGTCACTACCAAGCCTGGTCGTCAGCATTACTAGGATAGGGAAAGGACTGATTAGCTCAGAATCAGGATAATGTGACACGGTGGGAAATCGGGTCATTGATGCACATGATGCTGGTGTTCTGGTCGCCCGGTAGGGAATCACTATAAAGCCACCACGAGTGTGCACTGTCACAAGTCGGTACCAGTTCTGATATGACCTTATATATTGCCAGGATGTAAAACTCCAACAAACAAACAAAGGCTCTAACCCTTTCCCCATACATCTATATATTATCTTAACCCTCTCATCCATATTCTTTAATATTCTCCTCTCTTTCCCATCCCATAATATCGGGGAAGGTTTACAAGGTGTCGACGTACCTTGTCCCCACAGTACGAAGTGGTCGTTGAAGTAGATTTGCTCCGCCGAGTGCTCCACCTCTGTCTTCGCCTCGTCGTCCCGACGCTCTGTCCACTTGACGAAGGCGCCCCCGTACACACGCAGCTCCACGCCTGCAAGTAGGTCAAGTGAACGCAGCTTTAAAGACCCGGGCATCTCATTTCACCAGGCATTCCATTCCTTAAGTGCCTGTCACACTATGCCGGATTGAGCAAAGGACAGAATTGTCTTGTCCGGTCGTGTTCGGGCGTGATAAGTATCAAAATGTATTAAAATATGTCAAAATGTTGTGATATCGGCTCAAAGGCTGCTGGATGAACGGACATGAAACGGACATAAAACGGACATGAAACAGACATGAACGGATAGCCAACGGACAAAACAAACTCAAACCGGACAAGAACCATAGACGTCAATCCAGTGGCATCCATTCCAAGTTTTGGTCATGTTCAAAACTTGTATGGACACAAACCGGACTATCAACAGACTTTTTGCTGTTTCTTTCCATTTCCTCCAATCTGGTGATGTGATACAGCCGCTTTACATGAGTATAAGCTAGATCATAAAGTTGTGCAGTCCGATAGTTTTCAGTTTTCTGCTATTATTCTGCTATATATATTAAGTTTACTCCCCCGTACACAGTTAGCTCTAAGCCTGTAAGTAGGTCAAGTGACCGCAGCTTTAAAAATCCAGGCACCTCATTTTAACAGGCACGAGTAGTCGCTGTATTTTTTAATTTGCATAGCCTGATTGTTATCAGTTGTTGCTTTATTTCTTATGCCAAGTACACACCTACCGTATACGATTCGCGCACTAAAACTCGCGACTCGACCCGACCCGCTTAAAACTGAAAACGGGCCGATTCATTTTTCGAATCGCGAATTGCAATCGTAATCGGCCCGTTTTAGCCCTAAAACTGAGTTTTTAGTCGGGAATCGCAATCGATAGGTTTGCGCGGGGAGCGCACACCTAGCGATTTCTGTGTGCGAAACGGGCAGTTTTAGATCGTACACAGTAGGTGGGTGCGCACAAACGGTAGGTGTGTACCTGGCATTAAGATATTAAGCCTGCGCCTCCCCCCTCCCCTATACACGTGCGGCTCTATGCCTACAAGTAGGTCAATCTAACCCAGATTTAAATATCCGGGCACTATCATTTCAACAAGCATTCTGTACGTGAGTAGTCACTACTTCTTAAAGTTGCACAGTCCGATGATTTTAAGTTTTCTGCTATAATTTCTGAGATATTAAGTTTGGGACCCCATACACACATAATTCCACGCCTGAAAATAAGTCAAGTGAACACAATTTTAAAAACAGACATGAAGTTCGGTAAATCCCAGAGGGTGGTGGGGAACAGAGAATAATTGAGAAAACTGTTTGAAAAGTTATCTGTGGTGAATTGATGATGATGATGATGATGATAACGATGATGTAAATAGGATTTTATTTCTTTGATTTCTGCAAGTGTAGACAATCTGAACTTAGATAATTTTCAAAGCACCACTAAACATTTTAACTATGTAATTATTATAGTCTTAATCAATCGACTCATACCGTAAACATTCTGGTTGGAAATTCATTATTCACTAAACGACCAAATCATTTAATTAAATGTAATTAATTAGATGCAATTAATTAAATTTAATGTGATTAGTTTTTTCCTTCTAATTTAATGTTTTGGATGACTGCATCACCGAATCGATAAGAGTGTTGGCTAGCTTCCAGTGTGGGAGGTAGTCGATTCGAAACCCAGTCGAGTCTAACCGATGACTTACAAAATGTATACCTATCATTACCTAACCTGGGACCAGACGGAATGGCCTAATGGGTTAGAGCGTCCGTCTCCCGTGTTGGTACATCGTAGGGTCGTGGGTTCGAACCCTGGTCGAGTCAAACCAATGACTTAAAAATGTATACTTGTCGCTTCCTAGCCAGGCGCTCGGGATTATTAGAATAGGGCAATGAGTGGTTGGCTGGGTGTCAGGATAATGTGACTGAGTGAGATATCATGTGATGGTGCTGGTGGCCTGGGCTTCCAGTGGGGCAGCCATGAGCGCGCACTGTCACAAGTCGGTACCCGTCCTGATATGACGTTACTTGTTGCTAGGACGTAAAACAACAACAAACAAACCCCTTTCCCCGACCCGCTGCACTTTGGATTCGTCTTCGCGTGGACAGATGCTGTCAGGAGTCCAGTCATTACCCTTCCCACCCACCCTAACCACAAACCACCTACCGGACGCAGTGGCCACATCGGTAGAGCGCAGGCCTCCCGTGTGGAAGGTCGGGAGTTCAATTCACGGTCGAGTCAAACCAATGACTGACAAAATGTATACTTGTCGCTTCCTAGCCAGGCGCTCGGCATAATCAGGATAGGGCAAGGACTGGTTGGCTCTGTGTTTAGGATATTGTGACTGCGTAGGATATTGGGTCTTGGTGGTGGCAGCCTGGTCTCGAAGTGAGGCAGCGCTATAAAGTCGTCATGGGTGTGCAGTGTTACAAGTCGGTACCTGTCCTGACATGACATCAGATGTTGCCAGGATGTAGAACTCCAACAACCCACCAAGAACTAGGAGTTCAGTGACAAGATTACCCTTTCTACCAACCCTACCCACAAACCACCACCACCACGGAGTTAAGTACTCAACACAGAGGTTGCAATTTCCTGCAAACCACCCTAATCCTCGCGAGAACTGACGGTACGTGGCGATTAGCGATGAAACTCCAAGCCGAGGTTCTGTTCAGTGCGCCAATGTGGCCCACCTGCCCGGTGTGGCGGTTTCAGCTCACTGTCAGTTTCAGCCATGCGCATAGACTCAAACTCAAGGCATCGTCAATGGTCGTGAGTCACTAACCTTATAAATTTAATATAATGGTTTTGGTAAAGATGTTTTTTTATATGTGTACCAAGCGATTTGTTTCTAGGTGGTGTGGTTTTAGAGATATTTCACTTATCCTGGATTTTCTGTATGAAGATTGCTCACCACCATTGACAATGCCTTGAGTTTGACGGTACACGCAGGGCAAAACATTAGTTTTATTCAAAATGAGTAGAAATCAAGAACCCTAACCTTTTAAATTTAATATAATCTTTTTGGTAAAGATGTTTTCTATATGTGTACCAAGCGATTTGTTAATAGGTGGTTTTAGAGATATTTCACTTTTTCTGTATTTTCTGTAGGAAGATTGCTCACGACCATTGACAATGCCTTGAGTTTGAGTCTATGCGCACGGCTGAAACTGGCGCACGGCTGAAACCGCCACACCGGCCGACTAACCATACGATTGGAGAGTTAGACAATGCCCACTACTTGTCTCGGCCTCCTTCCCGCCTCTGGTCGGCTGACCATCCAGTGTTGGGTTCTAAATGTTGGTTCGCTCGGAACCAGCCGGGGCTAAGGCGTTATTTATGTGACAGCTCGACATCGCGCCGATCGGCAAAGTGACGGCCGCCATGACACGCGCAGGGACGCGTGGTCAGGTTTACTAAGAAAATGTTGAGCAATTTCGCAAAAACATAAATAAGTTGGTTTATAATTGTTTTTGCCTCGTAAAACTGCACCAACCAACCCACTTACTATGTGATATATGACGATTCTAGGGCTTGGCTTGAATTCTTGACCCACATTCTTTCGATAACTGAATACCGATGTTCTATTCGTTTGCATTTCCTTGGCCATTGTCGTTCCGTTCGGTAAAGGCCATGTCACATTACGACGCATCTTGCAAGCCTGCAGCCAACGCATTAAATCACATTTTTACGTTGAGAAGCATCAAACTTTTCAGCATGGGGGGCAAAGTTGGACGTATACATACGGTATACATAGCGTATGGCCAAAATATAACCAACATATGGCTAATGTACCTCCCTGTGAAAAATCCTCGAATTATGCTCAGGGTACGTTCACAGATCGCCACTGAACATTATATACGTTATTCGATCGCCAGAACTACGTGCCATACTTTACATATGTCAAGACATGCTGGAGAAACGCTAAGCATACATTAGATGTACGTTAGGCATACGTTATCCATATATTGTCAGAATGCAGACTTTATGTTCCCACTGCCTTTAAAGTTGGTCAACATAGTACAATGTAGTGCAATGTAGTGAACAACGTTTGTCTAATGTAGTCTAACATACATCGATGTATGCCTAATGCATACATAACATACGGCGGACGTAAAATCCACACATTGTCGATCATTGTCATACGTCAAAAGTTTTGTGCATGCACAAAGCTTTGCCGACCTCCCCTGACGTACGACACCCTATTTCGACGAATGTCGATGTACATTGATGTATACCAACGAGCGCCTAATGCACGCATAACGCATAACGACCTATCCTGACATAGCGGCCAAAAATCACATACGTCAGCATACGTTGGCGCGATGCGTCGTAATGTGACAGCCCCTTTAATCATGCAAATATTCACCAATTCTTAGTGAAACCGAACATGGGGACTGAACTGGTAAGAACGTTGGCTTCCCATGCAGATGGTTTGGTGCTTAAATCTCAGCTGAGTCAAACTAATGACTTTCAGCATTTTTTTTTTTTTTCATTTTTTTTATTGAGGCTGCATTTATTCTGTCCATAGTATGTAAGCCTGGGTACCCAGGCTTGTTTTCAATGCTGGCCAGCTGTAGTGTTGGTGTTGTCTTAACCAAACAGTAGCTGCTGATAAGTTATTTGATTGTCTGCATTTCAGTAGCAGATAGATAGTCTGTTGGTAGGTTTAGTAGCCTATGTTACTTTTTTGGGCCCTCGTGGCATTGTATTTTTGTTATATTCTTATTACTATGTTAGTTGTTTTCTTAAGGTTCTATGTTAGTGTTTTGGGGTTTTCTTGGGAAGAGTTTTCCACTTTTGTTTCTACTTAATTCTATACTAGCCTAGTTTTATTTTATTTACATGTCCATAGGCTTGTACGTAATAGGTGGTTGAGTTATGCTTGTTTGGATTTGATTTGATTTATATTGTTGCTGGATATGTTACCTGGCTTTTTTATTTCCGGTTATCCCGCGCTGGGCATTGATACTTGTTGCTAGCTAGCCACGCGTTCAACAGAAATAGGATATGGCAAGGTATGGGTAGCTACGTATCAGGATAATGCAATTGAATGGAATATCACGGCATGCTGACAGTGGGCCTGGTCTCTGAGTGGGCAGCACTATAAATTGCCAGGAGTGCCGACTATGACAAGTCAGTACCCAACTTGATATCACCCTTGGGTTTGTTGTTGGAGTTTTATGTCCTGGCAACATCTACGGTAATATCAGGGCGGGTACCGACTTGTGGCAGTGCGCAGTCATGGCGACTTTATAGTGCTGCCCCACTGGGAGATAAGGCCACCAACTGTCACAAGTTGGTACCCATCCTGCTATGACCTCAGATGTTGCCAGGATGAAGAACTCCAACAAACAAATATACTAATTAATAATGTATCCATCCAAATATCCAATCTTAATCGAACTCTCTGTGTTCAGTCATGAATCAACCACTCAATGAATGACTTTACCAGTTGATTGATTGGTGGTGGTTTAACGCCGTGTCGACAGTAAAGGCCATAATCACTGCGAGGTGCCATCACAATGAATACCAGAATGTCACTATAGCCAGCCGAAAAGTGACAATCAATGAGTTTTACATAGGACTACTGTGTGTAATAGCCCTGTCACACTATGACGCATCGTGCAAGCATGCGCCAATGTAGGTGATTTTCCACCAATACGTTGGTGTACGTCGATATGCATTATTAATTAATGACATATATTGTCGGGGTAGTAAATAAAACCGCAAGTATGCCCGTCTACCACATTAACACTACTCAGGCATTGACAATACCAGCAGCAATCAGAATGCCCCAGCCTCACATAACGCTGTGTGAGTCGCTAGTTGTCTGTATTATACATGTATAGTGCATGCATGTCATGAGTGATGAGTTAGTTAAAGTTGCCTAGTCCGATGCTTTTGAGTTTCTGTCATTTTCTGAGATAAAATATATTAGGTTGTTCATTATAATCTACCTTACTTTATTAGTTTGAAGTAACTTTTATTTTAAATCCCAAACTTTTGAGATATTTGAAATGGAAACATGCTAAATTAATTTTGGCAAGCTTGTCAAAACTCGATCACCATAGGCTTCTGCAGTAACAGGTTCTATTAATTGATTCAGTCGTCCCTTCTATGTGCCAGTAAATGTGTACAAAGTGCATCAGTATCTAAGGTAGATATGTAGAATAAAATCTAGATAATTGTTTTGGTTTTGAAAATTTGATGTTTTCATCGGACTATGCAGCTTTAATACACGTACAATTAAATGTGAGCATGCTGCCTATATTGAGGGACCATCCCCATCCCTGGTGAAGCCCCGCCCCCCCCCCCCCCCTTCCCTCTCTTGCCTCATGCATTATAGAAGTAGGCAGGCATTGCATGCATAAAGTGCTACTCATAGTGGTGTGCTCATTGTACCCTATCTCGCTATTTGGGGGATACTTTATCACCTCACCCCTCTCCCCTCCTGCCCTCCTCCTCCTCCCCCTCCCCCTACCTCCTCCCCCCACACCTCACCTCCTCTCCCTCACCCCACATTCTCCCTCATCCTCGCTCCCGCACCTCCTCCCCCTTATCCCGCATCCTCCCTCCCCAAGGCATCCACCTCCTCCTTCACCTCGCCCCCACCTCCTCCCCCTCGGCCCCCATCTCCCCACCATCACCTCGTTGCCCCATCTCCTCACCCTCACCCCACCTCCTCCCTCACCTCGTCCCCCCCACCTCCTCACCGCCCCCACCTCATCCACCTCCCACCACCTCCTCCCCCACACCCCCTCACCTCACCTTCTCCCATGTAATCCATGTGGCTTGTATTGTTGGGCTCCTCTCCTGTGTCGATGCATTGCAGGTGGTACTGCGGAAGAGCGACAGCTTTGTTTGCTCTCCGTTATGTCCAGCATTTGGGTATATGCATGTTATGTTTAATTTGTTATGTTTTCACTTCAACTATCTCCAAAGTCAGTTATTTATAACCGAGCGTAACTTCAAATTAAAGTGAGGTAGATAATAGAGATAAACATTTTGCTTGTTTGTTTAAGTTTTACATCCTGGCAACATCTAAGGTCATATCATGGTGGTTTCCAACTTATGTCAGCGTGCACTCATGGCGGCTTTTATAACGCCGTCCCACTGGGAGATCAGGTTACTGGCACCATGACCCCTGAACAGAAAACCATGTCACTGTGGCAGCATCAAGGGCGATTGATGTATGGAACTCCCAACATCTCCCGACCAGCCACTGCAGGGACAAATAGTTTTGCGCCTGTCTGGACATGTTCTTGCCAGTGTGAAGGCTGCATTCCATATACGTGTAATGCGTAATGCGAATGCGAATGCGACAAAAAATCGAAACGCCTTGAAACCTATGAGCTACATTCCATATATGCGTAATGCATAATGCGAATCCGAATGCGAATAAAATCCATTATCCCGATCGGTCCATGTAGCGATCGGTGCGTAATGCGTAATGCGTAAAGGTGCTGCGAATAGAAAAGCATCAGTCGCAGTTGTCCATTGATATAAGGCTGGAGGAGGCGACTGATAATTACGGACAGCCGGGACAAGGTGGTGCGAACAGAAAAGCATCAGTCCCATTTGTCCATTGATATAAGGCTGGAGGAGGCGACTGATAATTACGGTCTTCATGAGAAATATGAAGAATGGGACGGTCCAAACATGTAGGTTTATGCGGCGGACCTGTTAGGAAGCAGTCTTCAAGGTGGTGCGAATAGAAAATCATCAGTCGCATTTGTCCATTGATATAAGGCTGGAGGAGGCGACTGATAATTACGGACAGCCGGGAAAAGGTGGTGCGAACAGAAAAGCATCAGTCGCATTTGTCCATTGATATAAGGCTGGAGGAGGCGACTGATAATTACGGTCTTCATGAGAAATATGAAGAATGGGACGGTGCAAACATGTAGGCTTATGCAGCGGACCTGTTAGGCTTGTTGGGGTGTTCGTAACCTTACGACGGTTACCGGTTGCAGAACTGCAACATTGGGTAGAGAGGCTCCGATAAATCGGCCCAATCTTTGGTTGAAGACTTGTCTTCATAGAGGGAGTGTTGTGAAAGCTGGGGACATCTTTCACGACGTAGTGACGGCGGGGCGTCGGTGGCAGCGAATCTCTCCATGCCGGTGTGTAGTTGTAGATGTGTGTAGTGTAGTGTAGCACTTGAATCCGGTCAGCAGGGGTTTGAGGAAGGCAGGCAAAGGTGGGAGCAGCGGTCGTTCCAGCAACAAGAACCAGACAGAGAAATCGTAATAGGTCAAGGGCCCCACCCAAGAACACAACAACCCTGGTCAGGGGAAGAAGTGTGCCTGGGAGAAATCGAATGGGCAGATCTAGGAAAGAGAAATGAGGAGAGTTGAGTCAAAGGACCGTGCCTATCTGCCCTATGGTGACCATCCAGCGAGCCATAGACACGGACAGAGTAAGAGTAGAAAGTGAAAATGCCGGCAGGCACCCCCTCCTGGAACTCTTTTCAGACATATCAAGGAGGTGCTGGGCCGGCAGAGAGGTGATAGAGAGAGGTGTGGATGAAGTGCGGTCCGGATAGCAAGTGACCTGTTAGGAAGCAGTCTTCATGAGAAATATGAAGAATGGGACGGTGCAAACATGGCTCAGTTTAGCTTGCTTTGAGAGATGTTAGGACCGTCCCAAATATGAAGACTGCTTCCTAACAGGTCCGCCGCATAAACCTACATGTTTGCACTGTCCCATTCTTCATATTTCTCATGAAGACTGCTTCCTAACAGGTCTGCCGCATAAACCTACATGTTTGCACCGTCCCATTCTTCCTATTTCTCATTTCTGTGTTTCTGTGTGTGTGTACTTTTTATATACTTCACTGCATAATGCATAACACATAACGCAATACGTGTATATGGAATGCTGGCATTCGCATAACGCATAACGCATTACGCATTACGCATTACACGTATATGGAATCCTAGCTTGAGACCTCTATTTGCTCCCCGAGATAGTACTGCTGGTAACTTGCAAAAGCCAGCAGCACTTCAACACTTTTGCAGGCAGCTTTCATGAAATGTACAACCACACAAAACATCATACCAGCTCAGTTGTCGCCCGGGTTACCAAGAACCACGCTGCTCAAAGAGCGACAGTCAAGTAATGAAAGCAGTCTTTGTCGCATCGCGACCAACAGGATGATGATGATGATGATGATGACCCAATATCCAACAGTCATATTATCCTGATACTATGCGACCCAATCCTTGTTCTATCCTATTAATTCCGAGCGCCAGGTGAGGTAGTGACAAGTATCAATTTTGTAAGCCATTGCGTTGACTCGACTGGGAATCAAACTCCCAATTGTGGTGTTCTCTGTGGCAAAGTGGTTAGAGTGTCTGACTTTTTTCTAGGTCGGATTCCTAATCTGAAGGTCAGTGGTTCGATTCCCTGTGCCCCCACATCTGCCTATTTGGATTTCCACCGCTGTGTATAACTTACAGCGTCATCAAAGGCCAGTTGCTCTCATACCATGTCTATGTGGTGTGCGAGGTTAAAAATCCCTTGGGTCGGTAAAAGTGTAGGCATGTGCTTTCTATTGACAAACTGTCTAATGGTGAAAACAAGTCTATTCAGGCTTATCCATGATAGGCAGTATAAATCTTCAACAACAACAAAAATCTCCCACTTGGGAAACCTGCGCTCTGTTGATTCAGCCACCGCATCCGGTAGAGATCAAGGTAATATATAAATCTAAAATATATAACAGAAAGTCAAAATCGGATTATGTACCTTTAAAGACAGGACTCTCGGCAGCAGGACAAATTAGCCGGTTACGAATTAGTGCCTTTAACTCCTTTAATTTGGGGGGTCACCTCCTGATTAGTGTGTCCTGTGGACCCAGGTGGGGCTGGAGGAGCCCTGCTGACTGTTCCTATGGTTGGTTGATTATTGGAGCTATACATCCTGGCAACATCTAAGGTCATATCAGGACAGGCATTGACTTGTGACAGTGCACACTCATGGCGACTTTATAGTGCTGCCCCACTGGGAGACCACTCAGTAACATTATCCAGACACTGAGCTAACCAGTCCTTGCCCTATCCTAATAATGCCAAGCGCCTGGCTAGGAAGCGACAAGTATCAATTTTTAATCCAATAGCCAAACCGTTTGTTCGCAGAAACTGACACATCACCTATCTAATGCACTAACCCGATATGAAATTGATAGGCTTTAAATGGAAAGCATAACTGCGAATTCTATTTGACAGAAAACAACTAAGAATGGATTTGTCGGTTTCTGCACCTGAACCCCTCATATATAATCTGGGTCCCGTCTTTAAGGTATGTTCCTAAATGTCATTATCGAACATCGTAATCCATTGTTTAGTCATCTAATAGAACTTCGTAACGCAATTTACGCCCATTGTCTTCCTTAACCATGCCTTGACTAAATCAATGTGCCTGCTATCAGTGCTTGGCCAGAATGGATGGCTGAATGACTTGAGCGTCCATCTCCAGTTTTGGTAGAGCGTGGGATTCGAACCCGCGGGTTCGAACCCTGGTACAGTGAAACCAATGACTTAAAAATGTATACTTGTCGCTTTCTAGCTAGGTGCTCGGTATTATTAGGATAGGACAAGGACTCATTGGCTCAGTGATAGGATAATGTGACTGAGTGGGATATCAGATCATGGTGATGTGGGCCTGGTTTCCCCAAGGGGCAGCACTATAAAGTCACCATGAGTGTGCACTGTCACAAGTCGGTACCCATCTTTAGAAGTTGCCAGGACGTAAAACTCCAACAACTATCCAACCAGCAGTGCCGGATTTACCTATAGTCTTAGGGCCTCAAAATCTTAAGCGCCTGTCACACCTTACCGGATTGAGCAACGGACATAAACCGGACAAGAATTTTCTAGTCCGGTGGTGTTCGCTATCAAAATGTACCGAAATGTGTCGAAATGTTGCAATGGCCGCCGGACGAAACGGATGCTAAACGGACAAGGAACGTACATTAACGAATATCCACAGGACGGTAACCGGACGAAAACCGAATCTCAAACGGACGGACCGAACATCAACCGGACACGTACCGGATTGTTCACGGACGTGACGAAAACATATACTGACCGAATTCCCGCAACAACAAAAAAAAACCCAAAAAAACACTGTCAATGGACTTGGCAGGAAGCAAACCGAAGACGTAACGGATGGGAACCGGACATGAAACGGACAAAACGGATTTAAAACGGACACCAACCATACACATCAGTCCAGCGGTACAAGTTTTGTGCATTTCAAAACTTGACAGCATACACACCGGACACCAACAGACAGAACACGGACACGCCGGATGAGTACCGTATATAAAACGGACATTGACGTATTTCCCCGGACAGTGTCTGGTTTGTGTCCGGTTCCTTAATCCGGTGAGGTGTGACAGGGCCATAAGGGGGCTGTGGCCAAGATCCATAGTATTTTTGACGCTGTTATAGGTCTTTCAGAGGGGTCTCATAAGTGGAATCGCCTAGGGCCTCTCTCTTCATTTAGATCCGGCACTGCCTACCAGACACCTATCATGAAACTGTTGCAAATCTCAGCCCTCGGCTGTTGAGAAACTTCTCCAGAGGCTGAATTACCAGTTCTGTCTTGATATGAACTCATGGATGTAAAACCCCCGAAAAGCAAACGAATTAGTAGTACAACATGGCCTGTTCAACCGTGGGTTACTTCAAGAACTAATCCGATAGGAGGCACTTTGAAGCAATGCGGGTCAGTCCTTGTGTAGGATTTGCATAGATAGAAGCCCCCCCCCCCCTCACACACAAGGGTAGCGCCATCTAGTGTATGTGGTTAGCACCAGTGAATATTACATTAGGGAGATTGATTGATTGTTGGAGTTTTACGTCCTGGCAACATCTGAGGTCATATCAGGACGGGTACCGACTTGTGGCAGTGCGCACTCATGGTGACCTTATAGTGCTGCCCCACTGGGAAATCAGGCCGCCAGCACCATGACCTAATTCTGGACTGGTTAGCGCAGCATCAGGATAATATGACTGAGTGGGAAATTGGGGCATGGTGCTCACAGCCTACTCACCATGAGTGTGCGCTGTCACAAGTCGGTACCCATCGTGATATGGCCTTGGATGTTGCTGGGATGCACAACTCCAACAAGCAACACCAACAACAAGTATCGCGCAAACCGGAAATGTAGTAGAACCACCATGCTGCTGATAAACATCGCAAAATTTCAAAAGATATTTACTAGGCCACAACAATGTGACTATCTGCATCTAAAAAACACCTATTGTGCCCTATCCGTCATTGGAAACCAGGACAGTCACCAACGTAGTGGTGCAATGCATTCAGCAAAGCTCTGACTAATTTCATATATGAGACTGTCTCAAAAGGTGCTAAGCAATATGGGACAAAACTTTGTCTATTGTAATGATCAACATACTATCTGCTTATGCATTTGCTCAGGATAAACTGATTTGTTTTTTACATGGTGTTTCATAATCCCAATAGAATACATATTGATTTGAAGCAAATGTCCTTATGTTTTCAGTGTAACCGTTTCTGTGCTGTTTTGTGGCAATCGTTACAATGGACAAACAAAAACAGGCTCATATACCGGCACTGTCACTTTGGAAACAACGGTCCTCATCCAATCACCAAAGTTAAGCAACATTAAGCCTCGTCAAAGACGGGCGACCACCTGGGAATACAAGGTGCCATAGACATCCTGATACAGGCTTACATAGGCTTACCGAATCGATGGATGGTTGACTGGTTGCTGGAATTTTACATCCGGGCAACATCTAATGTCACATCAGGACGGGTACCGACTTGTGACAATGCGCACTCATGGCAAATGTATAGTGCTGCCCCACTGGGAAATCAGGCCACCAGCACTATGACCCGATATCCCACTCAGTCATATTATCCTGGCACTGAGTCAACCAGCCCATGCCCTATCCTATTAATTCTAGGTGCCAAGCTAGGAAGCGACAAGTACAAATTTTGTAAGTCATTGGTTTATCTCGACCGGGAATCGAAGTCCCGATCTTCCGCACGGGAGGCCTGCGCTCTACCGATTCGGTCACCGCGCCTGGTTACCCTACCTACAGTAGCGTATGAATATGATCAGTTTAGGAATAAAAACCGACAGACACCACTTGGGCCGAAATGAAACCACGACTACCAGGTTTGAGCTGAAGCTGCAATCATTCCAATAATCAAATCCTTTTTATAGCGGAAACAAATATCATCCCCTATATAATAATACATTACCCAATATGACATTGATAGACTTTACCTGTAGACCCCAACAAGAAATGTTATTTTACAGAGTACAACTTAAATGGATTTGTCAGAGAATCAGAGCACACAGTTAAAGCTGCATAGTCCAATGAAATATCAAATTTTCAAAACCAAACCAATTATCTAGATTTGATTTGACATATCTAACTTAGATACTGATGCACTTATTAAGCATTTGTTTCTGCGTAGAAAGCAACACTGAGTCAATTTAACATAACCTGTTACTGCAGAAGTCTATTGTGCCAGAGTTGTGGCAAGCTTGCCAAAACTAAATTTCCATGTTTGCACTCATAATATCTCAAAAGTTTACCATTTAAAATTAAAATAACTTTGGACTAATGTGAAATAGAGACTAGTGATCGATCTAATATATTTATCTCAGAAATTCAAAACCATCGGACTATGCAACTTTAATAAGCAAGATCAATTTGTGTGGCACATGAAGCTGTAGTCATCAGCCGTGTAGCTTCTTACTAGCCCATCCAAACAAACCTTCTTTATGAAGGCTTCCTTGTTCATCGGAATGGCTCATTGTACATTAACCGTTAAAGGTCGTCGTACACTACACGATCATTTTGTGGATCCCGGTTAAATCTGGTGATGGAGAACAATTAGCTCAAGGTTCAGATTCCTATGGCTAGAGAACTTGCCTGAATACCCCCATAGTTTGAATTGTTCACAATTTCCTTTTTTTAATTGCATTTGATTCAGCGTGGAATGACAAGTGACACCTCTGTCCACCTCTCCCCCAGTCGCCATGAAAGCTGCCTCTTGATTTATCAGTGCTTTTTCCACCGTTCCACTCATCGGTACCCCCTGGCAGTCACTACCTCATTTTTCAGTGAGCTGGTGATCGAATCAAACTACCGGACGGGGTAGCCGAATCGGTAGAGCGCCAGTCTCGCTACTCACGTACGGGAGATCGGGAGTCCGATTCCCGCTTGAGTCAAACCAATGACTTATCAAATTTATAGTTGTCGTTTCCTAGCCTAGCGCTCAGCATTAATAGGATAGAGCAAGGACTAGTTGTCTCAGTGTCAGGATAATGTGACTGAGTGGGATATCGGGTCATGGTTGCTGGTGGCCTGAATTCCCAGTGGGGCAGCACTATAAAATCACCATGAGTGCACATTGTCACAAGTCAGTACCCTTCCTGATATGACCTTAGATGTTGCCAGGACATAAAACTCCAACAACCACCCAATCAAAGCGAACTTTCTGCCCATCCATCTGTCTACTGCTTATTTTCTACTGTTCTTATCCTGAGGGTTTGTCTCGGGTAAATCCGCGTTGTCTTGAATAAACTCACTTTGCTGGCACTATTTTCTTTTTGGTAAACATTTCTATCCCTCTAAATTGTCTTTTTTTCAGCGCCAAGACACTGACTGGCCTTTCCTTGTAGTAGGTCTTTCAAAGAAGTCTACACGATAACGATATCCACCGATAATTCTGATGCTGTTTTGAATTTCGATACCCGATCAACCAGTTTTTTAAATTAGTTTTCTTTTATAAATTCATTATTGTGTAATGAACGACAGCTTTCATGAAGTCGACCAGCTTTATCCCGGCATAATTCGCTACACTCGGCTGTCATGGAGAGAATACAGGAGGAAAGATAGAAAACAGACAGAAACTGGTTTAAATAATATTTAATAGAAAACAAATCGGACCTTGGCAGGTGGAACAACATGTAACAGTCGGTGGCATGGCCAGAAATCATACGCTGACTGGAGTGTGTAACCAGGAGATCAGTCCCAGGCGGGTTGTAGTGGATTCAGGTAGATTCAAGTTGAGGATCAGCGCTCACCCCCCAAGAAAGAGGGTCGGTGGGTGGGGAAACGATGTGTACAGTAGCAGTGTCAAGCGGAGACTGAGTGAAAAACAGAAAGGCGATTCAGCAGGAAAGGTAAACACCAGCAGCCTCGTGAGCAAATTACCCATGTTAGCCTCGGGCCAACATGCACAATTGACAGTCTGGTTTCAATGTAATAAAGGTGTGTGTGTGTCAAGGGGTTTTTAAGGTGTTTGATTTCAACCTGTGCTTATGTTATTTAATTGCCAGCACCTGAGAATTTGGAAAACAGCAGAGCAGCCGCAGAGAATGACATGGCCCTTTCCAAATAATAATACTGCAGGTCTTACTTGATTAGTGTAATCTTTAACCACTGCCGAAGCATATGATGTCCAATATTTCCATATGTATATTATATTTAAGTTGGCACGTTTTCACTTCAACCATCTCCAAAGTCAGCCACTTATAATCAAACTTACTTGAAATTAAAGTGAGGTAGATTGGTCATGTTGCCTAGGCAACATGGGTAATTCAGGATCAATATGGGACTCCTGCCTCCCACCGCTACCTCCTCCCACGACCTATACCTTAGTTCCCCCCTTTAACTATAGGGGGCTGGGAGGCAACTCCAGGTGGCGCCACATGTGCGCGTGCTGGTAACCGCCGCTTGTACCCAGGCTGCGCTCCTGTGACGTCACTTCCACCCTCCCGCCTCTCCAGACGGAACTTCACCTCCAGACGCCTACCCGAGACCACCCCCCGCCTTTTTCTCACCGCCCCACCCGACCCTACTTTCAGACTGTGACATGTTGGGGTTGAGTGCCCAGTTCAGGCAGAGACTTGAACTCACTACCTTGTTACTATTGACCTCACCTTGTACTTTAGCTGTATGACCTCTCCTTGCTAGATTAATAAATTCCATACTAAGTAGTTCCGTGTCGTGTCCTGAATTATAGAGATCAACCTTTTGTTTGTTTGTTGGAGTTTTACACCCTGGTAATATCTAAGGTCATATCAGGATGGGTACTGACTTGTGACAGTATACACTCCTGGCAACTTCCATAGTATAGTTCCACTGGGAGACCAGGCCTTCATCACCATCACCCGATATCCTGGATGCATGGGGCGGTGTTAGCGAGCCAAAACTGGTTTTGGACTGGATTTCTGGTTTAGCGGCGAAAAGTACCTATGCATGGGCCGGTGTTACACAAACACAGCAAGTTTAAGGTCAGGTATGCTAACACCACTCCGTAGCAAGTTTACGGGTGGTGTTAGGTACCGATTAGGCCCAAATCTATTCAATTCTATCATATTTAACAGAATTACATACTCAAAAAGTGAAATTTGATCAAATTAACCCTAAAATCGAAGCGATATTAACGCCGCCACCACATCGGTTGCGATATTCATATTGTCGAATGTAAACAAAAGAAATGGCTGCCCACAACAAAAAATAATAAGAAGAATATGATGCATCATCATTTGGATTAATAATATTAAGAAGAAAAAGAAGAATACATTTCCATAAGGCATCATTTTGAGTAATAATATTAAAGTTGCATAGTCTGATGGTTTTGAATTTCTGTATTTTTTCTGAGATAAAATATATTAGATCGATCACTAGTATCTACTTTACATTAGTTAAAAGTTACTTTTGAGATATTTTGAGTGCAAACATGTAACATTAGTTTTGGCAAGCTTGCCAAAACTCTGACACCATAGACTTCTGCAGTAACAGGTTCTGTTAAATTTACTCAGTATTGCCTTCTATGCAGAAACAAATGCTTAATAAGTGCATCAGTATCTAAGTTAGATATGTAAAATCAAATCTAGATAATTGTTTTGGTTTTGAAAATTTGATATTTCTTCGGACTATGCAGAAGAAGAAGAAGACAAAGGAGGAGGAGAATACAGTTGCCATGGCTGAGGCAAAATACTACAGTAAGGCGTAGTTTGCAATGGCCGTGCTTGTACCTTGTAAGAATCCTTATTAGAAAGAACACTGACAACACCACGGTCTATGGGCGTGGCTTGTGACTTGTGGCGACTCCTATAGACAGGTGATAATTGCATGCCTTGTACAGGTGGGCTAGACAGCATCCTCCCACACCTGGACTCACCTGGTGCTCATCGTCCACCTGGTGCATCGCAGGTGTCTTCTGATTGGCTGGACTTGCACTTGGATGCGTCAAATCAAAGAGTGTGTCAAATCAACAATATCTGTTTACTCCAGACTGCAAATCTGCAGCATTTGTTTATTGTGGGTTTTTTTCTTAAAGATGTATGCTGCCTGTCACGGATAAGTCTGGTTAGTCTTGGCCAGGAGGAAAGCCAATTGTAAATAATTGAATTAACTTTTTTGTTTCATTCTTGCTAAAATACTTTTTTAATGGAACATTTGTGGGATTTGAAATGATCTTCTCTTCATTTTAGTAGAGACTCTCCCTCATTTTGTGTGTATTGTTCCATCACTATTTTATTTGAAAGGACATGATGCTAATGTATGGTGCAAAAGCACGAGGAATAATTTGTTTTGTTTGTTTGTTATTGTGTTATGTCCTAGCAAAAATTAAGTTCATATCAGGAGAGGTACCGACTTGTAACAATGCACACTCATGGTGACTTTATAGTACTTTCCCACTGGGGGACAAGGCTGTTGCCACCATGACCCAATTTCCCATACAGTTACATTATCCTGATACTGCGCTAATTAATCCTTGCCCTATCCTATTAATCCTGAGTGCCAGACTAGGGAGGAACAAGTATCAATTTTGTAAGTGATTCCTTTCATTCAGCGGGGATTCAAACTCCCGAACTTCCGCACAGGAAGCTTGCACTCTAGTGATTCATCCAGTACATCCGGTCGAGAACGAGGAATAGAATTAGTCAATTTTCAGAATGAAGAGGCCTCCAGCTACTGCTACTGGCTGGGCGATGTCTCTGTAGTGGTGGTAATGCATGGTGATGAGAAAAATATTTCTTAGAAATCAGAGTTAGATTACTGCACCTGTTGGGGTGATAGAGGCTTGGTAGTGCAGTTGACTTATGAGGGGATCAGGAAGGCTGCCTATCAGATTTGTCGTCTGCTACCGTGCTGTTCAATTCTAATCTGATGACTACATGCCGTCTGGTGTGAGTACATTTCACTGAATTGTCGTCTGCTTTAACTGAATATTAGCTTGGTTGGTTTGTTGTTGGAGTTTTACGTCCTTGCAACATCTAAGGTCATGCCACGACGGGCTGAATATGAGGTGAGTAGTCTACGTTCAATAAGTTTGTCATTTAATGGAATTGTAGCGTTGGCAGACGACAATTAGTTGCAGTTATTTCGCAGGAAACAAGGCAACACATACAATAGGTGCATAGGAATTAATTAAATCAAATAAAAAAGAACTAGGTACTCACTTTTTGGTCTCATCCACTCTAGCGCAACACAAAAAAGAACCAGCTGTTGAGCTAAAAGCCCATGGCCTACTACTATTTACTGACCCCAAGGGGATTTTTAACCTTTCCGTTTCGTTTCGATTCATGTTACTTGTGTTTATAAGAAAACATTTCCTTGGCTTTGACAGTTGTTGATTAAGCATCAACAAATGTATTTGTGGACGATCGAACTTTCTTTATTCCATTGTTCGTTATTCCACCCTAGTAGTGCCAAATAATAGGTAAGGAAATATCAATTTTGATATGCTAATTTGTTTTGCTAATATCACTGTTTGGGATTAAACTAATTATCTCCCACACAATAACACAGCGTTTTGCTTATTTGGCTAACGCATCCTGTTTCGAATTGCCCGTCAGGAGTATGTTTTTTTCCTATTATGCATCCCAGGTGGCTCCAATTGTTGCTTCTATTGTTGTTTCTATTGTTGCTTTATTATGGATTACATTGTGGCTTGCATTGTCGCTCGCATTGTGGCTTGCATTGAGGATTGCATAGTGAGTTGCATTGTGGATTGTATTATGCCTTGTATTGTGGCTTGCATTGTGGATTGCGTTGTGAGTTGCATTGTGGCTTGTATTATGGCTTCTGTTAAGGATTCAGTTATGGCTGATCTAAGGGCTTTTTGTATTACTCCCATTGTGGCTTTGAATTGTGCTTTCTAACATGGGTTATGTTATAGCTTCTAGTGAGGCTTATGTTGTGGCTTCTAATTGTAACTTATAATTGTGGCTTCTATTGTGGCTCCCAGTAGAGCTTCTATTCTGGCTTCCATTCTGGCTTCCATTCTGGCTTCCATTCTGGCTTCCATTCTGGCTTCCATTCTGGCTTCCATTCTGGCTTCAATTCTGGCTTCCATAGTAATTTATGTTAAGGCTTGTACTGTAGCTTCTAGGGTCGGCTTCTAGCTGTGGTTTCTATTGTCATGTCCATGAGATTATTGAGATCATTCTGTGGCTTCTAACTGTTGCCCTTAAGTGTGGTTTCTCCTTCCTTGAAGATTTATACTGCCTATCATGGAGAAGTCTGAATAGACTTGTTTTCATCATTAGAGTTTGTCGAGAGAAAGCCCGAGCCTACACTTTTACTGACCCAATGGATTTTTAACCTCCCACCCCACATAGACATGGTATGAGCGCAACTGGCCTTTGTTAATGCTATAAGTTATACACAGCGGTACTATTGTTGATTTGATTATACCTTTTATTATGAATTCCATTGTGGCTTCGACTTTGAGATTTCATCATGACTGCTATTATGGCTTCCATTGTGTCTTCCATTGTGTCGTCTGTGGTTGCTTCCATTGTGGCTTCCACTGTGGCTTCCATTGTGACTTCCACTGTGGCTTCCATTGTGGCTTATATTGTGGCTTCCATTATCGCTTCGAATTGTGGCTTCCATAGCAGCTTCAAATTGTAGTTTATGTCATGACTTCCATAGTGGCTTCGAATTGTAGCGCCCATTGTGGCTGCTATTGTGCCTTCCATATTGGCTTAGAAGTGTGGCTTCCATTGTGGATTCCATTTCACCTTCATGAGCTGGGAAATCCACACGGGGGGCGACAGCGAACCGTATCAGCCTTACTATAGCTTACAAAGGCTGGCAGGGGCTTTGCCAGTGTCAGAGGTTGACAAGCATTGTAAGGATCGTGGTGAAGTGTCGCGTATTAAGTTGTTAGTCAGTGGTGGCTCTTATGGAAAGGCAGCTAAAGCTGAGATTCAATGTAGCATGTGACAGGTGTCATGTGTGTCTTCAAATTGTAGTTTATGTCATGGCTTCCATAGTGGCTTCGAATTGTAGCGCCCATTGTGGCTTCTATTGTGGCTTCCATATTGGCTTAGGAGTGTGGCTTCCATTGTGGATTCCATTTCACCTTCATGAGCTGGGAAACCCACACGCGGGCGACAGCGAACCGTATCAGCCTTACTGTAGCTTACAATGGCTGGCAGGGGCTTTGTCAGTGTCAGAGGTTGACAAGCATTGTAAGGATCGTGGTGAAGTGTCGCGTATTAAGTTGTTATTCAGTGGTGGCTCTTATGGAAAGGCAGCTAAAGCTGAGATTCCATGTAGCATGTGACAGGTGTCATGTGTGTCATGTTATAGATAAGTGACATCTATCATAATGCTTAGCAATTAATTTTTATTGTGTAGAAAAGTGGGTTTTTTTAAAACCCAGTGTGACAAGTTAATACTGGAAAAGTGATTGGAAAACCTCAGTGTGACAAGTCAGTACCCATTTTAATATGACCTCAGATGTTGCTAGTATGTCAAGACTTTATTCATTCACCCAACTTGATGTGCATTTGGAATTTTCAGAATTCTTTAACGAAAGCATACTAATCGCTATATGTATCTATTCGATTTTACTACCCGCATGACCCACTGTGACTATGCGCGTGGTGACGCACTGATGGAATCATCCTCATACACTCAGTGTTGTTTTGATTTGCTCTGTAGGTTACACAATCCTTTATGAATGCACATTAAAGTCGGTTTATGAAACTGATCGTATTATCTCAAGCTGAACAAAAGCATGAGCAGAGATAAGCTCATTGACTTCACCCATCAGACTCTCTCTGACTGCAGATACGCACACATGTCCTATCTGCCACTACACATTCCAAGCACAAATTGTACTCATCAGTCATCGATGAGTTCACAACAAATGATGAGTTTGTGTCGCCATGACCACCAATGGACAACCAAGAAGAAACAAGTTGCATGGTCTGGTGGTTTTAAGTTTCTCTCATTTTTATTAAAGATAAATGCAGTGGGTTGATCATTTTAATCTACTTTACTTTAGTTTAAGGTAACTCTTATATTTTAAATGTAAAATGTAATTAAAATGTAAAATGTAAAATGTAAAAGTCCGATATGTAGAATCAAATTTAGATATGCAATTCGGTTTCGAAAGCGTTCTGCTTCAGCAGATTATTCAACTTTAATGTCATACAAAGGCACATTAATGGAATTTGATCTTAAAGTTGCATAGTCCGATGCTTTTGAGTTTCTCTCATTTTCTGAGATAAACATATTAGGTTGTTCATTATAGTTGTAGTGGTCTGCACTGACCTCTCAGGCAAGTAACCACATAGACAGGTAGGCGTGGGGAGTGTGTTGATATTAGGGAGCCTAGGTGGTGTAATGGTTAGCACACTGGCCCGGAATGCAAAGAGATGTGGGTTCGAGTCCCGCTCTAGGCACAGTATTTCCCATTTTCATCACCCCCATGACACTGGTTGCCGTGATCAGGATCCTGTACAAGCTTTGCGCTGTATGGTTGTTGAACCTACCCTGTTTATGTATGTGTTAGTGCATTGCCTGTATGTATGTAATTGTAAGCATTACAAGACTTACAATTCCAGGGGGACGAGTGTAGTGGTCTGCACTGACCTCTCAGGCAAGTAACCACATAGACAGGTAGGCATGGGGAGTGTGTTGATATCAGGGAGCCTAGGTGGTGTAATGGTTAGCACACTGGCCCGGAATGCAAAGAGATGTGGGTTCGAGTCCCGCTCTAGGCACAGTATTTCCCATTTTCATCACCCCCACGACATAGTCTACCTTACTTTAGTTTGAAGTAACTTTTATTTCAAATCGCTAACTTTTGAGTTATTTGAAATGGAAACATGCTAAATTAAGTTTGGCAAGCTTTTCCAAAACTCTATCACCATAGGCTTCTGCAGTGCCAGGTTCTATTAATTCACTCAGTATCCCCTTATATGTGATGACGCATGTTTAATAAGTTCACCAGCATCTAAGTTAGATATGTAGAATCAAATCTAGATAATTGTTTTGGTTTTGACAATTTTATGTTTTCATCGGACTATGCAGCTTTAATGGTAACAAAGAGATAATTTGGCCATCAGCGATATTTATCTAGCATGACAGGGAATGCCCATGTAGTAAATAGTGCAACCATGCAAAACCCGACTAAATTGAGACAATCTATTTTAGGCCCTTTGTGTCCTTATCAAATATTATCTGGCAAAAGGGCTAAGGCATCCATTACCACAGGTTCATTTCACTAATGAGAATCAATCAAACCAGCTGCAGTGAAACGTTCCCCTGGTCCTTATTGTATCAGCTTCCTTAACGCCTATGAAAACACACTTTGAATACAATTTACAAGCCATCACCAATGTTTATAAGTCTCTACTGCTCCATCCTAACACGGCCATTAACATTCAGATGCACCTTAGAATAGACCCCACCAGTTAAGTTAGAAAGTACCCGACTAGAGTGGTTCCAGATTCTGCCAATAGATGTCACTAGCTTAACTGATGGGGTTTAATACATGTGAAGAGAGCGGCTGTGAAAGCCAGAAGAAAAATACAATATAGTTGTCTTTATATATATGTGCTGTATAATCATTATACGAGTATAATTATCCGTAAACTGATTATCCTCTAAGTGTGCCCCTGCTGCACCATGTTCTGACACTTCTCAACTACTGACACTTAACAACTCAATCGGAATGGTCAGGCTCCCCTCCTTGCCTGGTGCTGCCACCTGGCCTATTCAGCTGTCATGCCTCGGCCTCTCGCCTGTACCACTCGCTTAAAAGGCCTCAAGTGCACTAAGTGTACTAAGTATATATATATATATATATATATATATATATATATATATATATATATATATATATATATATTACAAGGATAACAGCTTGAATCCTGTTAAAATATGAATATCTGAATATAATCAAGCATTTTCTTTATTTTTCCAAGCATTCTTTACGGAGATATAGCATGTGAAATCATAGGCAGTCGTCGAAACGACCCGACTAGACTAGTTCCAAATTCTGCCGATAGATGTCACTAGCCTAACTGGCGAGGTAGAGTCTATTGGCGCATGATTCGTAAATTGTGGTTGATTCGGTAGGGGGAGCCACTAATCTTCCCCCTGGAGGGAACCAGTGACATTACAGCTCGCTCCTTCACTGAGTCAACACATCACAGACCTTTCCATACCCACCAACTATGTGACGATCTACTTCGGAGGGATCAGCTTAGTGGTCTCCTTCGATAGACTCCTCGCTGCCCTTCCCCGGGTGCCAGCTCATCTTGACATTGACCAGCTCAATTAAGATGCTGACTCTGATTATGACTGAATAAAAACAAAAGAATAATTCCCCAAATAAGACAAGGTCTTGTCTGGCTTCCCTTCTCTCCGAACCACCGTAGTTGGTTGGTTGTTGGAGTTTTTCGTCCTGGCAACAATAAAGGTTTAACAGGATAGGTACCGACTTGTGACAGTGCGCAATGTTGGAGACTTTATAGTGCTGCCCCACTGGGAGACAAATCAGAGTAGCTTATTGACTATTCACTGAAGGTCATATATATCTAACTTATTTTTACAGCGAAAAAGTGTTGCCTTTGCGTCATGTAGAGATGTATAATTATGTATCTACCCATATCTGATACATTTACTACCGTACTATCCTACACTTATTACTGGACAACACTTGATGTACATATTAGGACATTTAAACAGCGTAAATAACTGTTATTTCACGTGACCAGAAGGCCAGTGTTTCCCAGCACTGCAAAAGATTGACTGTTAAATGAAAAAGGTATATTAGTTTGTTGGTGATTTACGTCCTAGCAACATGTATGGTCATAATAGGATGGACACCGACTTGTGACAGCACACTCATGGCGACTTTATAGTGCCTCTAGAAATGACAAGCACCAGGCTAGGTAACGAAAAGTATAACATGTATAATGATCGTGTAATATATTGGGTACTTGGCCGTCAGAGCCCCAAAATACCACTTACTTTTCTCCAGGTGCGTTCTGACAACTGTCTGTCAGTTCCCACCTGATGCCCCTCTCAAACAAACTCATAAGGAAGAAAGGGAAGACAAGTCGCGCAAGATTGACAGTGAAGAAGTTGTGCTTTATTGGCATCAACTCCTGTTCACCTACTAGCGACCTATCACCCTCACTCCTTACCTACTGTCCACACAGATCCTCATTACTCTTGTTAGTGTGTATTAGAATCAATGCCTACAGCCCATTGAACCGGAGTCCCATGGTTGTTGCACACAGCTCAGTGCCTTTTGAATAGCTGCTGCTAGTTTGTGTATAGAGAGTGGAGCCTCAGACAGAGTGTCTGGGTTCCTGGACAAGAGAAGGGTGTGTCCTGCTAGAGTGCCTAGCTAAGAGTCTCTGTCAAGAGTGTCCCCTTCAAGAGTGTCTCCAGAAGTGAATGAAGAATAATATATATCAGAGCGAGTCTGTGTGTCAGGTGCATGGGGAGCAGGTGACTGGGCCTCACACAGCCAGCCAATCAGACACCCTCTACAGCCTGGGCGGGGCGACGCCCTAATAGGGGCAGCTGTCACTCAACCCCACCTGCAGGTGGAGTCCATAATGTATGCAGGATGGCTGGGTGTGCTTGCTCATCGGCCCTGTGGTAACAGGTAGTTGCAGACAGTTACAATAAACATATATTAAAAATGTCCTTCCCCTCCAGTTGCACTCTTACTGGTGCATAGCGGGAACATTTCACTAAACATTAACTGTCTCTTACATATGAACATCACGTCAGAATCTCGGGCACTATGTGTTATCATATTTTCTACATAGTCTCTTATGTCACACAGTGAGTGGGGCACCCATTGCTTCTCTGTTATGTTACATAACATTGGTCCCCACTCCGTCGCCCGAGAATAGTAATGCTCTCTGCCAATATATAAATCCGAACCGAAAATCCGTATATTTTTACAATCGGTTTGACTTGGCTGGGATTCGAACTTTTTACCTTTCACATAGGAAGTCTGCCCTCTTAGCAATTTGTCCACCGTGTGTGGTTTTATACTTTTAGATGATTTCCACCAACAGTCCACTCTCTTACGCTCGTGGAAGAACCAATGTTGTGGATAGCACCACACTGTGCAGCATGCTCTGTGGCAAAGGTCCTACAGAGGATTTCCATTACCAACCTGCCCTCTGGTGGCACTCTCAAGACCTCATACTGTGGGTAGGAGCTCACTACATCTGTTCAGTGGAAAAGGTATATTTCATTATCCAGGTACCTTTACTGACTACAAATTGAGACCACTGTTCCCAACGGCAGCGCTAAATGCATATGAGCCTGTCTCAAAAGGTGATATCTCTTTTTTTTTGTCCATTGTAACGATTGACACAAAAGAGCATGGAAACGGTTACACTGAAAACACAAGGATATTTGCTTCAAATCAATATGTATTCTATTGGGATTATGAAACACCATGTAAAAACCAAATCAGTTTATCCTGAGCAAATGCATAAGCAGATAGTATGTTGATCGTTACAATGGACAATGTTTTGTCCCATATTGGTTAGCACCTTTTGAGACAGTCTCATATATGCAATTCAAAATAAAAATGTCACGTTGTGTACGCCAGACTTTAACTTGACATTGCATTACAAGTATGTTTGCAATAATCGATTTTTCCGGTCCCTGAACACCTGCCAGATTGCGATCCTTATGAGGAAGCATCTCTGATGTTATTCCATAACCCATTGCTGATAGGCACTCAAATGGAAGCACTGCATATATAAATTAATAATGCGACACCAACCTAGATAATGGACACCGATCTACGCTTTTGCCCGAAGACCCTGCTATCTAAATCCTCAGCGAGTGTAAAGTTAGGCGCACACTAGGCGAGAATTGCGACAATGACACAACTTGATGGAATCATTTGCTGGTCATTAGCAATTCCTAATTGGTTTTGAAATTGGTCGTGTTGCATTGCAACATCGGTAATCCGGGGTGCAGGAAACCTCTCAGACCTAACATTGCCATTGGCAATGATGCTATACCCTGGCGCCACCTATCCTCACCGCGACCAGACGGGATGGCCGAATGAGCTAGAGCGTCCGTCTCCTGTGCTGGTAGACCGTGGGGTCGTGGGTTCGAACCCTGGTTGAGTCAAACCAATGACTTAAAAATTGATACTTGTCGCTTCCTAGCCAGGCGCTCGGCATTATTAGGACAGGGCAAGGACTGGTGTGCTCATTGTCAGGATAATGTGACTGAGTGGGATATCAGGTCATGGTGCTGGCGGCCTGGTTTCCCAGTGGGACAGCACTATAATGTTGCCATGAGTGCACACTGCCACAAGTCGGTACCCGTCCTGATATGACCTTGGATGTTGCTAGGACGTAAAACTCTTTGTTCCTACCACATAAACCAAGTAGCACTTTACTTCCGAACCACAGCTCCTGTCTGGTTGCCGGGAGCCGCTCACTTCATCTGGAGCATCTGAGAAGTACAAGCGGTGTGTGGAGATGTCCCATCCAATCTAAGGACAGGGTTTAGGTGAAAGGATGCTGTAACAAATAACAAAAATAAAAAATCTGAATGGAACGGAATCCTATCCCGCAAGCCTGCATGTCACCCAAGTAGATGTACATAGTAGGCTAAGGTATCGTACTCAAACTAGACAAAAAAAACTGGAAAATTAAAAAAACAACTAACATAGGCTATTACTAACAACCAAAATTGCAGAAGGCTGACCTGAGCAGGCACGGGTAAAGACTCCTGGGCAAAGGAACAGATCAAAACAGCACCACAGCTGTCCAGCATTGAAAACAAGCACCCTCACGGGAGCTTATACCTTATGGGCAGAGTAAATACCTTGTCAATAAAAATAAAAATTTAATTTTTAAAATCTCACCGTCCCTCCCACCCAACTAATGGCGACAGGGATAAGCATACTGGGAAACAATCCGGAATGATGACAAAATGAACACTAGAGGCCTAATCTCATCTCTCAAATAATTCTGTATTTTGATCAATAAAACTCCACTATAACCGATGGTTTCCGTCTTACAGAATTAAAACAATTCAAAGCTCTTTTTCTAAATGTTTGACTACTGTTTTATTACAATATTTCTTTTGTTCCTGACTGTAGATAATTAGACCAAATAGTCAGGTAAAATGCATTTTATCGACTTCTAACAGGAAGCCCTAAAATAAAAACCTGAACAAACTCCGGACAAAATTATAGCAGAACTGCTTTTGTTATACTTCTGGAATCCGAGCTTTGAACCTTTAAGTGATGCTTTAATCCATACGCCATATCAGCAGCAAAGCCATATTCATGATAAGTGAGTAGAATTTATGTTGTCACTTTTCTTCCAAACACACACACAAAGAAACATGTGTTAATCATATGTATATGCTCACATTCAAATTTCATCGAAATTCTGAAATGGCCAAATTTGTGTCAAAGGACAGCTAAATTGATCTTAATTCCAATTTTTAAGCAGTTAAATTTAACTAACAGCAGTGTTCTCTGTGGCAGAGTGGTTAGAGTGTCTGACTTTTTTCTAGGTCGGACTCCTAATGTGAAGGTCAGTGGTTCCATTCCCCATGCCTCCACCTCTGCCAATTTGGATTTCCACCACTGTGTATAACTTACAGCGTCATCAAAGGCCAGTTGCTCTCATACCATGTCTATGTGGTATGGGAGATTAAAAATCCCTTGGGTCGGTAAAGGTGTAGGCTCAGGCTTTCTTTCGACAAACTGTCTAATGGTGAAAACAAGACTTATCCATAATAGGCAGTATAAATCTTCAAGAAAAAAAACAAATGTAATTCCCCCCAAAAGACACAAAATTACAAGAGGTCATACAGTGCAGTAGTCCTTAAAAACTCTTAAATTTGTTCATGTTTTATGCCAGTAAAAAGGTCTCGAATATTATTCACAGAAAGAAATAGTCGGTAACAGGCCATGAAATCCATACATTCAAATATAGATTGGGAATGCCAGTCAACACTGACACCCAATATCATAGTAATGGTATAGATAGTATTATAACAAATAGTAATATAAGAGCGGTGATAGCAATAACATAAATTATAAATCCATGCTAAACATGAACTCAAATAGGCATGGAATGCTTCCTGGAATAATGTTTAGCTTATATCGTGGAGTTTGAACCAATGACCTCCCACATGGGAAGCCAGCCAGTGCTCTTACAAATTCTGCCATCCTGTCTGGTCACAAAAAGGAGTAGGATTGCTGTTAGTGTTAGTATAGTGATGGTGTGTGTGTGTGGCTGCAGTAAACCTGCGCAATCGGGAGATGGCTGATTGCCAATCAAGTATCAGGTGCAATTAAAGAGGCGCTGACAAAGAAGCACCCATCGTCTCATGGACACACATTGGCGATAATATAGACAGCGGATAGCACTTTTAATAATAGACATTTTGTGGAATGCATGGTTTGTTTGTTTGTTGTTGTTTTACGTCCTAGCAACATCTAAGGTCATATCAGGACGGGTCCCGACTTGTGACAGTACGCACTCATGGCAATTTTATAGTGCTGCCCCACTGGGAAATCAGGCTGCTGGCACCATGACACGATATCCCACTCAGTCACATTATCCTGACACCGAGCTAACCAGTCCTTGCCCTGTCCTAATAATGCCGAGCACCAGGCTAGGAAGTGACAAGTATAAATTTTTAAGTCATTGGTTTGACTTGACCGAACTCGCGAACTCCCGGGCTTCCGCACACGAGGCCTGTGCTCTACCGATTCGGCCACCACGCCCGGTGTGGGATATCGGGAGTTCAATTCGCAGTCGAGTCAAACTAATGACTTACAAATTGATACTTGCTGCTTTCTAGCTTAGCGCTCTCCATTAATAGGATAGGGCAAGGACTGGTTAGCTCAGTGTCAGGATAATGTGACTGAGTAGGATATCAGGTCATGGTGCTTGTGATCTGATTTCCCAGTGGGGCAGCACTATAAAGTCGCCATGAACGTGCACTGTCACAAGTCGGTACCTATCTTGATATGACCTTATATGTTGCCAGGATGTAAAACTCCAATGACCAAGCAACATATGCAGTGAGCGCCTATCCAAAACACCAGAACTACAACAGGTAGTAGTGGCATCGCTAATCGGGTAGTTGAGCCAAACTACCCACAATGCTGTGCTGCACACAATATGAGCCCAGTAAGTAGATAATACAGCATAACCCCGTTAAACCAAACTTGAAGGGACCCTAGAAATTTGTTTGGATTAACCGATCATTGGTTTAACCGAGCTTTGGCTTCGACTTTGACTTGGCTTTGGCAAAAACGTGGGTGCATTATGAATATAATATACAATATATGTGGACTCTTTGATTATTGTTTTTTATGTATATACAGTATAACCCCGTTGAAAAAAACAAATGATCGTTTAATCCAATTTTTTTTCGGCGGCCCAGCAAAATACTACCATTTATCATATAAAAACGTTGGTGGGGTCTCAGCTCACCTTAGAACCACATGAATGTTTGGTTTAATGTACTGGAAGTGGCCTGGTGCCCGACAATTTTGTTTGGATTAACCAATAATTTGGATTAACCGACTTTAGTGTAACCAACTATTTTATGTCATAAATGGTAGTATTTTGCCAGGCCGCCAACAAAACTTAACTTAACCGATCGTTTGGTTTAACCCAGCTTGGTTTAACGGGGTTGCACTGTAGTGGGTGTCAATGAAAAACAACTACAACAGGGAGTAGTGGTATCAGTACACGGGTGGTTGAGCCAAACTACTCATAATGCTGTGCTCAACCAATCTAAGCCATATACATGGATGACAGTGGATGTCAGTGAAATAGTACTACAACAGGCAGTAGTGGTATCAGTACACGGGTGGTTGAGCCAAACTACTCATAATGCTGTGCTGCATCCAATCTGAACCCCGTGAGTGGATGACAGTCGGTGTCAGTGAAATAGAACTACAACAGCGAGTACTGCTTTCGGTCACTGTCATCAGAAGGCAGGTTGCTGGTGGAAATTCTGTGTAAAACCTTTTCCATAGATCATGATGCACAGTTAGATGCGAGTCACAACAATAGCCATCACTGCCAACAGAAGGCAGCCTGGTGGTCGAGACCATTTATAAGGCATTTTCCCACAGAGCATGTTGCACACTGAGCTGCTACCGAAAGCACTACTTATTGCTCCTGCTGTTTTAAGACGGCTCAGTGGTTGAAATCGTCTATAAGGTGTTTACCCACCCCCTCCCACAGAGAATGCTGCATAGTGCGGTGCTACCTAGAACATTAATACCTGCCACTGCCGTGAGAGGGCGTGTCGTGGGTGGAAACAATCTACAGGGTGGCTGCATGGCATATTGATGAGGAACAGCGCCAGTAATAGACGATTTCCACCACCGACCCGCCCTCTAGAGGAATCCCTAATGTCGTGCAGTGTGTTTCGTGGAAAAGGTCTGATACTCAATAGATGATTTTGACTACCAATCCCCCTCCCGCTTACGGCAGTGGGAAGAACTAATATTGTGGGTAGCAAATCACGGCACATGCTCCATTGAAAAGGAGTATTGGGTGGTTGCATGAAGCATGAAGGCGGTCATTATGATTTAGTACCGGTAATTGGATGGTGAATGGGCGATAATATAGATGAACCTGTACCAATAAGTGGGGGGTAATTGGGCGATAAAATAAAACCTGCACTACCGAGTGTATGGTAATTAATTGCATAAGCATATTCAGCGCTGAAAGGAGCGGGACAACCAGCCACGTTTGAACACGTTTGAGCCCGTTTGAACTTGCCGGAAATTAAAACCCAGCGAACGGAAACGGGGTCTCAAAAGAAATGCCCGCTGCCATAGAATTTGCAGTGCAAAACTTCGATTTTATTCAAAATTAAAAGAAATAAAGTACAATTTGGCATAAACATGGTGCACAAATGCAATATTAATACTTTATTCCGCGGAAACAACGGCCGTATTCGATTATCACGACCACGACTCGGATCACGCGAGTTGCTAGAATTTCAAATCGAACATATTGTAAATGGCGGCCCCCATAAGGGGTGGCCATTTGCAATCGAAAAGAACAGCTCTGATTGGCTCAATTTATGGAAAGATCCCATTATTTTTTTAGTAGTTTCTTGTTCAGACATAGTTACACATATATATGTATCTTTTGCACAGATTAAAGTGCTTGAAGTATATTTTTAATTTATCTACATCGACTTCTGTGTAAATCATACAATATCAGGACTTAAAGAATGGGAAACTATTCCTGCAAGGGTATGCTCAATATGGGACAGTGGTCACCTGCTTTTCCTCCTTTCCTTGCTGTGGACCCTTCTCAGTAATTGGGCGGTAATGTAGATGGACCTATGCTACTGAATGGGTGATAATTGGGTGTGATAATTGGGCGATAAATTAGATGAACCTGCACTAATAAGTGTGTGGTGATTGGGCGATAATATAGATATAGCTGTACTAATAAGTGTGTGATAATTGAGCAATAATATAGATGAACTTGCACTAATATCTGTGCGATAATTGAGCGATAATATAGATGAACCTGCAGTAATGTGTGTCTGGTAATTGGGCGATAATATAAATGAACCTGCACTAATAACTGTGTGATGATTGAGCGATAATATAGATGACTCTGCAGTAATATGTGGGTGGTAATTCGGCGATAATATGAATGAAACTGCACTAATAAGTGTGTGATGATTGAGCGATAATATAAATGAACCTGCACGAATAAGTCATAAGCATATTCAGCGCTAAACAGAGCGACCCAACTAGCCACGGTGTGACCCAACCAGCCACGTTTGAACTCGTTTGAGCTCGTTTAAACTTGTTTCCGGTACAAAGGCTAGGGGACCAGGTTGGAAACTGAGCGATAATAGATGAAAACTCCTATGCCTCTGCCAGAGCAAATAAATGCCAGGGGACCAGGTTAGACCTCCACAGAGCTAGCAGTGTAGTAAAATATTATTTTACTAGTTTATTGTTTAGATATTATCACATATTTATGTATCTTTTGCACAGATTAAATTGTTTGAAGTATATTTGAAATTGATCTACATTGATTTCTGTTTAAATCACACAATATCACTACTTAATGAATGGGAAACTCATCCTGCAAGGGTATGCTCGATATTACTCAGTGGTAACCCGTTTTTCATTCTTTCGTCGCTGTGGATCCTTCTCGAATAAGTGTGTGATGATTGAGCGATAATATAACCTGCAAGTCTGCGGCTTCGTAGTAGCTCCTCCCCTTCCCTCCTCCTCCTCCTCTCGTTACAAGCAGCTCCCTACTCCTCTCTTTCCCTCCAGGTGGCACCTCGACCTTCTACCATCTTTCCATTTCTCCACCGTTTTTGATTAATAAAATCATGTTTTTTAAAGGGGCCAACCAGAGTATATAGATTCAATCCAATTGTTGTCCTGTCTCCGCTTA
Organism: Branchipolynoe longqiensis; assembly: GCA_030323885.1. Lineage (NCBI taxonomy): Eukaryota > Metazoa > Annelida > Polychaeta > Phyllodocida > Polynoidae > Branchipolynoe > Branchipolynoe longqiensis. The sequence continues at coordinate 29,350,789 of CM059188.1, forward strand.
TTTTGGAAAATAATTATAATAATATGGCATAATAATAAATACTGCAATGATTTATGCGGGGAGTTCGCTAACAGTCATTCATTGCCACCTTCTGCATACTAATGTAGGATGGAGTTATGCATGCACTCCTTTCCATTCATGATATGTGCTGAGTGAGTCAGCAACTTAAATAAGCAGGCGTTCTATCCAGGTTTGACGCAAATACATACCGCCCAATCAGGCAGGGTATGTGGGTGGGTAGGGGGGTGGAAGCCGGAAAGGTTGCGTTAATGAGCATGCTCAGTCAGGAGGCTGGGGCGGGCGACGCCGGACACTTTGGTCACCGTGGCTTCATGCCGTCCCAGTCTCCATGACAACCGTCAGGCTGAAGCTCCATCCTCTCTAGTCTAGTCACAGACCCAGATTCCTGATGATAAGAGCGCCCTTCCTCCCCTCCTCCCCGCCTTCCCTTCACCTCACTTCCTCCCCCATCTCCTCTCCCCTCTACCCTTCTCCCTCCCTTCCCTTACTTCCACCCATCTCCTCTCCCCTCTACCCTTCTCCCTCCCTTCCTTCACTTCCACCCATCTCCTCTCCCCTCTACCCTTCTCCCTCCCTTCCTTCACTTCCACCCATCTCCTCTCCCCTCTACCCTTCTCCCTCCCTTGTAAGTGGGATGACCAGATGGGATGGCCGAATGAGTTAGAGCGTCGGTCTTCTATGCTGGTAGATCATGGGGTTGTGGGTTTGAACCCTGGTCGAGTCAAACCAATGACTTAAAAATGTATACTTGTCGCTTCCTAGCCAGGCGCTCGGCATTATTAGGACAGGGCAAGGACTGGTGTGCTCAGTGTCAGGATATGTGACTGAGTGGGATACCAGGTCATGGTGCTGGTGGCCTGGTTTCCCAGTGGGACAGTACAATAAAGTCGCCATGAGTGTGCACTGTTACAAGTCGGTATCCGTCCTGATATGACCTTAGATGTTGCTAGGATATAAAACAACAACAAACAAACAAAAAATGTAAGTGTGATGTAAATGTATACCAGCTAATTATAATTACCCCATTTCCAACGTGATGCAATTAAATCCAATGATTGCCTTCTAGCTACTTCTGTCGATGTCAGCAACTTCAGACCATTTTAGAAGTGACAGGAGGAAAGAAACACTGACCCTGATGACCTGAAAAGACGGCCAGGATGAGAAGGCCAAACCGTCCGGGTTTGCCTTGGACATAAATGACAGCCGAGACAGTCGAATACTCGACAAATAGTGACCTAAGAGATTCCCTCAGAGATTCCCTAAAGAATCCGAAGGTAATTAATAACCCTGTCACACTATGACGTAACAAGCGAACGTGAGCCTAACATAGCGATTTTTCATCATTACGTTGATGTACGTTGGATTACGTTATGATGACATCATAATGACGTTAGACTGACGTCGAGCTACGTCACATTACGTCGTGTTACATCGAGTTACGTCGAGCTTTTGGACATGTTCAAAAATTTCGACGTAGCTCGAACGTAAGGGTTTATGTTCGCCGTATGTTCTATTCACGTTCAGTGAACGTCAATGACGTTAAACGGACGTTTTTCCAATGCTGCTCACTACGTTCAACTATGTTCCACTACGTTGACCCACATTAAACCGAGTGCAAATGCCCAAGTGGCGTAATGGGAACGTCAGGAGAACGTCAGGAGAACGTCAGGAGAACGTCAGGAGAACGTCAGGAGAACGTCAGGAGAACGTCAGGAGAACGTCAGGAGAACGTCAGGAGAACGTCAGGAGAACGTCAGGAGAACGTCAGGAGAACGTCAGGAGAACGTGCATTCAACGTACGTTCAACATCTCATGATGTAGGTAATGTCACGTAATGTTCTTCTGGCGATGGAATAACGTTCATAATGTTCCGTGAGCGTAGTGACGTTGTCCTCTCTCGTTGAATGATGGTATCACTACGCTTTACCGTCGTTACACTCTCGTCCACTACGCTGCATCCACGTTCAACTTGTGCCCAAATTTGCATACTACGCCGAGAAGTTCAACGTTCTTCACGTTCTCCCTACGTTGACGTCATTACATCGTAGTCTGACAGGGCCATAAGATAATTATGACAGTCTAACGAAAGGTCCTCTCTGCGGCCCTAAGCTGACTGGCATCCACTTACAGGGCTCACATTGTGTGCAGTACAGCATTGTGGGTAGTTTAGCTCAACCACTCATGTACTAATACCACTACTGGCTGTTGTAGTTCTATTTCACTAACATCCACTGTTCATCGACTTACTGGGCTCAGATTGGTTGAGAACAGCATTGTGGGTAGTTTGGCTCAACCACCCGTGTACTGATACCACTACTGTGTTGTAGTACTACTTCACTGACACTCACTATCATCCACTTACTAGGCTTAGATTAGATACAGCATGGCATTGTGGTTAACTTGGCCCAACTACCCATGTACCAGTACCACTACTGGCTGTTGTAGTTCTATTCCACTAACACCCACTGTTCATCGACTTACTGGGATCAGATTGTGTGCAGCACAGCATTATGGGTAGTTTGATTCAATGATCCATGTAGCGATACCACTATGCTGCCTGTTGTGGTTCAATTTCACTGAAAAATATGCAATATGTATGATGTATAATGCATAACGCGAGTATAAATAATGGAAGGGACTTTGTTCCCTGATTATGTACAAAACTGCGCCGGTGGCGCCACCACGGTGGTGCACCTCACTAACTTATTTAACAAAGTTAGCAGCTGCAGTTAATTATTTTAAATAATTTAAATCCATTTTGTCTGCAAAATAAATGGCATCAGAGATTGACGCGGTGGAAGAAGTTAGTTTTAGTGCTGGTTGTGTGCCTGGATAAGTGCATCCACTGATGTTGTTTGGAGACACAATTGGGATGAGATCACTCCTCCTTCAAAGTGATCTCAATCTAATTCGGAAAGGAAACAATTGCGGCTTTGTTCAATAAATACAATCGGACACCGGAAGTGGGCACTGACACCCAATGTATTCACAGAGTTGGTTCTCCATTGAGTAAAAATACATGAGTCAGAGGGGAGGGAATGAAGGCTAAGGGGAGGGGGTGAAGCTATGCCTGCCGCCTCCCAAATCACCAATACTTCTATGATTATTAACCAATGTTTTCAGTTAAAAAATTGGAATGAGCAGGGACTCTCATTCATGAATATTGCCGAGGAGGATGTGTGGAGGGGGAGGGGGGATCAAGGAAATGCAAAGCACCCCTTCCCCTGCCAAACCACGACCCACAATGAGAACAGGCCACTCACGCAACTCACGCAACTCACACCTTAACCATTGGCTCGCCTCACCACCCAGCCACGCTTCAGCCAATCAGGACTCACCATTCTCCTTCCTCCCTTCCTGCTGCACCACAACCTCCTTCCTAAAAACATTCATAAACAACCGTCGTATTGGTTGTTATTGTTATCATGATTATTATGACACTCCTCTATAAGTCTAACCGTAATGGACAAAGCCAAAGACCCGATAATACTAAGACGGCTCACTCCCTATCTATCCCATGGTAATGTAAATTTTGCAGTGCCACCTTGTGGTGGGTTTGATCAGCCTAGCTGCTGGTTGGTGTTTCACATGTAAACACCTACAATTATATTATACATGAGATAGGTAAGTATGAATACAAATCAATATGAAATTTCTATGAACAAATACCCATCATCATCAGCATCACCATAAGCATCGCCATCATCACACATCTTTCACATTCATATATACATTTATACATAAAATATAGCACCTGTTGAACAGCCAGCGCACCAAGTGGTGGGTTTGATCATTTTGATTACACAGTACAGGCTGAGTGAGCCGTCTTAATATTATAGGGTCTTTGACAAGGCCTAAGCCCACCAACTTTTGTAAAGTTTGCCCTGTTGTATCTCCACAAATAATGGATACTCATGCTTGAAATATGATTGAATGACTAAAGCAATCTTTCTACCTTCCAGATGTGGCCTTAGTGTATGTGAGAGTCTGATTGGTTCACTTTAGTTCCTATTTTCCTTGTACCTTGTTCCTTTTTTTCTTCTTTTTTCTTCTTTTTTTATTGAGGCTGAGTTTATACTGTCCATAACATATAAGCCTGGGTATTCAGGCTTGTTGTCAATGCTGGCCAGCTGTAGTGTTGGTGTTATCTTATCACACAGTAGCTGCTGATAAGCCATTGTACCGTATCTACTTAGTTTAACATTATTACTCACTGTAGCTACTCATTATAGGATTGTGTTAGTCATTTACTCATCTTACTCCTCATTACATGACCTGCTATCTATGTTAGCTCTCTGTGAAGAGCGCAATGATGTGCCATAGCGCAGTCTGCAGTTGAGAAAGAAATAAAGTGATGTCTCTTCCCATTCTTGCTTTCACCTTCTTTGTACCCGACAGCAATATGTTCTCTAGGAATAACGTATTTAAATTCTAAAAATTGGAGATATGTGCGGAAACTTGTTATGGAGGGGAGAAGCAGGTGGTGTGTGTTGGGGGGGGGGGGGGGGGTTATTGGTTGAGAGGGTGACTGTAGGAGTGTTGTTATTGGGGATTTACCTCCTAGCGACATCAAAGGTCATTTCAGGACGGCTGTAGGAGTGAGCAATGTGAAATGAACATTGATACCTACTACTAGTACTAGTGGAAATATAATAACACTTTTTAACGAACATTTATAGGAATCATAATTATTAGCCGAATGCTATCAGGCAGTTAAGATTCATCTGCATCACAAGAGTAGATTATAATTTAAATATTAAATTTGCAGATCGTTGTTCCCTGTATAATTGTCCATGATGTGCGCAACATGGGTAATTGAATGAACGAGACTGTGAATCTCAGTAGATTAGGGCACCATGGCGCCGACTATATTCTATTCTTAGAACTAATAACTTTGGCCGCTGATCGACGCGCCATCTACATGATACTTCTTGAACTACGCAGTTAGATTAAAATCAGACTGGTGGCGACATCTATATTCTCTTTTAGAACTAAAATGGCCGCCGATTGACACGCCACCTATAGTGATTTCCAGTCAAAGCCGATGACGTGGCACTGGAGATATTCACTTCGACCAGACTTTTCAAACCGAGAGGACGTACTTCTGCCGCCCAGATTTGGACTATAACTGGAGCGAGCATGGAGGTTGAAAGGAAACAAGAACATTCGATCAGAGTCGGTGGTCATACCCTATGAGTGTACGCCGAATAGTTGGTGTCATTCAAGTCGGACAACGGATCGGCTGAGGCACGGCGAGATGAAAGTAATACAAACAAATGGATGCGACAGAGAATCATGCAGGCGGCCATGACAGCATGCTCGACGAATCGCTACAGCGGCGATCGGTTGAACCGACACAACATCGTTCCTCTTTGGTATACTCGGCTGAACTTTCCTCTGATGTTGGCTGCCGGCATGAACGACGGAATTGTGAGAACCGTGGGTTCGAATCTTGTCCGTTCGATCGTCAGGAGCATCCTAGGCCTGCCGGCGGGGGGGGACGTGTTACCTACGACGCAGTTTCCCCGAGCTGGCAGTGTGCTGACGTCACGATGCGAGGAGGCGGCCATGACAGCATGCTCGACGGATCCCTGCGAAGGCGAGTCTGTGGACCGACGCGTCCTTGCTCTTTCGCTGAATCGACTGCCATTTTTGTCCAGATTTGGACGGTGAGCAGCATGCCGGCGCCGGACAACATAACATCCAAAAGATCCAACGCAGATGACAATGATTTCAAAGTCGCAGTCACAAAGAACAAGAAAGTGAGAGTCGGGTCGGAGTCAGTGGCTGTACCCGAAGAATCTACGCTGAAAAGGCACCCTCATTCAAGTCGAATAAAGGATCGGCGTGAGGCATGGCGAGACGACACAGATGACAAACAAATCGACGTGACAAGCAAGCCTGTCGAGGCAGGATTGACCGTGGCGCTGGCTACATTACAAGACCACATTGCTAATGTCGAACCTGGCATTGATCCACGTGTGGATCAACAGCAGAAAAATGCGGAACGACGGAAATCGGGCTCCCTTGCGCCGCACCGGTGGTGTGGTGATATCGTGTCGCGAGGAGGCGGCAATGACACCATGCTCGACGGATCGTTATGGAGGCGACCGTTCGAGCCGACCTGCCATCGCGCTTTCGCGCTCCAATCAGCTGTGACCCCTTCTGATGGTGGACACCGGCATGAACAACAAACTTCTGCAAACCGTGAGTTTGAATCTTTTTCCTCCAATGGTGGTGAGCGTCGCGTGCATGCTGGCAGGGGAGGACATGTTGTATACGACGCAGTTTCTCTGACCCAGTTGCGTGCTGATGTCACGCTGCAGGGAGGCGGCTATGACAGCATGCTCGGTGGCTCATCGCTGGGGCGACCGATTGAAAACTTCCGCCAGAGTGCATATGAGCTACACGCCAGATCTTCTCAGGTAAACGTAGTACCGACGGCATAGTCATTGTCGCAGACCACAAAAGTCTCGAGGAATCCTGATACCACCACGACCTCGGGGTTGGATAGCGCATGGATGTGGTAGTGATACAAAACTGCAAGGCATCCCTCCGTCTACCTGATTTTTAGGCCTGAGACCAGCAAACCTCCCAGACAACCGTCACTGCTGACGATGTCAAATGTAATAACTTTTTAAAATGCATACCACAAACACATAAGTCAAGTACAAAGCTGACAGCCCACATATACTTATGATCTATTTGACACTGCTATAGTTTTGACAACATAAGTGACACAGCGTTTTACATCCATATGGCCGATTTTCACATAGTTAATAGGCCACGAAGCCTTATCACCATGGCGCTCCTATAATAACCACAGGTGCACTCAATTCAAGGTCCAACACCAAAGAGCTGGTGTTTGGGTTTCAGAGAGTACAAGGCGGGGAAGACCAAGTTTCTCGAGTCGCGTAGGGACCTCCAGTGCCTTCTCGGTCGCCTTCAGCATATGGCGAGATGTGTGATGGCGGCTAGGAGGTTCATGTCGAGGATTCTCACCGATACTGGATATAACAATGTTGGATGTACTCGTAGAACAAAGTGACACAGGCTTAAGTATACATAGCCACACCAAAGTCACGAGTATACCAACCTCCTACACGAAGCTGAATTTATCTCATAAGCCTAGCAGGCCACCAAGCCTTATCAAAAGTTGGCAACCATTAGTTAATGACACTGGTATAACATTCATCCACCAGTATGCGGCATACGAAGGCTGAAATTGTCTGCGACCATGTCAAAGCTGACAATCACATTCTAATGACAATCATGTAAACAACTGCTATCACATTCTAAGATGTCAATTCACTCGGGGCTCTGCATTCCTTTTATCTCATAAGCTTAATAGGATGCCAAGCCTTATCAACATGGCACACTTAGGCATTGCTTGATAGACAAAAGCTGACAACCCACATTATAATGACATTGCATTGGAAAAAACGGTCCCCGCATGCTGTTGATGCACTCGTAGAACAAAGTGACCCAGGCTTAAGTATACATAGCCACACTGAAGTCACGAGTATGGCAACTTCCTACACAATTTGTTTGCAGACCATGTCAGAAGCTAACAAATAGCTGGACGAGCATGCGATGAGATCAGCTGACAAATCACATTCTAAGACGAAAGTTGTCTACAAATGCGTGATAAGAACCGAAGGTAATCGGAAAGTAACAACCCTGTCGATTTCCACAATGCAACAATGTAACAATTTTTCCAACATGCATTAGCCAGAGACTGTTTTTTCACCCACCAGCCTGCGAATTACACTGATCTGTACATAAACGCCATGAACCAGACGGTGATCCACACTTCGCACTCTGACAGACGAAAGTTATCAGACGGCTGTTATGGTGACCGTCTAGACATTGTCGCAGACGCAAAGTCTCGGGCAGTGCTGACATCACCATGACCTTGAGGTCGGGCAGTGCATGGGATTTGATTAACGACATGAAACCGCAAAGCTTTCCTCAAACATCTCATCCACCAGTATGCGGCATGATGACAATCCACATATGCGTGATAAGAATCACATAAACATTTCTAATGACCCTGCATGGAAACGGCTCCCCGTACACTGTTGATGTACTCGCAGAACAAGTGACACAGGCTTAAGTATACATAGCCACTCTAGAGTCACGAGTATAGCGACATCCTACACGAAAGCTGAATTTGTCTGCAGACCATCTCAAAATCCCACAGCTCGAGGCGATAAATCTGGTTGTCGCCCTCAAACATCTCTCTCCACATCAAGCGCACAAATACACCATCGCAATAAACACAGACAATGCAACCTCACAGCAAGTGCTCAGTTCCGGGGCAGGTTGCGACCCTGTCATCTGTGCCTGTGCCCGGGAGATCTGGCTGTTTGCTGCACGAAGGAGTACTGACATTCTTGTCCGACACAAACCAGGAAAGGACATCATTCTCCTGATGCTCTAAGTCGTAGGTGTTTCGACTTGCGTGCAAGGAGTCTAGCCCAGAGACTTGTTGCTGAGGCCGGCCTGGAATCGGTGGTTGTGACACATGACAATGCTTTGACCCCTAACCTGTAACCTGGGATCGATATTTAAAATTTTTGCCTTCTCTCCCCAGGTTACTCACAACGTCACCATCAGCGGCTTCTTGATGCCATTAAGGCTGGGCTGGCGGTTGGGACCTGGAGGAATAAGGCAGCCCAGGCAAGGGAATACTACTGGTGCTAGCTACTATCATCGCACACCTCTCCACAGACTAACCTTTTCCTAAATTTGGCAGCTCTGATCCTGGCCACTATCTTCGGGCCAAGGATTTGAGGCTAACCGCAGTGGGCATCAATGTCCGAGTCCGGTAATCAAAACAATACAAGTCATCGTCTCCAAGAGACATTTCTCGTTCCGGCGATAACTGGATCGCCCTACAGTCCACATCAAGCGTGGAAGGATTACGTGTCCAGGACACCACTTCACCCCGATGGCCCTGCCTTCCTGACTACCAATGGATCACCTCTACGTGCAACCGCGTTGCTTGACACCATACGACTGGCCCTGTCCGTGGCAGTTCATCCGGCCCCAGCGGCAATGACACTGCATAATCTGAGACGAGGTGGTGCACAAGCCTGTGCTCTCCCATGATCGTCAATCAGCAACATCAAACACTTGGGTCATTGGACCACTGACGCGGTGCATGATTTATGTACCAAGGCAGTCGGTTTCATCGGCTCCCAGGACACTTGCTCTATTTTTTGGTTAAGTGCCTGTAATCCTTGAAATATCTAAGGTCATCTCATCATGAAAGAGTAATGTAACAAGCTAAGATAGAAAGAATTAAAATTGCCACTTTATACTACTGTCTCGTTCTGTTTTCAATTGTCCATGATGTGCGCAACATGGGTAATTGAATGAACGAGACTGTGAATCTCAGTAGATTAGGGCACCATGGCGCCGACTATATTCTATTCTTAGAACTAATAACTTTGGCCGCTGATCGACGCGCCATCTACATGATACTTCTTGAACTACGCAGTTAGATTAAAATCAGACTGGTGGCGACATCTATATTCTCTTTTAGAACTAAAATGGCCGCCGATTGACACGCCACCTATAGTGATTTCCAGTCAAAGCCGATGACGTGGCACTGGAGATATTCACTTCGACCAGACTTTTAAAACCGAGAGGACGTACTTCTGCCGCCCAGATTTGCTGTCCCACCCACCCAACTAATATGATGTATCGATAGGGTTAAGTGCCTGTAATCCTTGAAATATCTAAGGTCATCTCATCATGAAAGAGTAATGTAACAAGCTAAGATAGAAAGAATTAAAATTGCCACTTTATACTACTGTCTCGTTCTGTTTTCAATTAGACCGCTCCTATATGAATTGTTAGTATTAAGAACAGTAGAATCCATATGTGTTGCCATCTACCTGTCTGCTAATCATCCTCCCAGTGTTCCTAGAATTAATTAGTTAATTAAGTAGATAAGTAGGTAATTAGTACACATGTCCGGTGTTGGAAGTCTGATATTAATTATGTGTGATATATCTGGCATGTTCACAATCCGCGCACACATAAATAACATGGCTGATATTCTGCACACATTATGTTTTATCATGTCTCTCAGCAAATAATAAATGATTGACGGAAAAAGGTCATAATTCAGAACTATTCATTATGCAGTTTCTCCCCGCTACATATATATATATATGTATTATATATAATTTATTATGTGGATATAAATAACGGCAGACCCCTTAATGTTTCTCTCTCTCCATCTTAACCTCCATGATATTCGCTGCAGAGCGGGCATTCTCTCCTTCCCGCCTCCTCCGCACTGTGAGCCAACGGTCATTCTGCTCACTTTCAAAGTTTTATCGATAGGGCATATATTCTCCTGCCAGAGAATAAATTCAACCGAAAGCAATTCCTAGTGTTTCTTCTCATTTCGCGAAATGAACTATATAAATGTATATATATATGAAGAGGTCAGGTGCAAATACCAGTAAACGCCAATCCAAAAATGGAATTAAAATAACATATTTTTACCTGAAAATAATGTTAATTCTCACTAATTCCACTTTTGTTGTGATGAGATGATTATGCAGCAATGAGCAAAGAAGTATAACTGTAAAACAGTTAATTTTGTGTCGATTTGATTGCAATGTTTGTCCCAGTTTTTGGATATATATATATAATTAAAGCATGCAAGCGTAATGGATGGATAATGCACATGGGATCAGGTGTGGTAAATAGTAAGCGCATTGATGGAAAGATGGGATGAACCAGCCTGGATTATAAGGGAGGAACCAGGGTGGAGATAATTATGGTAACATGATCTTAGTGCACTGGAATAGTATGTGTAGCATAATACATTCTGCGAATATAAATAACCAGAGGATATATCTGCTCGTTTGCTGAATAATTGTGATGGTACACATTTGTAATTGAATAAGCGCGAGACCGACATGTTATATATTGGCATTTATTTTGTTTTTGTTTAGTCACAGTTACAGTCAGGTTCATAAATGTTCAGAGGTTCACAGGCACTTCGCCCTATCAAATTTCTCTTAAAAGTTTTGGTGGGTCGGACAGCAAATTCGGGGGCCAGTAGCGCATGTCTTGATGGTTTGGCAGCTCCAGTCGAAATGAGTTTAAACACTGCGTTAGACGTTATGGTACAGTTTTAAGTCTCTAGGTGGCAGGGTGGGTAAGAACCAGGGATAGTTCAGACTATCACATATAGGTGGCAGCAGGTTTGTGTCCATAGAAACAGTATCCCCCTTGTCCCGCACATTCAATAGACTACATCACGGTTCCAGCGGCGCGGTGCATTGTGGGATGTGTCAGAGCAAAACATACCGGCGAGAAGCACATGCCTAATGCTAATAATACACTGGGTGCAGCTATGAAATGTGCTAGTTTCAGCTCATCTCAGCTCTTGTTTGAAACATAAGCCGTGTTCACACGGGAAAAGTTTAAAGCGATTTAGACAAGGCGAATCATATGAATCGATTTAGATGCGTGTTCACACGGGCAGTACTTGGGCCGGAAATCGATATCAGCACATGAGCAAGTCCAGACTAACCAGCGCCATTTTGGGTTCATCGACGTCGACACGAGAGAGTGTGGGTTCGACCTAGATAAGTATGGACTGAATCGTATTGGTTTGGAACAGTCAAAACTTCTGCTGGGCAGTGAAACCCTAAAAATAAATGATGAAAAAATATCTGTGCACAGCTAGCGGTTTCATAGACCAAATTACATTATATAGTGTGACGTGCTTAATCCACCTCAAGTAAGTCGGTTGCGTTCACACAGGCGAGATTTGCTGACCTAAGCTAGTTCGCTTCATATAAACTACCTCGCGAGGTGGTTTATATAAAGCGAATCATATGAATCGATTCAGCCCTAATCCGCCTCAGCATCGCGTTCACACGGCATATGTGAGGTGAACTAGGCAAGGCGATTTATATGAATCGGCTTAACTCGCCCATGTGAACACAGCTATAGAATACCAACTAAAAAAATATATATAATAAATTAAGATATTAATCTTTTATCCAGCATTGCATTTACATCAATATAATCAGCACATCTTATGTCATGTGCATTTAGATTTAGACAAATCTAGGCACTCAGACTAGTGTTAGAGCCATAGCCAGTGTCAGTGTTATTTATTTTATTCATGTTTTTATTGATATCCTATGGTTAATGACATATGGAGAAATAGAAAATGAGTAGGGTTAATCAGATATTGGTTATATATTTCTTTGAAACAAGTGTTTGTTGACACATTTGACATTTTAATATTTAGAACAAGAATCACTTCTGGCTAATCAATGGTGATGTAAACATCAGCCTGTAAAGTGACTGAAAGTGTATGTTTCTCAGCTCAAACTGCTTAATTATGGAGAGTTGTGTCTTAAACATATTCATTATATTATTATATTGCATCCTTCCATCCATGATTGTGCCAAATTGTTATTTATTTCTATTTATTTTGAATAAAATGCTAGTTTTGCCCTATGCGTATCCGTAAACTCAATGGCAGTACACCTTTGCTTTGCTCCCAACGCCGTTTTCAGTGCATGCGCAGTCGGAACCGTGATGTAGTCTATTACCCATAACACCACACTGTATAATTAACTTACAATCCGGGGTGCACACAGGTGCGTCTGCGGGATTACCTGAGGGAGGTGGCGCCACCACCTGGTGCTGGTGCACCCCAACACCTCTCTCCACCCACTCTGTCACTGAATTTTGACTGTGATTGTAATACCTGTATGGGGCATCAAAATATTGCCAGAAAAATAAACATATCTCAACCCATTCACTTTCCTGTCTTGTCTTTCTCCAGAACCAGGCATTTATATGTAGTATAAATAGTATACCTGATACAGTTGGTGTAGTTGGTACATGTGGTGTATAATGTATACATTGCATAAGTGGTATATGTGGTGTATATGGCTATACTTTATGGAACGTTGCCAGAAGTTTTAATCCCGACAACATCTATGGTCACATCAGGATGGATACCGACTTGTGACAGTGCACACTGATGGAGACTATGCAATGCTGCCCCACTGGGAGACCAGGCCACTGGCACCATGACCTGATATCCTATACATCCACATTATCCTTACGCTGAGCCAACCAGTCTTTTCCCTATCCTAATAATTCCAAGCGCCAGGCTAGGAAGCGACAAGTATCAATTTGTTAAGTCATTTGTTTAACTCGACCAGGGTTTGAACCCGTCAGTTAGAATCCCATGATCTACCAAAACGGGAGACGGTTGCTAAACTCATTCGACCATCCAGTCTTGTCGATGGCAGAAGAATGGGGAACTCTGAATTTAGAAGTGTTCCTGATCCTGATTGGTGTAGATCAAGATGAACTATCGAGCACTGTATGCCATCCATTACTCACCAGGCCATCTTATCCCGTTATCTCTGGATAACAAGGCGTAGGAAGATGGATGTGTTGCTGAAGAAAAGATGGGCATGGGCGGATCCAGACACTTTTTCTGTTAGCTGTTGCTTTATATACTAGCAACATCTAAGGTTTCTTAGTTTGTTCTTGGAGTTTTACACCCTGACAACAGGACTGATACCGACTTGTGACAATATGCACTCATGGCGACTTTCATAATGGCGCCCCACTGGGAGACCAGGCCGCTGCCACCATGACCCGATATTATCCTGATCATGTCCTGTGGTATTGATGTCGAGTGCAAGGCTAGGCAGTAACAAGTATCAATTTTATAAGACCTTGGTTTGACTCGGCTGGGATTCGAACTGCCAACCTTCCGCACTGGAAGCCTGCGCTCTACCGATTCAGCCATGGGGTCTCTTGAGACTACCAGGTGGTGGAATTCAGATAAGGAAGGAAACTGTGAAGCGTGTTGTGTTTTGGAAGAACCCAATTGTAAAAATATATGGATTTTCGGTTAAGAATTATATATATTGGCAGAAGGCATTATTATTCTTGGGTGATGGAGTGGGGACAAGGTTATGTAAACTAAAAGTAATAGTATCCCACTCCCATTGTACATGATAAGAAGTGATGTGAAATATATGTTATATATGATGCCTGAGGTTACTAAAGAGATGTTCCTATAAAAGAGGCAGTACAGTATTATTGAAATGTTTCTCTATGTATTCATAAAGAATGCAATTGGAGAGAAAGGACATTTATATATTTATATATATATCTGTAACTGTATAAAACTACCTGTTCACCCATGACCATGGAAGGGCTCACTTTCAGCCTCATTTGCATATGCACTCATGGCACCACCTGCAGCTGAGTTGAGTGACAGCCACCTCCACTGAGGGGTGGCTCCCACTCCGGCTGTGGGGCCGCCTGATTGGCTGACTGTGGGACTGCCCAGTCTCCTGCACTACCCTGGCTCTCTGACCACATTAGTCTCATTCTGAGATTCATTAATTATTCATGACTCTGCTTCAGACACACTGAAGGGAGATCACTCTACTCCTGGCTCTTGAGTGAGACACACCTACTCTTGTGCAGGAACCCCAGACACTCTGTCTGATGCTATCTAAATTCACATATTCAAATTGAGGTGCACAGCCATAGGACTCCTGTCCCATGGGCTGTAGGCACTGGTTTCCTACAGGCTAAAGTAGTAATGGGATACTGTGTGGACAGAAGGTAAGGAGTGTGGATGATAGGACACTGGTAGGTGGACAGGAGTTGATGCCAATAAAGCACAACTTCTCCACTGTTTATCTGTGACTTGTCTGCATTCTTCCTTAGTCTTGGCTACTGGGTTGATAGTCGGTATTTGAATAACAGCATCACAGGTGATATGAAGAGGAAGAGTTTATGATATTATTTGGTGTCCCAAACGCAGCCGGGCAATACATAATATTATACAATGTTGGTCTTCAGTTCTCAATTGGAAATTGCAGTTATTTTTCAGTTCTTGGTTGGTGAACCAGCACAATGCTGTTTGATTGATTGATTTGATGGTTGCATTGTGTCTGGGGAATCTTCTACCCCAGATCACCTTAGAGGTCATATTCAGACATTGACTAGGAAACTGAATCAACCCATCATTGGCACTTGGTAAAAGTACTGAGGTGGGCATATGGAGAAGGGGAGGAGGATGTGTTAATTTCTAGATACCCCTGCTACTGGTTATATAATAGCCAAAGCTGCCCAATGCACCTATATTAATACTATACCTACATATATATATGCATTCCAGCCAGCTCCACCGGTACCCATCAACACCTTCTAGAACGTTCTTAGAATAATATGCGCATAAGATACATTATACCACATATTATCTGCGCTATAGTTGTAGTAGTAATAATATAAATAATAAGGACAGGAGGCTATCAAGAAAAAATTAGGTAGAAGTGACCAACCGGTATTAGGACAGGAAGCACTTGCTGACCAGCTGCCTTTGCTTACCTGCCCCAACAAGCAACAGGGCTCCAAGCCGCTCTAGCTGTACCATAGAACCTTCCAGAATCAGCACACAATAGATTCACTTTCACTTTCACTTATTTGCATAAAGGTAAACATTTATACATACATTGTAGATATTCTACACTGCATGTATGTATACACAGGGACGCGTTTATGTGGGTTCTTCGTTCCACTTCTTTACTTCAACAGAGAGATTCTCAGATAGAAGAACAGACTAAATATGCACAACTTCTATCCCTCACAGTTTGGGGTCGCCTAACTCGGCGCCTCCAGATTGGCTGCTGCATTTCCGGTCCTTTGCACCTACCGGAAACGCCCAGGTCTCTCCGGTCTTCTCTTAAAGTTGCATAGTCTGATGGTTTTGAATTTCTGTTTGTTTTTTTAGATAAATATATTAGATCGATCACCAGTATCTACTTTGCATTAGTTCAAAGTTACTTTTATTTTAAATGGTAAACTTTTGAGATATTTTGAGTGCAAACATGGAAAATTAGTTTTGGCAAGCTTGCCAAAACTCTGACACCATATACTTCTGCAGGAACAGGTTCTGTTAAATTGACTCAGTAATCCCTTCTATGCAGAAACAAATGCTTAATAACTAGATCAGTATCTAAGTTAGATATGTAAAATCAAACCTAGGTAATTGGTTTGGTTTTGAAAATTTGATATTTCATCGGACTATGCAGCTTTAAATAAATAAATAAATAAATAAATAAATATATATATAGCTTTTATTTGAACTACTGCCTTCTCATCATTCTTTCACGGAATCATTCTGCGTGCCTTGTTTGGTTTGGGATCTCATTTGTGTATCGCATAAAATATCGGGTCCGGTCAATCACGGCTAAGTGAGTCTTCGCCCCGGTGACGTGGAAAGCGATACAAACAGTGTCTGAGTTGTGTCCCCTGATTGCTCTGGCAGGTCGCATTAGGGCGTGAGAAGGCAACTGGAGACGACAAGGGGCATGCTGGCAGCAGGCTGTCAATGGTGTGGTCTCCTGGGTGTGTGGTGTGTGGTGCGTATGTGTGGTGTGGTACCAGGAGTGTGGTAGGAGACTGTGGTGATATTGGTGTGGTACCACATAGGGCGTGGTGTTATTGTTGTGGTACCCATGGAATGTGGTGATATTGGTGTGGTACCAGGAGGATGTGATGCTATTGGTGTGGTACCAGGAGAATGTGGTGCAGTTGGTGTGGTATCCTGGGCGTGTCGGGTGTGTGTGTGTGTTTGGTATGGAACCAGGAGTGTGGCATATGGAGAGGGTGGTGCTATTGGTGTGGTGCCAGGAGAGGGTGGTACTATTGGTGTGGTGCCAGGAGAGTGTGGTGCTATTGGTGTGGTACCAGGATAATGTGGTGCTATTGGTGTGGTACCAGGAGAGTGTGATGATATTGGTGTGGTACTAGGAGAGTGTGATGCTATTGGTGTGGTATCAGAAGAATGTGGTGCTATTGGTGTGGTATCAGAAGAATGTGGTGCTATTGGTGCCACCCTGATAATGTGGTGCTATTTGTATGGGTCCCGGGGAGTGTAGTGCTATTGATGTGGTACCAGGAGAGTGCAGTGATGTTGGTGTGGTACCAGGAGAGTGGTGTTATTGGTGTGGTACCAGGAGAGTGCAGTGATGTTGGTGTGGTTTCAGGAGAGTGGTGCTATTGGTGTGGTACCAGGAGAGTGCAGTGATGTTGGAGTGGTACCAGGAGAGTGGTGCTATTGGTGTGATACCAGGAGAGTGCAGTGATGTTGGTGTGGTTTCAGGAGAGTGGTGCTATTGGTGTGGTACCAGGAGAGTGCAGTGATGTTGGTGTGGTACCAGGAGAGTGATGTTATTGGTGTGGTACCAGGAGAGTGCAGTGATGTTGGTGTGGTACCAGGAGAGTGGTGTTATTGGTGTGGTACCAGGAGAGTGCAGTGATGTTGGTGTGGTACCAGGAGAGTGGTGTTATTGGTGTGGTACCAGGAGGATGCAGTCATGTTGGTGTGGTACCAGGAGAGTGGTGATATTGGTGTGGTACCAGGAGAGTGAAGTGATGTTGGTGTGGTACCTGGAGAGTGGTGTTATTGGTGTGGTACCAGGAGAGTGCAGTGATGCTGGTGCGGTTTCAGGAGAGTGGTGCTCTTGGTGTGGTACCAGGAGAATGCAGTGATATTGGAGTGGTACCAGGAGAGTGGTGCTATTGGTGTGATACCAGGAGAGTGCAGTGATGTTGGTGTGGTACCAGGAGAGTGGTGCTATTGGTGTGGTAGCAGGAGAATGTGGTGCTATTGATGTGATACTAGGAGTGGATCGGGCTATTCGGTTGGTACCAGGTAGGTGTGGGGGCTATTGCTCTGGTACCAGGAGGGTGTGGCGTAGAGTACCAATAATGATTTTGTGTACTGACATCAAAAGGTGCTGCAGATATAAGAACATATGCAGCGCCCTTTGTGCCTAAAGCCCATATCACGCAATAAACGTTGACATCCACAATGCATGTCGTACAGAAGTGTACCAACTGCAGCCTACATTAGATAAGAAGGTGTGCACTCTCATAGCTTAAAATAATATGAATAAGCAATGCTTAGGACCGACCCACCGATATAACTACAGCAAAGCATTAAAATTATGCTTTTTTTTTTTACTCCACTCGCGGTGTTCGATTTGAAATTCTATCAACTCGGGTGACCCGAATACGGCCGGCGTTTCCGCAGAGTAAACTATTAATATTTCATTTGTCGATCCATGTTTATTCCAAATTGTTATTTATTTCTTTTAATTTTGAATAAACTCTAAGATTTGAACTGCACATATCGGCAAATTCAGCGGGCATTTGTTTTGATATATTATTAACCAATAGCTGTCGTCCACCCTGCTGGCTGCTGACCGAAGTTCGACGAGCGATTTCTGTTTCCGTTTGCTGGATTTGGATATACAATTTTACAAATGGCAGCGCCCATAGAGGCCTATTTCCGTTTCCGGGTGCTGGATTTTGACGAAATCCTGTGTGGGTATTGTTTATGTATATATTGTTTATGTATATATGTATATATATGTACACGTATTAGTCATTAGCCTCCCCGTGGGTGGGTCGGTATAATATGGCGACAGCTGAAGAAGCTGTAAGACAGATGTCAATGGATAAGCAATCAGACAGCTGAGCAAAATTGAGCAGCTATTGCTTGTCAGGTGAAGAGCAGCTGGCTATTATGGTGCTGTCACACTACGACGCTTCTCTCCAATGCGCGTCGACGTGTGTCCCTTTTTGGCGAAACGTCGGGAGACTTCGAGAAAGTACGTGACAACGTGCGTCAACGTGTTGGTGCGCACGTTATGGGCACGTTAGCCGGACGTCGACACACGTTACAAGCGCGTTGGAGGAACGTTGCTCGCATGTTGCTGTGTGTGTCTCTGTGTGTGTCTCTGTGAGTGTGTCTGTGTGTGTGTCTGTGTGTGTGTCTTTGTGTGTGTTTGTGTGTGTGTCTCTGTGTGTGTCTCTGCATGTGTCTCTGTGTGTGTCTGTGTGTGTGTCTCTGTGTGTGTGTCTGTGTGTGTATCTGTGTGTGTCTGTGTGTGTGTGTCTCGGTGTGTGTCTGTGTGTGTGTCTCTGTGTGTGTTTGTGTGTGTGTCTCTGTGTGTGTCTCTGTGTGTGTCTCTGTGTGTGTCTTTGTGTGTGTCTCTGTGTGTATGTGTGTGTCTGTGTGTCTGTGTGTATGTGTCTCTGTGTGTCTGTGTGTCTGTGGGTCTGTGTGTCTGTGTGTCTGTGTGTCTGTGTGTCTGTGTGTATCTGTGTCTGTGTGTCTGTGTGTCTGTGTGTCTGTGTGTCTGTGTGTATGTGTGTATGTGTGTCTCTGTGTCTGTCTGTCTGTATGTCTGTGTGTATGTGTGTATGTGTATCTGTGTGTCTGTGTGTCTGTGTGTCTGTGTGTATGTGTGTCTGTGTGGCTGTGTGTCTGTGTGTGTGTATGTGTGTCTGTGTGTCTCTGTGAGAGAGAGACAGAGAGACAGAGAGACAGAGAGACAGAGAGACAGAGACAGAGAGACAGAGAGACAGAGAATGCGGCGATATACATTACCACAACGTTGGCCGCGCACTACTAACACGCTGCGCTGAAGTCAAACTTTTTCCCAAACCGACGAAAAGTTGGACGTGTCTCGACGCGTACAAATTATTTTGCGCGCTGGCCATACACCGGTGAGAAGCGTCGTAATGTGACAGGGCCATTAAATAGGAAAGCTTCCAGTTGATTTTGTAATTCAGGTTTCTACATTATATCTGTGTGTGCGCGTGGATGGCTGTGATACATAGATGGCGCCAAGTGTCATGGTATTCTGTTGGAACATTGCCAGGGGTAATACAAAATAGGTTCATGGTGACATTTTCTATTTATATTCGCATAATGGATTATGCAACAATATATATGTATATATATTTACATAATAAAGCATAACTATGGTGAGTACCAGGAACTGGTGGTATCAGTTAGCTATATATATAGTTTCTGCAAAGTGGGATGGCGTTATGAGTTGAGTGCCCGCCTCCCGTGCGGCAGCTTATGGGATTTGAAGGAAAGTAAAGTAAACTTTTATTTAACGACGCCTCTAGAGCGCTTTGATTTTTATCATTGGGTATTGAACGTCAAACATGTGGTCATTCTGACACATTTCTTTGGAGGAAACCTGCTGCTGCCACATAGACTACTCTTTCTAATAAGCAACAAGGGGTCTTTTATATCTACTTTCCCACAGAGAGGACAGCACATACTACAGCATTTGATGAACATTGGATTTGAAGCTTGGACTCGAAAACTGGTTGGGTCAAATCAATGACTTTGAAAATTATACATTTTTTATACCTCGCCCGGCACTCGACATTATTATGTTTGTTTGTTTTTTGTTTGTTGTTGTTTTACGTCCTAGCAACATCTAAGGTCATATCAGGACGGGTACCGACTTGTGACAGTGCGCACTCATGGCGAATTTATAGTGCTGTCCCACTGGGAAACCAGGCCGCCAGCACCATGACCTGGTATCCCACTCAGTCACATTATCCTGACACTGAGCACACCAGTCCTTGCCCTATCCTAATAATGCCGAGCGCCTGGCTAGGAAGCGACATTATTAAGATAGGACCAAAGGATCAGTAGAATGAGGAAGACCAATTGTCCATAATTTAAATTCCCTGGCTTAATCAAAGAATGTAACCGAAAGAACTTTTTTTTTTTAAACAATACTGGAATTAGCATATACATGTAAATAGGTTTATCGCAAAGAATAGGTTTTATATACTATTAGAGAGTAAGGATGAGCACAGCTATCTCATATTGCATTTAAGATGCGTGAGCAGTTTACCACTAAATATCTTAGCCGGCCTCACATGAAAGAGCTCTGACTGCTGACGTCAGTCTCTGTTCCAAGAAGCTTGGAACTTTATCCTAATGTCAGATGTAGTTCTACCGCAGGTGTCTTATAAATGGGTATGCAGGTATTGCAGGTATAGTAATACCTCAGGGAGTTTGACGCCCCTGCCTTGCAGAGTTGTAAACCACTGCCTTGTGGTACAGGTTCTTGACAGAACCGAAGGCTAAGGGAGCAAACCCTAAACAGAAAACCATGTCACTGTGGCAGCATTAAGGGCGGTTGATGTATGGAACTCCCAACATCTCCCGACCAGCCACTGCAGGGACAAATAGTTTTGCGCCTGTCTTGACATGTTCTTGCCGGTGTGAAACCTCTATTTGCTCCCCGAGAGAGTGCCGCTGGTAACTTGCAAAAGCCAGCAGCACTTCAACACTTTTGCAGGCAGCTTTCATGAAATGGCAACTCTCACAGCAGAGAGCTAAATGGAGAGTGGCAGTCAAGTAATGAAGGCAGTCTTTGTCGCATCGCGACCTACAGCATTATGATGATGATATGTATATATATATATATCTATAGTGCCTGTCTTCAACAGAAAACTCTGCATCCAGACCAATTTAGCCCTGAGATAGCAGGTGGCCTCTCATCAAAGGGACAATTCTGTATATGGTTCACAGACCATTATATGTTCTCTGTGGCGGAGTGGTTAGAGTTCTAGGGTGGACTCCAAATCTGAAGGTCAGTGGTTCGATTCCCCGTGCCCCCACCTCTGCCAATTTGGATTTCCACCACTGTGGATAACTTACAAGTTACAGTGTCATCAAAGGCCAGTTGCTCTCATACTATGTATATGTGGTGTGGGAGGTTAAAAATTCATTGGGTCGGTAAAAGTGTAGGCTCGGGCTTTCTCTCGACAAACTGTCTAATGGTGAAAACAAGTCTATTCAGACTTATCCATGATAGGTAGTATACATCTTCCAGAGAAATAAAAACAAGAAAGAAAATATATGAAAATGTGCCTATCGACACCATACATCTAACCAAACGTTCTGTCCAACTTTTTTTCTTATAAGAACCAATTCTTTTGGCTTATCTGTAATCAATCAAATATTGTTTGAATTGTTGTGTGTGATAAAATGATGCTATGGACTTGTGTTTAAATGATCTTATGAATGGATGTTACATTATTCATTTTAGCAGCTTTCTCAACTTGTACAAGACCAAAATAAAAAAGTGAAAATATTTCAACCCTGACATTTGTACAATATATAAACCTTCATATAAATATACATTCTGTTATTATTTGGAATGTTTTCTGCTATTATTTGGAATGTTTTCACATTTAGTTCCCATGTCACAAAAATAATGCACAGTTTCTGAGAGCGACCCACACATATATATGTGAAGTGGGCGAGACTATACTTGAGCTGTGGCCATTGCGGGCTTGGGCTGAGCAACCCGCATTTGGAAATGTGGGCTGCTTGCTAAGACAGACCCGCATTGGCCATCAAATGTGGGGCCGGGTTCACTGCTGTAACCCGTTGCTAGGAGTCGCAGGTGGCGACTCACCTAGCAATGTATGGAGGTCAAGTGCTTGGGCTCAGACCCATCGGATATGTTTGTACACGCTCTGATGTTTTAGACGAGATTTAGGCTTTAATTGTCGGAATTCCAAACTGTTTTTACTTAACGAAATGGGAGGGGATGTATTTATTCATATTGGTCGTTATTGAAGAACTTAGAGATTGTACCAGTAGGAACAGAAATAAAGTTGTGAGCTCTATAAAGTGATTGGAACGTTCCTTACATTCTTTAATATCCTCCAGTCCCTTAGTATATTAACCGCTATGGTCAACTTGAGATTACTATTCCATTATTATCTATATAATTAAGGGCCTTCTGCCCAGCGGGCTGTATGAAGCCGATCACATACCCCCTCCGGGGAAATAATAACCACCTCCTTATGGCCCTGTCACACTACGACGTAACGACGTCAGCGTAGGGAGAACGTGAAGAACGTTGAACTTCTCGGTGTAGTATGCAAATTTGGGCACAAGTTGAACGTGGATGCAGCGTAGTGGATGAGAGCGTCACGTCGGTAAAGCATAGTGATACCGTCATTCAACGAGAGAGGTCAACATAATGACGCTCCCGGAACGTTATGAACGTTATTCCATCGCCAGAACTACGTTGATTTACGTTACCTTATGTTACTTACGTCATTTAACGTTGGCGAAATGCTGAATGTACGTTCTCCTGACGTTCTCCTGACGCTCTCCTGACGTTCTCCTGACGTTCTCCTGACGTTCTCCTGACTTTCCCATTACGCCGCATGGACATTTCCACTGGGTTTAATGTGGCTCAACGAGTGGAACGTAGTGGAACGTAGTGGAACGTAGTGGAACGTAGTGGAACGTAGTGAGGAATGTTTGCCTAACGTCCGTTTAATGTCATTGACGTTCGCTGAACGTGAACAGAACGTACGGCGAACGTAAACCCTTATGTTCGAGCTATGTTGACATTTTTGAACATGTCCAAAACCTCGACGTAAATCGACGTAACACGACGTAATGTGATGTAGCTCGACGTCAGTCTAACGTCATTATGACGTCATCATAACGTAATCCAATGTACATCAACGTAATGACGAAAAATCACCACGTTAGGCTCACGTTCGCTCATTCCGTCATAGTGTGACAGGGATATTAATAAAAGCATGAATTACAGTAATAACACTTAACTGAATAAACGCTATCTAGGCTGTTTATAGCGGCAGCGGCGGTGGGGTGGAATGTCTGCCTTGTTTTGGATTACTTAAAGTAATAGAACACGCTCTATGGTGGGGAGGAGAGCCAGTGAAGTAAGGGAATAATTAATATACGTCTAGTAAATGCGGGGAAAGGGTCAATCCATATCTCTATGGCACTCTGGCTCCCCGCCCTTAGCCCAGGTTACATAGCATGAAGGCGGTCAACCGGCAGCGGGACGAGAGGCGGCGGCGGCCCGTGGCAGGCCCAGAAAATTCACATGGGATTTATTACGAAAACATTATATAGGCATGCGAATGGGCGCAGTACGGTTAAATATATATATATATGTGCCGGTATGTTACATACATGGCAGGCGCATCAATCTTACTTTATTCTCTATGCCCAATATTTATGAGCGTCCTGCTACCCCGGTGTCGACTAAAGATGTCAACCCATCTAAATGAGTGAACGCTGTACAGGAATCAAAATGGGATCATGAGACCAGGTGCGGTTACAGCTTGTGACGAGTTCACTGGGCGGAGAGGCAGATATCAGTCACATGACTGGGGCTTCTGGGTAATATCCATCCATCACTTTGGAAAGGGAGAGAAAGATGCCAAGGTAGGCTGGTTAGTTGTTGGGGTTGGAGGTTCTCCATTGAGAAAAATGCATGAGTCAGCCAAGAGAACTAAATCAATTTATATAAATATTGTAATTGTTGATGTGAAGCTGAATTATTACTATCTTACCGCGTTCCATATATGGAATGCCTGTGAGTTCACGCCGCCTTGCCAAGGTTGAACAACAATACTGTTGATGCTTGGGCTTTAACAAAATAAATATGTTAGAATGTCTTACAGCATGTACATAGTACCGGGCGCCGTAGTCTAATGGGTAGAGTGCAGGGCTCGCGAGCGGAAGGTCGGGACTTCGGTTCCCGGTTGAGTTAAACCAATGACTTTAAAGTTGCATGGTCTG
The DNA here is from genome assembly GCA_030323885.1 of Branchipolynoe longqiensis. Lineage (NCBI taxonomy): Eukaryota > Metazoa > Annelida > Polychaeta > Phyllodocida > Polynoidae > Branchipolynoe > Branchipolynoe longqiensis. The sequence goes on from CM059188.1 coordinate 29,375,309, forward strand.
ATGAAATATAATTTTGTCAATATTAAAACAACTACTTACATTTGATCGTATATATCTAACTTAGATACTGGTGTATTAGCTAATGATTTGGGACAGCATATACAGAATAACCCATGAATTTATAACCTCACCCCTTTGGACACTCACTTTGAAATACCCATTATGCAGGGAGGCCATTAACCAATTAGGCCAATCTCGTGACTTCATTAGCCTCCCCAGACCAAGTAGGCCTACTGTGCAGAGCCATAGAGGGGAAAGGGAAATGAGGTGGATGTTGCCCCTCCCCTCCATGTTGGATATTCAATGCTGTTTGGTCAATTCTATAAATATAATTAATGAATTTGGGAAATTTAAATTTTGAAAATGTTACATTTGTCAATTAAAATTGCATCCTCCATTCGGAATATGTATGGTATGAGGGAGGATGAGACATGGATGACATAACAGTAAATAATAACAGAGCAATAATAATTACATGAGAAATGCAAGCAGTATGCATATCCTTGGTGGTCTAAATGTATGTGAGGATGCACACACATGTGTTTTGTGCGCATCCGTTTGAAATTTGTCAGTTACACTGTATATAAAAGGAAAAAAAAATGTTGTTATTGAATGTAAAAAGGAGTGAACCATATGGAGTGAGATATGTGCTGGCCACATCAGCCAGACCTGAGCATTAATAGTTTGATGGGATCCACTGCAAATACACAGGTTTCCGGTTTTAATGATATGATGGCAGCAGCCGTTCTGGTTGTGCCTATGCATTATCATTTGGATGGGATCCATCGCAAATGCGCTGGGTTCTGCGCTTAATGCTATGATGGCAGCAGCCATATTCTAGGATCCAGCCGGACATGAGGATTAATGGCTTGACGGTATCTGCCGCAAATGCGTAGATCTCCAGGTTTAAGGCTATGATGGCAGCAACTGTTCTGGTCATGTTTCATCGTTTAGATGTGATCCATTGAAAATGCGCCAGGTTCTGGGCTTAACGCTATGACGGCAGCAGCCATTCTACAGTGTATGTGCCGGTGGACGGCTTGGGATCGCAGAGCGTGCAGTTCAGCATAGGTGAGTGTAGAAACTGATATGGTGCTATGACCCCAGTCGTCCTCCGATGCATATGCTGTGGAACGGTGCATTTGCGATAGATCCCATCCAAACGATAACACATAGGCATGACCAGAACAGCTGCTGCAATCATAAGATTAAACCCAGAAACCTGCGCAATTGCAGCGGATCCCGTCAAACCATTATTCCTCAGGCCCGGTTGAATCATAGAATGTGCAGTTTGATGGTGTATTGCATAGTTTGATGTTTTCAAATTTCTGCCATTGGGACGATGTCAATCATATAGACCGATATATATATGTGATGTTGGATATTCGATGCTACTTGGTCAATTCGATAGATATAAATCAAATTAACCTTTCTACAAAATAATATTTTGCTAAAAAACCCTAGTGCCACGAGCCTATGGCACCAATCCATTCCCGGAATGTTCCAACTCTAAACAGAAATACCTACCTACAGCCCTGTCAGGTTCCAGGATTAGTAGGTCATCTCACATCATGTGGTCACCGTGAGATGACCATCTGGGCCATAGCCACAGGACTTTTGGCAAGCTTGTCGAAATTATCTTCAGTTCTTTCAGCTCAAATTGCTTCAAAACTAGTCATTTTTCATCAAAATGCCGATCAATTTGATATATTTATCTAAAAAATAAAACAACATTTCAAACGCCATCGGACCATGCAACTTTAAAATTGCTTCCTAGCATGGTGCTCGGCATTAATAGGATAGGGCAAGGACTGATTGGATCAATGTTAGGATAATTTTACTGAGTGGGATATTGGGTGATGGTGCCAGCGGCCTGATTTTCCAGTGGGGAAGCACTATAAAGTCGCCATGAGTGCGCACTGTCACAAGTCGGTAACCGTCCTGATATGACCTTAGATGTTGGCAGAACGTAAAACTTCAACAAACAAAGAAAACAAATCCTACAGCATGTACATAGTAAGATCAGTCTCAGGGTTCAGATTGGATATTCACATTCAGCATTAAGTATTGAAGGCCAGATTTAGAGTCGCAGAACACACCGGTCAGTTGGCAATTAGTGACCTTCTCCAGTCATTATTCGACGGCAGGTGACCTAATTAAGGGGGTCACGTGACACTGTCTGCAGTGTTGATCTTTATCGTCTCACCCAGTTCTCACTTATCGGGGCTGGAATTAGATTTCAACTTGAATCAGACCATATCCTTTGTAGCCATGTGGGTACATATTTACAAAAGAAACAAAACCTACAGTAATGGATTGTTGCTATGGTGGCTTAGGGGATAATTACTTGTTAATATTTGCATGACAATTATGTCCAGCTAGTATTGTATATAACCATTCAGAAAAATATTATTTTCGATTATAAAACAGTGTATATACACTTGATCATGAGAGGAGCGTCAAGCCCCGCGCAGGGGGTGGAGCGATGCATGCCGGGACCCCCCCCCCCCAAACACACACACACACGGATAGGGGGGGGGGGTAGCACTACAGAGGTTATTAATGCGATAACGGGTTTATCACTACCCATATATGTATATATATTATAGAATGACATTATACACAACTAGTATCTCGTCCTGATATGATTTTAGATGTTGCTAGGACGTAAACAACAACAAACAAACAATCAACTAGTATCCATATGCATCGAACAGAATATTATTTCCCACAACCAAATTATGTATATTCACTTGATAATAATAAAGACATGCAGTATTATATATACACACATATATATATACATATATATATATATATATATATATATATACATGGATAGTCATAAACCCTTTATCACGTGCAATAATGCCTGTAGTGTCCTGCACTCCCTCCCCCCCCCCCCCTGTCTGAATGGGGATGGAGCCCCCATCATGCACCGCTTCGCCTCCTGCGCGGGGCCTAGCCTCCACTCGCTCAGAGGAATAACTCTCCCGTCAAATAATGAACGCTTGTGAAGTAAGTCACTATATATATATATATATATATATATATATATATATATATGTGTGTGCTCTATAATCCATTATGGGAATATAAACAAGGACACTATCTATCTTCAGTTCCCTATGTAATACTAATATAGTAATAGTTTAGCACTGTTTCCTATCTAACTGACTCTGTGTAGTATGACATGGGCCACACTGGCGCCACCTGTGAGGGGCTCTAGGCACTGTATGCCAGCTGCGTCTATAAGGAGTGAGTAATTCTCTCTCACTTTCTCACTTTCTCACTATCTCATTCTCTTACTGTCTGTCTCTCCCTGTCTCTCTCTCTCTCTCTTTCTCTCTCTCTCTCTCTCTCTCTCTCTCTCTCTCTCTCTCTCTCTCTAGAGATCGAACAAGTGTGGTTTGAAAGCCCAAGGCGGTGGAGCGGTGAGACCGTAACTATAGTCTCTTTACACAGTCTGAGCCCATTCTCTGAGACAGATAGCGATAAGCAATGACAGGTAAATGGATGATAGTGGGTCTTCTAGCACCTCTTTAAATGAAGAAGATCATATGCTATTTGGGCAGAATAAAAACGTTATGGGCAGAATAAAAAAACTTGTCACAAAAAAAAAAAAATCTATCAGAAGCTGTTACCACTGAAGTCTATAGTGCCAGAATGTTGATGTGCACGCCAAAATTCACTTTTTTTCTTTTCACTTCAAATATTTCCAAAGCTAACAATTAAAAAAAATCAAAGTTACTTCAAAGTAAAGTAAGGTAGATTATAAACATCAACTTAATATATTCAACTGAATGAACCAGTTAAACTCGAAACCATTGGAATATGCAACTTTGAATAAAGGTTCCACTCAATTATTTGCAGCCAAATATGGTTACATGTACACCAATTGGCAGCTATTGCCTTTAATTTGCAGCGCTCGGACACATGAGAGAAGGCAGATATAACTAAATAGTTTTATTGAATGGTTGCTCCATCATTGCAATAGGATGGGTTATCTCAATCATCATCATATCATAATCAGATAACAAAAATAAACAAAAAAGTCAGTGCCACAGAGGCGAGTGAGGCTGGCTCAAATGCGGGTGACTGGTGCCACAGAGGCGAGTGAGGCGGTTGAACGTGTCGATCAAAATCTGACTTGCTTGGTGGCAATGGTGTGGCGAAGTGAGGATTGCGTGCAAGTATGTCATTTGGGGGTCAGGAAGGTCATGTTAGCCTCGCTCGCAAATTATCAATGTTGCCTCACCAACATATACAATGTGACGAATGCGCGATTAAGTCAGAAAAGAATTTCCTTCTGGCTTGTCATTTTCAGGTGTGAGCCATGGAAAGTTCAGCATTTCTTCCTGTAGTTTCATCTTTTTCAACGTCTGCCCCCTATTTAAAGATTCGCTGAACACTTAATTTGGGTAAACACATTAAATATAGTGCCTGTTTTGCCCGTGTACAAAATCGGTTGGATTTGTCACGCCAAATATATGATATTGTCCCTAACCAATTGTGGCAAATGCTGACATTGCGCATTGGGCTATGGGATGGATAGTGAAGACTTTGGTTGGTTTGTTGGTTATTGGAGCTTTGCGTCCTGGCAACAACTTAGGTCATTTCAGGATGGGTACCGAATTGTGAAAGTGCACACTTATGGCGAATTTATAGTGCTGCTCACTGGGAGACCAGGCCACTGGCATAATAACCTGATATCCCACTCAGTCACATTATCCTGACACTGAGCCAACCAGTCATTTCCCTATCCTAATAATGCCGAGCGGCTGGCTAGAAAGCGACAAGTATCAATTCTAAAGTCATCGGTTTGATTCAACCAGGGTTCGAACCGGTACGTTCAAATCCCTGGATCTACCAAAACGGGAGACTGACGCTCAACTCATTCAGCCATCCCGTGTGATGTGAAGACTCTAATGCCCGCCTAACCGTAAACGACACAAACCGCAGGAATGTCTTGAACATCGCAGCTCCATTAGTCACCAGTGCCCGATAACCTTGACCTACTTCCACGACCTCATTGGGTTCACAACTTGGTGCGAAATCCCGCAGGTATATGGCAACCGAAATGCCGATAATAAAAAAAAGTTCAGTTGGAATACTATTGTGTCCGGCGGGCATTATGTGGGTAGGATATCGATGGACATTAAATATGAATCGATGTTATTTATGGTATTATCACACAGGTTGTCCGTGAATCCAGGCATGCAGTGATATGGTGGGTGAAGGTGGAGAGGTGGGTAAGTAAGGGAGGAGGTGGGGAGGGTGGAGGAAGGGAATACTATTGTGTCCGGCGGGCATTATGTGGGTAGGATATCGATGGACATTAAATATGAATCGATGTTATTTGTGGTATTATTACACAGGTTGTCCGTGAATCCAGGCGTGCAGTGATATGGTGGGTGAGGGTGGAGAGGTGGGTAAGTAAGGGAGGAGGTGGGGAGGGTGGAGGAAGGGAATACTATTGTGTCCGGCGGGCATTATGTGGGTAGGATATCGATGGACATTAAATATGAATCGATGTTATTTGTGGTATTATTACACAGGTTGTCCGTGAATCCAGGCGTGCAGTGATATAGTGGGTGAGGGTGGAGAGGTGGGTAAGTAAGGGAGGAGGTGGGGAGGGTGGAGGAAGGGAATACTATTGTGTCCGGCGGGCATTGTGTGGGTAGGATATCGATGGACATTAAATATGAATCGATGTCATTTGTGGTATTATTACACAGGTTGTCCGTGAATCCAGGCGTGCAGTGATATGGTGGGTGAAGGTGGAGAGGTGGGTAAGTAAGGGAGGAGGTGGGGAGGGTGGAGGAAGGGAATACTATTGTGTCCGGCGGGCATTGTGTGGGTAGGATATCGATGGACATTAAATATGAATCGATGTTATTTGTGCTATTATTACACAGGTTGTCCGTGAATCCAGGCGTGCAGTGATATGGTGGGTGAGGGTGGGGCCGTGGGTAAGGGAGGGAGGAGGTGGGGAGGAGGGGAGGAAGGGAGTAGGGAAGGCGAGAGTTCAGTGGTATTAATGGATACCCCAATCCATATTTCCACGATCGTGTTGTGTTCTCCGGCTGTGGCTCTGTCATGCACACCGCAGGGTGCCTTTAGATTAGGGTTCCCCCGCCGACCCACCTACCACCCCTCATGGGGCTGTCACACTACGACGTAACGACGTCAACGTAGGGAGAACGTGAAGAACGTTGAACTTCTCGGCGTAGTATGCAAATTTGGGCACAAGTTGAACGTGGATGCAGCGTAGTGGACGAGAACGTAACGTTGGTAAAGCGTAGTGATACCGTCAGTCACGAGAGAGGACAACGTCACTACGCTCACGGAACGTTATGAACGTTATTCCATCGCCAGAAGAACGTTACATGACATTAGCTATGTAATGAGACGTTGAACGTACGTTGAATGCACGTTCTCCTGACGTTCTCCTGACGTTTTCCTGACGTTCTCCTGACGTTCCCATTAAGCCTCGTAGGCTTTTGCACTTGGTTTAATATGGGTCAACGTAGTGGACCGTAGTGGAACGTAGTTGAACGTAGTGAGCAGCGTTGAAATAACGTCCGTTTAACGTCATTGACGTTCACTGAACGTGAACAGAACGTACGGCGAACGTAAACCATTACGTTCGACCTACGTCCAAAGTTTTGAACATGTCCAAAACCTTGACGTAACTCGACGTAACACGACGTAATGTGACGTAGCTCGACGTCATTCTAACGTCATTTTGACGTCATCATGACGTAACCCAACGTCATGACGAAAAATGATCACGTTAGGCTCACGTTGGCTCGTCACGTCGTAGTGTGACAGGGGTATCACATCCCCTCCCCTGCCCCCGCCCCCCCCCCTCCGAAACCAGACTGGATGGCCGAATGAGTCGAGCGTCCGTCTCCCGTTTTGGTAGGTCGTGGGATTCGAACCCACAAGTTCGAACCCTGGTTAAAAAATGATACGTGTAACTTCCTAGCCAGGTGCTCGGCATTATTAGGATAGGGCAAGGATTGGATCGCTCAGTGTCAAGATAATGTGATTGAGTGGGATATCAGGACATGGTGCTGAAGGCCTGGTCTCCCAGTGAGGCAGCACTATAAATTCACCATGAGTCTAAACTGTCACAAGTCGGTACCCGTCCGGATATGACCTTAAATGTTGCCAGGACGTAAACTCCACCAATGAACCAACCAACCTCCTCCCCCCGTCCTGATATGACCTTTGATGTTAGGACGTAAAACAACAACAAACAAACAAACCTCCCCCCCACCCCTACACCTACTCCAACCATCCTCCCGCTCCCTCCTCCACCAATGAACCAACCAGCCTCCTCCCCCCGTCCTGATATGACCTTAGATGTTGCTAGGACGTAAAACAACAACAAACAAACAAACCTCCCCCCCCCCCACCCCTACACCTACTCCAACCATCCTCCCGCTCCCTCCTCCACCAATGAACCAACCAACCTCCTCGTCCCCCGTCCTGATATGACCTTAGATGTTGCTAGGACGTAAAACAACAACAAACAAACCTCCCCCCCACCCCTACACCTACTCCAACCATCCTCCCGCTCCCTCCTCCACCAATGAACCAACCAAACTCCTCCCCCCGTCCTGATATGACCTTAGATGTTGCTAGGACGTAAAACAACAACAAACAAACACACCTCCCCCACCCCCACCCCCACCCCCACCCCCACCCCTACACCTACTCCAACCATCCTCCCGCTCCCTCCCCCGTCCCCACCCCGATCACCACCATATCTCATTCAGTCCCGCCCACTGAATGAGATATGGCGATGGAAGGCACCTCTCTGATCATTACCTGGGAGTTCCACCCTCAGCAACCCCCCCTTCCCCACCCTCACCTCTACACGCCTTAAGCCGAACCGATAAATGTATGCCAACAATGTCCGCAGGATAATAACCCTCCCCGCCAGCAAATTAAAGAAGATTTCTTGTTTTTTTTAAATTGCAGGGCACCAAGGAAGATTCACGGTATCTTCTGAATCCCAATTGCTTGTTAATGAGGTCATGCCAGTCTTAAAATGTAATATTTAACAAATTGCAGGGTAGTGCAACGGCCAAACACGCAGGAAAATTTGCCATATGATTTGTTGAATCCCAAAGTATACACATGTGTACCCATCGGAAGTGACATATTAGAGTGAGCCGCTCAGCTAGAGGACCAGTAGTAAGCAGGTATTACCAGATCAGCCTGGGACATATGCATGACACGGTGTTAGTGTCATGCAGTGTTAACAGCTAACACGGGGTAGCTATCACTGCCATTGCGAAGTATGTCACGCCATATGTACGGGCGCCTAAAACATTCATGGTAACTAAACGTGCAGTTATTTATAGATTTGGGGAATCCCTCTGAGCCTGTTCCCGGCGAGCACCGCTATTTGGGTGTTTAGTCCATTGGAAACGGCCAGCATGCTCGCTCTTGGTCGTTTCGCATTTGATGAAGGAAATAAGGGAAATAAAATAAATATTATTTATGAGAATAGTTTATGCTGCCGCCGCATCAGCGGCGATTTGTTTTGTTTACAATCGACAATATGAATATCGCCGCCGATGTAGCGGCAGCGTTAATATCGATTCGATTTTGGGTATAATTTGACCAAATTTCACTTTTTGAGTATGTAATTTGGTTAAATATGATAGCATTGAATAGATTTGGGCCTAATTGGCACCTAACACCACCCGTAAGCTTTTTATGGAGTTTAAATAAATAAATAAATAAAAAGTTTTTTTTCAAAATAGCTCCCTGTATTGTTTACATTTCTACATCCATTTCTACTCTTACTCGTCACACCAATATTGGGTAGAATGGTCGATTGAATTGAACACTTGCGTCCCGCGCGACAGGTTGCGGGTTCGATCCTCAATCAAGGCAAACCAATGAATTTATTATAGACATGTAAATCACTATCGTGCCAGGCGGTTGGCCTCAACAGGGTAGAACAAGGGGCAGCGGAATTAGGAAGATTAATTGCCTAAAATTTAAGTTTCACCCATTTAATCAACCGATGTATTCAATGATAATGTGACTACCACTGGCGCCACCTATAGTCATTTTTCTGCACTGCTCCACTCCTCCGGCCTTTACAGGTGAAGCCTTGTGAGCTTATTCACTATAAAGACGCTCATAGATACTTGATGTATAGCGAACTGTAGCGGTAATTGGCCATTGCAGTACAGTTAATTGTGCAATGAAGGCAGTTGAATGGAATATGGCGATGGGCGGAGGGGATGGAATGGCAGGAGCGGAGAGAGAGACCGGGAGGGAAACAGAGAGAGACAAAGATAGAGAGACCAAGAGAGCCAGAGAGAAATAGTCTGGGAGAGAAAGACAAATGGAGGGAGTCATAAAGAGGGAGAGAGCGAGAGGCATAGGCACACACATATAGGACACACTGAGACACACAAAGACACACCGAGCCACACACAGACAGAGAGAACGGCACAGGGACACGTAGAGAAACAGAGATAAACAGACGGTGAGAGCGATAGAGCTGGAGGTAGAGATGGAGACACAGAGATGGAGAGCGCGACAGAGACATACAAGGGGAAACGGAGAGAGGCAGGTAGACACAGTCCCAGAGGAGCAAGCAGCCAAAGAGAGAGAGAGACAGAAAGACAAAGACAGACAGGGACAGACAGTTAGAGACACGAAGAGAACAGAGCCATGTAGACACAGTCCTAGAGGAGCAAGCAGCCACAGAGAGAGACAGAAAGACAAAGACAGACAGGGACAGACAGATATAAACAAGAAGAGAACAGTGACAAATAGAGAAATAGAGAAACAGCCAGAGACATAGTGAGACAGTGAAACTGAAAGTGGAACAGACAGACAGGATGATAGACAGACATGTATAGAGAGGGGCAGAGACCAAGAAGGATACAGAGGGACAGGGAGGCAGGAACCGAGAGACATGGAGAGAGAAGGCAGAGGGTAGATGGCTCAGAATCAATGGCAGTCATTTAAGCCCCTCACCAGCAGTTTTTTTAAAAAGAAAGGCAGCTCAGATGAGGCAGATTGGGGGGGGGGGCGGTAGGAGGGGGGTAGGAGGGGTGAGGGTGAGGGTGAGGGATGGGAGGAGTGGAGGGTGAATTAAGTGTCTCCGGTCCATTGGAACCGATGCGAAGATGTGGAGATGGCAGTACAAGTTGACAATAGATTTACGTCGAAGTAAACTTACACTGCAAAATGTCCACACCAATGCCATTAACAAAATAAATGACATTAGATCAACAACAGCGCTTATCAGAAATGACAATAATAGCTCGAACTACCTCGCTGTTTTTTGGGGGGCGGGGGGGGGGGTTCTTGTTCTTCAGGGTTGACTTTTTCATTCAAGTGTCTGATGACTAATAAGTAATACTGTTACCCAAGGGTGAATGATGAACTGAGCAAAGTGATGATTGGATTTCTCATAATCAATAAGTGAATATATCGTTACCAGAAAGCATCAACCTAACCTTCACAGATTAATTATGTGTATTTGTGTGTAGGTTTTTGCCTTTTGATTATTTAATTTTTAGCGGGGGGGAGTTTATTACAAAACAAGGTCCATGATTGTGTTAAACTTAAGACGATATTGACTTGAGGTCCTTTTAATGTCTGAGACTTTGGTCGGTGAAGAGTTAGTGTGATGGGTAGCAGGTGCTGGTAGGATAAACAAGTTATGGCGTGGTGCGGGCGGGAAGGGGGGGGGGAGGTGCGGGCGGGAGGAGGGCACGTGCGGGCGGGAGGGGGGGGGGACGTGCCGGCGGGAGGGGGGTGCCGGCGGAAGAGGGGGTGCGGGCGGGAGAGGGGGTGCGGGGGTGCGGGGGGTGCGGGCGGGAGGGGCGTGCGGGCGGGAGAGGGGGTGCGGGCGGGAGGGGGAGGGGGTGCGGACGGGAAGGGGGGAGGTGCGGGCAGGAGGGGGGAGGTGCGGGCGGGAGGGGGGCGTGCGGGCGGGAGGGGGGTGCGGGCGGGAGGGGAGTGCGGGCGGGAGGGGGGGGGGGTGCGGGCGGGAAGGGGGGGAGGTGCCGGCGGGGAGGGGGGACTGGTGGGACTGGGGAAGTGGAAAGACGAGTACAACATAAACACTGTCCCACTGAGATGTCCAGCCCCCTTCCCCTTCTGACCCCCCCCTCCCTCCCGCCCACAAGTGGCACACACAGTCAACGTGTGGGGTGGTCGCTGGTAAACCTCCCAGGTTAAACCTTTGCCACTGAGCATGCGTGGTGAGGTTGCTGCCCACAACATTAGTTCTTGCCACTGCCACCAGAGGGTGGGGTGATGGCTGAAATGTCCTATTAAACAAAGCCTCTCCCACCGAGCATGCTGCACAGTAATCTACTGACCACACCATTAGTTCTTGTCACTGCCACCAGAGAATGGGGTAGTTGTGACATTCCTATATTAGACCTCTTATAGCGATATAGCAAATGGTAGACAGGAAGTGTGAACACTTATTTGTCTCTCTTTTCTTTTTTTTTTTTGGTACATTAGTTGTCCCAAGCAGGGGAAATCCCAGTTACAGACGACTGGTCTTCCCCACTCCACTGCTGGTCGATAGAAAGCCCGAGCCTACACTTTTACCGACCCAAGGGATTTTTAACCTCCCACACCACGTAGACATGGTATGAGAGCAACCAGCCTTTGATGACGCTGTAAGTTATACACAGCGGTGGAAATCCAAATTGGCAGAGCTGGGGGCACTGGGAATCGAACCACCGACCCTCAGATTAGGAGTCTGACCTAGAAAAAAGTCAGACACTCTAACCACTCCGCCACAGAGAACGCCCATAAAGAATGCTGCACAGTGAGTTGCTATCCACAATATGGCATTGGCATCTTAGTGGGCCAGTACTATAAAGCTATCATGAGTGCGCATTGTCCCAAGTCCTAATATGAAACAGGGAAAACTGGAGAAAACTGGTTGCAAAGTCATCTGTGGTGAACTGGTTGCAAAGACATCTGTGGTGAACTGGTTGCAAAGTCATCTGTGGTGAACTGGTTGCAAAGACATATGTGGTGAACTGGTTGCAAATACATCTGTGGTGAACTGGTTGCAAAGACATCTGTGGTGAACTGGTTGCAAAGACATCTGTGGTGAACTGGTTGCAAAGTCATATGTGGTGAACTGGTTGCAAAGACATCTGTGGTGAACTGGTTGCAAAGACATCTGTGGTGAACTGGTTGCAATGTCATCTGTGGTGAACTGGTTGCAAAGACATATGTGGTGAACTGGTTGCAAAGTCATCTGTGGTGAACTGGTTGCAAAGTCATCTGTGGTGAACTGGTTGCAAAGACATCTGTGGTGAACTGGTTGCAAAGTCATCTGTGGTGAACTGGTTGCAAAGACATATGTGGTGAACTGGTTGCAAATACATCTGTGGTGAACTGGTTGCAAAGACATCTGTGGTGAACTGGTTGCAAAGACATCTGTGGTGAACTGGTTGCAAAGTCATCTGTGGTGAACTGGTTGCAAAGACATCTGTGGTGAACTGGTTGCAAAGACATCTGTGGTGAACTGGTTGCAAAGTCATCTGTGGTGAACTGGTTGCAAAGACATCTGTGGTGAACTGGTTGCAAAGACATCTGTGGTGAACTGGTTGCAATGTCATCTGTGGTGAACTGGTTGCAAAGACATATGTGGTGAACTGGTTGCAAATACATCTGTGGTGAACTGGTTGCAAAGTCATATGTGGTGAACTGGTTGCAAAGACATCTGTGGTGAACTGGTTGCAAAGTCATCTGTGATGAACTGGTTGCAAAGACATCTGTGGTGAACTGGTTGCAAAGTCATCTGTGGTGAACTGGTTGCAAAGACATCTGTGGTGAACTGGTTGCAATGTCATCTGTGGTGAACTGGTTGCAAAGACATCTGTGGTGAACTGGTTGCAAAGACATCTGTGGTGAACTGGTTGCAAAGTCATCTGTGGTGAACTGGTTGCAAAGTCGTCTGTGGTGAACTGGTTGCAAAGACATCTGTGGTGAACTGGTTGCAAAGTCATCTGTGGTGAACTGGTTGCAAAGACATCTGTGGTGAACTGGTTGCAAAGTCATCTGTGGTGAACTGGTTGCAAAGACATCTGTGGTGAACCGGTTGCAAAGACATCTGTGGTGAACTGGTTGCCAAGACATTTGTGGTGAACTGGTTGCAAAGTCATCTGTGGTGAACTGGTTGCAAAGTCATCTGTGGTGTCCATCGATCCTTACGGTTCTTGAAGATTTATACTGCCTATTATGGATAAGCCTGAATAGACTTGTTTTCACCATTAGACAGTTTGTCGATAGAAAGCCCGAGTCTACACTTTTACCAACCCAAGGGATTTTTAACCTCCCACACCACATAGACATGGTATGAGAGCAACTGGCCTTTGATGACGCTGTAAGTTATCCACAGCGGTGGAAATCCAAATTGGCAGAGGTGGCGGCACGGGGAATCGATCCACCGACCTTCAGATTAGGAGTCTGACCTAGAAAAAAGTCAGACACTCTAATCACTCCACCACAGAGAACACCACAGTTAAGGGATTCATGATGATGATGATGATGATGATGATGTTTGCTTTGTTTCTTTTGTTTGTTGTTGTGTTACGTCCTAGCAACATCTAAGGTCATATCAGGACGGGGTGATGATGACGATGATGATTTTTTTTGGATTTCTTTTATTGAGGCTGTATTTATACTGTCCATAGCATATAAGCCTGGGTATTCAGGCTTGTTTTCCATGCTGGCCAGCTGTAGTGTTGGTGTTGTCTTATCACACAGTAGCTGCTGATAAGGTATTTGATTGCCTGTATTTCAGTAGCAGATAGATAGTTGGTTGGTTTGGTTAGTAGTCATGTTAGATTTTTTTGGCATATATGTGCTTTATTTTTTCTACTCTTATTACTAGACTGGTCTACTCCTATTTTACATATCATAGGCTTGTATGTAGCTGTGTGGTGTGCTATCTGGCTGCTTTTGGCATGGTTACATTCCATTGGGCGTCTCGCTGGTGGGCCGTGACATATCACCTGCCCCTTTGCAGTGCAGCTTAGTTGGGGGTTCTTAGCCTTATTTTGCACAGATATTTTTTGTATGTTTTTAGGTCAGGAATTTGTCATTCTTTACTGTTTGGGCATTCCACACCTTGGCAGCCATTTCCAGCGTGCTTCTCTCGTGAGCTTTTATTTGGCTTCTGGTCTGCTTTAGTAGTGGCGCATTATTTGCTCTAGTTGCCCTTTGTGGTTTTGTTAGGAGTTTATTGTCTTGACTATAGCTGTATGCTAATGTTTTCAGATGAATTATTCTCCTATTTTCTAGCAATTTTACTTTGGTTCTTTTGTGTATGTCATAGGTGGGGTGCAGCTTGTCTACTCTGAGGGAGATTTTCAGGCCTCTGTTCTGTAGTGTTTGCAGTTTTTTTAGAAGTTCTTTCTTTGCACCCATGTAGTTTACATCTCCATAGTCAAAATAGGGGAGCACCATGCCCTTGAGGATTTTTATTGACATTTCTTGTGTCATCTAGTCTCTTAGCTTTGCAAATTGCCACAGTTTGTGGTTTACCTTTTGGACAATTTTGTTTATACATAGTTTGTAGTTTAGTTGGCTGTCCAACTCAAGGCCTAGGTATTTGTAATAGTCCACATTTTCTAGTGTTTGGCTTCCTAGCTTACAGTGTAGTTTTCTTTCTGGCATTTGTTTATGCGAGAAGAGAACTGTTTTTGACTTGCTTGTGTTGATGGTTATTTTGTTGGCCTCACACCACTCATCCAGTTTTAGTAGGAGCTTGTTTAGTTTAGTTATTACCTCCTCTTCTGTGGTGCCGTTTGCATATATGACTGTGTCATCTGCATATAGTTGGAGGCATTCGGTTTGTAACCATTTTTCAAGATCATTTATGTAGATTATAAAGAGCAGTGGCCCTAGCACTGACCCTTGGGGTACACCACAGGTGACAGGTTGGTTGTCTGATAGTGTATTGTTTATTTTTGTTCTCTGTTGCCTGTCTTTCAGGTAGCATTTTATCCAGTCCATAGTGTTGGATTTTATGCCCATGGATTCTAGTTTTTCCAGTCGTATGTTATGGTCTACTGTATCGAATGCTTTGCTGAAGTCAATGAAGGCTGCTCCAACTAGTATGACTTTAGATATCAATAGGACTTAAAACACTAATCAATCAATCAATGACAGTAGAGTCATTTGACACTGGATCGCCTGGGGTGGCGAGTGTGCAGGAGGGGGGTCTAATATAGTCAGAACATTGTTGTATGTCTCTAGAGGCAACTGTGATCATCGGACAGGATGATACCAGGTGTGAACAAATGAGGAGTTCAGGCGCAAAACCCTGTAAACATCAATCCATAAATAGAGATAAACACTGGAGTCAAACCTCTCAAAAGTTTCATTTTTTACTTTCCTATTTTTTGTGTTCATTGCTCCGTAACCTTTTCATCATAAATAAAGTGGAATTAATGAAAATTAAAATGACCTTCATGTAAACACGCCTTCGCTGAACACAGGCCCCATCCAGCCCCTGCACTAGGAGCTGACATAGAAGATATATAACGTGCAGTCAGGGACTCAGGCATATCCAACGTAATCGGCGTCAGGATGCCCGTTCCCAGTGACATCAATGTCGAGCACTGGTGGGCCCTCCTCTCCCACTCCCCCGACCACCGTCAACTAGTCGATTTTCTTCAATTGGGCTTTCCACTTGGCTATATCAGCCCAGCATCCGGAAGGGCCCAGGTAGCCAACCACCGAAGTGCAAATCAACACCCAACAGTGTCCAGCACTACACGGCCCCTACAATACCCCACCCTTCCACTCCTCACCCATGATGACCAGGGAAAAGGCCGACCCCATGAAGAGGAGGATTATCACTGACCTCTCCTTCCCCGCTGCCACCTCTGTCAATGCATACATAATGAAGAACACGGCCCTTGGCCACGCACGTGAACATTGTCTCCTCACCATTGACGGCTTCACCTGTGAGCTCCGGGCCACCGGGCATGGCAGTCACATGTTCACCATGGACATCAGCAGGGCCTACAAGAATTACAGTTCCTGCCTACTTGACTGGCTGCTACTCGGGGCCCGATGGAGCGGAAAATACTACTTAGGCATATTTGTCCCCTTCAGGACCTGCAGATCTAGCTGTCACATACAGCGGGTTGCTGAGGCAGTTGTCTACATATTAAGGGGGCTTGGCATAGCCGCAACCATGTATCTTGACGGTCTGATTGTGGTGGCTCCCGACCGCCAAACAGCACAGCACCACTTTGAAGTCACCCGTGGCATATTCTGTGAGCTTGGCCTCCCCGAAGCGACCGAAAAGACACAACCTCCTGACACATCAATAT
Source organism: Branchipolynoe longqiensis (assembly GCA_030323885.1). Lineage (NCBI taxonomy): Eukaryota > Metazoa > Annelida > Polychaeta > Phyllodocida > Polynoidae > Branchipolynoe > Branchipolynoe longqiensis. Next base: position 29,391,676 of record CM059188.1, read on the forward strand.
GCTGGCTCTGCATACACATAAATGCCAATAACATGACCCTTACCATGCCTGCAGACAAAATCAAGGCCACTATATGGCTGGTCGAGGTCACTGCAGCCCGTACACACATCACCAGGAAGCAGCTGCAGTCACTACTTGGCAAGCTCCTGCACATCTCCAAATGTGTACAACCAGCACGGCTGTTCATCAGCCCCCCTCCTCCATGCACTGAGGTGCCTCCCCACAAATGGGACACCCAACACCGGCCATCATTCCCCCTAACAACCCCAGAAGGGAGATCATCATCGACACATGCCTTGGAGGCATTGGTGGAGCAAACAACACAAGGGCATACTCCAGGCCCCTCCAACATGGATACTGCCAAGACGATGACAGCATCACCCAGATCGAGGCCCTCAATGTCCTAGTGGCCCTACACACAGTCGCCCGACAATGAGGGCAGACACCTCACTATGCGATGCGACAACCTCGCCGCAGTACATGTACTATCAACTGGCAGGGGCCACAACCCCCGACTGCACGCCATTGCCCGTGGCACCTTGATGTTCCAGGCGGTGCGAAACATACGTGTAATCTTCCAACACATATCGGGCGAAAACAATGTCATAGCCGATGCTCTCAGCAGAGCCCACATTAGCCCCCACTACAGACAACTAGCAATAAACATCTGCCTTGTGAACTGCTTTACCCCTGTGCCACCCCTATTACTCGATTATGAGCACCTCCAACCTGTGTATCTTCACAGGGAACGACTACCAGAAGCTCATCAGGGTGGCGCCCGTGAGGTGAGCTGACACCAGAGCCCTGGGATCATGGGTGAACTACAATGCCACGGTTACCAACTATAACACACACTCCAAAATGTTTGCAGTGCAGCCACTCTCGCCCACCCCACTACAGACCCGGTGCTGGATAGAAGAGCATCAGTGGCAAACACGGTGTTGCACCTCAGACTCTTCTTCAGCCTGAAGGAAGCCCCAACCGATCCCCTCGACTACATCATGGTCCGGCTAGTGACGGACGCACTCAAGATGTCCAAGGACCACAGTCCGAGGCAACAGAGGCATGCCCCATCGAGGTTTTTTTAATCATTTACTTAATTGCATAACTTTTCTCAGAATTAATTATCATTTAACTTTTCAATTTTATATATAGTAATACTTTATAAACAGTGACTCCGACTACCCGCGAGTTACTCCATCTTCCACATATTCACCATGCTCAGTTGTCTCATCTCACTCACACTATTTTCATCCATTTGACCGCACATTTGACTTCACATGACACTCTCCTGCAGCTCTCTGACCAATGCAACCAACAAAAATGTAATGCTGCCGGTGACATGAGACAAATTGCGGAGTATATAGTTATATGCAGTAAAACCTCTCTAAATCCACCGATCATGGGACCGACTTTAAATGGTCCATTTAGGGATGTGGTCGGTTTAGGGAGTTAAAATATTTTGCTACAATCGGTATTGTATGGGTGATCGTTTGGGATCCAAATAAAGTGATCGATATAGGGGAGTGGTCAATTGCGACTCCTCACCAATTACCTCGCGATCCTTACGACCCTCTCACCAATGCGATATCAATCATATGATCCTTAAGAAATCGGCATGTGTCTGGCGGTGATAACCGTACCAGATTGCCTAGCGGTTATGGTGTCTGCTTCGTATAATGGGTGCCGTAGGATCAAAGCCTTGGCCTCAGATGCTGCTGGCAACAACACCCCCCAATCAATCATGTTGTTGTCTCTGCTGGCAGGGGTGGCAGGAAGAGCTTTTTGCCGTTGTGTCTTTTATCTATAGATACAAAAGTACACTGGTCCAAGATGGCAGACAAAGCAGATACAGATAATATGTTTAAATATGTGCCCGATTACAGATAAACTGTGTACGGCAGGTTTACAGAGAATATATATATATTTTTAAGTATAATATATGTACATGTACAGAATTTGCTAACAGTGTAGTCTGTCCACGCCGGAGTTATTGGCATTCTGAGAACAACAAATAATTAGTGAACGTGGCAATGTGTCTTCAGGCAATACATCACTTCCGAGATATCAAAGTTGGTGTACACCACCCAGCCACCAGTCATGCCCCCCTGGCCATGCTAGACAGGAGGATGAAGTAGAGAACAACACTTCGCACTTCATAATAATATACATAAATTTACATATATAAATATGTACATATGTACACATTAAAATTTGATAGTTGTCACTTCCTAGCCAGGTGCCCGGCATTATTAGGATAGGGCAAGGACTGGTTGGCTCGGTGTCAGGATAATGTGACTGAGTGGGACATCAGGTCCTGGTGCTGGCAGCATGGTCTCCCATTGGGGTAGCACTATAAAGTCGCCATGAGGGTGTAGTCGTAAAATATTCTGATAATCAGCAGAGGGGGAAATGGAAATCCTCTATTATTATTCTGTGTGGCCAGCCAAGAGTGTGTATATGTAGGTTGTGTATATATACATATATGGCTAATTATAGACATAGGGATGATTGGCAGGTCTGGGTGTGAACGCACTCAGGGCCTGGTTCTCTGCTGAGGTAGGGGTCAATGCACACAGGGGTCAAGGTTAGTGGTGGCCTCAGGTCAACCATCTGGTGGTCGGCAGACCACTGGTGGTCATGGTAACAAGAAATGCTGAGTCCCTATTGGAGGACCTGGGAATGCTGCTTCCTTATTGGTTGAAGTGAATGGCATGATCATATACCTTGTACTATATATAATAAACCAGAGGGGCTTGGACTCTCTCTTACACTCTTAGTTTTGCTTTTCTTTCTCTCTTTCTCTCTGTCTGTATTGTTTTTCACTTTAGCCTACCTACAGAGCCACAGACTCGAACACCCACTCTACATACGGTCATATCAGTATGGGTACCGACTTGTAACAGTGCAATACTCATGGTGATTTTAGTGTTATCCCATTGGGAGACCCTCCTGCCAGCACCATGACCCATATCCCACTCAATCACATTATCCTGATACTGAGCTAACCAGTCCTTCCCTTATCCTAGTAATTCCGATCGCCAGGATAGGTATCGACAAGCATCAATTTAGTAAGTTTGAGTATATATATATATATACATATATATGTGCATATATAGATATATATATAAATACATAAAAATACATATATAAAGTATGTATATATGTACAAAGATCGACCACTCCCCTATATCGATCGCTATATTTGGGTCCCAAACAATCGCCCATATAATACCATTGCAAAGATGAAATAAAACTCCCTAAACCGACCACCTCCTTAAATGGACCATTTAAAGTCGGTCCCATGGTCAGTCAATTTACAGAGGTTTTACCCTATATGTGTGCGCGCGTGTTTCTTTGTGAGTACAAGTGTATGTGATGCATATATACATACATACATATATATATATACAGTAAAACCTCTCTAGCCCACCACCTCCACACCTCGACCACTCCCCTATATCGATCGCTTTATTTGGGTCCCAGCAATACCATTGTGAGGATAGTCTAACTCCCTAAACCGACCACCTCCCTAAATGGACCACTTAAAGTCGGTCCCATGTTCGGTCGATTTAGAGAGGTTTTACTGTATACGTATATATACATGCGACATAGACATCCAATAGTGAGAGCCCTGCCCGCCTTGGTCGGCGCCTTCGCGGTCACCGTGCCACACACACCTGATAAGCATGCCACTTCCACAAGCCTAGTCGGGCCAACGCCCACTAACACCCAGCGAATGAACCCAGGGCGCACCTTGCCCGGGTCTGCACACACCAAAGCCTGCCGACAACGATTGTTCCACCGGTGAGGAGACAGCCGTAGTGACACAGCCGGGCCTCCAGCAGACCCACGACAACCCCCAACCCCCCACCCCCCACCTCTCCGACGTGGGGTGGGGGATAGGGGTGGGGGAGTGTTCTCACAGACCCTCTCATACTTGAACCGCATATCCTGCTGCCTGACACGCTCCTACTCTGAGTCTCAGCACGAGCAGCTCACAGCTCACAGAGAGCAGCTCTATCCAGCACCCACTCCAAACCACCCACACCCACACACATGAGCAGTACACCCATAAACCTCCCCCATAAATAGCTACTGAGACTTATCTCTCTCCAGCACCCACTCCACACCCACACCCACCCACACCCACATGAGCAGTACACCCACAAACCTCTTCCCCTAGAGAGCAGCTCTATCCAGCACACACTCCATACCCACCCACACACATGAGCAGTACACCCACAAACCTCCTCCCCCAGAGAGCAGCTCTATCCAGCAGACACTCCATACCCACCCACAGACACACATGAGCAGTTCACCCACAAACCTCTTCCCCCAAAGAGCAGCTCTATCCAGCACCCACTCCACACCCACACCCACACGAGCAGTACACGCACAAACCTCCTCCCCCAAAGAGCATCTCTATCCAGCACCCACTCCACACCCACACCCACCCACACCCGCCCCACAACCAGCCACACACACATGAGCAGTACACCCACAAACCTCCTCCCCCAGAGAGCAGCTCTCTCCATCACCCACTCCACACCCACACCCACCCACAACCACCCACCCCCACCCCACAACCACCCATACACACATGAATAGTACACCCACAAACCTCCTCCCCCTGAGAGCAGCTCTCTCCAGCACACCATCCACACCCACCCATACCCACACACCCACACATGCACAGGAGTACACACACATCCCCACTCTCCCACCGGCCCGCCGCGTCCCAGCGCTGTACTCACCCATCACCTCCAGTGTGTGAGGCAGCTCCAGCCTCACCACTCCTTTAAGGGTGCTTCCTCCAGTGTACACCGCGTCCCGCTGCTCCAGGTCAATGTAGAGGCTGTAAGATACCTCCATGGCGCCGTCCGTACCTCCTCTTCCTCCTCCTTCTGTTCCACCTCCGGCTTCTCCAGTGTAATGCCCCTTCCCCTCCTCCTTCTCCTCCTCTTCCTCCAGCTCTTCCTCCTTCTCCAGGCCCTCCTCATCCAGGCCGGGCCTGGAGACCGGCTGGCAGACATGGGCGCACCATGGAGGAATGGTGTGTGTGTGTGTGTGTCGGTAGGGGTGAGTATGTGTGTGTATGGGTCGGCAGGCAGGTGAGGGATCGGGCCGGGGTGAGTGCGTATACCTCCGCGCGCCGGAGTGTGGCAGTGTGGCAGTGTGGCAGTGTGGCAGTGTGGCAGTGTAGCAGTGTGGCACCCGGCGGGTTACTGCTTACTGGAGGTCCCTCCAGCAGCGCAGCGCTGAGCCGACTGAGCCCGCCCCTGTGCGCCCCGTAGTCCTTCTCCTTCCCGGGCTGGCTCCACAGCGCGCCGGCAAGACTGGCGGAGCCGCCTCCAATACCGCCGCCACCGCCACCGCCACCGCCACCGCCACAGAAGCGACGCCTAGTGGGGAGTAGGGGAAATGACACGCGTCATGGCGGACGGGCGGTCACGTGCGACGCGATTATGTTGTTGTTGTTTTACGTCCTAGCAACATCTAGGGTCATGACGGGGTGAAGGTCATGGGCGATGCGATTTTGTTGTTGTTTTACGTCCTAGCAACATCTAAGGTCATGACGGGCGGACGATCATGGGCGATGCGATTATGTTGTTGTTGTTTTACGTCCTAGCAACGTCTAATGGAACTAATGTTGTGGGTAGCAGCTCATTGTGTACTATTCCCGCGTAGAAACAAGCTGTTATAGAGAATTTCTACCACCAACCTGCCCTCTGACGGCCGTGGCAGGAACTAATGCTGTAGGTCATCATCATCATGCTGTCGGTCGCGATGCGACAAAGACTGGTTTCATTACTTGACTGCCGCTCTGTTGTGCGGTTGTACATTTCATGAAAGCTGCCTGCAAAAGTGTTGAAGTGCTGCTGGCTTTTGCAAGTTACCAGCGGCACTCTCTCGGGGAGCAAATAGAGGTTTCACACCAGCAAGAACATGTCTAGACAGGCGCAAAACTATTTGTCCCTGCAGTGGCTGGTCGGGAGATGTTGGGAGTTCCATACCTTGATGCTGCCACAGTGACATGGTTTTCTGTTCAGGGTTTGCTCCCTTAGACAGTTAGCCTTCGGTTCTGTCAAGAACCTGTACCACAAGGCAGTGGTTTACAACTCTGCAGGGCAGGGGCATCAAACTCCCTGAGGTATTGCAATACCTGCATACCAGGTAGCAGCTCAATATGCAGCATGTTTTTATGTGGTAGTGGACATTTTAATCGTGGAGATAATTAGTATCCCTCCCTCCACTGCTCGTTGCCGTTCCTTATGGGGCAGTCACACTACGACGTGTTGCACCAATATTGGACAAAGCGTGCCAACATGTTGGGTTTTTGGCCGAAATTTTGGGACGCGTCGGGACGCGTTACCGGCGCGTTACAAACGCGTTACCGGTGCGTCGGTACACGTCGGTACACGTTGAGTGTGAACCAACATGTCGGCATGCGTCGGGCAGCGTAAAAAGTTTTGTGCTTGCACAAAACTTTCGACGCTGGCCGACGCGCGGCGACGGGTTGCGGGCCGCCGATAACACGTCCACAACACGTTGATAACACGCTTGCAACCCGCCGACTTTGTTTAACGCGCTGGCGACACGCCAATAACATGCCGATAACGCGTTGATAACACGCTTGCAACCCACCAACTTGGTTTAACGCGCTGGCGACACACCGTTAACACGGCGGTAACATGTCGATAACACGCTAATCAAGCGTGGGAACCCGGCGCCGGTTGTGTGAAATTGGGTCAAGCGGCCATGTTTTTTTTTGTTTTTCCACCCCCAGCCCACCGGCGCAACACGTTGCCGACGCGCCAATAACACACCATCAACACGCTGCCAACACGCTGCGCTGCGTCGAGTTTTCTCAAAAGACGCCAAAAAGTTTGACGTTTCTCGACGCGTTGAATATATTTAGCGCGTTGGCAGCACGCCGGAAGAAACGTTGTAGTGTGACTGCACCATTAGTAATGCTGTGCACCACGCGAGATAGCAACAGGTAGCATTTCTTAAGTCAGTGGTTTGACTCGGCCAGGGATCGAAACTTGGGTTCGAATCCCACGACCTGCCCGAACAGGAATTGGGCGCTTAACTCATTCAACAATCTGGTCTGTGTCAATGCCATGTAATTGTTACTGGTGGAGGTGCTGGTTATGTGCACACTGGTTGATATCATCTGAATTATATATAACAATCCAGGTAGGATACTGCTTTGGTTTCCACCCCTAGGGCCTTATGACTGACCTTCCTGTTTCTTGTTATTTTACCTCCTAGCAACATCTAAGGTTACCGACTTGTGACAGTGGGCACTCATGGCGACTTTATAGTGCAGTCCCACTGGGAAACTAGGCCACCAGCACCATGACCTGATATCCCACTCAGTCACATTATCCTGACACTAAGCTAACCAGTCCTTGCCCTATCCTATTAATGCCGAGCGCCAGGCTAGGAAGCAACAAGTATCAATTTTTAAGGCATTGGTTTGACTCGACCAGGATTCGAACCCATGAACTCATGGGTTCGGATCTCCGGATCTCCCCAAAACAGAAGATGGACACTCTACTCATTCGGCCACCCTGTCTGGTCCTGTTGCTAAGCAGATAGTTATGGTTATGTAGTTCTTCAGACATATGGGCCCTATTCAATTATGGTGGCCTGGGCGATTCGGGTTACCCGAGGCGTTAGATTTTCAAATAGAACACCGCGAGTGGAGTCTAAAAATGCACGTGCCCTGTGCAAAATGACCCAACCCCAGTAACCCAACTCTTGCCTGGGGTTGCTAGGAGTGATGACGTCACATTTCTGCTGGTATTGTCCTGTACCTAACAGCTACCAGCACAAGTCCCACATGGTTTGTTTAATGTTTTTTTTAAATAACCCAGATTAATTAAATGGAAATATAACTAATCGATGAAATCATAAAATACTTTAAATCCTATTTTGCTGTAGTTACATCGGTTTTTTTTTTTTAAATGTTAGATTAAACAACATTTTTTTCTACCCCGAGCGTGTTCGTTTATGCAACCCGAGGTCGTAGGTTTCTGCGCATGCGCCAAAAACTGTCCCGGGTGACCCGAGTTGTTTAATCGAATACGGCCATGGTGATGAAGTGGGTTTGCTAAAGAATTGTTATTAGCAATGGTTAGTGGTTTTCTTCTGCGGGGGAGGGGGGTTTCTGGTCATTGTTGTTGGTATAGTGAAAACTGCCCATTGCTTTCTGCCAGGCTTCCTTAATTACACCTACCCATCAGGGTGACTCAATCAGCAAGAGCGATGGCTGGCTTCCTGAATGGAAGGTCGTGGGTCCGAACACCGGCCGAGTCAAACCCATTACTTACAAAATTGGTACTTATGGCTACCTATCCTGTCACTTGGCATTACTAGGATAAGGCAAGGACTGGTTAGTTCAGTATCAGGATAATGTGACCAAGTAGGATATCGGGTTATGGTGCCAACAGCCTGGTCTCCCAGTGGGGCAGCACTATAAAGTTAATATGAGTGTGGAACTGTCACAAGTTGGTGTGACCTGTCTTGATATGTCTTATATATGTTGCTAAACAAACCCAAGAGACAATTCCCAGTTCTTCCTGTCATCACTTAGGACCTCACCGGACGTGGTGGCCGAATCGATAAAGCGCAGGCTTCCCGTGAGGAAGGTCGGGAGTTTACTTCCCGGTCGAGACAAACCAATACTTATAAAATTTATACTTGTCACTTCCTAGCCTGGTCCTCGGCATTATTAGGATAGGGCATGGACTAGTGAGCTCAGTTTCATGATAATGTGACTGAGTGGGATATCAGGTTATAGAGCTGGTGCCTTGATCTCCCAGTGGGACAGCACTATAAAGTCGCAATGAGTGCGCACTGTCACAAGTCGGTACCCATCCTGATATGACCTTAGATGTTGTCAGGACGTAAAACTCCAACAAACAAACAAAGCGAACAAACTTAGGATTCCTTCTATAACTGCCACCCCTACCGCCTCGCTCATCATCCCTCAGAGGTTTCACACACTCAACCATGTTGATGTTTACAGAAAACAGCAATAATATATATGTGTATTCACTGATTTCATCAGACATAGACTAGCAGTAGCAGTTGACTGTAAGTGTGAGAAGCATACAAAAGTAGTGATTTCTGACAGGTAGCTGCAGATTGAGGTTAGACAATGGACCCCACCAGTTAAGCTGAAACTACCTGCTTAGAGTAGTTCCAGATTTTGCCGACAGTGTCACTAGCTTAAGTGGAGGGGTGTAATACATGAACAGAGTGGTGGTGAAATTCCAGAACAAAAATACTATATAGTTGTCTTCTTTTTTTTAATAGATATATTGCAAGGATAAGAGCTTGAATCATCCTGTTGAATGAATATCTGAATACAGTACCTTCAATGGACAGCCCTGCTCCCAAACCAATGTTGTCCTAACAGAGCAGGTGTCCTGTCACCGGAGGGACAATCAAATGAAACAAATATAGTTTTTTTAGTTTTTTTAACTGCTCGCCGTAGCAGTGGTTCGCGAATCACAAGGGTCACTAAATACAGGTACTACTCTACATGGGTGGAGCAGACAAGTTGTGTAAAGTTTACACACCCTCATTGCCATAGCTATATCAGTGTATATAAGGTAGTATTATTTGTACGCTCTGTACAATGCAATTGAGCACAATTGAACACAACACATTTGACATATATAGTTGGATGAGTATTTCCTAGGGCTGGTACCTCTAAAAGGCCCCTCCGTTTATTTTATTAAGCAAATTTTCCTGCCGACTGGAGGCTGATACAGTATCGTGCATGTGCACGTGGGCCCGGCCCGGTATACAGGCTGCCTGGTAGGCCCATCAACGCCTCCATATCCAGATCCACCTTCTTAGCTCTCTTAGAACCCCACACACAAGCAGCATACATCAGTTAATGAAAATTCAAATTGTTCCTGCTTTTTCTCCCTTTGGTATATTTGTCCAAAGAAAACTTATTGCGCTTCTTGTGACGACGTCTCCTCCATTCCCGACTCCAGTTCCTGCTGCTGTCCGTGTCTGACGACTCAGATGACAAACTCAATGACGAGTCACTACTTGGGCTTGTGTCTCGATCAATGCCGGTCACCTCCTCCTATCCCTGCTTGCTGCCCTTGCTCTTCTTCTTCTTCCTCTTCTTCTTCTTCAATGATCTTGATTCAGTCTTATCGTCCTCCTCCTCCTCATCAGTACTCAGTGCCCTCTCCAATTCGGCCTTGAGCTTGGCTTTATGCCTTTCCAACACCCGTTGCGCTAGTTTACGGCGCAATTCAAGCTCCTCCTCATCTGCTTCCACCTCTACCACACTTATGCTCTTCCTCCCCAGGTTCTTCGTCTCCTTCACTTCACCCAGTAACATGGCCAACATTTTGTCCGCCTCCTCCTCCACACCCCTGACCACGCATTGCGCCTCCGCATCCTCCAACGGTTCAGAATTAACCATACGCCGTGATATTTTCGCCTTGATCACTTTGAATTTAGCACCATGTGGTGCTTCATGCTCATCTCAACAACCTTAGCACAAATCGATAGCCATCTTGGTACCACACACACAAGCACACTGATGACTGGTACTGTGTTTTGGCTACAGCTGGCCGGTGTGAAAGTACAACGTCTGAACACTTTGACTTCTGGATACTGAATGGTTTATTCACGGCCTAGGGCTCGCTGAACCTGCCGGCTAAACTTTCCATGATGTCATCTCATTTGCATAATCCTTTGTCTAAACCTCTGCATCTCGTTCACATATATTAGCACATACCTATACGTCTATTCCGCATATATCACACCCGGCAACCTGTCTCCTCAATAGTTGTGCATGACGAACTCAGACCTGGTAGCACGACCTCCACTGGCACGTCCGTCTCAAGCACATTTTCCTCCCTACTGGATCAAATACGGTACCATGCATACGCACGTGGGCCCGGTGTGCTACCGGAACCGGATACCGACTGCCTGGTAGGCAGCCCGACTTCAAAGCAGCATAGTGCTGCCTAAACACATAGGCTGTACTGTCCCACTGGACCGTTTCACCAACGACTACCCTTACACTCTGCTCTAATAATACTTGCGTAACTAGTTACACAACACATAACATGCTGGGATATCACCTTCAATGAATATATAATATATTCTCAAAGCTTAAGGTAAATTATTCAAGGCAAAACTGTATAGTTTCATCAAACTGCTCTTTTAATATACACGCATAAAGATTAGCATATATTTAGAAGAATAAAATATAGACAATGTTTCCATCTACAATATTTGTTAAAATATCAACAACTAGGTATTGAGTTGCCGTGAATACATTAACTGGACGCAGTATTATCACATAAAGGTTAGCATTATACATATGTATGTATCACAGATTGTTAGCAAAGTGCAATTAAGCCTGTCATTGTGTCTCCATGGCAACTGGTTCAGGGGCAATATGATACCATCATAAAACTCATGTGTAGTCGCCTTACTTTAGTGGTCATTATACTCAGTCATATTGTGTTACACTTATTTGTGACATGGATAACAAAGAGTAGTCTTAGAGTTTATATTGAAAGACAATTTAATGATATACACTTTTCAATCAATGCAGCAAGGGTTAATGCATTTCTCCTATTGTATGCCATTAAAACATCTACAACAAGCCATGTCAATAAGCCAGGGATGAAAGTGATCTCTGGGAAAAAAAGCGGAAATGCAGAAATTCTCCCATAGGTTTAGCATTGTCAGGGAATCGCGGAAAAATACCGGAAGTCAGGTGTCAACTAGCCTTGTTGTGATTGTATTATCACCCATATCTAACAGCTTCTTGCTTAGGTTTTATGTTCTAACTACATCTAAGGTCATATAAGAAAGGGATTCGAACCACCAAACTGATGTCATTTGCATCCCTTCTTTTAGAATTTTCTTAAACGTTAATCGCTGAATATAAGAAATCCCGGAAATCCGCGAAATCGTAGAGGTCTTTCATCTCTGATTAACCATGTTATAACATTTGTATTTGTTTCTTCCTAGACTGGCACTCAGCATTATTAGGATAGGGCAAGGACTGCTTTTCTCAGTATTGGGATAATGGGATGTCGGGTCATGGTGCTGAGAGGCCGGTTTCCCAGTGAGGCAGCACTATAAAGTCACCAAATGTGCGCACTGTCACAAGTTGGTACCCGTTCTCATATTACCTTAACTGTTGCTAGGATGTAAAATCCCAAGAAACAAACTACAAGCAATTGGCCGTTTTCAGGATAGTAGTACCTGTCTTTAACTGACCACTCTGCATCCAGACCAATGTTGTCCTGACATAGCAGGTGTCTGGTCAAGGGAGGGACAATCTATCGAAACAAAGACAACTTGTACTTCGAAAATTGAAAGACGGTAGGGGTTCGGCAATCACAAGGTTCACTACTGTGTTACACTTTTTTCACCATTCATCTAAATTATGCACACATATTTGCGAAGACAAATCTGTTGGGACAAATACAGATTCTAATAAAATGATGTGTTGTAAAACAGGTATTCGATTATGAATTGAAATGATTCATACAAAGAATGAAATACCCTTTAATTCCTTCATATAAAGCCGACATCTGAAAGATGCAGAAGTGTTAGCTTTGAATTTAGCTAACATAAATAATCAATAATACTAGAATTTGCTCAGTTTTAAGATAGGGAGGCACCAAATCTAGTCCAATCAATTGTATCCATATATGTACATACATTATATATGCGTAGAGATACAGTAATATATACATTTATACAAGTACTACACATGTGTGCCTGTATTGGTACAGTTACATTACAAGCATGTACTAACTATGTAGAATAAAGACATTACAGAAATTGACTCAAAATAATGTATAAATGTATACAAGTACGATGCACGATTTAGTACGATTTAGTACGAAGTACGATTTAAAATAGGGAGGCACCAAATCTAGTCCAATCAATTGTATCCATATATGTACATACATTATATATGCATAGAGATAACCAGTAATATATAAATTTATACAAGTACTATACATGTGTGCCTGTATTGGCACAGTTACATTACAATCATGTACTAACTATGTAGAATAAAGACATCACAGAAATTGACTCACAATAATGTATAAATGTATACAAGTACGATGTGTGTATGCCTGTATTAGTAAAGTTACATTACAAGCACGTCCTAAATATGTAGAATAATGAAATCGCTGAAATGGACTCAAAGGATTAAATGAGCGGGTGGCACTCATTTGCTGTCATTGCTGGGGGTGCAGAGAACAGGTAAGCAGCCCCTCCCACCTGCCACTCACACCAACAAGCCACCCCACTGACCAACCCCAACAACCCCCTCGACCAATGAACTTCAACCTCAAAACCCCAACCCAAGACTCGCCCCTGCTAGCCTTGGAATAGCCACTCGCACACGGCTTACCATAGCAGCAACACGTCTTCTTGACTGATGATAGAAATGCTTTGTTTATGATGATTGAAATGTCCTGTGATTGTGATTAAAATGTATGTATTTCTCATCTCACTATTATTAATTACCATAACTTCACTTGCATGTCGGGCCTTGTTACCTACCGGTCACTCACAGCTGCATTAAGTAGAGCTGCACTAGTCAGCCGGTTACCTAGATAAAGGATTCACCCAGTACTCGCAGTCGCAGTACACGGGTGAATACCAACCCTATATAAAAACGGTCGAAAAAGCGGGTTACTGAATTGAGAGTCTAATTTCACAATCTAAGAAGCAACATTTATTCTTTACATATATCTTATTGATAGCCCGCTACCTTTGAGTTGAAAAATATAATATAATATCTAGCTTAATAAGATTTAAAAGTGAAATCGATGGTGTTCTGCGGCCGCCATCTTCTCTTTTTGCATTCTCTCCCATTCCACCAACTCTGTGCCTATATTAGTAGCCATTTGATCATGGAGCCACAGTTTCTAGGTCATTTTCCATACTAAACCTATTTTCGCCTGTATTTACACTACGTTGTCCTTCACCCGTGTACTACAAGTACCGGGTGAATCTTTTATCTACTGGTTACCCTGCCTGTCATGAAAATAAAGTTGTGTTATTCCCACCTCCTGCTTCCTACTTCTCTGTTCCCCAGGTAGCAATGACACATGATTATTATACAGTATATGAATAGTAATTATACAGACTACTCTCATTGGCCAATGAAAGTGTTTAAAGAATTAAATTATACAACAACAGTAAGCCCTCGATATCACAGTTTGATCACAAGTACAAAACAGCAATCCATTTTGGAAGCCTACATACATAGTCTACTTAGAGATTTGGTCACGTGATTGTACCATGCAGCCCTTCCATGGAAATTATGTATATCTTAATAAAATATTCAGATTCCAGAAAGGTCAATAACATTTCACTTGAAATAGACGATTTAAACTCGAACCAAGTAGATCAGGATTTCTCTGCCCAATAACGACTAGACTGTGCCTAAGCATCACCATGTGACTTACTATTGGTAGTTATGTGACGTCACACAGGGATGAGAAGGAAGGACATGCTTACATAGATTATAAAGCATATGCAAAAGGGCTCCATGAGTGTAATAACAAAGCCCCTATAATTCTAAGACGGCTCACTCCCTATCTCTCCCATGGTAATGTAAATTTTGCAGTGCCACCTTGTGGTGGGTTTGATCAGCCCAGCTGCTGGTTGGTGTTTCACATGTAAACACATACAATTATATTATACATGAGAAAGGTAAGTATGAATACACATCAATATGAAATTGCTATGAACAAATACACATCATCATCATCATCGCCATCATCACACATCTTTCACATTCATATACACATTTATACATATAATATAGCAACTGTTTAACCAAGAGAACAGCCAGCACACCAAGTGGTGGGTTTGATCATTTTGATTACACAGTGCAGGCTGAGTGAGCCGTCTTAGTATTATAGGGTCTTTGGTAATAACCACAGCTTGACCACAGAGATCCTTACACTAGGGGCGTATACCCTAGTCAAACTACTGCTTGCGACCACAAAAAAAGGGTTGGTCCCAAAGAGGTTGCAAAGTGGTCCTCAGTGGTCACCAACCTCCTTGCGACTGTTGCAGCCACTGCACTAAAAGCCTTGCAACCAAAATGGTCGCCCAGAGGTCGGCAACCATTTTCATAGATTGTTTTTGGTGACAAGGAGATCGCTGGTGATTGTGGGTTCTTTGGTTACAAGTGGTTGCAAGCTGTAGTGTGACTGAGGCTTTAGCTTCCATATCCGCAGGTACGCAGCTGTGTACCACCTGAGATTGTGTTTAATTGTTGTATTACTGTTTTGTCTTTGATTACTCAAAGCTAGGTTCCTGCTAAGACCATGATTGAACCCTGAATAAACTTTCAGGCTATACAAATTAAGACTAGTCACAGTTGATCATGATAACTGTTTTATAAGTAGAATTGTGTTGGCCGTGTTACTGGCCCTTTAAAGCAGGTTTCTGCCGGCGTCACATTGCCCGAGTGTGTATCCCATCCAGACTGGCACCCAATCACTCATTCTCAATCCTCGCTAAGGATTCGGATGACTAGCGAAAATGCTGACTAGGAGCCAAGAAGAAGAAAGGATTATATTTGTAACAATAAAAGACAATCTTAGCGTGTAAATGGTTATCATAAGAGTCCCTTTTTTATACTAGATGGTTATTTTTAGACCCCTCCCCACATGCACTTCGAGTACAATGCATAACCATATATAGCAGAGCCTCTAAGCAACAACACTAGGCAAACTGTGATATACTGTGTTATTACATATATACCATCTAATATAGCATGGTGTCGTGGGGGTGATGAAAATGGGAAATATTGTGCCTAGAGCAGGGCTCGAACCCAAATCTCTTTGCATTCCAGGCCAGTGTGATTACACCACCTAGGCTCCCTGATATCACCACACTATCCACGCCTACCTGTCTATGTGGTTACTTGCCTGAGAGGTCAGTGCACACTACTACACTCGTCCCCTGGAATTGTAAGTCTTTTAATGCTTACAATTACATACATACAGGCAATGCACTTACACATACATACACAGGGCAGGTTCAACAACCATACAGAGCGTAGCGTGTATAGGATCATGGTCACGGCTACCAGTGTCGTGGGGGTGATGAAAATAGGAAATATTGTGCCTAGAGCGGGACTCGAACCCATATCTCTTTGCATTCCGGGCCAGTGTGCTAACCATTACACCACCTAGGCTCCCTGATATCAGCACACTATCCATGCCTACCTCTCTATGTGGTTACTTGCCTGAGAGGTCAGTGCAGACTACTACAATGGTATAGCTGTGGGCCACATAAAGAACGTAAAGGTATCACAATGTCATATCCAAGTACAGTGGATAGATAGGCATACATTATAGGCCTACAACTGAAGCACCGTCCATGCCAAGCCTACAGAATGGGGAAGACGACAGGTAAAGTTGTGAATGTCAGTGTGATCTGATGGGATGTGAGTTAATGTTAGAGATATTTGAAGTAAAAACATAACAAATTAATGTTGGTGTTCAGACCAAAATGTTGGCCGTTTTCAAAACCAAAACAGTGACCTTGATTTGATCCTACACATCCAACTTAGATACTGGTGCACTTATGAACAATATAGTGCTGCATAAAATGAATATTAATTCAATTCAATTGACCCTGTCACTGCTGCAAGTTATACAAACCTATGATGTCAAACATCTCGGTGTAACATTAAAATCATTTCGCATGTTTCCACTTAAAATATCTCCAAAACTATCCATTTTTAATCAAAATTACTCAAAACTAAAGTAAAGTAGATTATAATGCTCACCCTAATATGTGTATACTATTAAATCTGGCACGAAGTGAAAATTAATGGATTATGTACATTTACAATCACCCTTTACAAAGAAAGGGTAAATATATGTCTATGGAGTAGGACTAAACTCACAAACTTGTTTGAGAACCACTGGGTTTATGCATTTCAATTTTGCAGACACTGAACTGTCAACAACCATAAACAGTTAGCAGATTGGATTTAGACGGCACAACGGGACGCTGAGGACGACTATATGACCCTGTGCCTTGACCTTGACTGACGACTTTGACTTTGACTAATTGGCTTTGAGGTATGCCATGGAATGTCGAAGAGGTTTGAGTCTTTTACTTGACTAAAGCTAAGATTCCATATATGCGGTATGCGAATGCTAATCCGAATGTGAATGTGAATGAAAATGCGGATGCAGATGCAAATATGACAAAAATATATTCTCACTGATCGGTTCATTTGAGCGATCCACTTTGCCGTCTATGCATTTACATTCATATCCGCAACTGGACATATGGAAGAACCACCATGCATTTACAGGTTTTTCCATTTGTTGTCGCATTCGCATACCGCATACCACATATATGGAATCTTAGCTTAACCTATGTCTGTCTCTCTAGCCCCGATCTAAGATTCCGTAACCTTGGCTCAGATTCCCATGACCTTGGCCTTCCCTTCGCCCTTTGCCCAATTGCACCTGGAACTGTAATAGTGAGCTCTCTGATCTCGGCTGTTAAGTCTCTGATCTTGGTCCGGCAGTCATGAACCAGCTTGCCCGCCAGGAGACCTTTAATGAAACATGTTCTCGATGACCCCTGACCTAGAACCGCTGAGGTAATTTCCTGAAATATGGACCAGGGTGACTTCTGACCTACACCGACTGTGTTGACTTTCTTTAAATATAACCTTGGTGACCTCTAATTTGAACCAACCGAGCTGGATGTCCTCGTAGTGACCTTGGGCTGCTTGAAAGTGAGATGGGTGAATGAGTTGAGTGCTTGCTTCTGGTTCAGGAGGTCCCGGGTTCGAACCCGAGTCAATGCAGTTCAATGCCTTAAATATTTATACTTGTCACTACCTAGAATGCCTCTCGGCTTTACTAGGATAGGGCAAGGATGAGTTGAAATGTCCCCTGCTTAATCAACGACAGGGGTGTAGCTACATTGTCGCACTGTAAGCACATGCAAACAATTTCTTCCAGCAACATATTCTTTACATTCTAAATCTTTTATAATGTGCAGTGCTAATAATATGCACTTTTTCATTCTGTGCTTACAATTGTTTTATTTCCCATAAGCACGTGGGAATACTCGGGGCTTACAATTTGTTTTATTTCTGGCTAGGCCCCTGAACGAGTGTAACCAAAAGAAATGGCATGTAGAAAGCAAGATGGCGCGACTGCAGGATATCCATCTACGTCTAATCCTGAGTGGTAAAACGTTAAGCTAGCGTAGTAGTCCATTCATGAGCCTCACCGCCACACAGTGGTGGCAGGGACTGCACTGTCCACTGTTGCCTCCCCATGGTGACAGGTGGCAGCACGCTAGCTGGAGGATGGGTCCACGGGTGGACCGCCCCCCCCCCCTCCCCAAACCATGACCGGCTAGCGGCTCCCCCCACCTTCAGAGGTTAGTTGCGACTTGGCTGGTCAGGTGGTGGGTCACTTGGTTCTGACACTTGGTTATTCCAGTCCTCTTCACAGAGATCACTTGGCGTCCTTAGAACAACAGAAAACATGATTAATTAGTTACTGATCATTTTTGTTGGTACATTAGTTGATTAAACAGGGGGAATTTAAATTGTGGACAATTGGTCTTTCTCATTCCTCTGCTCGTTGCCCTATCCTAGTAATGCTGAGTGCCTGGCTAGGTAGCGACAAGTATACATTTTTAAGTCATTGGTTTGACTCGGCCATGGTTCGAACCCGCGAGTTTGAATCCCATGACCTACCAGAACCTGAGGCGAATGCTCAAGTCATTCGGTCATCATTGGTGTTATTCATTACTCAGATAAGAATTGGTGTTTTGCCAAGCAAAAGATATAATAAATTAAATCAGCGAACAAGGCTTTGGAACAATGATATTAGCAATGTGATTGCTTCCACAAATGAATGGAACCAAATTTGTCCTTAAATTCTTTTTATTCACATAGGGGTATGTCTGATACTTTGAATACAATTGCTATGGCTGTGTTGATACCTGTGCCATCATGGTAAAGCACATAGCAGCTATTATTCACACACCTTAATGAGTAATATTCATGAATATTTATGGTATTGTGTGTGATTCCAGTTGAGTTCAAATCTCCCTGGTGCCTTCCCATCTTCGCTAGTGATAGCTCGTTTGATGCCGCCTCACCCATATACCACTGCAACGCTCCCTGTGTCACAAAAAAGTTTGCTTTATTTAACGACACCCCTAGAACGCATTGATTTTTTTTATCGGCTTTTGGACATCAAACCTATTGTAATTCTGACACATTTCTTTGGAGGAAACCCACTGCCGCCACATAGGCTACTATTTCCGATAAGCAGCAAGGAGTCTTTTATATTCACTTTCCCACAGACAGGACAGCACATACCACAGCCTGTGATGAACAAGTTGTGGACCCCTGGTTGGAACAGAAAATAGCCCAAACTGCAAATAGGTCCACTGAGCAGGATCGATCGTATAGACCCACACCTTCACAGGTGGACACTCTACCGCCAGAGCTACGTCCCAGTCTTCCCTGTGTCACATGCATGTACATCATGAGTCATGCATGCATGTACACCCACGAGATCCTCGTTCAGTGTATATATTGCCATTGCTTAATTTACCACATTCCCAACTATGCCTCAAATTCCCTAATATTCAGGGCCCTAGCTTTTACAAGTTACAAAATGGTGTGTTATGCATACGGATATGCTATGGGGTTATGATTGAACCCTTATAAGATAATCAAGGTGGAGATAGTGCAGAGGGTCCATAGTGTGGAACAACATAGAGTTACATAAAAATGGGTAGGGGCACATAATTATACTAAGTATAAGGTAGGAGCCACTAAGGCAAAACAGAGATGGCTTGGGGATTAGAGAGGAGTTGTGAGGGGGGGGCGTAATGCTTGAGGTGAGATGTTTGTTGTTGTTTTACGTCCTAGCAACATATAAGGTAATATCAGGACGGGTACCGACTTGTGACAGTGCGCATTCATAGCGACGTAATAGGGCTGTCCCACTGGGAAACCAGGCCGCCATTGAGATGAGATAGAACGTTGTCTATTATCGGGATTTACTCTATTTAATTACAGGCAAAACATTTTAAGTTCCTGCTTTTACCTATTAATTGCTTATTCTGGATCTAGTGGGTCAAAGAGGTATATTTCAGGATTCTCATAGTTTTTAACTGCAGGCCTAATTGAGGATTCTCAGGATCTACAGCTTCAATTACTGTCATGATAACATAATCTCTGAGGATTTTTCCGAAATACAGGCTATGAAGTTTAATGGACTACATCACGGTTCCAGCAGCGCGGTGCATTGTGGGATGCATCAGAGCAAAACAAAGCCATGAGAAGCACATGGCACATGGTAATACACTGGGTGCAGCTATGAAATGTGCTAGTTTCAGCTCATCTCAGCTCTTGTTTGAAACATAGAATACCAACTAAAGAAAATATATATAATAAATTAAGATATTAATCTTTTATCCAGCATTGCATTTACATCAATATAACAAGCACATTATATGCCATGTGCATTTAGATTTAGACAAATCCAGGCACTCAGACTAGTGTTAGAGCCATAGCCAGAGTTAGTTTTATTTATTTTATTCATGTTTTTATTTATATTCTATGGTTTATGGAGAGTTGTGTCTTAAACATATGCATTATATTATTATATTGCATCTTTCCGACCATGTTTATGCCAAATTGTTATGTATTTCTAGATATTTTGAATAAAATGCCAGTTTTTCCCTATGCATATCGGCTTTGCTCCCAACACCGTTTTCAGCGCATGCTCAGTCGGAACCGTGATGTAGTCAATTGGATTCCATTGGAAATATATATGTTAATGCATTCCATACTCATTTAATTCTTTTAACTGAGTCAATAATTTCAATTTTAAAATGGAAACATGTGGCTTATTTACCTCATAGCTATGTAGACATCCATCCGACTTAGAGGTAATCCAACCTGGAAATTAGCCAGAAGCACAATGCTTAAATCGATTAACAGATGTCAGATAACAAAAATACAAGCCCGGGTCACGAACAGACTTCACACCTATTTTTCCGTAGGCCCTATTAGATCAGCCGTTATTGAGCCTATGGCAACCGGACTATTGCCCCTATTGACTTTCCCCTTCAAGACCTATACCCTGATCGAAACCTAACTGACCCGCCCCACATGGACTCATTATGTACCTATCACATTATGTACCTATCACATGGACCATTATGTACTCATTATGTACCTATCATTATACCTTACTTCTACAACTGCCTAACCTATACTACACTGATTACCTATTGTTCAACACTGATTACCTATTGTTCACTCTACTAGCACTGTATCCTTATGATCTCCAATAAATTCCATACTATATCTCCGTCTCGTGTCATACAAACGTTACTTTCCTATGACGCACAGCTATGTAAGTATTATTGCTCTTGTTATTTCTGTTGTGAGTAACACTCAACTGAACTGAAGTAAATATGTATGTTTTTGTTGCTTCTATTCCCCAAAAGGAGTCGATAGAGTCGTTTGTCATTTTTTGTCATTTGAAGAGTTCAGGCGGAAAACCCTGTAAACGCCATTCCAAAAATTGATATAAACATTGGAATCACACATTGAAAAAAGTAATTTTTAATATATTCCTATATTTTGTTTCATTGCTCCATAATGATATCATCATGAAAAAAAGTAGAATTTGTGAGAATTAAAATTACCTTCAATTAAAAATCTGTTATTTTAATTGAATATTTGGAATGGCGTTTACAGAGTTTTGCGCCTGAACTCTTCATTTGTCATTACTATACATTAGATCTATTCATATCTCCCACGCTTATCACTATACTGTCCCCTGAACTATACATTACACCAGACACGATGGCCGGATCGGGAAAAGCGCTAGTTTCACGTGGAGAAGATCGGGGGTTCGTAATCCAGATCGAGTCAAACCAATGACTTACAAAAGCATAACATTTTCTAAATCAGAACACTTGATCTGATCCTACATTTCTTTTCTTGAGGATTTATTCTGCCTATCATGGATAAGTCTGAATAGACTTGTTTTCACCATTAGAAAGTTTGTCGCTAGAAAGCCCGAGCCTACACTTTTATCGACCCAAGGGATTTTTAACCTCCCACACCACATAGACATGGTATGAGAGCAATTGGTCTTTGATGACGCTGTTAGTTATACACAGCGGTGAAAATTAAAATTGGCTGAGGTGGGGGCATGGGGAGTCGAACCACCGACCTTCAGATTAGGAGTCCGACCTAGAAAAAAGTCAGACAGTCTAACCACTCCGCCACAGACAATACCATAGATCCCACTTACATAATGGTGCACTCATTAAACATGTCTTGCAGTTGTGTGTTCCTGTGCTACGTAGTTATCCTCGAATATAGGTCCAAAAAGTCTTATGTCTAGTATTTCAGTGTGAATACCACAATTAATTGAGCATGTTTTTACCCCAAATATATCTCTCCAAATGAACCATTTAAAATAAAAGCTTACTTCAAACTAAAGCAAATTAGATTATAGTAATTACTTTAATAGATTATACCAATTACCCTAATATATGTATCTAAAGAGAGATGGCAGAAACCCAAAAGCACTGGAATGTGCTACTTTAATCTCATTATAAACTAAAGCAGGAAAGCATTTAGTGATAGTATTTACATTAAACAGAGCTGTTTAGGAAAATTGAACTTGTGCCGCTGAAATATCTAACTTCTAAGTCCGAGACGGAACGCAGGTGTGGTGAAGTTATGAGCAAAATGATCTAACTGCCAACAGTTAAGAACCGTGTGATTACTTGGAGACTTATCTATAGCATGGGTCCACACTATTTTCTTGAACATTTATACTGCATATCATGGATAAGCCTGAATAGACTTGTTTTTAACATTAGACAGTTTGTCGATAGAAAGCTCGAACCTACACTTTTACCGACCCAAGGGATTTTTAACCTCCCACACCACATAGACATGGTATGAGAGCAACCAGCCTTTGATGACACTGTAAGTTATACACAGAATCTTCTGAAGCCTATGGTGTCAGAGTTTTGGCATGCTTGCCAACATCAATTTAGCATATTCGAATTTTAAAAATCTCCAAAGTTAGCCATTTACAATAAAAGTTGTTTGAAACTAAAGTAAGATGGATTATAATCATCAACCAGTAAAACCTCTCTAAATTGACCGACCATAGGACCGACTATAAGTGGTCCATTTGAGGAGGTGGTCGGTTTAGGGAGTTTGAATATGGTTACAATGGTATTGTTGGGACCCAACTAAAGCGATCGATATAGAGTGGTCGATCTGTGGAGGTGGTCGGTCAGGGAGGTTTTACCGATATTTATCTCAGAAAATGACAGAAACTCAAAACTATCGGACTATGCAACTTTAATAAGCACACTAGTATCTAAATTGGATATGTAGATCCACGTCTAGATAAGTGTTTTGCTTTTACAAATTTGATGCTTTTATCGGACTATGGCTATTCAATTTTAAGCACAGATTAATTCCTGAAGGTGTAATTAAAAACTAATATAGAAACTACTAACACCCAAAACCGCAAAGGTTGGCCCGAGAAAGATCAGGTAAAGACTCCTGAGTATGGGACCAGACCAATCCAGTATCACAGCTGTCCAGCGTTGAAAACAAGCACCCTCACAGGAGCTTATACTTTATGGGCAGAATAAAAAACTTGTCACAAAAATAAAAAATAAAATCATCTGACCCACCTGTAGCTAGTATTATCGTCAGTCTCCCTGTGATCCAGATCTGCAAGGCACAACGCCGGAATCGAATAACTCGGCCTACACGCAGCTGGCATTCCACGCATGTGCTCTGATTCAAGGTCATCCTCAAGGTCAGCCAAGGTCAACTCCCCGCTATAAGTATGAGAGTCCACATCCACATCCCCATGCAGCTGTTCGGGCTCTGCCTTGTTGTCCGCGCTACTACTACTATTACTAGTTCCGCTCAGGTGGCAGCCATTTTGAATTTTCTCAGCGTCCATTTTTGCACCATTAATAATAACGCTCAGGTGGTGGCCATTTTGAATTTGTTCAGTGTTCATTTTCACACTGTCAATAATACTCGGGTGGTGGCCATTTTGAATTTGTTCAACACCCATTGTGTCACCATCAGCTATGTGCAGGTGGTGGCCATTTTGAATTTGTTCAACGCCCATTGTGGCACCATCAGTTATGCGCAGATGATGGCCATTTTGAATTTGTTTTGCGTCCATTTTCACACCATCAATAACACTCAGGTGGCGGCCATTTTGAATTTGTTCAGCGTCCATTTTCGCACCATCAATAATGCTCAGGTGATGGCCATTTTTAATTTGTTCAGTGTCCATTTTCACACCATCAATAACACTCCGGTGGTGGCCATTTTGGATTTGATCAGCATCCATTGTGCTGACATCAGGGTGCTTGCTGCCGGTGGAACCGCCACACAGACGAGCCATAGAGATGCCGCCTAACAAGGCGACAGCCTCATTAACGTCCTGCTCTGTGGTTACTGTTTCGAAAGTCTCCTCTCTGGTGTCGAAACTCTCCCGCAGCATCGGCGTACTGTCAGAGAAAGGACTCGATAGACTCGAGTTGTTACTGCTGCTGTCGTCAAGGTTCTTATTTCTCAACGATGCTGATCTGTTGGCTTGCTGTCCACCAGTGGAAGTCTGGAGGTCTTCCCTCACTGTGGCTGGTTCTGGAGAGCTCTCCTCGTCTGGAGGTGCGATAAAAGCTGGGTAGTCGAGTTTGGTGCTGGTGGGAACATGGAGGTTGCTGCGGCGATTGTTCTTCTGTGAGAGCTGGTTCTGAAGTATTCTATTTTCAGTGCGAAGAAGTTCAACCCTCCCTGCATCTGGTGAATGGCAGAGAAATGGATGACAAGT
The DNA here is from genome assembly GCA_030323885.1 of Branchipolynoe longqiensis. NCBI lineage: Eukaryota > Metazoa > Annelida > Polychaeta > Phyllodocida > Polynoidae > Branchipolynoe > Branchipolynoe longqiensis. Next base: position 29,416,632 of record CM059188.1, read on the forward strand.
TAACTTCTGCTTACATTCTTAATACCATGTAAATACTCACATTTATCTAACAATTATTGATCTAGTCATATGACAGTACTGTTGCCATATCGATATTGAACTTGTGGGTTACAGAATTTCATTCTGTTTCGCTGCAAATTGTGTATTCAACAGTTATTGTATATCTTATTCTATATACCATTTTTGTGTAAATAATCCTGAATTGAAAAATGGCTGGAAGACCAGTGCTTCGGCACTGACAAGACTTATTCAGCAGAATAAACATTTACCACACAAAAAAAGTTTATGGGGAAAATGAAAAGAAGGCTGTCAGTACATTAAATGGTTAACTGTATATCAGTTGGTGGATGGGTAGGTGGGTGGGGCGGAGGAGGGCATTGAAAGTTTTCTACATTTCTACAGGCAAAAACTAATATGATGGGAGATAAATAGGTACTGTTTAGTAATAAATAATTGTTATGTTTTAAATCTGTACAGTCCAATGAAGCATCAAATTCTCAGAACCAAAACAATTATCTAGATTTGAATCGACATATCTAACTTAGATAATGTTGCAATTATTAATCATGTATTACCACATAGAATGGAATACTGAGTCAATTTAATAGAACCTGTTACTGTAGAATCCTATGGTGTCAGAGTTTTGAGATGCTTGCCAAAATTTATTTCCATGTTTGCACTTCAAATATCTCAAAAGCTAGCCATTTAAAATAAAAGTTACTTCAAACTAAAGTAAGGTAGATTATAACGATCAACCTAATAATTTATTCTCAGAAAATGACAGAAACTCAAAACCATCGAGCTATGCAACGTTAACTGTATATGCGTGTGGGGGTATGGGGAAGGGGGAGGAGATCGACAGTTTTCAATATTTTCAAAGGCAAAAACAAATGTGATCGAATAGGTTCTGTTTAGTAATAATATTATATAATGATGGCTTAATACAATATTGATATAAGCTAAGCCATTGCCATGTTCTGGAATATAAATTCATTACTTTGTTCAACGCTGGAATAGGAAATGTAAATATTTGAACATTAAATTTCATTAACTAACCAAACAGTGTGTTACTCAGGTACATAAAGGCGTACGGTCTACTGCACTCTCTAGACGCATATTGATTACTTAGTAAATTACTCAACAATAGTCATATCAGGTGGCCTCGGTACTCAAACCCAACATCAAACAAATGTGTTTACTATGACCATTGCATCGATATTGGGTACATTTTCTGAAGCAATTCTCCTGAAATAAAATATTATGAGGTCATAGTACAATGTAATTCCAAGTTGAATCATTATAACTGTACAGAATATATACATAGTGTGCATATATATAGTGTCATATATATTTGTATATATATATATGTATATATATATATATATATATATATATTGTATCAGTAACTAAAGGGTTAATTGTTAACCAAATTAGGCAGTTACAAATCTCACACTGAGCACATCACAATCCATTCATTATCTGAAATAATTCATACATATGTTTTTTTAATGCGTTCTGTTTAAATAAGTAAATACTTATTTCAGGTTAGTAAGCATACATCAACACACTTGTCATATACCTAGCTATGGGTCAGTAGGATAAGATGGTGTTAACACATAGCAAACTTTGGTTAAGTATGTGGATACTAGGCTTTGTTGTAAATGCCTGGTAGTTTATGTATATATATATATGTATATATATATATATATATATATATATATATATATATATGCTGCATAAGAATTATACTAGTATAATAACCCGGAATATTATACTATCCTAACACCCACCCACCAGTGATCGGGTGGTTGAGCCTCAGCCTACTCATCTACTGCTCAGGCTTCAGCTCCGATGGCGGCGCCGCCGCTCACCTGCTCACTGTCCTACTCACTTAACACCGAGAAATTTTCATATATATATATATATGTGTGTGTATGCTATATAATAATATATAGCATACATATATATATATGTGTATGCTATATATTATTATATAGCATACACATATATATGTATGCTATATAATAATATATAGCATACATATATATGTGTGTATGCTATATATTATTATATAGCATACACATATATATTATTATATAGCATATATATATAGAGGGACAGTATGCATTCGTTAATATTGGTGTTCCGAGTTCTCTCAGGGAGAAAGGACTGAGGCTGCGACCCAGCACGGCCAGGTCGCAGCTTCAGCTTACATACAGAGCAGAAGGTTGGGGAGCTGAGGAATACGCATACACCATAATACACAAACTAGAATTATATTTCATGTATAATATTTTCTAGGACAATTTGACTGAAATCTTTATTATAAATAAATCAAGAAACAAAAGAGGCAATAACCCTACCGGATTTAGTTATAGGGAGGCACAGGGTAACAGGCGCAAAGTAAATTTAAAACATAGGGTCAATACTGAAAGGTAGTGCTGGGAGTGGGAGTGAGGGGACCATTCCCACCTTCCGCTGGTTAAGCTGAAGCTGTGACCCGGCATGCTGGATCTCAGCTTCAGTCCTTACTGAGGGACCAGCGGAACTTGGGAAGACATTTCTACACGTAATGTCTCCTAAGAGGAAGCTAATTATGGTCCTTTGTACAGATAGATGATTGTGAGTCGGCAAGAACAGTGAACATTGTGTTGCATATTAATAATGAGCGATAGGCCTACGCATACTGCAGAATATAGGCCTATCCATACTGCAGTATAGTTGATTGCGCGTGGTTACGTTACAGGTGCATAGTCCGATGATTTTGAGTTTCTGTTATTTTCTGAGATAAATATATTAGGCTGATTGTTATAATCTACCTTACTTTAGTTTGAAGTAACTTTTATTTTAGATGGCACGCCAAAACTCTGACCACATAGACTTCTGCTGTAAAGGTTCTAGTTAGATTGCCGTGTGGTTACATTAAGGTAGAGCATCTATGGTTTGGTGGCAAATCTTATTGAGACACTATGTAGTGACACAAACTATCATCACACTGGAGCTAAACATTCCCAAACAATGGTATTAGAGCGCATGCATCCAAGGTAGACGGGCAGTGCTGGGTCTAAGCAGTTTGTCCATACAACTGTATATAATTCCCTTCCGTATCCTTATACTCACATAATACGTTATACATCATACATATAACAAAAATTCTGAGCGTGTGGAGTGTGCGGCCCACCCCGCGCATGGGGGGGGGGGGGGGGGGGGTAGCGCATAGAATGCTGGAGAACCCCCTTCGCATCCAACTCACGAGGATCACTATACACTACAGATCTTATTACACGCGATAAGGGGCTTATCACTATATATATATATATAAAGGGCAGCTACAGTACACAATAAGGAAAAATACTCCCGTGTGACTGACCATGTGGCCTGTCTGTTAGGGACGAGGAAGGCCGATGGTGGCGCAACCAGTCATATGCTTGAGGTCGAAGTGGCATAATATAGAATAATCAGTAATATATAACAAGTAACCGCACCTTTATACTTGCATAATACCCTATTCATCATATATATATATATATATATATATATATGTGGTGTATAACGTATTATGCAAGTATAAAAACACGAAGGGAATTGTTTCCTTATAATATATATATTATATTTACTGATACACTGTATTCTCCAATGGCGGTGCACACCTACTTTACGATTCGCGCACTAAAATCGTATCGACCGACCTGTTAAACTGAAAAGGCGATCTTTTTTAACGCAATCGCATCGTAACGCCGTTTAGCACTAATACTGAGTTTTATGCGCGATCGCAATCGTAGTGTGCACGGGGGTGCACACTAGCGTTTGGGCATTTTGATCGTTACGTAGTGCGCGAAAAGTAGTGTCACCGGCCATAAGACTCCGCACTTGACTGGTGGTTCCCCCCACACTCACCTCCCCTCCATCGGGTGTCGACAAGTGTCAGTCGCACCGGAGGATTTTTTTTCCCTGCACTCACCTCCCATCTATTGGGTGTCAACAAGTGTCAGTCGCACCGGAGGATTTTTTTTATATTTTATTTTGGGGCAAGGGCCTATAATCCTTGCCAGAGATTAAAAACTACTCAACCACTATCTTCGTCTTCTGTCATATGTACGCAATTATTTATATTTATATATAATATATATATATATATTTGTATATGTATTTTGGAGCGAGTGGCACAGGCGCGAGGCAGAGCCAGGCGAGGCAGAAGGCCTGACCAGTAGATGACTGGAGGAGTGTCAGTTAGTGGTGTAGTGTCAGGTTGATATGAACTGAAGACAGACACAGTTCATACATAATCGGTTTCCGGAAAATTATATTCATATAATTATTTATATAGAACATATACATATATATATAAAGACGGGGAGAGAGCCAGGTAAAAGGCACAGTAAACCATGAGGCTCTACCTTAATTAATAGCTACAAATTAAGCCTTAAACTGCCAGCACCGAGCACCATCTGACTACATACAGTCTGGACTGATAGCCCGAGAATCACTAATAGTGGAGAGCCACTAGTTATCTGATCTGAATGCCAACCAATCAGCGCCAGCCAATCCGTCACGTGACCTACATGTGCAGCTGCACCTGCGCGGAGGGAAGCATTGCAGAAGAGGCTACGCAAGCCTGCCGTCACACTTCCCGACTGAAACAACACAGACAGCCAGTACCGTATCACCATGTCGGAGAGGACAAGACGGGTGGTGAGTGGGGTGAGGGGGGTTAGAGGTGTATTGTACTAAAACATGTCGAAACACTGCCGCTTATTACAACGATTATTACCATCTGTTTATTCCCTCGTTTTAAATGCAACAAACACCCAGAGGTGTTCTCTGTGGTGGAGTGGTTAGAGTGTCTGACTTTTTCTATGTCGGACTTCTAATCTGGAGGTCAGTGGTTCGATTCCCTGTGCCCCACACCTCTGCCAATTTGGATTTCCACCGTTGTGTATAACTTACAGTGTCATCAAAGGCCAGTTGCTCTCATACCATGTCTATGTGGTGTGGGAGGTTAAAAATCCCTTGGGTCGGTAAAAGTGTAGGCTCGGGATTTCTATCGACAAACTGTCTAATGATGAAAACAAGTCTATTCAGACTTATCCATTGATAGGCAGTATAAATCTTCAAGGAGTCTGGTTCAAATGAATAAATTACAGGATACAACTTAGTGGCATAATATAAATTGACAAAGAAACATGTATAATAAATCACATGCACAATTCCATATTGCGAGCTCTATGTTACTGATTCTATTAAAGTTGTGTCAACTAATGGGAAATTCGTCGTTCTATATTAATGTATGATATTGTTGCTCTCGTTTATATATGTATTTTATGGGGTGCCTAACGCATTTAATTATTCAGTTTTTCTTTAGCTCTATGTGTGAGTTTGATTAAATTATACCGCTAGTTGGTTGGTTGTTGGAGTTTTTACGTCCTGGCAACATCTTAGGTCATATCAAGACAGGTACCGACTTATGACAGTGCGCACTCATGGTGACTTTATAATGTTGCCCCACTGGGAGCCAGCACCATGACCTGATATCCCACTCAGTCACATTGTCCTGACACTGAGCCAACTGAGCGATTTCTCATATATTTATATAAGAACTATTAACACTTAATATAATATATATAGTAACATATATAACTATAGTTACAAAGTATAGATAAGCGCATACATAAATAGGTGCATAAAATGCATCTATCTCTATATTACAATATATTATATAATATTCAGTCAACCACCGCCGCCATGTCTTAAAGGTGCATAGTCCAATGGCTTTGAGCTTTTAAATATATATATATTTGTCATTTAAATATATAATATATATTAGGTTGATCATTATAACCACAAAACAACCACATAACTCGTACAGATATAGTAGATGCAGCATTCTATTGGAAGTGGTAGCCACAGCATTCTAGAAGAAGTGGTGGCCACAGCATTCTAGAAGAAGTGGTGGCCACAACATTCTAGAAGAAGTGGTGGCCACAGCATTCTAGAAGAAGTGGTGGCCACAGAATTCTAGAAGAAGAGCTGGCCACAGAATTCTAGAAGAAGAACTGGCCACAGAATTCTAGAAGTGGTGGCCACAGCATTGTAGAAGAAGTGGTGGCCACAGAATTCTAGAAGAAGAGGTGGCCACAGAATTCTAGCAGTAGTAACAGCTACATACCTCTAGGTGCAGTAATGGTAACAGAACTCCAGAGAACGTGGTAGCTGCAGAGTTGTAATGCAAAAGTAGTAGTTACAGAACTCCAGAAAGAAATACTATAGACAGAGCTTTAGTGGCAGTAATATCCGCATAGCTCCAACAGCAGAAAACAGCAACAGGGGCCATATGTATGAGCAACTTTTTATCAGCTCTGGTGTTAATGGCGGGTCCCGGGTTATCAAACGCCGGTGTTCCAGATGTGTCACTGGGTATGTATGTGTCCAAATCGTGGCGGGTTAGTTAACATATTAGTTATTTAGCAACTTGGGGGGGCCCCTCTGAGCCTGTACCCAGCGAGCACCGCTATTTGACAATATCGGCGGCCAGGAACCAGCAGCCTTCTTAGTGGTGAGCCTGTTGCCGGCGAGCAATGCTATTTGTCAATATCGCCGGCCAGGAACCAGCAGCCTTAGTGGTGAGCCTGTTGCTGGCGAGCAGCGCTATTTGACAGTATCGGCGGCCAGGAACCAGCAGCCTTAGTGGTGAGCCTGTTGCCGGCGAGCACCGCTATTTGACAATATCGGTGGCCAGGAACCAGCAGCCTTCTTAGTGGTTAGCTTGTTGCCGGCGAGCAACGCTATTTGTTTAGTTTACATTCGTCGATTTGACAATATGAATTACACCGCCAATGCGGCCGCAGCGTTAATAACGGTTCGATTTTAGGGTTAAATTGATAAAATTTCACTTATTGCGTATGTAATTCTGTTAAATATGATCGCATTGAATAGATTTGGGCCTAATATATTGCCGCCGATGCAGCGGCATTCTGGCAGTATGGATATCGACGTCGCTGCTGCGGCGGCGGCGGTTTGTTTAGTTTACATTCGTCGATTCGACAATATGAATTACACCGCCAATGCGGCGGCAGCGTTAATAACGGTTTGATTTTAGGGTTAATTTGATTAAATTTCACTTATTGTGTATGTAATTCTGTTAAATATGATCGCATTGAATAGATTTGGGCATAATCGGTCCCTAACATTGACGTTAACCATCCTATGGCTTGGGGTTAGTGCAGGCGACTTTAAGCTTGAGGTGTTTGTCTAACGCCGACACATACATACAGAGTTTTCGCCGCTAACCCGGTAAACCCGCCGAAAACCAGCTTCTCCACGCTAACCCTGACACATACATATGGCCCCTGAACTCTAGCTGTGGTAGCCTCAAGAGGATAGCAGCAGCAATATCTGCAGAACTCTGGAGAAAATGATACCGACAGAGCTCTAATGGAAGTGGCAGCCATACAGTTGTAACTGGAAGTAGCAGCCACATGACTCTAATTGAAGTAGCAACCACATAATTCCAGCAGAAAAGGCAGCCACAGAATTGTAGCAGAAGTACCAGCCATAGAACCTAAAGGGGCTGTCACATTACGACGCATCGTGCCAACGTACGCCGATGTATGTGATTTTTGGCCACTATGATGGGATACGTCGTTATGCATTACGCGTGCGTTAGGCGCTTGTTGGTATCCGTCAATGTACGTCGACGTTCGTCGAGATACGGCATCACGCATCAGGGGGTCGGCAAAGTTTTGTGCATGCACAAAACCTTCGACGTATGACAATGTTTGACAATGTGTGGATTTTACGTCAGCCGTATGCTATGTATACGTTAGGTGTACATCGATGTATGTTAGACGTATGTTAGACAAACATTGTTCACTACGTTGCACTACATTGACCTACATTAAAGGCAGTGGGAATGTACAGTCCGCATACTAACAATGTATGTATAACCTACATCTAATGTACGTTTAGCATTTCTCCAGCGTGTCTTGACGTATGTAACCTATGAGGCATAGTTCTGGAGATCGAATAACGTATATAACGTTCACCGGCATTCTGTGAACGTACTGTGAGCGTAATTCAAGCGTTTTTCACCCAGAAGCATGTTAGCCATATGTTGGTCATACGTTGGCCATACGTTATATATACGGTATGTATACGTCAAACTTTGCCCCCTGTGCCGAAAAGTTAGACGCTTCTCGACGTAAAAAAGTGATTTTATGCGTTGGCCGCGCGCTTGCGAGATGCGTCGTAATGTGACAAGGCCTTTACTAACAGCAATAGCTGCAGAGATATACATGTAGGAGAACTAGCAGTAACAGCACTGTAGACAAATGTAACTGCCACAGAACTCTAGAAGAAGTGGTTGCTTTAGAACTCTCATGGGAAGTGGAAACCATAGAGCTCCAGTGGAAGTTGGAGACATAGAACTGTAGAAAAAGGAGCATCCAGAGAACTCTAGTGAAAGTGGCAGTCACAGAAATCTAGCAGAAGAAGTAGCCACAAAACTCTCACGGTAGTGGCAGCCACAGAGGTCTGGTGCAAGTGGCAGCCATAGAAATATTGTGAAAGTGGCAGCCACAGGAATCTAGCAGAAGTAGTATCCACAAAGCTCTAGTAAAAGTGGCAGCCAGTGCTCTAGTGCAAGTGGCAGCCACAGGAATCTAACAGAAGTAGTAGCCAAAGAGCTCTAATAAAAGTGGCAGCCAGTGCTCTAGTGCCAGTGGCAGCCACAGGAATCTAACAGAAGTAGTAGCCACAGAGCTCTAATAAAAGTGGCAGCTAGTGCTCTAGTGCAAGTGGCAGCCACAGGAATCTAACAGAAGTAGTAGCCACAGAGCGCTAATGGCTGCGGTAATCACAGCGTTCTAGTGCAAGTGGCAGCCACAGAAATCTAGTGTAAGTCACAGCCACAAAGTTCAACTGGAAGTGGCATCCAAAGAGCTTTAGTGCAAGTGGCAGCCACAGAACTCTAGTGCACGTGACAGCCACAGAAATCTAGTGCAAGTGGCAGCCACAGAGTTCTAGTGTAAGTGACAGCCACAGAAATCTAGTCTAAGAAGTGACAGCCACAGAACCTTAGTGTAAGTGACAGCCACAGAAATCTAGTACAAGTGACAGCCACAGAGTTATAGTGCAAGTTGCAGCCAAGGAATTCTAGCGGAAGAGGCAGCCACATATTCCTATTGTAAGTGGCAACCACATAGTTCTAGTGCAAGTGGCAACCACCTAGTTCTAATACAAGTGGAAGCCAAGGAATTCTAGTGGAAGAGGCAGCCACATAGTTCTAGTGCAAGTGGAAACCACATAGTTCTAGTGCAAGTGGCAGCCACAGACTTTTAGTTCAAGTGGCAGCGACGGAGCTCTACTGGAAGTGGACACCACAGAGATCTAGTGAAAGAGACAGCCACAGAGTTCTACTGCAAGTGGCAGCCACAGAGTTCTAGTGCAAGTGGGATCCACAGGACTCTAATGGAAGTACCACAGTGGTCTAATAGTGGCAGCCACAGAGCAAGTGGCAGCCACAGAAGAGCTCTACCTGACGTAGCAGCAGCTGCGCGCCTCAGACAGTCAGAGATGCCGCTACACCTAGCGGGGAAATACCTCGTTTCAACTTCCTCAGCTCGCACCTGGTGGCCGTCCCCAGCTGCTCCTCGAGCGCCTCGATCTGCCGCTCCTTGGCGCGGATCTCCCGGCGGTACTTGTCGTGCAGCTTGGCCCGGTCCTCGTCGAACATCTGCTCAAGGTCGTCGAGGCCGTCGCGAAGGTCAGCGGCGTCCTGCAGCGCCAGGTCACGCTCCCTGAGAAGGGCGTCCGCCTGGGCTCGCAGGTCTGTGAGTGAGGGTCAACTGTAGTTCTCAGCCAGTCAGTGTGTTTTGTTGTGTGTTTGTGTGTCAGTGTGTGTGTGTCTGTATGGGTGTCTGTATGTTTGTCTGTATGTATGTCTATATGTATGTGTGTCTGTATGTATGTATATATGTCTGTCTGTTTGTTTGCATGCCTGTCTGTATGCATGTCTGTCTGTCTGTATGTATATCTGTCTATTTGTCTGTACATAAGTATGTATGTATGTAAGTATGTATGTATGTTTGTATGTATGTCTGTGTGTATGTCTGTATGAATGTCTGTATGTCAGAAGGTATGTATGTAGGTTATGCATGTATGTATGACTGAGTATATGTATGCATGTATGAATGTATGTATGTATGTACGTATGTATGTAGGCTATGTATGTATGCATGTATGACTGAGTATATGTATGCATGTATGAATGTATGTATGTGTGACTGTATGTATGTTTGCCCGTATACATGTATGTCTGTATGTGGCGCATGTCTGCATGTCTGTACGTTTGTATGCCTGTAATTATGTGGGTGTATGTGTGGAAGCCAACCAACCTTCTTGTCGATTTGGGTATTCGTCCGGTGTGGGTATTCGTGGGTGGTTGTGGTGTGAGGGGTAGAGGGAGGTGGTGGAGGGAGGGGAGGTGGTGGTTGGGAGGGGGGTAGAGGGAGGTGGTGGAGGGAGGGGTAGAGGGAGGTGGTGGAGGGGGGTAGAGGGAGGTGGTGGAGGTGGTGGGGGTGAGTGGAGGTGGTGGAGGGAGGTGGAGTGGAGGGAGGTGGTGGGAGGGGGGGGGGAGGGGGGGGGAGGGGGGTAGAGGGAGGTGGTGGAGGGAGGGGGTAGAGGGAGGTGGTGGAGGGAGGGGGTGGGGAGGTGGTGGGGGGAGGAGTAGAGGGAGGTGGTGGAGGGAGGGGGTAGAGGGAGGTGGTGGAGGGAGGGGGTGGGGAGGTGGTGGGGGGAGGAGTAGAGGGAGGTGGTGGAGGGAGGGGGTGGAGGAGGTGGTGGGGGAGTGGGAGGGGGGGTGAGGAGGCGAGGGTGGGTGGTGGAGGGGGGGTGTAGAGGGAGGTGGTGGAGGGAGGGAGGTAGAGGGAGGTGGTGGAGGGAGGGGGGGTAGAGGGAGGTGGTGTGGGGGAGGGGGTGGGGGGGGGGGGGTAGAGGGAGGTGGTGGAGGGAGGGGGTAGAGGGAGGGGGTGGAGGGAGGGGGTGGAGGGGTGTTTTCATGTCCCAGCAATCATTTTCAGAATGGATACCAACCGAGGTAATCATATGAGGACTACTACCGACACTCCTAGAGGTAGCTTTATAGTGTTGGCAAATTGAGATACCATGAATAGCGGCACAATCTCACTCATACATATTATCGCTAACACTGAGATAACCAGTTTTTTTGCAATTGAGAGGTATTCCAAATATAGGGGAATACATCAGAGTGGAGTATTTGTTTGTTGGGTTTTTATATCTTAGTAACATCTAATGTAATAGTACGATGGATACAGACTTGTGGCAGTGTGCACTAATGTCGACTTCATAGTGCTGCCCCACTGGAAGACTGGGCCACCGGCACCATGACCATTCCACTCACTCACATTATCCTGACACAGACAAGCAGGCATTGCCTTTGCCTCGAATCAGCTATTAATGGCGAGTGCCAGGCAAGGTAGGGACAAGTATCGATTTTGTCAGTCATTGGTTTGACTCAGTCGGGCTTCGTACTCATGAGCTCATTCATGAGAAGGCAGCCAATGCTCTTACCAGTCCGACAACCTCGTCGTAGTACATGTAGGTGCCAACTGTTGTTGTTTTCTTTGTCATTACATGGTCTAATATATGTATATACACATATATATATATATATATATCTACATATATATATATATATATATATATGTATATATATATATTGTGCGGGGGGGAGGGGGCATCAGCCCTTTGTGTCTGAATGATAGCAATCATTGTACGGACATTACCAACGTTGCTATCAAATTCACCAAAATCCAGGTGATCAACATTGACGTGATTGCAGATCATTAAAAGAAATTCTTATATATATATATATATATGTATATATATATATATGTATGTAGTATGTATGTATGTAATTATGTATGTGTATATGTGTCTATATATATACACACACATACATACATACATGCATAATACATATATATATATATATATAAATATATATATATATATGTATATATAAAGTCAGCTGAATAATCCTTTTCTTGGTGCCCATTCAATAGACTTCCGGCTATAAATGTATATGATTTGGTGATATATTAATAGACACAATTTCTATCACAATACAGTTATTAACCGATTATTCCATATGATCCCCAAGGAGAATTCGATTCCATAGTTCCAACACACACTTCCTGAATTACTGAGAATTCACGTTTTCAAAGATATCGCTGTGTGTGTGCGTCTGCGCATGGGTGTGCGTGTGTGTGTGAGAGACAGAAAGTGAGAAAGATAGATAGAGATAGAGAGATAGAGAGATAGAGAGAGAGGGGGGCTGGCTTTATTTAGTAGCTAAGGGATTCAAAGTACTTGACGCCCCATAGACTTGAAACCTGAGTGGGGATAAAAGCATTGTTGGCTTTGCCGGAAACTATTCAGATTCTAGCAGAGCCGGGAGTGGAAGCTGACTGAACAAAAAGAGGCCGAGTGAAAGCTCAAGTCTGAGTAGATGGGCAGGTGTGCTGTGGATGAGATACTCTGGCGATAGCAATACCATGTGGGGTTGGGGGGAGGGGGGCACAGAAGGGGGGGGGGGGGCACGGGCAGTGATGCGATGCCATGGCTCCAGTAGGATAACATGCAACGTCAAACAGATCGTAGGCCTGCTTAGACAAAGTATCACAATGATGCACCGGGCGTCTTATATTTCACTATCAGTTGTTGGTTTTAAATGGTGTTTTAAATGTAACAAAATAGCATACCTGGTATAGAAGTTTATTATATCTTTTTTTATAATATATACATATATATAATATACATAATATATATAATGTGGTTTCAAATATACCCAATTAATTTCATGGTATTGTGTTTTGGTGTGGGTTTTTTTGGGGGTAGGGGGGGGGGGTTAATAGGGTATCAAATGCATCGAAATAATGGTTCGATATTGTTATTCCATTATCTCTTTTTTTTTTGCAATTTGGATTTTAAATGAATCAAGATAAATGGTTGCTAACATAGTATCACTCTCTTTTGTTTTTTTTGGAAATGGGCAATGAAATGCTTCGAAATAATAGTTTGGTATTGTTATTTCAGTATCTCTTTTTTTTTTAATTGGGATTTCAAATGAACCAAGATAAATGGTTGCTAATATGATGTCACTCTTATTTGTTTTTGGAAATGGGGTATCAAATGTATCGAAATAATTTATTTGGTAGTGTTACTTCCCTACCTCTTCGTTTTTGTAAATGGAGTTTGAATTATGCCAAAATAATTTATTGGCATTGTTATTTTAATATAAATGTTTTCTGAATGTGCTTACAAATTTACCGATATAATTGTTTTAATTTTATTTTCGCCTACTCTTTTTTTTATTTGGATTTTTAAAAGCATGAAGAAATCGGTGGCTAATGGTGATAATACAAGGATTTCCCTTTCGTCCAGAAACTATTAGGTTCAGTTTCGATATGGTAATTATTCCTGACAGGGAGAAAGGGGTTGGAGAGGGGTTGGAGAGGGAAATTTAGTTTGCTTTTTGTAAGGGCCATCATCAAAACTGGAATGGCCAGAAGAATACCAGACAGACAAGATGGCCGAATGAGTTGAGCACCCACTTCCTGTGTGGCAGGTCATGTCGATTCACATCCCAGGTTTGAACCCTAGCTGAGTCAAACAACCTTCTAGGATGGGTGCATATCAGACGGGATGTGGGAAGACAGTCATGCAGCCAATCGTGGTCAACATCAACCCTTATGACATCAGCAAGGTGTCACCACGCGCCGTTGCTAAGGGACTGCTAAGTCTCAGGTTCCATAGCAACCGTCAGACATGATGGCAGAATGAGTTGAGCGTCCACATCCCATTCTGGTAGGTTATGGGATTCTAACCTCGCCTGAGTCAAACTAATCGCGTTCAAATTTGTATTTATTGCTACCAAGCCTGTTGACCAGAGTTAGGATAGGACAAGGAGTAGTGGAATGAGGAAGATCAATTGTCCGCGATTGAAATTTCCGCTGCTCAATCTGCGAATGTGACAAAATAAATGCTAAGCTTTCAATACTCAGCCAAACTCACAATAGGCTTAGCAATATGCCCACAGTTAATCACTATGAATGCATAAACAGGACAGCGTCCCATTGCCCTAATAAAACAGTGTGAAACGCTCTACTTTGACAACGTTACAACTACCACCATTATTGCTTGTTGGGTCAGGTCCTAAATGTTCCTTGTTCCGGACACAAATTATTGTTTATTGAGCAAAGAATAGATGTTCATGGCTCCGATGGCCAATAACTGTCAACGGGTTTTGTCTGGTTTGTTATTTTAACACTCTTTTATCAAACACTCAGTGTATTAGAGTTGGGATATTTTAGTGATTTATTTAATTCTTTTTAGAAACAGGGAATCAGGCAAACTGGGTAGTAATCTAAATGAATAGTATACAGTTGATGTGCATTAAAATGAAAGAACAACAACATAAAGTATTCATTATTATTCATTATTGTATTGCTATATAAAATTACACCATTAATCTTTTTAATAAGAAATCCTAGCATATATATGGTCAAAATGGAAATAACAAAAGTTAATTTGTATTATATATGCTCAAGGATAACCAACATTCAAACTGGAGAAGCTTTCCTGAGGTATAAATTAATTAAAGCTGCATAGTCCGATGAAAGCATTACATTGTCAAAACCAAAACACTTATCCAGATTTGATCCTACATATCCACTTAAGATACCGGTGCACTCATTAAGCAGGTGTTGCTGCTTATACCCCTGTCACACTACGACGTAACGAGCCAACGTGAGGCTAACGTGGTCATTTTTCATCATTACGTTGGGTTACGTTATGATGACGTCAGAATGATGTTAGAATGACGTCGAGCTACGTCACATTACGTCGTGCTACGTCGAGTTACGTCAAGGTTTTGGACATGTTCAAAACTTTTGACGTAGGTCGAACGTAAGGGTTTACGTTCGCCGTACGTTCTGTTCACGTTCAGTGAACGTCAATGACGTTAAACGGACGTTATTCCAACGCTGCTCACTACGTTCAACTACGTTCCACTACGTTGACCCACATTAAAACGAGTGCAAATGCCCACGGGGCGTAATGGGAACGTCAGGAGAACGTCAGGAGAACGTGCATTCAACGTACGTTCAACGTCTCATGACATATGTAACGTAACGTAACGTTCTTCTGGCGATGGAATAATGTTCATAACGTTCCGTTAGCGTAATGACGTTGTCCTCTCTCATTGAATCACGGTATCACTACGCTTTACCGACGTTACGCTCTAGTCCACTACGCTGCATCCACGTTCAACTTATGCCCAAATTTGCATACTACGCCGAGAAGTTCAACGTTCTTCACGTTCTCCCTACGCTGACGTCATTACGTTGTAGTGTGACAGGGCCATTAGCAGGGAATAGCCCCCTACTACGTGAATGTAATAGAACATGTTGCTGCTGAAGCTTATGGTGTCAGATTTTTTATTTGTATGCCAAAATTAATACTACATGCTTTCCCTTCAAATACCTCGCAAGTTTGCCATATCAAATAATAATTACTACAAACTAGAGCAATGTGGGTTATAATGACCAGATCAATGTACTTAAAGCTGCATAGTCCGATGAAATATCAAATTTTCAAAACCAAACCAATTATCTAGATGTGATTTTACATATCTAACTTAGATACTGATGCAGTTATTAAGCATTTTTATTTGCTAAGAATAAAAGAGCAAATCATCTTTGGATGCTAATACTAATCAGGAAATATACTGATCAATGTCTTTCCAACATTAACGTTACAGGACACACATTTGTTGAAATACTGAGTCAATTTAACCGTACCTGTTACTGCAGAAGTCTATGGTGTCAGAGTTTTGGCAAGCTTGCCAAAAATAATTTTCCATGTTTGCACTCAAAATATCTAAAACACTTACCATTTTTAAAAAAAGTAACTTTGAACTAATGTAAAGTAAATACTAGTGATTGATCTAATATATTTATCTCAGAAAAAACTACAGAAATTCAAAACCATCGGACTATGCAACTTTAACTATTAAAACAAGACGTAAACTCAAAATCATTGGACTATGAAACTTTAATTAAATTAGAGAGGGGAAATGAACAGGTATGCTCGTCAGGTGCAGAGTAATTCAAGCATAGTGCCTTAATAAATTGCATCATTAACACAGTGCAAAATACCACATCGCAAACGTGAGTTATCTCAGACACTGTCACTCTCAGGGCAGAACATGTGTACATGAAAGTAAACCTACCATCTCGCTCCGATTCCAACTCACTCATTTTCTTTAGCAAATCTGCTTTCGTGTTTTCGGAGCTGTACAAAAAAAGATAGGCATACATGTATGTATAAGTATGTGCTCCAGAATAGTCAAGACAGACAAGACAAGTGGGTTGAGTAGACCCTGGTTATGGTAGTTATTCCCGCAAAACAATGCTCATGCTTCACATGAACTCTGTTTGGATTTGTCATGGCGGTGATGAAAATGGGAAATATTGCGCCTAGAGTGGGACTCGAACCCACATCTTTTTGCATTCTGGGCCAGTGTGTTAACCATTACACCACCTAGACTCCCTGATATCAACACACTACCCATGCCTACCTGTCTATGTGGTTACTTGCCTGAAAGGTCAGTGTAGCCTACTACAGATTCAATAGTAGGCCCCTATGCTGTTAGTGTTACTATGTTCTACAGGAAATGACCGTTCCCCCTCCCCACCCCCAACCATCCAGTTTGGTTTAACAGGGTTATACTGTATTATGTTCTACAGGAAATGACTGTTCCCCCCCCCCCGCCCCCCACCATTCAGTTTGATTGTTTGTTGGGGTATTATGCTTAGAAACAGCTATGGTCATATCAGGACGGGTAACTACTTGTAACAGTGCACACTCATGGCGACTTTATAGTGCTGCCCTACTGGGAGATCAGGTTTTATGCTTAGAAACAACTATGGTCATATCAGGACAGGTAACGACTTGTGACAGTGCACACTCATGGCGACTTTATAGTGCTGCCCCACTGGGAGATCAGGGCACCGGTACCATGATCCGATACCCCACTCAGTAACATTATCCTGACACTGAGCTAAAACAGTCCTTGTCATATCCTAATAATGCCGAGCGCCATGCTAGGTAGTAACAAGTATAAATTTTGAAAGTCATCGGTTTGACTCGGCCAGATTTCGAACTCCCGAATTACCGCACGGGAAGCTTTCGCTCTACCGATTCGGCCACCGCGTCCGATGACACCCCCCCCCCCCACCACCATTCACGAGGCGTTAGTTTAACGCGGTGTTTACTACTTCCGGAAGTACTGCCATTTGATACGGGATTGGAAATACAACTTTGTGACCATACAACAAGAAAAGGCATAAGCATATTCAGCGCTATACGGAGCGACCCAACTAGCCACGGTGCGACCCAACCAGCCATGGTTGAACTCGTTTCAGCCCGTTTGAACTTGCCGGAAATTGCAGTGTACATGTTCCTCCATGCTACTAGGTATTCGGGGAGAGCGATTGGTTAATAATATATCAAAACAAATGCCCGCTGCCAAAGAATTTGCTAATATGCATAGTGCAAAACTGAGATTTTATTCAAAATTAAAAGAAATAAAGAACAATTTGTCATAAAGACCAATGCACCAATGCAATATTAATAGTTTATTCCGCGGAAATGACGGTCGTCACCCGAGTGGCTAGAATTTCAAATCGAACAGCATGAGTGGTGTAACAAAATACATGCGCAATCATAAAATACTTTGCTGTAGTTATATCAGGGGGGGGGGGGAATAAATGGATTAAAGTGTTTGAAGTATATTTGAAATTTATCTACATCAATTTCTGTTTAAATTACACAATATCAGTAATTACAGAATGGGAAACTATTCCTGCAAGGGTATGCTCGATATGACCCAGTGGTCAGCCGTTTTTGCTCCTTTTGTCGCTGTGGACCCTTCTCAGAAAAAGAGCTCAAGAGGTGATGGTCGATTGAGTTGAGCACCCACTTCCTGTATGGCGGGTTGCGGGATTCGTAACTCGAGTTCAAACCCGGCCCGATCCAAACCAATGACTTCAAATATTTTATTCTTGTCGCTATATAGCCTGGCACTTGGCATTACTAGGATAGGGCAAGAAGCAGTGGAATGATGAAAACCGATTATCTGGAATCGAAATTTCCTTTTCTTTATCAACAAATGTAATTTTTTTAAATGTTTTTATTTTGTTGGCAGCAGGGTAAGTAGGTCTTCTGACACGAGTCACTGTGGAAAACATTCTGGAAGTAAATATTACAACTAAACGGCACCACTGTCACAACATAGACCTCAATATGAAGACGGTTGGGAAGTGGTCAAATGCAAGGATCATAAATTCAAACACGCACAACACAATTTTGTTTTCTCAGACACAAAGTCTGTCCAGAATGGCTACAACAACAGACTGACAAATTGTAACGATTTTTTTTTGCTAACCTCGCCTAGCTTTCTGCTTGCTGCATCATCATCATCATCATCATGCTGTCGGTCGCAATGCGACAAAGACTGCTTTCATTACTTGACTGCACTGTACATTTCATGAAAGCTGCCTGCAAAAGTGTTGAAGTGCTGCTGGCTTTTGCAAGTTACCAGCGGCACTCTCTCGGGGAGCAAATAGAGGTTTCACACCAGCAAGAACATGTCCAGACAGGCGCAAAACTATTTGTCCCTGCAGTGGCTGGTCGGGAGATGTTGGGAGTTCCATACATCAAACCGCCCTTAAGGCTGCCACAGTGACATGGTTTTCTGTTTAGGGTTTGCTCCCTTAGCCTTCGGTTCTGTCAAGAACCTGTACCACAAGGCAGTAGTTTACAACTCTGCAGGGCAGGGGCGTCAAACTCCCTGAGGTATTGCAATACCTGCATCACATCGGTGTTTATTGAAGGACACAAATGAACAACATTCATAACTCATTTTATGTCAAGTATAAGAATTATATATATACAAATTGGCGGCGCTGCATGTTTTTATTATTTATTATCTTCACTACGCTAACACTATATGATTTGGTGCGGGTCTATTGGCGCCACCGTCACTTCCAGCACCACCGTCACTTGCCATTCGCCTCAAGGTTTTTAGCTTTACATATGTATGGTAGGGCTTTTTTGCTCGACCATAGCCCAAGAAAATAAATGAGGACTTACCACAATCAGGAAATATACTGATCAATGTCTTTCCAACATTAACGTTATAGGACACACCTATTGCAGATTGATATCAAACTAGACGAGGCTACATTGCAGCCAATTTTATTCTGATATAAATCTGTAATAGAGAGACCATGTAACCTTAATGGTGAAAAGTAGTCATTAATTATTTATTAAACCACCTTATCATTATGTGTATTATTAAACAAAAACACTAAATTTGTGATAATTTAGTTTTGATTGAATATTTAAATTGAAAGAAAACTGAGACTATTTTCTTCTCCATTTACTTATACTTTCAAGCCATGAGGCGTTTTTAAGAAATTAATTTGTTGTATGGAAGGAATATTCTGGAATATAAGATGGAGAATTGGATTAAATATCCCTTTCTTAGGCTTTACTATGGAAAATAAATATTGCATTATGCATCTTAAATAGTCCTGTATAGACTACATCGCTGTTCCAGCGGAGCGGTGCATTGTGGGATGCGTCAAAGCAAAGCAAACCCGCGAGAAACACATGGCACATGCTAATACACTGGGTGCAGCTATGAAATGTGCTAGTTTCAGCTCATCTCAGCTTTTCTTTGAAACATAGAACACTAACTGTGCATTTCGATTTAGACAAATCTGGGCAGTCAGACTAATGTTAGAGCCATAGCAAGAGTCAAGAATGCTGGCAAAGGAAATTTAAGTTAGCATCAAAATATAAATAAATGCTAATTATTGACTTTTAAGATATTATCAAATTAATCTGTAGTTTTTTTCCCGAGTAAGACCTGTCAAAGGTGACTTTTCTATGTCAGTCCATTTTTGTATATGGGGATATAAGATAGTTATTGTGTTCTTTCAAGCTAAATAACCCATCCTAAATAAATTACAACAAATGTGGCGTTCATATATAATAAATAAGATTCAATCTTCTGGTGGTGCAATAAATAATTAAAGAAGAAGTGTTTTCCTCCATTCAGGTTGCAGGATACACCTCTCACAGATTGATATCAAACCACATGAAGCTGTGTTGTGGGTGAATCTAGTTTTATACCAGTCCGCGATAGATGTGTCCAGTAACCTTATTGGTGGAAAGACCTTGTTCCAGTATATATTCACACATGTGCCAATTGAGCAACATGAAACTGGCACATGTATCTATAGGTAAAAGATCACCTCGTACTTATCTAATGTAGGCCTACCTATTGACATTTATTTGCTTTTTTATGTCGTTCGCAACATGAAATTTTGAGGACCTGATGGAGTCCGTAAGCTAAGATTCCATATACGTGGTATGCGGTATGCGAATGTGAATGCGAATGCGGCAAAAAATAGAAAAGCATATAAATATACATGGGTGCTTCCATATGTCCGAATGCGAATGCGAACGCGAATGTGACTGCGAATGCGAATGCGGCAAATGGATCGACCCATGGACCGATCAGTGTGAATGCGAATGCTGCTGTGTTTGCCATAGAAAACATTAGTAACTTTGACTTTCCTTCACAAATTTGTAGCAAAAAACTCCAAAAATGGGATGGGTATCTTTTGGGGGGGGGGGAGGGGGGTTGTTTACCAACACAAAAAGAAGACATCGACTATTGGAGGTCGGCATGGGTATATATGCACATTTGCATGCCGCATACCGCGTATATGGAATCTTAGCTTTAGTGAGGCTACCAGATGGTTAGCGCATAGTTTGTCTGCCTATATATGATACTGTGTGTGTGACGGCAAAAACTCTGAGGGATCCCTGCCTAGTGTGTTTTTATGTGCTCAGGACGAAGTGATTTGAATGGGCAAATGCACAACGTTTTGTGTACAGGTGAAGCAGGAAACTGCAAACCCCTGGAAATAGCAGACCCAGGGGTTTGCAATTTTCTAGGAAATCACAACCCTCATCCTAGAAATCGCGAACCCGCCAAGCTTTGTAGCATTTTGTAATATTCACCTAACACACTAGTTAATAATGGTTCATTGAGATATTTGGTGCATGGACGATAAGAATTTGGAATATTAAAATGGTTCTATTTACTGTATGCAGTGACTGAAGTTGGGACTAAAAATGCCATTTTGCTATCACAATGTTTAAGATCCTGAAACTGAGTGATAATACCAGGATATTGCTGCACCTCTTTACCTAGCCTGGTCCCCTGGCCTTTCTTTCAACAGAGGTCGCCACCTAGTGGAAAACATAGTCACTGGAACCCGACTACTCTTTACCTGGCCTTTAGAATGGCTACAGTAGTGACATCTGTGAATAAAGGCCATTTTCAGCACATGTTCGGTCAGAATTACGAACTGAACTATCGCAAAGATGTTTTCATTAGGATAAAGACTGCCAAAAATGGGGGGTTTGCAATTTCAAGGGGGATATGTGATTTCCTAGGAAATTGCAAACCCCCCCCCCCTATGCCCATATATAGCATGGTGGTTTGCGATTTCCTAGGAAATCACAAGTGCGGTTTGCGATTTACAGGATTTGCGATTTCCTGCTACACCTGTATTTTAGAGAATTATGCTAGATGGCATATCAATAGTTTAATGTCTTAATTACTAACTAGGTGGAAGTGCAGCATAGCATCCTGAGTTACTTGTGCCAGCGAGTCTGGCATAAGGTTCAGAGAAAGCCACTAGATGGCATAAGGTATTTTAATGATAAATAACAAATGCTTAGTATAGTTTGTTTGTTGTTGTTTTACGTCCTAGCAACCTCTAAGGTCATATCAGGACGGGCACCGACTTGTGACAGTGTGCACACATGGTGACTTTATAGTGCTGCTCCACTGGGAAACCAGGCCACCAGCACCATGACCTGATTTCCCACTGAGTCACATTATCCTGACACTGAGTCGACCAGTCCTTGCCCTATCCTAATAATGCCGAGCACCAGGCTAGGGAGCGACAAGTAGGCCTATCAATTTTTAAGTCATTGGTTTGACTCGACCATGGTTCGTACCCACAAATTCATGAGTTCGGATCTCCCGATCTCCCAAAACAGGAGGCGGACGCTCTACTCATTCAGCCACGCCGTCTAGTCTAATGTTGAGAATATAGATGGCTCTCAGGTTAGGCGTCATTAGTTACAAAGTAGTGCGCCAATCTTGTGTGCCCAATTACACATGTTGTGGACAAAATTAACAATGGGAGAATCTTACCCGCCGTAGCCTAGCTCGGAGTCTCCGGGTAAGAAGGAAACCACCCGAGGTCCTGGAGGTGATGGGGGTCATAGAGGTCATAATGATCAATAATGGCATATTATGAGGAAGTCTGTGCCAAGATCCAGCAGGGAATTGTACCACACAAAGATTTCCTGACAATCGTAACAAGATGCAAACTTCAGTGGTATGGACACATTTCCCGGTTCACTAGGTCTGGCCAAAACCATCTCTGAAGGCACAGTGAAATGGGCAAGTAAACAAGGCGGACAAAGGAAGCGGTCGGAAGACAAGATCTGGGAATGGGCAGACCTGGAGTTTGGCAAGTCGCAGATGGCAGTGGAGAACAGTAAAAACTGAGAAAAACAGGTTGCAAAGTCATCTTTGGTGCCGCAATGAATCTTAAGGTTAAGGGATCGATAATGATGATGATGATGATGATGATGATGAGTAGCATACTATATGCATTACTGTAATTATGTGGCGATGTTCATGATTTATTGGGAATTAGATCTTAACAACATGTAACATCATAGCAAGGTGAGTATGGGAATTTGTGACAATAAAGATCTAGTTAGCTGATTTCTCTTGAATACTAAAATCCTAGAAATAATAAGTACACTGTGCTCAAAACTACTAAAAATAGACATTATGACCCTTGGTCTAATGCTCATAGTTGGGCTAGTCCTTACTTACTAGATTGGACGTCAAATGTATATTTGGTTTCCTGTGCGTTTATAATTGTAGCCGAGAGAGGTTCATCAAAAAGTAGATACCATACACCCGTCACGGCATTGTTGTTAATTTAACAACTGGTTTTAATTTTAATTTTAAACACGGTGCTAACTTTTCGTAACAAGTTTCACTTGCTAAAAGAAAACAACACTTTGAATGTAAATCAGTATTCTGCATGTCATTATTTTTTGTGTTCATGCTTTTGCAAAATAAATGTATTCCTCTGAACCTAAGAAAATCTGATGACTTTATTCAATAAGGGGTCAGGCAACGTTTTCAACATGTTCATGTTCATGCAAGTATACGACATGGGAGGGGGAAAAGGTGGATTATTCATCCACAACTTTAAGGTTGAATAAAATATTGATAGAACATAAAATGTTGTTCTGCTTAGATGTTGCTAGGACGTTAAACAACATACAAACAATACAATGTTGATGTTGACTATTTTGAAGAGGGGATGGGAGGGGTTGGAAAAGTAAGACTTTGTATATGACTGTTGAAAGTTGGAAACGTTGGACGACCCTCTACAGAATGGTCAGTACTGGACTAACCAGTTCTCGGCGTCTTCTAAGATGGCGCTAGTGTCGTTGTCGGTTCGCTGGCTCACCGTATGTAGGTCACCACCAGACTGCATTGATGACGTCAGCTGTTCGATGGTCCGCTCCCTAATCAGGTATCAGCACACAAAATAAGCACACTATGTGATGCAGTGATTCACTACTTATCCACTACTGATTTAGCAGGCTATAAATAAACCTGTATCATGATACATGGTATGCAGGTATTGCAGGTACTGCAATACCTCAGGGAGTTTGACGCCCCTGCCCTGCAGAGTTGTAAACTACTGCCTTGTGGTACAGGTTCTTGACAGAACCGAAGGCTAAGGGAGCAAACCCTAAACAGAAAACCATGGCAATGTGGCAGCATTAAGGGCGGTTGATGTATGGAACTCCCAACATCTCCCAACCAGTCACTGCAGGGACAAATAGTTTTGCGCCTGTCTGGACATGTTCTTGCCGGTGTGAAACCTCTATTTGCTCCCCGAGAGAGTGCCGCTGGTAACTTGCAAAAGTGAGCAGCACTTCAACACTTTTGCAGGCAGCTTTCATGAAATGAAAAAAAGAATCTCCGGTGGACTGGACACCTCATGAGGATGTCATCAGACAGGCTACCAAAGCAGATCCTCTATTCTCAACTGTCTTCTGGTTACAGAAAGAGAGGGCGCCCACGTCTCCAGTTCAAGGATACCATCAAGAGAAACCTGAAGCTGAGAGACATTAAGACCGACTCATGGACATCACTCTCACATCAGAGAGCTAAATGGAGAGCGGCAGTCAAGTAATGAAAGCAGTCTTTGTTGCATCGCGACCGACAGCATGATCATGATCATGATGGTCAGGGCTCCTTGTATTCATTCCCACGCGGTCACCATGTGTATACAGACGAGGCTCAATGTCACTTAAATTTGGTTGGTTGGTTGTTGGAGTTTTACATCCTGGCAACATTTAAGATCATAACAGGATGGTACCGACTTGTGACAGTGCACAGTCATGGTGATTTTATAGTGCTGCCTCACTGGGAAATACAGGCCGCCACTCAGTCACATTATCCTGACACTCAGCTAACCAGTCCTTGCCTATCCTATTAATGCCGAGCACCAGGCTAGGAAGCGACAAGTATCAATTTTATAAGTCATTGGTTTGACTCGACCGGGAAGCAAACTCCCGATCTCCTACATGCGATACCCGCGCTCTTAACTTTGGTGATGAGATGAGAACCGGTGTTTTCAATGTGATATTGATCGCATTGAAATTTATAATTTAGACAATAACTGACTAGCATTTGAAAAACACTACCCAACAATATTGTAGATTTAAGATTTTGTTGTTGTTTTGCATCCTATCAACAACTAAGCACAGACAGAACGGGGTAGATTTAAGGTTTTATGCAACTAAATATTGAGTGTTATTCAGTGATTACATTCAGTACAATTGAAAATAACATGACTGACTGGCAATTCAATTTATAACTAATGAAAAGTTTGAATTGGTTTTACCGGGGTTAATGGCGGAGGGTAATTCCCTCAAAGCAAACATGAATTACTCAATTTTCTTTTCATCAAGAAACCTAAATAATTTCAACCGATTGGAATCGTGCTGATTGACACATTTTTGCAACTTTGTTTCAGAACCCATATTAAGAAGATCATTTTTCAAAACTTTGTAGAGATGGGGAACTACACCTGTGGTGTAATGCTAGCGCTGATCAATATCTGAAAATCGAGAAATATTCATGTTTGCAAGACGGTTTTTGTTTGTGTGATTCTTTGGATGGTTTTTAAAAAACATTTGTTGATTAAGGCGAGTAAATGCTAATTACAGCCAATTGATCTTCCTCA
Source organism: Branchipolynoe longqiensis (assembly GCA_030323885.1). Classification (NCBI taxonomy): domain Eukaryota; kingdom Metazoa; phylum Annelida; class Polychaeta; order Phyllodocida; family Polynoidae; genus Branchipolynoe; species Branchipolynoe longqiensis. The sequence goes on from CM059188.1 coordinate 29,442,152, forward strand.
ATCCACTTCATTTCAGCCCCGATGGCGTCTGTCACTTTTTTTGCGCCTGAACCCTCCATTAATCTAGGTCAGTGTTTTGGTTTAGAAAGTTTGATGCTTTCATTATTACCCTTTTTCTCCACCCCCGCACTGCCCCGCCCGCCCCCCCCCCCCCCTCCTTGCTCCTCCACCTCCCCCCCCCCATGATGCCTCCGACCATTACCTAACTGAAAGCCAACTCCCAGCCGGATGGGACCGCCTTTGGCATTGCCCATACAGTGCTGCAGATTTGCAGCCTTTAGCGCGCCAACGTGACTGAAAACTCCCCCAAAACAAAGGCTTTGATCAGACTATGCACAGGTCGAGTCAAACCAATGACTTAAAAATGTATACTTGTCGCTTCCTAGCCAGGCGCTCTGCATTATTAGGATAGGGCAAGGACTGGTGTGATCAGTGTCAGGATAATGTGACTGAGTGGGATACCAGGTCATGGTGCCAGTGGCCTGGTTTCCCAGTGGGACAACACTATAAAGTCACTATGAGTGTTCACTGTCACAAGTCGGTACCAGTCCTGATATGATCTTAGATGTTGCTAGGACGTAAAACAACAACAACAAACACAAGTAATGTCCTCCATACCTACCCATTGTCCCAACCGCTCACTCCTGCCCGACTCACCTGACCTCCACCTCCTTCCGGGTGTCCTCCAGGCGGGCCTCCAGGTGCTCTATCGCCTGGTCTTTCACCTGGATCACCTCCAGCAGCTTCTGCAGCTCAGTGCGCATGTTCGTCAACTCGCTGCTAACGTCATCCAGCGATTGCTGCGCGCGCATCAATAGTGTGAAAATTAGTTAGGTGTTTGGTTAGGTGTTTAGTCAGGTATTTAGTTAGGTATTTAGTTAGGTCCTTGGTTAAATATTTAGTTACGTATTTAGTCATGTAGGTAGTCAAGGATTTAGTCAGGTTCTTCGCCAGGTGCTCAGGTCCTTAGTCAGGAACTTAGTCAGGAACTTAGTCAGGTACTTAAGCAAGTGCTTAGTCAGGTATTTAATCAGGTACTTAGTCAGGTACTTCGTCATGTACTTAGTCAGGTAGTTAGTCAGGTACTTAGTCAGGTACTTAGTAAGGTACTTAGTCAGTTATTTAATCAGGTACTTAGTCAGGTACTTAGTCAGGTAATTAGTCATGTACATAGTCAGGTAATTAGTCAGGTGATTAGTCAGGTACTTAGTCAGGTGTTTAGTCAGGTATTTAATCGGGTACTTAGTCAGGTACTTAGTCATGTACATAGTCATGTACTTAGTCAGGTGTTTAGTCAAGTACTTAGTCAGGTACTTAATCAGGTATTTAGTCAGGTACTTAGTCAGGTACTTAGTCAGGTGCTTAGTCAGGTACTTACTCATGTACTTAGTCAGGTACTAAATCAGGTACTTAATCAGATGTTTAGTCAGGTACTTAGTCAGGTACTTAGTCAAGTACTAAGTCAGGTGTTTAGTCAGGTACTTAATTGGGTCCTTAGTCAGGTAAATCAGGTACTTAGTCAGATACTTAATCGGGTACTTAGTCAGGTATTTAGTTAGAGATTTAGTTAGGGATTTAGTGAGGTCTTAGGTATTTAGTAGGGTGTCGAGCGTTCACTTGGCCACGGTGGAAAGTTGAATCTAATATATATAATATTATGTAATATAATATTATATTCATATATGTATAGAATATACCACATACTTTAACAATAATAAAATAGCCTATGTTCCCCCACTTCTTTATTCAACAGTCAACAATGACGACAACAAACATGAACTCACAGGACAGTACACGTCAGCAACTAGTACTGTACTGTCCATATTGCTAAGGGAAATCCTACATGTAGCCCATACTGGCTTAGTGGCCGAGCAATCCGTAAACAAACAAAAAAGATCTCCCTAACTATTAGTAGGATCCCGATTATAAGGGTAAAATAGACTTTCACCCTCTAAAATATATCAAATATATGTAAAAGAATTGTTGCACCTTCCTTTTGTACCATACATATATATATCATCATCATCATGCTGCCGGTCGCGATGCGACAAAGACTGCTTTCATTACTTGACTGCTGCTCTCCATTTAGCTCTCTGCTGTGAGAGTGATGTCCATGAGTCAGTTTTAACATCTCTCAGCTTCAGGTTTCATACATATATAGGTATATATATATATATATATATATATACATATATATATATATATATGTATAGTGTTAACTAAGTGTGTATACACAACTCACTTCAATATATGACAACAATAACAAGTACAATCGCTATATGAAAATACAAGACAGATATGCCGTGTGTGTACTCGTGTTGCCAAGATATATTTGCAACTTAAATATTAATAAAGGAAAGGAGGAAATATTAATTCCTCAGTTGTTTTTTTTTGCCAGTAGTATTTTTCTTTTTTAAATAGAAAATACCAATTTTATCATATTGCTAGCAAACCTGTAAGATAGCAAAGTTACACCATACATGAGGTGTTGCTTTGCTAAAGTTGTCACATAGCTTCATCAGTACTCTTAAATTGCGATAGCGTAATGCCCGGCACACACCTCCCGTATACGATTCACGCACTAAATCTGACTGCGTTTCACAACCCGACCCGTCCCGTTTGGCGACGTAAAATTGGTCGATTCATTTTTCGAATGTCTTGGGATTCGCGTTTTAAGCACTAAAACTGAGTTTTAAGTCGCGAATCGCAATGCTCTGGTGTGCTACGGGGGCACACACCTAACGACTAAAACTAAAACTTAATCGCGAGACGGCCAGTTTTAGGTCGTATACGGGAGGTGTGTGCCGGGTTTAAGTAAATCAAAGACTTGGGTGGCATGAGTTTGCTTGCTTGTTGGAGGGTCTGACATGACTGCGGTGGCAGGGGGGACAGTTGGAGAAGCTCAGAAAATAAACAATGCTAGTTAGTGTCTTAATCTGATTGATTGGTTGTTGAAAGTTTTCACGCTTCCCATGTGGAAGGTCGGGAGTTCGAATCCCAGCCGAGTCAAACCAATAGCTTACAAAGTTGATATGTGTCACTACCTAGCCTATCGCTTGCCATTACTAGGATAGGGCAAGGACTGCTTAGCTCAGTGTCAGGATAAAGTGACCAAGTGGGATATTGAGTCATGGTGCTGGCGGCCTGGAGCAGCACTATAAAGTCGCTGTGAGTGCGCACTGTCACAAGTCAGTGCCCATCCTGATAAGACTGTAGATGTTGCTCGGATATAGAACTCCAACAAACTAACAAACTATAGGACCCAGAAAAGTCAATGGAGGTATTGATTTTTTTTAGCGCACAAAAAGAAGTAGGTCAACCAACGACACACAGACAGGAGACATGTTGGGCTTACCCGTATCTTAGAGGGCTTCTTGGTTTTTTCATCCTCAAGTTCCTAAATATAGCGTGCATGAGAAGAAATGGAACATGTTGGTCTTAGGCCAAAGGTGCGCATTGAGGTCAGGCATTCATGATTCACTGCGCATCAAAATCCGCGCATATTCTATCCCAATGGTAAAAAATATATAAATGCTAAGAAAGATAAATACTCCATTGACATCGAAACCCCTCAGTTTCCATACGAGTAAGATTTTTTTATACGAATAATATAATTTCATAATATTGTTCTATAGCGTAATGTCCCAGCCTATATTTACTGTTCTACAGAACGCGGATGCACATGAATGCCGGACCTTAAATCTGAAAAGTCCAATGGAAGCATCAAGTGTTCAAAACCAAAATCATTAACTTAAATTTGATCTTAGATACTGATGCACTTATTAAACATTTATTGCTGCATAGAGGAGATACTAAGTAAATTTAATAGAACCCGTCACTGCTTAAGCCTATGGTAGGCACCATGAAGATGATGGTGGTGGTGGTGGTGGTGGTGGTGATGCTGATGGTGATGGTGATGAACACGATGAACATGATGATGAGAAACAAGATGATGAACATGATGTTGATTAACATGATGATTAACATGACGAACATGATGAACATGATGATGAGTAACAAGATGATGAACATGATGTTGATGAACATGATGATTAACATGATGAACATGATGATGAGCATGATGATGAGTAACAAGATGATGAAGATGTTGATTAACATGATGATTAACATGGTGAATATGGTGATGAACGTGATGACGATTAACATAATGATGATGAACATGATGATTAAACATGATGAGGAACATGGTGATGATTAACATCATGATGATTAACATCATGATGATAATAGCAAAGACTTAACTATCGAGACACCAATATAATTGACTAAATTGTGGCATTGTGGCGCTCTCAGGGAGAGGGGTGGGTGAATTAAATGGTGGCACTAATACAATGGTGAGGCGCTAGGTGGCGTCGTGAATGGGTTAACCCAATGCATAGTGTTTGAAATTACGTGGTCTATATAAACATGTCTCCTGAGAAAGAAGTCACAAAGAACAAGGGCTGGAGCAAATTGCTTCTCGTAACCTCAGCACAAATTTGTATTCCTTATAGCGAGCATGTGCAAAAAGCTAACGCCACTCCCAAAGCCTCTGTCTGATCATACCGGACGCGGTGGCCCAATAGATAGAGCGTAGGATTCCCATGCGGAAGGTCGGGAGTTGGAATCCCAGCCGAGTCATACCAATGACTTACAAAATTGATACTTGCTGGGAGCTAGCCTGGCATTCGGCATTGGTCGTAATGCTTGCATTGCGCTTGATTCGCAGTGGAGGAGGAGTACCCCCCTCTCTACCTCCCCCCAGCCCGCGACCGTTGCATTGCGTAACCCCCCCCCTCTCTCTCTCTCTCCCTTATAACCCAGCCTCGCTGCCCTCTCTCGCCACTCACCCTCCTTCCCCTGCCAGACGCACTCCTCCCTTTCTTCTACACCCACCCACCCAAACTACACTCCTTCTACCCTCTAGGGCGGAGGGCTCTTCGGGGCCGCTCCCCTAAAAGACTGACATTATCCTGCACTTTATTTATATTTATCATTGTACATACACCCCCCCCCCACATTGTACATTGCCCCCCCCCCCCACTTTACAAAATAAAGTGTGCTTTTCTCCACTCCTGCCTTGGTCTTCCTCCTTCGCTGTGCATCACTAGGATATGGCAAGGACTGGTTAGCTCAGCATCAGGATAATGTGACTGAGTGGGATTATTGGGTTATGGTGCCAGTGGCCTGATCGCCCAGTGGGGCAGCAGTATAAAGTCCCCATGAGTGCACACTGTCACAATGTCTAGATCTGTCCTGATATGACCAAGGATGTTGCTAGGATGTAAAACCCCTAAAAACAAACAAGCCTGCCTGATCACAGAATACTCCAGCTTCGAAAACCAAGGAAATCTCGTGGGGCTGCGAGCTCGGGGCATATTATACCGGCCTGAATCAATTTTATTGAGAGAAGGAATCTGAACTGTCATTGCAATCTTTTCAAAATATAACTCCATACAAAGAATTGTGTCATTTTTGTAATTTCTATTTGGTTCTTTGTTACATGTGTTAATAAAGCAGGGGGGTAATTGTAACTGTGGATACTTGGCCTTCCTAATAACACTGCTACTTGCTCTATCCTAGCACCAGGCTAGGTACAGTAGTGTCAAGTATAAATATGTATGTCATTATATTACTTTGACTCAGTGGGGGTTTCAAAGCTGGGGTTCAAATCCCACGCTAGTCACATGAGAAGTAAATGCTCAACTCAATTGGCCGTCCCATCTGAATGTTCAAAGGAGAAGCCAGTGGGCAAAGTCTTTCCACTTATTTCATTAAAGGCTTATGTGGGTTAGGTTGTTTTTTTCCCACGCATTTCTGGTCTGAGATTCTTAGAAATATATCTCACAATCCCAATCGTTGCAATACTTGTGTTTCGGCATCTAGTTCAAGGTAGCTGGGGAAAGCCCTGCCATAAGTTAATTGCAACATATTGTCAACCTATGGAGAACCCCACCTATTGTAATGAAGCTCTACAACTGCACCTACATTAATGGAGCTCTAGAGATCCACCTATATTAATGGATCTGTAGAACTCCACCAATATTAATGGATCATCTAGAACTTTACCTATGTTTATGGAGCTCTAGAACTCCCTCTATATTAATGGATCTGTAGAATGGCACCTATAATAAATATTCAGGGATGAAAGTGGTCTCCGAGGAAAAAAGCGGAAATGCGGATATTCTCCATAGGTTTAGCATTGTCAGGGAATCACAGAAAATTTCGGGAAGTCAGGTTTGATATATATTGGTATACGCTGATAGTGGTGCACCGTTTGAAGCATGTATTAGTAATATACGCTGATAGTGCTGCAGCGTGTGAAGCATTTATTAGTCGTATACGCTGATAGTGCTGCGATGTCTGCACCACATATTAGTATACGCTGATGGTGCTGCGGGATTGAAAAATCCCGGAAATCCGCGAAATCGCGGAGATCTTTCATCCCTCATTAACAGGGATGAAAGTGGTCTCCGGGAAAAAAAGCGGAAATGCTGATATTCTCCCATAGGCTTAGCATTGTCAGTAAATCGCTGAAAATTCCCGGAACTCGGGTTTCATACATAGTGGTATACACTGATAGTGCTGCGGCGTTTGAAGCATGTATTAGTAGTATACGCTGATAGTACTGCACCGTCTGAAGCATGTATTAGTAGTATACGCTGACCCTGCTGTGGCATTTGAAGCCATTAGTAGCATATGCTGCTAGTGCTGCGGCGTTTGCACCACATATTAGTATACGCTGATGGTGCTGCAGCGTGAAACAATGTATTGGTTGGTTGGTTGTTGGAGTTTTACATCCTGAAAACATCTAAGGTCATATCAGGACGGGTGCAATGTATTAGTATACACTTATAGCTACAGGAAAAATCCCGGAAATCCGCGAAATCGCGGAGATCTTTCATCCCTGATCAATGTAGCTCTAGGCCTTTAACTATATTAATGGATCTCCAGACCTTTACCGATATTAAAGTCGCTTCAAAACTCGCTCTATATTAATGGATCTCTAGAACTCCACCTATATTACTGTAGCTCTAGAACCATCTATCTTAATTAGCTCTATAATTTTACCTATATTAAAGTGGTTTCAAAACTACATCTATATTAATGGATCTCTAGAATGCCACCTATATTAATAGATCTCTAGAACATGACCTTATATTAATAGATCTCTAGATCATTACCTATATTAATAGATCGGTTGAATGCCATCTGTATTAATGGAGCTCTAAAACTCAACCTATATTAATGGAGCTCTGAGACGCCACCTCCATTACCGAATCTCTACAGCAGGGTACATCATGCACTCCTACTGGCAGCATGTTTTCTTTATACACATAAATCGCTATATTAATAACAAAAAATAGCATTTAAGATTAGCCTAAAGCTGCATAATCCGATAAAAGCATAACATTTCCAAAAACAAAACACTTATCTAGATTAAATCCTATATATCCAAGTTAGACACTAGTACATGAAGAATTGCGTTGATGCCTAGAAGGTAACACTAATGTAGACTATATACCTTTAAATAAGAAATAATTCCTGCATGTGAGTGCAAGAATTTGATATGACTGCCAGGGCTTTAAAAACTAATCATAGTACACAGAAGGTAACACAGTATTGAGTTGCTCACCTCCCTGAGTGACGTAATGAGCTGCTCCTGCTTGACCTGCTTTCTCCGGGACTCCTCGAGCTCTGATGTCATCTGCGCCACCTTCACCTCCAGGATGGCCACCTGCTCCCTGTCCCGCATACTGGAGTTGTTTGTGTGTGGGGGGGGCGATAATAGGGAGTCAATAGAAATAAGCTCGAACTCAAGGATGACTGTCGACTCCAACAAAATACAAACAAACTAAAACATGAAAAGCCGGACGCGGTGGCCGACTGGGTAGAGCACAGGCTTCCCGTGCGGAAGGTATGGAGTTCGAATCCCAGCCGAGTCAATCTAATGATTTAGAAAATCGATAGTTGTTGCTACCTAGAATAGTGCTCCGCATTATTAGGAGAGGACAAGGACTGGTTAGAACAGTGTCAGGATAATGTAGGTGTGTGGGATGTTGGGTCATATTGCCAGTGTCCTGGTCTCCCAGCGCACAGAAATATAGGCATTCGGGAGAAGGTTAAAGGTGCATAGTCCGATAGTTTTGGATTTCCGCCATTTTTCTCAGATAAATATTTTAGATTAATCATTATTAGTGGCTTTACTTTAGTGTGAAGTAACTTTCTTTCTTTTTTTTAACTTTTGAGATATTTGAAGTGCAAACATTTAAAATTAGTTTTGGCAAGCATGCCAAAACTCTGACACTATAGACTTCTGCAGTAACGGGTTCTATTAAATTGACTCAGTATTCCCTTCTATGCAGAAACAAATGTTTAATAAATACACCAGTATCTAAGTTAGATATGTAGAATCAGATCTAGATAATTGTTTTGGTTTTGAAAATGTGATACTTCATCGGACTATGTGGCTTTAAGGTTGCATGGTCCAATGAAACATAATTTGATCAAAATTAAAGCATTTCCCTACATTATTTCCTATATCTCCAATTTAGATACTGGTGCATTAACTCATTATTTGGGACAGCTTAGAAATGATAATCAGTGAATTTATTATACTATCCCCTTGGCCACTTACTCTGAGAAAACCAGTATCTAGGGCCCTCAATAATAAATTAGGTCAATTTCATTACCTTTTTAGCATTGCCCTGATTTTAACTATCACGTGTAGCTGGCTACATTTGTAGAACAGCTTAAATAATGTGGCCATCATGTGGGTCATAGCAACAAATGTTTCAGAAAGCTTGTCACAAATAATTGTGGTTTTTTTTCAGTTCAAATTACTCCAAAGTTAGCCACTTTTCATCAAAGTTACACAGTACTAATAAATAGTAGGTTATAATTGTCAACCTGATATATTTATCTCAAAACTAAGGGAAAATTCATTAAGCTATGCAACTTTAATCTCTGAATTTGCACACGGCACACTCGATGGTATTCATTATGGGCTTTGCTGAAACAGTCTATTTACCTAATCACAGGGTCCATACTCCTGTGAAGATATGGAATTAAAGACTTTTCAAAGCTGTTTTTGATAGGAATTCAGGACTATTTTCATTTGGATTCTAGGAAAAAAACAACAATGCGAATGCCAATTTCGGACTAATTTAAGTCAGTGGGGAGAGTTTAATGGCATTCAAGACTTTTCAAGACTAGGCCTAATTACCAAACATAGGTTGAATTCATGGATTTTTAAGGCCTCGAAATGGCGCAAATGAAGTTAAAGACTTTCCAGGCCCCATACGGACCCTGTACACATGTTTACGCTGCTTGTGGCAGGCAACAGGTATAGTTGTGTTCCCGCCTCCATCACCTAATGGGGGCCACGCCCTAGTCCACCTGTCTCTACACTTCTACCTGTCCAGGACGTCCTCAGATAACCGTTTTTTGGTAATTGGAATTTTCCATCCTTGCAACATCTAAGATCATATCAGAACAGATACCTACTTATGACAGTGCACACTCATGGTGATTTTATAGTGCTGCCCCATTGGGAGACCAGGCCACCAGCACCATGACCAGATTTCCCACTCAATCACATTATCCTGATACTGAGCCAACCAGTCCTTGTGCTATCCTATTAATGCCGAACGCCAGGCCAGGAAGTTACAAGTATCAATTTTATAAGTCATTGGTTTGACTCGACTGGAATTCGAACTCCGATCTCCCGCACGGGAATCATGCACTCTACCGATTCGGCCACCACGCCCATCTCTCTCTCTCTCTTTATATATATATATATAATATAAAATTTCATATATAATATAAATTGCATGTACATTTATGGTGGGGTGGGCCTTGGAATATATATATATATATATATATATACATATTGCATGTACATATATATATAATGTACATGCAATATACGTTGCATTTGTATATATATATATATATATATATATATATATATATATATATGTGTACATGCAAGAACAAAATCCTCCGGTGCGACTGACATGTCGACCAGGTGGAGGGGAGGGGGAGTGAGCGCAGGAGGTGCCACCGGTCAAGTGGCATTGTACAATGGCATTCTTAATACCCCTGTCACACTATGACGTAACGAGCCAACGTGAGCCTAACGTGATGATTTTTCGTCATTACGTTGCCGTATGTTGGGTTACGTTATGATGACGTCATAATGACGTTAGAGTGACGTCGAGCTACGTCATGTTACGTCGTGTTACATCGGCGCGCGTCGAGGTTTTGAACCTGTTCAAAACTTTCGACGTATCTCGACGTGAAGCCGTTACGTCGGGATGACGTGACAATGACGTTAGGTAGACGTTCCGCGATCGTTATAGCAGCGTAAATGACGTTAGAGTCACGTTATGTCACATCAGACCGACGGCCCGGGTGGGAGCAACGTGTGGGCAGCGTTTTGCACGTTACGGTCACATTACGGTCACGTTACGGTCATGTTACGGTCACATTACGGTCACGTTACGGTCACGTTACGGTCACGTTACGGTCACGTTACGGTCACATTACGGTCGCGTTACGGTCACGTTACGTTCACGTCACACCCGTTACGGCGACGTTACGCTCACGTTACACTAACGCCCGGTCACGTCGCCAATTACCCCTCCCCTCTAACGTTGTCACGTTACAGCTAACGTCACGACGTACACCGACGTTACTTTCACGTTACGCTCACGTCAACTACGCGGCATTCACGTCCACAATTTGCATATTACGCCGATAACTTCGACGTGATATCATTATTTTCACGTTGTGGTTACGCTGACGTAGTCACGTCGTAGTGTGACAGGGCCATAAGGAGAATAACAATGGTATCAAGTAATATAATAATATAGTATAACAAGGAAACAATTCCCTTCGTATTTTTATACTCACATAATACGTTATACACCATATATATATATATATATATATATATATATATATATATATATATATATATATATGTATTGCCTTAGGGGTGATGAAAATGGGAAATATTGCGCCTAGAGCAGGACTCGAGCCCACATCGCTTTGCATTCCGGGCCAGTGTGCTAACCATTACACCACCTAGGCTGCCTGATGTCACCACAATACCCACGCCTACCTTTCTATGCGGCTCCTTGCCTGGGAGGTCAGTGCAGACCACTACAGTATTTTATCAAATTTCATATATAATATAAATTGCATGTACATTTTTTGAGAGTGAGGAGTGATAGTACGCCTCGATCCTGTTCAGCAGTATCCATCCACCCCAACTACCTCTACAGGTTCTCTTCCCACCACCCCGCCTCCCGCCCACCACCCCGCCTCCAGCCTCCCGCCTCCCGCCCACCACCCCGCCTCCCGCCTCCCGCCCACCACCCCGCCCTACGGTCAATGTCCTCACCCCCTTCCTCACTTGTCTGTCTGTTTCATCATCACCCACCCCAGCTGTCTCAACAGTGTAGGCGCCCACCTACTCCTCCAACCTGCCCCGGTACGCCCCGCCCCGCCGCCTGCCCCGACTCCCTCTGTATCCCCTCCTCCCTGACCCCCCCCCCCCCCCCCACCTCTCCTCTCCAGCCCTGCCCCGGGCCAAGGCCCACCCCGCCGTCTTTTCTAGCTCCCTCCGTATCCCCAGGCCTGCCCCGCCACCTGCCCATCCCTCCCTGCTCCTCATCTGCTCCAGGCCCCCCTCACCCGCCTACCGGCTCCCTCTCCCGTCCCTCCGGTCCTCACCTGCCCCGCCCCCGCCCCCCACCCCGACTCCCTATCCTTCCCCTCCCCGTTCCTCACCTTCCCCGGACCCGTCCCACCCCGGTCCTCACCTGCCCCGGGCGCGCCCCGCCGCCTGCTCCGCCTGCCGCTGCAGCCCGTCGGCCCGCTCCTCCAGGCGCAGTTTGCTGTTCTCGGCGAGTACCAAGTCGCGCTTCACCAGGTCGAGGCGCTTCTCGGCCGCCTCCTGCAGCCTGCGGGCCGCCAACACCTCTTCTGTGCGGGAACCAGGGGAGAAGGGGTGTTAGTGGGGGAGGGAGTGGGTTGGTGGGTAAGTGAGTGGATGGGTGAGTGGGTGAGTGAGTTGGTGAGAGAGTGGGTGAGTGAGTGAGTGGGGAGTGAGGGAGGGAGTGAGTGGGTGTGTAGGTGAGTGGGTGGATGAGTGAGTGAGTGAGGGGATGAGGGAGTGAGTGAGTCAGTGAGTGGGTGAGTGAGTCAATGAATGCGTGAGTGAGTCAGTGAGTGAGTGGGTGAGTGAGTTGGTGAGAGAGTGGGTGAGTGAGTTGGTGAGAGAGTCGGTGAGTGAGTTGGTGAGAGAGTCGGTGAGTGAGTGGGGAGTGAGGGAGTGAGTGAGTGTGTAGGTGAGCGGGTGAGCGAGTAGGTGAGGGAGTGGGTGAGTCAGGGAGTGAGCGAATGAATGTGTGAGTGAGTCAGTGAGTGTGTGAGTGAGTTAGTGGGTAAGTGGGTGAGTCAGTTGGTGAGAGAGTGGGTGGGTGAGTGAGGGAATGAGGGAGTGAGTCAGTGGGTGTGTAGGTGAGTGGGTGAGTGAGTGGGTGGGTGAGTGGGTGAGTCAGGGAGTGAGCCAATGAATGTGTGAGTGAGTCAGTGGGTAAGTGGGTGAGTCAGTTGGTGAGAGTGGGTGGGTGAGTGAGTGGATGAGTGAGTCAATGAATGTGTGAGTCAATGAATGTGTGAGTGAGTGTGTGAGTGAGTGGGTAAGTGGGTGAGTGAGTGGGTGAGTGAGTGGGTGAGTGAGTGAGTGAGTGAGTGAGTGGGTGGGTGAGTGAGCCAGTCAGTCAATGAGCGAGTGGGGGAGTGAGTCAGTGACTGAATGAATGAGTCAGTCAATGATTCAGTTAGTTAGGGAATGAATAAATGTGTAAGTGAGTGAGTGTATGAGAGAATGACTTAGTCAGGTAGTAGGGAATAAATAAATGAGTGAGTGAGTGCGAGAGAGTGCGTGAGTGAGTCGGTCAGTCAGTCAATCAATGATTGTGTATATATGTATATTCCTCCAGTGTGTGTGGCGCAAGGGGTACAACCCGTATACAACTCTCCGACAGCTGGGTGGGGGGGGGGGGGGGATTCCACCAATGCGCCGATGGAGGAAGTAGCAAAGTATAAATGCTCCCCTAGCATTTATACTCGCATAATGCGTTATACATCACATAATATGTAAATGCATAGATCCTATAAGAAGAGTGAGCTGTTCAGCATTCTACTATTGTAGTTCGCTGACCAATTATATCATCAGCTGAATGACGTGACTGAAACCAAAGTTATTCAGAATACATTTGTAAAACTGAACTCTTTGCAAAACTATTCAGAATATATTTGTTCATGTAATAGTATTCCCATTTAAATTATGTTAGATACAATAAATGGTTTTATTCTTTTTTTTTTAAAGTGTGTTCAAAGTTATGTAATGAGATCAAACCAAATGCGTGTATGGGTAGGTAGGAGTTTGGGATGCGGGGATGGGTGGATGAGAGGGTGGGTGGATGGGGGTTTGGGATGCGTGTATGGGTGGATGGGAGGGTGGGTGGGGGTTTGGGGGTGGGGAAGGACTCACCACACTGGGAGGTGCTCTGCTCGACCTTCACCTTGGTGTAGTGCTGCTGGATCCGTTCCTGTAGCCGGAACCTGCTACCCTCCTCCGGGGTGGCACGAGCACTGTCAGGCCTGAGGAAACAGCAAAGACCGCTCCTATTTCTCAAACAGTAAACCATGCTATTTTTATTAATAAATCCTCACCATGTCTGCACTAGACTGTGGCTCACAGGCCTGAGAACTCGCTACTGCTTCTCATATGGGATGTGGCCGTCCTGAGATGTTCCCAGGACGTAACGCTCCAACAACCATGTAGGATGTTGTAGCATCTGGCCGTCCTGAGATGTTGCCAGGACATAAAGCTCCAACAACCATGTAGGATGTTGTAGCATCCATCCTTAGGCTCAGTCAAACTGAAGACTTGCAAGATTTATACCCGTCACTAACCTTGTCTGGTGCATGGCATTGATAGAAGTTGATTGCTAATTGATTGATTGATTGCTGATGGTTTAATGCCGTGTCAGAAACAAGGGCCTTATTCATGGTGAAAACCTGGTGTTATTTATTCTGTCAGTCTTGTTCATCACATACATTCACACGCCTATATTGAAATTTAGACGAAACTCCCAAATGTTCAGTTCTGTGTCAAACCAAAGAAGACTTAAAAGATTGGTAGTGATACTTGTCGCTCACCTTGTTTGGTGCATGTCATTTCTAGGAGAGGATGATTGCTGATTGATTTTATTGCTGATTGATTTTATTGCTGATGGTTCAATGCCATGTCGGCAGCAAGAGCCATATTCATGGTGACAACTTAGTAGTATCTATTCTGTCAGGCTTATCAATCATATTCACATGCATATAGATTGAAATTTAGACGAAACTCTCAAATGGTCTGGGTCAAGTGACAGTAAAAAATCCATCTCTAAAACAAGTTTTAAATGATTAAACTTGTGTTAACTGACAGTGTAATCTAACTCACAAAACAGAATCAAAATTTCAGTATGCGATATAGTCCAGTTATTTTTAGGAACTCGTTAAGATTGGTGTATGTGTTACGTTGGTAAAGAGGTCTTGGAAGCTATTTACATTAAAACAGTGTTGACACAAAGCCATGAACTCTATGCACTCGAGCAGAATGTGTCCGAGTGTTAAGGGGCTGTCACATTACAACGTATGCCGATGTATGTGATATTTGCCAGCTATGTTGGGATATGTCATTATACATTACGCATGATTTAGGTGCTCGTTGGTATATGTCAATGTACATCGACGTTCGTCGAGATACGGCGTTGCGTGTCAGGGAGTCGGCAAAGTTTTGTGCATGCACAAAACTTTCGACGTACAACAATGTGTAGATTTTACGTCGGCCATATGTTATGTATACGTTAGGCATATCTCGATGTACATTAGACATATGTTAGACAAACGTTGTTCACTACTTTGCACTATGTTGACCTACATTAAAGGCAGTGGGAATGTACAGTCCACATACTGACAATGTATGGATAATGTACGTCTAATGTATGTCTAACGTATGTCTAACATATGTCTAACATATGTCTAACGTACGTTTAACATTTCTCCAGCATGTCTTGATATATGTAACATATGAGGCGTAGTTCTGGTGATCGAATAACATATATTACGTTCACCGCGAACGTACCGTGAGCGTAATTCAAGCATTTTTCGACCAGAAGCACATTAGCCATACCTTGGTCATAGGCTATGTATACGGTATGTATACGTCCAATTTTGCCCCCCGTGCCAAAACCTTTGACACTTCTCGACTTAAAAAAGTGATTTTACGCATTGGCCGTGCGCTTGCGAGATGCGTTGTAATGTGACAGGGCCTTCAGTGGGCACTAGGAGAGGACAAGGACTGATCGGCGAAGTGGTGGGATAATCTCACTTGTCCCTGAGTTAAAGTGAGATCCAAATGTGTTTGCCAGTTGGGATGTTTTGTGCATGACAGTACTAAAACCTGATGCGGAAATACATTTGAAAATTATTAAATAATGATTATTCTTAACTGGCTTAAGGCTGCATAGTCCAATGAAATGTCAAATGTGCTAAACCAAAGTAATCACTTAGAATTTATTCTACATATCTAAATTAGATACTAATGCACTTATTAAGCATTTGTTGACACATAGAAGGGCATACTGAGTCAATTTAATAGAATCTGTTACTGCATAGGCCTGTGGTGTCAGAGTGTTGACGTGCTTGCAAAAAGTGTTTGCACTTAAAATATCTCACATCTTAGTCATTTAAAATAAAAGTTACTTCAAACTAAGCTAGGGTAGATTATAACAATCAATTTAATATATTTATCTCAGAAAAATGACAGAAACTCAAAACCATCGGACTATGCAACTTTAAATACATATTTTCTTAACTGTAAAGGCTAACTAAAAACACCACATTAAATTATATCATAGCTATGCCAATAAATATGACAGCGCAGCAGTGTAATAAATAATAAATAATAATAATAAAATATATATTTCCACATGATCAATGTACACACATATATATGTGCAACCATTCAATTTTATTGACACTTTACATCAATTTCTACTGTCAACACCTCTAAGAAGCCAATAAAAGCCAGTCCCCAACTGTTTTATAAAACTATTAAAATGATCAATTCAACAAAGTATTGCCCCACTGATTTCTAAACAAAACCAATGGCGTAGCTACATTGTCACATTATAAGTATGTAAGTATGTGCGAACAATTTCCCGCAGCATCAAACTTGTTCAATAAGAAATCTTGTACACCCCGAGTCGGTTCACACCTGTTGGTGACTGAGTCTCCGCTGCCGATATAGTCACACCTCTTTAGACACATCCAGCCAGGCCAACAAATTCACACCTCTCGCCATCCCGCCGTGGCGCAATGTCAACGCGCCGCCGCCCGCCCAGTACCCTCGGCCCCCGACAGGGCGGGGCCACCGACGGCGTGATGTGACGTCATGCTACGTGGCGCGGCGTGGCCTGGTGTGGCGTGAGTGACTCTCTCGCCACCTCAGAAGCACCCAACCGAGACACACTACCCTTGGGACTGGGTGAGGGTATGTAACCTGTCATCTGTAAGCTGATCGTGTCTCCCTGGTAATGTGGGAAACAGAGCGACACTGCACGGTAGGGAAGGTGTGTGTGTGTGGGGGGGGGGGGGGGGGGGGGGGGGGGGGCGAGGAGATATTTGTGTCAAAACCACTGGTATAATATGGCAGCGTGTTGGAAGGATCCAGCATACCTCCCTTCAACCTAACCCACCTACATTTACACCAGCCCACAGCACAAGCACCGCGTTCCCAGCAGGACTCCCCTTCCATTCACACACACAAAGAACGAGAGATACACAGAGAGTCAGAGAGACAGAGGGGAGAGAGAGGGAGAGAGAACAAAAACAAAAATCACTATGAAGGTCAACACAGCACAGCATCCCACTGTCATCAACGCTGCCCCGCCCGCCAACCACGGCCTCCTGGAGGGCCGGGTGCACAAGTCGTGCGACCAGCTCGAGATGATCAACCGGAAGTTGGTGGGGCTGCGCCTCCGCCACCAGAGGGCGTCTCGGCGCGGGCAGCAGCAGTTCTCGCGGAGTCTCGCCATGCAGCTGAGCGTCTATGAGGCGACGTACGCGGTGTTCTACTCGTACACTGCCCGCCAGGCCCACCAGCTGGCGCTGCGACAGGGACAGGGGGCCACTTCCGCTTCCGCCTGATGTCACGTGACCACGATCACCACGCCGTGGTTGTTGTTGTTGTTTTACGCACAGGGCTCTTGTCAGGGCCACTCACTCTCAGAAAAGTTTGCTCCGATCGATCTTTTTGTTGTTGTTATGCCCTGGTTTATTGTTCGTGAGTGGTTTTGTGTGTATGATGCTGTACGCTGTCATTTCCAGTAGTCTTCACTTGAAAGGTTAGTTGGGTGGTTGTTGGAGTTTTACATCCTGACAACATCTAAGGTCATATCAGGACGGGCACTGACTTGTGACAATGCGCACTCATGGCGACTTTACAATGCTGCCCCTCTGGGAAATCAGGCCACCAGAACCATGAACCAATATCCCAGTCATTCAAATCCTCACATTGAGCTAACCAGTCCTTGCCCTGTCCTATTAATGCTGAGCACCAGGCTAGGTAGCGACAAGTATCAATTTTGTAAGTCATTGGTTTGACTCGACCGGCAATCGAACTCCCGACCTTCCGCACGCGAAGCCTGCGCTGTACCGATTCGGCCATCGCCTCCGGTGCACTTTAAGTTTAAAGGTGCATAGTTCGATGAAATCCTCAACTCTTCTAAATCAAAACGCTTACCTCGATTTGATCCTACATAACCAACTAAGATACTGGTGCATGCATTAAACAGCTATTGCTGCTTCATTTGATAGTACTTCCCCACGTGGTCACCAGGACCAGTATCCACTCAGTTCCAGTATCCTGATACTGAAAAAAACAATCCTTGTTCTATCCTATTAATTCCAAGCCTCAATCTATGTATCAACAAGTATCAATTCCGTTAAGCGGTTCCACATCAGTCGGGGTTCGAACCTAGCGCTCATACCGATTGGCAGCAGTACTTAACATAGGAATGGACATAGGGGAAATAGAGTAGGCTTAATGTATCAAATCGATGACCACCTTTTTTATATGTATTTGCAGAATACAGTATAACCCCGTTAAACCAAGCTCGGTTAAACCAAACCATCGGTTAATCCAAACTTTTTTTGGCCGCCTGGCAAAATACTACCATTTATCATATAACAAAATTGGTTAAACCAAAGTCGGTTAATCAAAACTATCGGTTAATCCAAACAAAATCGTCGTACCCCAGGCCACTTCCAGTAAGGTTAAAAGCAAACTTTCATGTGGTTATAAAGTCTGAGACTCCACCGACTTTTTTATATGATAAATGGTAGTATTTTGCCGGGCCACCGAAAAACATTTGGATTAACCGATCGTTTGGGTTAACCAAGCTTGGTTTCACGGGGTTATACTGTATATACATAAAAAAAAGAATAACCAAAGTATCCACATACATTGTGTGTTACACTCATAATGCACCCGCGTTTTTGCCAAAGCCAAGTCAAAGTCAAAGCCAAAGTTGGTTAAACCAATGATCGGTTAATCCAAACAAATTTCTAGGGGCCCTTCAAGTTTGTTTTAACGGGGTTATACTGCATATATATATACATTGCAGAATATGTTGAAAATAGCTTACTTTTGGAATTCTGAACGCTGTAGCATCTCTCCGTGTTTTTCTTTTATTGATGCATTTTCCTGTGAATAATAAATAAATCATGATGAAATAAAAGTTAACCATACAAAAGGTCACTGCAAGCTGGATAGACAAATTAATTTTAACACTGGTACATCAATCACCTGCCAGATGTGGATGTATCTTGCAATAGGAAGTTTTTTTTTTGTTAAAGAGTTTCATAATTATTCAGCTGGTTTTGAGTTTCTACCATATTTTGAGCACTCAGCTGATATCGGTAAGAAGCATTGGTAGATTGCTAGAGAATTCATGTGATTATGATGATGATCTTTCTACTGTTCGTCTGGAGCTCCCTGGTGCAATCAACTTAGATGTTGCTAGGACATATAACTCCAGCAAACAAGTAGAACAAAGTTAAGACCCATGCATTCATGCCTTGAAACGAAAAGTCAAGCTTGTTTTATTTAACGACACCTCTAGAGCGCATTGATTTTTGCATCATCAGCTATATGGGATGTCAAACATATGGTCATTCTGACATATTTCTTTGGAGGAAACCCACTGTTGTCACATAGGCTACTTTAAAGCCCCAGTCACACATAGCCGGACGAGCCCCGGATTTTGAGCCGGACCACCCACGGACCAACGGCCCGGAGTGTCCCAGACCGCCACGGATAATATCACTGTTTTTGTTGATTTTTGCCTCGCAGTCACACTTTCCCGGACGAGCCCCGTACCACCCCCGGACTGCCCCCGGACTGGGCCGGACCAGCCCCGGATGAGGCCAGACCAGCCCCGGACTGCCCTGGACCACCCCCGGACTATCCCAGATCACGCCCGGACTATCCCGGATCACCCCCGGTCTTACGGGGGCAGTCCGGGAGTGGTCCGTGGCTAGGCCGGGGGTAGTCCTGAATAGTCCCGGTCCACCCCGGACCACCCCCGAAATACCCGGACCACCCCCGGATCAGGCCGGATCAGGCCGGATTGAGCCCGGATCGCAAAATCCCCCGGACCGCCCCGGATGTTTTAAACATTTTAAAACATCCGGGGCTGAGCCCGGACGGCGCCGGACGAGCCACGGATCAGGCCAGATCAGGGGGTGTTGGCATGGATGAGCCACGGACGAGCCACGGATCACCCTGGACCACCCCAGATGGCGGTCCGGGGCTCGTCCGGGCCCTGATCCGGTTATGTGTGACTGGGGCTTAAGCAGCAAGCAATAAGCAGCAAGGGGGGTTTTATATGCACTTTTCAACAGACAGGAGAGCACATACCACAGCCTTTGATGAACCAGTTGTGGACCACCGGTTGGGACGGACTTTTTGTTTCTTGTTTGTTTGTTTGTTGTTGTTTCATGTCCTAGCAAAATCTAAGGTCATATCATGACGGGTACCGACTTGCGATAGTGCGCACTCATGGCGACTTTATAGTGCTGCCCCACTGGGAAATCAGGCCACTGGCACCATGACCCGATATCCTACTCAGACATATTAGCCTGACACTGAGTTAACCATTCCTTGCCCAATCCTATTGATGCCCAGCGCCAGGCTAGGAAGCGACAAGTATCACTTTTAAAGTCATTGGGTTGACTCAACCGGGAACCGAACTCCCGACCTTCCGCACGCGAGGCCCACGCTCTAGCGATTAGGCCACCGCGCCCGGTGGTTGGAACGGAAAATACCCCAAACTGCAAATGGGTCCACTGAGCAGGATCGATCCGATGACCGACACGTTCACAGGTGGACACCCTAAAGGCCCGGTCACATACACGTTAATGGACATAGTTGAACGTCGTGGAGTCTAACGTAGTTCAACGTAGTTCAACATACTGGCATCCATACTTCTCCTTGGTAATAATGTGGGTGGGCCGTGAGTTCCGACTTAATTTTTGGACATGTTCAAAAGAGCGCTAGGTTAGGGGCTGAATTTGCATCCGTAATGGTAACTTATTCTAGCATAATCTAGCATACTTGTACGACGCCCTGGTCACATAGCCGTTAGTGAATGTAGGTGAACGTAGTGGAGGCTAACGTAGTTGAACGTGTGTTTGTTTGTTGTTGTTTTTCCTCCTAGCAACATCTAAGGTCATATCAGGATGGGTACAGACTTGTGACAGTGCACACTCATGGTGACTTTATAGTGCTGCCCGACTGGGAGACCAGGCCACCAGCACCATGACCTGATATCCCACTCAGTCACATTATCCTGAAACTGAGCCAACCAGTCCTTGCTCTATCCTAATAATGCCGAGTGCCTGGCTAGGAAGTGACAAGTATCAATTTTTAAGTCATTGGTTTGACTCGACCAGCATTCGAACCCACGATCCCATGGTCTACCAACACGGGAGACGGACACTCTAACTCATTCGGCCATCCCGTCTGGTCATAGTTAAACGTAGTTGAACGTACCGGCATCCGTACCATAACATAATTATCCGAACCATAGCATATTTATCCGTACCATAGTATATTTATCCGTACCGTAACATATTTATCCATACCAAAACCTGCCGTACCTTAACGTATTTCAACGTAGTTTAACCTACTTACGATATAGCGATTGGTAGACAGGAAGTGTGAACACTTATTTGTCTCTCATTTTTGCTTGAGTGCAAGTAATTAGCAACACAAGGAATAAATTAGTAGCATGTGGTGAATAAGTGGTCAAATTTCCCTGTATCATCAGCCCATGCTTTTTCTAATCTGTTCTTGAATGAATTTATTGAGCCGGCATCTATAACATTTTGTGGGAGACTATTCCATATATTTATGATCCTGTTTGAGAAACTGTGTTGCCTTAATTTTGAAACGGCTCTGGGTTTTACTAGTTTGAGAGTATGGCCCCGGCTGCCTTCTCTTTTATTCAAGGTGAAAAATTGGTTCATATCTATTTTATCAAAACCTTTCATAATTTTAAATACTTCAATTATGTCACTTCTTTTCCTTCTGTAGGAAAGGGTAGGAAGTTTCAATTTCCTGAGCCTTTGTTCATAGGGTAAGTCCTTTATAACTGCAACTAGTTTCGTTGCACACCACGTTTGACCCACGTTAGCCTCCACTATGTTCACATACGTTCAACCACATTCACTAACGTGTATGTAACCGGGGCATTAGCAACATCCCGTTCCCGTCGTGCCTTGAAACAAAACCATACGAGGCAGATGGATCCAATAGACAAGTGCTCCATGCTCATCGTCTAGCTGCAGGCGCAAATCGACAAGTGGCGGGCGCAGGGCGGACAGGTTTCCATAGCAACCATTATAGAGGCCACGGGCTGGTTCACTTAATGCAATTTCAGCAGGATTCCACGAGAACTGTCTCCTGTCACTAGCAGGAGGAATTCTTCATTTCTGTTTCTGGAAGGATTCCATTCGAGTTTGCAATAGTTTATTGGGGTTTTATATCCTAGCAACATTTAAGGTCATATCGGGATGAGTACCGACTTGTGAAAGCGCGCACTCATGGTGACTTCATAGTGCTGCCCTGCCGGGAGACCAAGCCATTTAATTGAACCTTTCATCGTTGCTATGTTGCTTCAGCATTTCGGTGTGTACACTATATTTATATTTACATGTTTACATTTCAAATATATCCAAAGTTAGCATTTCTTAAGTTCCTGAAAACTGAAGTAAAATTGTTTATAACCATCAACTTAATATACTTATTCTAAAACTAATTCCATCGCAAGTATTTGCTCTTCCTCATTCCAGTGCTCCTTACAATAGCCTAGTTAGGACAGGCCACCAGTCTAGGTAGTGACAAGTATCACTTTTTAAAATTCCCAGTCACACTATGGCTTGCGACCCCTGGTGACCACTTTGCGAACAAAAAGCCTCACTGGTCGCCGACTGGTCACAACCTGGTTGATAACCAATGAAAATGATCAGCAACCGTTTTGGTCGCAAGGAGATTGTTGCGACTAAAATGGTTGCATGGAGGTCGGCGACCATTGAGGACCATTTTGAGACCATTTTGAGACCATTTTGCGACCAACTTTTTTGTGGTGACAAAGTGGTCGTCGGCATAGTGTGACTGGGGTGGGGTATAAGTCATTAGTTTGACTTGGTCCTGGATTAGAAACCATGACCTGCTGCCCCGGAAGTGGGTGTTGAACTCATGTGGACATTCTCTCCGACTTGCTTACTTACCAATCTATCTTCCTTCTCCTTTAATAAGGCATCTCGTGACCGTTCCATCTCTCGGTTTTTGTCTCTGAATAAAATATTGCATCGTGCGTTTTAATCGCCTATAATGTTAGTGACAAAGTAGTTACAGCGTGTGACACAGAATTCCAACGGTTTGGGCTGAACCTATCACCATCATTTTCGAGTATCGTCAGCAAAGACCCTATAATACTAAGACGGCTCACTCCCTATCTCTCCAATGGTAATGTAAATTTTGCAGTGCCACCTTGTGGTGGGTTTGATCAGCACAGCTGCTGGTTGGTGTTTCACGTGTAAACACATATAATTATAATATACATGAGATAGGTAAGTATGAATACACATCAATATGAATTTGCTATGAACAAATACACATCATCATCAGCAGCATCGCCATCATCACACATCTTTCACATTCATATATACATTTATACATATAATATAGCACCTGTTTAACCAAGAGAACAGCCAGCGCACCAAGTGGTGGGTTTGATCATTTTGATTACACAGTACAGGCTGAGTGAGCCGTCTTAGTATTATAGGGTCTTTGTCATCAGCCATCTTTTTTCAGTAATTTTCCTGGACCATGAACCACTATTTTCCAGTATTTTAAAACTGATTAATTCTGTAAATATTATATTGTTCTTTTTAAGTGTTGTCATTTATTTGGGGTAAAAAAATATACATTTAATATGATATATGAAATGAAGAAACATTTATGTTGTTGCTGTCTGTGATTTTTCTTTTAACTTTCCAAAAGCTTATCGAAACAAAGTTTGATTTCCAAGTATGTTCAACGACCTGGAATTCTTATTTTTAATTTAATAAATATTCTAGTTTTTCAAGCTTTCAACGACCTGGAATTCTTATTGTTAATTTCCCCCATAAACTTTATAGGTTTTCAAGAACCTCAGAGGAACCCTATAAAACTTTATAAGCAGAAGCCACACTCATCCTGTATCATGTATCGCTCCTTGGAATATTCCCGAAATATTACCCTTCAATACAGGTATTTCAAGTTCTGCTGGTCCCTCAAGAAGGACTGAAGCTGCGAACCAGCACGCCGGGTCGCAGCGTCAGCTCACATGCTGGAAGTCGGGGGAGGTGATGCAGATGGATACACATACACCATGAAATATAATATAAGGTGATCTGCTATCCAATGTAAAATATGTACATGGGTAATTTCACAAGTATTAAGTTTTAAGTAGGATTTTGAACTCCATGGGTCCGAATCTCACGATGTGCCACACAGGAAAGGGATGCTCACACGTAATACGGCCATCCCGTCTGCAGTCTTACTCTAAATAACAATCTTTGTAATGGAAGACTTACTGTAAGACCTTATTTTCCGCAGTCAGGCGATCCACTTTACATTGTAGTTGTTCTGCATCGACACATTTCTCCATACTATTTTCTGACTGTGTAGAAGAAATAAATCAATCAAAATATGCCATTATGCACAAATTTTACTCTTATGTTGTTTGTCTATTTGCTAAAGCGTTACCTCCTGACAACATCTACGGTCATATCAGGGCAGGTACCAACTTGTGACAATGTGCACTTTTGGTGACGTTATAGTGCTGCCCTACTGGGAGATAAGGCAGCAGGCACCATAACCCGATATCCCACTCAGTCATATTATCCCGACATTGAGATAACCAGTCCTTGCCCTATCCTATTAATGCTGAGTGCCTGGCTAAGAAGTGACAGTTACCAATTTTGTAAGTCATTCTTTTGACTTGTCTGGGATTCGAAGTCCTGACCTTCCTCATGGGAAGCCAGCGCTCTACCGATTAGACCACCACGTCTGGTACTCTCATGTATATTATAGTGACATAATTTAGTGCCCGAGTTATAGCGGGTTGTAAAAAAAATATATATATATATATATTTATATATATATATAAATATATGATATGCTGTATAAGCCATTATACGAGTATAATAAGCCGGAAGATGGATCTACATCCCCCAGCCACTAAGTCATCGGCTGGACACCCACTCATTAGGTCATCTACTGGTTCCTCGTGACCTGAGCAGGTGGCGCCACCTACTCATGTATATATAGATGTGTTGCATTCATTGCACTATGTAGCTTTAATAATCTATAAATCTATTTAATATCAGCTTTTTAAAATTATTTACCCGCACATTACTAAACCAGTTTACCCGCCTCAATCATCTGAAACATGCAGCTTATTACTTCACACATAGTATTACTATTAGTAACTTACCACTTTTGAGAGAATTTTCTTTTGTATTTCCAGTAGCTGAATCACCTGCTGGTTCTCTCCCCTCTCCTGGACCAGTCGTCGGTTTTCCTCCCGCAATCTGCCACGGAGCGAGCAGTATTGTAACTATATCTACATAATACTATTAATAGTGCTCAGGGGAGTTGTTGTTGATTTACGTCCTAGCAACATCTAAGGTCATATCAGGATGGGTACCGACTTGTGACAGTGCACACTGATGGGTTTTTTTTTGGGGGGGGGGGGGTTTCTTGAAGATTTATACTGCCTATTATGGATAAGCCTGAATAGACTTATTTTCACCATTAGACAGTTTGTCGATAGAAAGCCCGAGCCTACACTTTTACCGACCCAAGGGATTTTTAACCTCCCACACCACATAGACATGGTATGAGAGCAACTGGCCTTTGATGACGCTGTAAGTTGTACACAGTGGTGGAAATCCAAATTGGCAGAGGTGGGGGCATGGGGAATCGAACCACCAACCTTCAGATTAGGAGTCTGACCTAGAAAAAAGTCAGACACTTTAACCACTCCGCCACAGAGAACACTGTAGTGTATGTACGTATCAATCCGAACAGCTTGAGTCTCGTTCAACAACTGACTTCTTTA
This sequence comes from Branchipolynoe longqiensis, assembly GCA_030323885.1. Taxonomy (NCBI): domain Eukaryota; kingdom Metazoa; phylum Annelida; class Polychaeta; order Phyllodocida; family Polynoidae; genus Branchipolynoe; species Branchipolynoe longqiensis. Next base: position 29,467,957 of record CM059188.1, read on the forward strand.
TTCAGTCTCGGCCACAACTTGGCCACGTGACCCCGCCGGTTCCCGGCGGGTTCGGTCTTTGCATACTTTACATCTTCCTTTCAATAAACAAAAGTTGCTCTCGTTCGTTATTGGCGTTTCGTCAACTCTAGATAACAATATAAAGGAACACAATATAACAGTCAAACAGCCCTCAAGGCTGACAGACAATGCAAGTCAATAAAACAATAAATCATATGACTGAACTGCACGGTTAACAACACTAGTTTGCACAACAGTCAATTAACAAATACCCACCACCGATCCGGCCACCACTGTGACCTACATCACTACTTCACCCCCGACACTTAGTTGGTCGGTTTCCAGTGTCCTTATTATGTCCTGTAATTGCTTGTTGGTCAGACACATAAATGTTCATTTGGTAGAGTCCGCTTACCACTGACATGTGTCAGTGATCACAATGACTTACTTAATCCTCCATACAATGGTCATGACAACTCACATACTATTTATTATATTCTACCACAATTTAGTAACACTCACTCTACGTACACATATTCAACGTCACACGTCTAACCTATTGACTGGCCGCACCGTGCGGCCGGACCTTGTTACATAATGAGCCTTGCCGATGTTGTTAGCTACTGTATCGCCTGCGTGTGCTGTGCTTTGATTGTTTTGTGCGTGTTGCGCCGGTTCCGGGTCATTTATCAGGTGGCGCCTGTTTCTCGTTAGAACCTTCTCGTCATTGTTTACCACCTGATACTGCCTGTATCCTGCGCTGTTTATTCGATGTACGCGACCCTGTGCCCATTCCTTTTCATGAGTGCGGTATTTGACCTTGTCACCTACCGCTAGTGGCCTGTGCGCCCTTCCGGCCCGCTTATCAAAATATGCCCTTTGTTGACATTGTCTTTCCTTTACATACCTCTCTCGTGACGTTACTATCTGTGGCTGCAGATGGGTTGTCAGCACAGGAATTTTAGACCGCAACTTCCTACTCATCAACAGCTGAGCCGGCGACGCTCCTAACTCTGGAAGAGTGGTGTTGCGGTACGCTAAAAGCGCAAGATTAATGTCTGTTCCCTCCTTCACTGACTTTTTAATTAGTGCTTTTGCCGTTTGGACGTAACGCTCTGCTTGCCCATTGCTCTGAGGGTACTGCGGGCTTGAATGCACTATCTTGAACCCGTACTGTTTCGCAAAACTTACATACTCGTTACTTACGAATTGAGGTCCATTATCTGACATGACCTCCATCGGTATACCGTACCTCCCAAACATTTGTTTCATTACGCCTATTATCGCCATGCTTGATGTTGACTTTAGCTGCACGATCTCGGGAAATTTTGAATAGTAGTCAACAAACAGTACGTAATCATCTCCATTACAGTAGAATAGATCTACTCCTATTTTTAGGTACGGTGTACAGGGTATCTCATGTGATATCATGGGCTCAGTGTGCAGGATGCTGCGTTCACTCTGGCATATCTCAATACAGCTATGCAATGTCAAATTTGGCGTTTGCAATAACTTATCTCGTAGGGTTTTGCCTTTTACTCCGGCCACAAGCCGGTCCCGCAGTATCGATTCCTCCACATCCCCATATTCGCAGTACGAAATTTTATGCTTCAGCTCTCGGATATACGCATCCATTGACTCATTCTTTTGATTATACGTGTTGAATTGATACCGCACCACCGTTATGTTACATTTGCCTTCACAGTACTTCTTAAAAGCCTCGGTCAGTGGCCCTATCTTCTCTCGGTCCGCACTGTCAATCTCCAGTGTCGGAAGTAACTTCTGTGCCTCTACTCCCGCCACATGCAAAAACACAAAACATTGTGTTTTCTCGGGCTTGTTGCCCACCCCAGCAGCTCCAGCATATATCTCGTAAGCAGTGAACCAGGTCCTCCAATTAACTGCCAAGTTTCCTTCAAGACTGAGTGGGTGTGGTGGCCTCAATCCCGATAAAGTTGACGCCATTTTGTCAACTCTATCGCCCGCTATCTGACACCATGTAGTGTATGTACGTATCAATCCGAACAGCTTGAGTCTCGTTCAACAACTGACTTCTTTATTCAGTCTCGGCCACAACTTGGCCACGTGACCCCGCCGGTTCCCGGCGGGTTCGGTCTTTGCATACTTTACAAACACCACTGGTGACTTTATAGTGCTGTCCCACTGGAAGACCAGGCCACCAGCACCATGACCTGATATCCCACTCAGTCACATTATCCTGACACTGAGCCAACCAGTCCTTGCCCTATCTTAATAATGCCGAGAGGTAGACTAGGAAGCAACAAGTATCAATTTCTAAGTCATTGGTTTGACTCGCCAGGGTTTGACCCCACGATCTACAAACACGGGAGACGGACGCTCTAACTCATTCAGCCATCCCGTCTGGTCGCGCTCAGGGGAGTAGCCAGGATTAAGTTAGTGAAGTTTCCAGATGAAGCTTTGAGCAAAGTCATGTTGACGTGACCGCATCAGCCCTACCCATGAAAACCAAGAAAGTTTCAACCACTGAATATATTTTTTCTCCACAGGAACCATGTAAAGTAACATGTGGAGAATGGAGGGTGGGGGTCACATGGTACATAGTTTCATTTTTGTAGCAATCTTTATTCCTCAGCAAAACAAACCAAAAATACTTAGCTTTTTATTTGTTTCATGGAGGAGGGGGGAGGGGGGGGTGTTCTGGGCAACCATGAATCCCCCCCTAAATACGCCACTGGTGCTTCAGTAACAATTACTGACCTTACATTGTCAGGGTGTGTGATTATATCACCGAATTTGTGGTTGAATGAGTGTTGGTATTTGTTGTTTGTTCGGGTTTTACAACATTGCACACTCATTGTGACTTTATGGTGCTTCCCAAATGAGAGACTACGGACATACTGGGAAGTTGCCAAGGGGGCCCCACAATTTTAAGGGTCCCGAAAATCAACTTGAAAAACATAAATTAAAGCTCATATTATTAAATAGCATCGGCATCAATGTGAAATCGGGGCCTACTTATATACAACCCGAATGACGGATCTGGGTTATAAAGCCTATTAGTGTTGGGTCAAGAGGGAGGGGGTAGTTAGGGGCCCAGTAGATTGCTTTTCCTAGGGGACTCAAATATTCTTAAGACGGCTCTGGTGCTGCCCCACTGGAAGACCAAGCCATCAGCATCATGACCAATATCCCACTCCACCAGTCACATTATCCTGATCCTGAGAAAACCAGTCCTTGCCCTATCCTATTAATGCCAAGCACCCGGCTGGGTAGCTATAAGTATCATTTTTGTAAGTCATTGGTGTGACTCGGTGAGGGTTCGAACCCACTACCTCCAATGTGTTGTCATGAACGCAAAGTGACGGAATAAATTCTTTTAAGTTGTTGCCATGAATATGGCCTTTGCTGCCGACACATCATTAAACCACCACAACTCAATCAATCAATCAATCAATGTGACGGGTTGGAAATGTTGCACTCACCTCACGAGCTCCTCACGGGCTTCAAGCAGCTCTTCATGTTGGACCTGCTGGTTCTCACGCCCCACCCGGAGCTCCTTCACCTCCTTGTCCAGCTCAGACAGCTTAGTCTGCAACAACAACAACAACAAATGTGCATAGCTGTAAAATATTCCGATATTCGGCATAGGGGGGAATGCAAATGTTCTATTACTGATCGGTGTACGTGACCAGGCGAGCCGGGAACCAGCAGCCTTGTTACAGCTGAGCCTGTTCCCGGCGAGCACCGCTATTTCTTTTGTGTACATTCGTCGATTCGACAATATTAATATCGCTGCGCAGTCTGGTGCTGAGGCACTAAGATCGCTTCGCCTTTATGGTAGATTTGATGAAATCACACTATTGCGTATGTAATTGGTCAAGGTATGATAGCTTGAATAGATTGGGCCATACGCTTGCTGAACCGCCGTTGGAAGACCACTATGGTACAATGTTTACCGTAATGCTAGTTTACACTTGTGGTGTTAGCGCTATCACTGACTCTTGCATGCGACTTTTCGCCGCTAAACGAGGGATTCCCACAAACACCGTTTTGGCTCGTTAACACCGACCCATGCATATGGCTCCTGGACTCTCTCTTCTTCTTTACACGTTATACTCTTCCTTTCTCTTTGTCTGTATTGATTTCACCATAGCCTGCCTACACAGCCACACAGTCGAGCCTTAGCTTTTACATAGTGCTGCAGTTGGGTGTTTGTTGGAGTTTTAAGTCGTGGCAACATCTAAAGTCATATCAGGACGGGTACCGACTTGTGACGGAGTGCATTCATTGTGACTTTATAGTACTGCCTCAGTGGGAAATCAGGCCGCCCGCACTATGACCCGATATCCTACGAAATGGCGAATGGTAGACAGGAAGTGTGAACACTTATTTGCCACTCAGTCACATTATCTTGATACTGAACTAACTTGTTCATGTAATTCATTAGCAGTCCAAATTAGCTGTAATAAAACAAATTGTTTCATCTCGGATGTGATAATACATTTTTAAAATTGTATTAAAGTGAATAAGTGCAGTGATAATATCGACTGAAATAACTGGTGCTCTAAGCATTCTGATGAAAAAATTATATTGAACATACCTCACACTCTGATATTGCTTTTGTTTGATGTGTTTGCTCTGGCTAGTTATGTGAGTTTAAAGCTGCATAGTTCTGTAGAGTCGTTACTCGGATCTGTGGTTGTGTACATAGGCTATGATGAAATACAATACAGATAAAGAGAAAGTAAGAGTGTAAACTAAAAGAGACAGAGAGTCCAGCCCTCTGGTTTATTCTTATATAGTTACATGGGTTCTTGGTCGGATATCATACCACCTCTTTCCACCAACAGGAATCTAGCATTCCTGATCTCATCAATAGGAATCCAGCATCCCTGGTCTCTATGGATACCAGTGGTCTACCCACCACCAGTAGCTATCTGGCCCCCTGGCCACCACCAAACTGGACCTTTTGAGTGTGGTGACCCCTACCCCAGCAGAAGGGCCAGGCCCTGAGTGCAATCACAGTCAGACCTTCCAGCACCACTATGTCTATTTACATCCCACTGAGGCATAAACCAACCCATATCTATATATAGATTAGTTAGACGAATCTTACCTGGGTATAGATGATGGATAACTATTGTTTTACCGAGGTAGAAGCCTCGGTTAGACGTGGGCGAGGGAGAAGGAAGCACATCCGGGTCCAGCAATCTTTACCTACTAATTCAGGATAAAAATGATTCTAAAAAACAACCTAAGGTCAAGTGACCTCATGCTAAATTGAGTGATTGACTAGACGTGGCAGGGCGTGGTGGGTGGGCCCTCGCCCACGTCTAACCGAGGCTTCTACCTCGGTAAAACAATAGTTATCCATCATCTATACCCAGGTAAGATTCGTCTAACTAATCTATTTTACCTCGGTATGCCGCCTCTGGCTAGCCGTAGGCTAGGGAGACCTTTACGTAAAATAATTTTTATCCTGATATTCTTGTTTTGTTATTATTCTTTAGTGATTATGTCTTATGTATGCAACAATGGAAAAGCGATTTGTATGGCAAAAAAGAGGAAAAACCAATGTTTTTCTTACCTCTCTCTTTCAGTTGGTGAGTAGCCTGTGCGCTATCGGCTGAGGCTTCTCTAGTCGTTTGTGGTAATGTCTAGCAAACGAAAGTAGCGGTTTTCCATCCCGCGTGAGCTAGGATCCGTTTAACGGAGATGCCTAGCAATCTTGCCTTGGACACCATTGCACCACGTGTAGAGTGCGATGAGTACCTGTCTGTATTTACTCCCGCCAGTTTTAACACATTCATTGTCCATCGGGCGAGGGTATCCCTGGAAATGGCCTTGTGTGGCTTAATAAAGCTGACCAATAGCTGTCTTGAGTTTCTTATTAATCTTGTCTTGGATATATAATTTCGTATCGCAGATACGACACATAACTTGCGATCCTGAGTGAAACTGGACACCCCTATCGTAGAAAGGGGGTCACCTAATCGGTTTGATTTTAATAAAGTTGATAAATCAAACGTGGCCTCTTTACTGTCAATTTCTAGACCATTCAGCGACAGGGCAACTATAGTTTGGCCTCTGTGTCCAGTGACCAGGAGAAGCAAAACTGCGACTTTGAAACCTAAAAGTTTAACGTCCAGAAACTTATTTTCTGGCCATTTCTTGAAGAGGTTGAACACTAGAGAAAACATCCCAAAACCTATTATATTTGGGTTTAGGCGGATTCCTCTGATAAATTGATCGTATGATCCAACAAATAACATGGTGTTTACCCATTGTTTGTCCATTAACCCGCGGTAGGATTATCGACAGAGCACATCTGGCAGCGTTAATAGCGCCATATCCTAGGCCTTCGTCCTCTAGGTAACGTAGGAAGAGTCCTACCTGGGATACTGTGGGAGTCATTGGCTTGACTTTCTTAAGCAGGCAATAAATACCCCATTTCTTTAAATACGTAGTATACATTTTCACCGTTCCTTTTCTCCACGCATCATCAACCAAACGCTGTTGTGTAATTTTGTCTAAGCCAAACTGTTCTAAATATTTATTTAAAAAAGGAATGCCACTAACGGAGTTGTCGACACGTTTTCCGTGGCGTTCTAGTGGTCCCTGATGTTTGAGGTTTCCTCGGAATCTTGGGAAGCGAAGGCTGCTTTTGGCTGTGGCTAGTAACGTCGGTAGCCACGGTTGCGTGTGCCACTCGGGGACGATGAGTATGGCGTGTGTCCCCTCCATTTGAATCTTTCTGGCGACTTTGCTAATGATAGTAAAGGGGGGGAAAATGTAAAAGAAATGATGTCGCCACTTTAGGGAGAAGGCATCAATGTGCCAAGCATTGGGTTCCGGGTGCCACGAAACATATTTTGGAATTTTAAAGTTATTACGCGAAGCGAACAAATCGATCTGAGGTGAACCCCATGTGTGACAAATGTGTTTGAAAATGGATGGATTAAGTGACCACTCTAAGTGATCATGGAACTGGCGACTCATCTTGTCAGCTAGACAATTTTGTGTGCCTGGAATGTGATTAACAGTTAACCAGACATCAAAGGTTTGAGCCCAGTTCCAAATGAGAAGTGCCATTGCATTACATTTAATCGATTTTGTACCTCCCATATTTCTGACATAAGCCATAGCTGTGGTGTTATCCGTGAGGATACGTACATTATTTTTGGGTATTTTTACTAGACTGGTTAATCCCAAGTAAATGGCCCTTAGTTCTAGAACGTTAATATGATCGGGGAGTTCCGATTCTAGCCATCTTCCTCCCGTTGCTACATCATTTTGATGTGCTCCCCACCCTTGGAGAGACGCGTCAGTGGTAACGGTAGTGTCAGGCTCTCCCATTCTAATGGGATTGGGGGAATGGTCAAAGTGGTTTAGCCACCAATCAATGTCGGCTAGGCCGTTCTCCGAAATAAACATGGTCTTTTCAAAGTTTCCCTTTGCGCGGGCCAGCGCCAAATTTTTATCAATTTCGAGGGATTTTATGTGTGCCGCTCCGTATAGAATAGCGGGACTATACGAAACCATGACCCCGATAAGGACCGCGACCTGTCTAATCTTTGGCCTAGAAGTGTCTAACAGCTGTATCGCTGTGGCGGTAAAGCTTATCTTTCTTTTGGCGTGTAAGCGAAACGGTCATAGCCGTGGTGTTCAGAATGAACCCGAGACACTTAAGCTCCTGAGTAGGAGAAAAAACTGATTTCTTGTTATGTATGAAGAAACCCAATTTGGTGAAAATTTTGCATAAATCTTTAACAGCGAGTTCACATTGCGTGAAAGATTGGCCCATAATAAAAGAATCATCTATGTATGGAAACATACAATGCCCCAATTTTGCCATGTGTGCAAAAATTGGTTTCAACAACTTAGTAAACAGACGCGGTGCGCAGGCCAAACCATTAGGTAAACATGTAAATTCAAAAAGTTGGCCATTCCAGAGAAAACGTAGGTATTTCCGATCTGTCTGGTGAATAGGAACGGTTTAGTACGCATCCCTTAAATCAACACTCGCTAGCCAACACCCTGGGGTAATTAAATCACGAGCTGTTTCTAAAGAAAACATTTTGAAATGTTTGTATTCAATGATTTCATTCAACTGAGTTAAATCTAAAATCATTCGGATTGAACCATCAGGTTTAGGAGTAGAGAAGATATTGGAAATATATTCCCCTTCAGTATGTTCAACTCTGTTGACAATGCCCTTAGACTCAAACAGTAGAACCTGGTGATCTAGCTGAGATTTTTCTAGTGAATTAAACTGATACGGAAAAGGCGCTCTCTTTTGTATAGGCAATTGTGTGAAAGGGATGTGAATGCCTTTAACAATATTCAGGACCTCTGGATTAGTGGTTAACTGTTGCCATTGATGTAAACAATTAGAAACATTCCCTGCTTGAAAAAGGCTTACTTCAGTTTGAGTTTCCTCCGTGACCATTGTAGGGTCAGGAGGCTGCACTGTTTGTGTGGAAATCTCTACTTGTTCCCTTGTTTCGGGAACTGGGGCTTGGGAACGAAATCCCTCTTGTAGCCGCGGTTGTCGTTCCAGTTTGAGGCCGGCCTGTCGCCTCGGCCCCTTCCTCGCTGGTTGAACTGGAAGGACGGTCCGCCCCTGAACGGCCTTCCTCCTCTGCGGAATCGAAAATCCGTCCTAGACTTTCTGAACCCTGCTGGGTTTTGGAAGCGACGACTCTTTGCTTCAGTGTTTTTAGCACTCTTGTAGTCGACCTCTACCTGTTTGTACAGGTAAGCTAGCTGACCCCCAAACATCTTGGATTTATCAAGCGGTTTGCTCTTGATAGGGGTAGGTCCGGAATACACGGTGTATTCCTTACCATCATGGTCCGTTACCTTGTTAGAGCGGGCAACCTCTTTTCCGGCATCTGTGGTGACCGATTTGAAAACGTTTTCAAATCTCCGATGGGTCATGTAGTTACTAGCGGCTGCTAACAAAGCTATGCCCCGGTCCATAACCCGCGCCAAAGACGAGAACTTGTTCTCTGTCTGCATCCTGTTAGCCACAGGGATAACAGACGTCAAGGCACCCAAAACTGCCTTATGGATCAGGCAGAGGGAAGTTTCATAACGACGGCGTTCGTCGGAAAGATGAATGCCGGAATCCATCTCTTTGAAAACCGAAGCAGGAATGCCCTTAACTCCTGAAATCTGCTCAGTCAACTTGTTGATGACTTCGATCGGTTTTAAACGTAGTGAAATGGCTATTCACCGTTTTGCGCATCATGGTAGTGGTGCGCACTTTCTGAGCTTTCTTTTTGACAATCTTCTTGCCAGCTTTAACGCCTATTTTGGCGTAGACTCCCGCTCGTTCCGTGTCGGAATCCGACTCGGTGGAAGAAGAGTCGGACGACGAGTCTGAAGAGGAGTCCTTCTTCTTCTTCTTCTTCTTCTTCTTTTTGGACTTTTTGGAGCGCTTAGAGTTCGCTTTCTTTGTGAACTCGTCACCAGAACTGCTCACTGGGCGGCGTTTCTTGCCCCGCGCTTTCGGTTTCGGAACCTCAGGTGCCGAAAGCGTGTCCTCTTCGTCCTCAGAAAAGTCTTCCCAATCCTCATCAGGGATTTGGGAAGGATCTGGAAAGGTCTGCGCCTGGAAAAGGCGCATCTTCTCCTCCATCATCTCCGCCATTTTCGCCTCCCACCCCACTGGTTGAGGGGCGTGATCACTGTCTTGATCCGAGGCATGAGCCCCAGGATGTGGGGACGGCGGAGCCGTAGCCGGTGGAGACGAATCGTAATCCGTAGGGGGGACACACCCACCGCTGCAGCGGGCGGCTTATTCCGGCGAGTGGCCATCGGGAACTGTAACGAAACCAAAGCGTTACTAACCCGGAATCATCTCAACTACACAAGTGTAAGCCAGTAAACTGGGTTGAGGAACATGGTACAGAGAACGTGTTTTGCAACGTGTCAGTACAGGCGTGAAGCTAAATTTGCCGTAGGTGTGTGGTAACGAAACCAACCAAACGGAGGGCATCGATCGTGAGATCGGCCCCTCTCTCTGTTCCGTACACTTCTCCCACCTGTGGCTACAGCGCCAACAAGTTGGAGAAAATATTACGAAACTCGGAGGTTCGCCTTAAACCGGTCAGGGGTGTTTATAAAAAACACCCAGAAGCATCCCCAACATCATCCTCTATTAGGATCCGGGAGACTTTTCTTAGGAAATGAGCAACTCGGGTTGCCATTTCTCCCTGTCTGAAAAACAGGTGTCGATAGAACTCAGTATCGGTTTCGTTTGTGCCAGCGGCACGCAATGTTCTATCCGTAAGTTAAAAAACGTACAAAGTCCAAACAGGACTGAAGAAAGTTCTGAACTTTCATAAAAGGATGCTATAGAGCATGATAAACAAAGTTATCGAAGAAAACAGTACTTACTTTTGGATAAAAGCAGTAGTAGTAGATAAATCCTGTGGAGCAACTCACAAACGTCCTCCCGTTGTGAGTTACTTATGCTAATTGCTGGACCCGGATGTGCTTCCTTCTCCCTAGCCTACGGCTAGCCAGAGGCGGCATACCGAGGTAAAATATATATATATATATATACACATACATATACAAAGGCACCTGATCAAGCACGCTGAATAATAATAGAACAATTGCATTCCCTGCCCTGTTGAAAATCAGAATATTTTACAGTTCGATGAAAGCATACAATGTTCGAAACCAAAACACGTACTTAAACAAGTTAAAGTTGCATAGTCCGATGGTTTTGAATTTCTGTATTTTTTCTGAGATAAATATGTTAGATCAATCACTAGGATCTACTTTACATTAGTTCAAAGTTACTTTTATTTTAAATGGTAAACTTTTGAGATATTTTGAGTGCAAACATGGAAAATTAGTTTTGGTAAGCTTGCAAAAACTCTGACTCCATAGACTTCTGCAGTAACATGTTCTATTAAATTGACTCAGTATTGCCTTCTACGCAGAAACAAATGCTTAATAAGTGTGTCAGTATGTAAGTTAGATATGTCAAATCAAATATAGATAATTGGTTTGGTTTTGAAAATTTGATATTTCATCGGACTATGCAGCTTTAAGATTTGATGCTATATATCCAACTTAGATACTGGCACAGCTATTAGTATTAACCATTTGGGGCTGTGAGTAACAACACACTCCGTGGAAAAGGTCTTATAGAGAATCTACACCAACAACCTGCCCCCAGGGTGGCAGAGACAGGACCAATGCTTTCAGTAGCAGCTCACTGCGCATGCTCCACAGAAAAAGGTATATTGGGCACTGGACTACAAGAGGTGTCAAATCTCCTGATGGGAGGGGAGGGGAGATCTCCCTAAAACATAGCAAAATAATCCCACTCTCCCGATTTCCTGCTTTTAATTCGTAATCTCCTGCCAAAGAATCACGGTAGCTTCTTTTTTTTCTTTTTCTTAAATTTATTTTTACATATATTTTTCATCAAAATGATCCAAAATGCACCATTTTGTATCACGTTTTTCAATGTTTTCCGGGGGAGGACGCCCCCCCCCCCGCCCGTCCTCCCGTATCCTCTCCCATTTGACCATCCTATTTCTCCCTATTCACAATTTATGTATTTGGGAGATCTCATTCTCCCTGCCCACACTCTACTCTGGCACCTCTGCTCTACTTACCTGCAGTTCGTCGACCTCGGCGTCCCTGCGCCCTAGATTGGCTGTCGCCTTCTCCGCCTCTCGCCGCCAGGTGGCCAGCTCCCGCCGCCCCAGCTCCCCCTCCTCCAGCAGCTGTGTGTCGCACTGCTTTGCACGCTGATTGGTTGATTGGTAAATATAGTTGATTGATTCGTTGGTTGGTTGGGTTGGTTGATTGATTGGTTGATTGGTTTGGTTGACTGGTTAAAACTAATTTAGTCAGCTATGGCCAACAAAACAAAAAATATGATACTTATTTCTCATGCATCGCCTTGTTAATTCAGTCCAGCCTAACTCTTTTTTATTTGTAATCATTACAATTTTGAAGAACAGTACAAATATAAATATTGCTTAAACGCGACACACCAAATGTCAACAGTCGATCCCCACAGGCAAGGCAATATGTTGGCAGGTGGCATTGCCAATTGGCAGCTGTCAATATCTTTTTTTTAATTTGAAGTACCTTTTATTTTAACACGTTAATTTTAGAGCTATTTGGAAGTGGAACCATGTCAAATTAACGTTAGTATGCACACTGATATGCTAAACATGCTTTCTTTTCTTTTTATTCATTTTCTAGCGTAGCACATGAGCACTAAACTGTAATATAATAGTATGTTGAATTAGTGTACCGGCATGTAAGTTTAGTACGTAGTGATTTCCTTTTGAAAATGGGATACTTTCATCGAGTTTGCAGCTTGAAATATATATATATATATATATATATATATATATATATATATATATACAGCTAATTAAGAGTTTGTATATTTATATAATCTGATTGTCCGTGCAGGTGTCTGGAGGCGATAGTGACCAAACGCAGCTGGTTTCAGAGTAGCCAGGAACCACTGACAGGTTGCGCCATAGTGGCAGAAGCAGGAACTAACTTTTATTTAACGACGCCTCTAGAGCACATTGATTTTTATCATCAGCTATTAGACATCAAACATATGATCAATCTGACATATTTCTTTGGAGGAAGCCTGCTGCCACCACACAGGCTACTCTTTCTGATAAGCAGCAAGGGGTATTTTATATGCACTTTCCCACAGAGAGGACAGCACATACCACACAGCCTTTGATGAAAGAGTTATGGAGTACTGGTTGGAATGGACAATAGTCCAAACACACAAAAATGGGTCCACTGAGTATCGATCGGATGACCCACACCTTCACAGGTGGACACTATACCGCCTGAGCTACGTCCTGCTCCCACACACCGACTCAGGCAGACACACGTCGAATGAGTTTATTGACTCTGCGACTAAAAGGCTAACATCGTTACTTACAGTCTCTAACTCGTGAACTTTAAGTTCTAACTCGTTTCTCTCCGCCTTGAGGTGTCGGATCTCCTCCTGGTTTGGGAGAGAGAATTTTGTTTAGATCAAACCACCAAGAAGTGCATATATATTTGGACATAAATAGTTTTGAAAGTGAGCAGAGTGACAGTTGGCTCACGGCGTATAGGAGGCAGGGAGGAGAGAATGCCCGCTCCGCAGTGAGTAACATGGAAGTTAAGGTGGTTAGAGAGAAACATTAAGGGGCTGCCGTTATTTATATCCACATAATAGATTATATAGTACATATTCTCTTACACGATCTACAGGAATTTGATGTCGCAACATTCATGATTCACATAAGAAATATCATCGCAACACAAATATAATATTTTTTAAATATTTAATTCTACTAAAGAAATTGGCTGAAAAGAGGCATGCATACACGGATAGGAGGTATATCCCACTCAGTCACATTATCCTGGTACTGAACAGTCCCGTCCTTGCCCTCTCCTAGTAAGGTAAAGCATTAGGCGAGCAAGCGACAAATATCAATTTTGTAAGTCATTGGTTTGACCATTGGTTTGACTCCCGACCTTCATTTCGCATGGGAAATTCAGCCATCACATCCAGTATATACATGTACATAAATATTTATATATATAAAATAAATGCTCTTCATCTATTGCGCATAACTTCTCATCAATTTTAAAGCTGCATAGTCCGATGAAATATAACATTTTCAAAACCAAACCAATTAAATAGGTTTGATTTTACATATCTAACTTAGATAGTGATGCACTGCGTAGAAGGCAATACTGAGTCAATTTAACAGAACCTGTTACTGCAGAAGTCTATGGTGTCAGAGTTTTGGCAAGCTTGCCAAAACTAATTTTCCATGTTTGCACTCAAAATATCTCAAAGGTTTACCATTTAAAATAAAAGTAACTTTGAACAGGTCTAAAGTAGATACTAGTGATCGATCTAATATATTTATCTCAGAAAAAATACAGAAATTCAAAACCATCGGACTATGCAACTTTAACTGTCAGAGGTTTTACCTTTAGTTTCAGCTGATAAGCCTCCGATGAGTCCTTGTCTTTAGAGTTTTCTTTCCTCAGGTTCTCCATTGACTAGAAAGTTGAAAACAGTGAAAGAGGCAGTAAGTAATATGGCCATCACAACTTCACTTATTCACAACTTTCACACTCTCATTTGTAAATCTTGAAATTACATATTCCCTGTGAGTTATTTAGGACCCAAACAAGATGGTGGTATCTGTGATTATTTGGATCATTCAGCAGCTGGTAAAGTGATGTAGGCCAGGGAATACATGACAGTTTCATAAGCTTTCTCTACTAAATAGAACGGAGGCATGCTTAGACATATGGTACGTACCGGCAGCGAAATTTAATAATTTCATTTCTTCTTGTATACATTGTAATTACAAGCCCAAATCCAAAAACAGGAAGGTTATATCTATTATTGCTTTTGAAATAATCAAATTTTAAGATTTAATTTCTTTAAAAAGAATTAAATAACAAAGAAATAAGAGTTAAGGCGCAAAACCACGTAAACGCCAATCCAAAAATGTAGTCTAAGTAAAAGATTTTTCCCTGAAAATAATCTTAATTCTCACTAATTCCACTTTTCATATGATCATATGGTTATAGAGCAATCATTAAAAAAAGTAGAAATGTAAAAAAATTAACCTTTTGTATGTTTGATTCCAATGGTTATCTCCATTTTTGGATTGGCATTTGCGTGGTTTTGCACCTGAACTCTATTATATAAAAATGTATTAATTTTGAATTAAAAGTGGAAGTTTGACCAAATATAATCAAAAGTGGAACCATGTGAGGGGAGTTCTGCTAACCAATTTCCATTGTACACAGGAATTTAAAATGCCAGTTGTCATGGGATTTATGATTATCAATGTTTATATATATGTAATATGCTGAGAACTTCAAAACTCCAACTACCACATTAAGAATCACCCTGAAATCCCTCTCTGAACCTCACTTGAGGAAGCTTTGTTTGTTCGTTGCTGTTTTAAGTCCTGGCAACATTTAACGTTATACAGAACTGGTACCGACTTGTGACAGTGTGCACTAATGGTGACTTTATAGTTCTGCCCCACTGGGAAACCATGCCGCTGGCACTATGACCCAACATCGTTCACATTGTTAACATAACATGGGTGATTTGCGAGTGTACGGGAAGTAGTATAGGTGTAATAAAGTCACAAGACAACTTTCGGTGGCCATATCGGATTACATACAGAAGGCTTGCAACTGTCTACACTGTCCTTATTTACTGATTTATTGGTTTATTTGTCACTGATTTAAGCAGTTTGGCCTCAGAAGTTGTTGTTAAAGTGTTGTAAGTAAATACAGTTGATGTAAACTGTCCAGACCTCCCAGAACACAAGAAAACTCTGTCTTACTGCATATGCATGCATTCACAACATAGCTAGGGAGGGTGCTCATAATCCAAGATGGCTGGCCGCTGAGTGATGACGCCACGTACACTACCTCTATAGGGTATTGACCACAAACTCATACGACACTGACCCGCCACCTATCGACCTCTAGCTACACAACGCTACTATGTTGCCACCTAGCGTTTATAAGTCATTTGTTTGACCGGGCTGAAATTCCAATTCCCGACCTTTCGCACGGGTGGCCTGCGCTCTATCAATTGGGTCATCACGTCCGGTTCACTTGAAGCGTTCGCCCCAGTGATTCCGAATACAATCAATTATATCTGAGTATAATATCAACTATAACTGAACAGCAAGAGCCAAAAGTGATTCAATAAAAAAAAACATAAGTGTTTTAGTGAGTTCATTTGATAGCAGACAACATTAGAGCAGATGCTATAAATAGATGTAGAGGTATTCCTACCTTCTTCAGCGTCTCGATCTGCTGCTCCAGACGCTGCACCTCCTGCTGACAGAGCAGCTGCTGCTGCAGTAGCAGCTGCTTGGTCTGTTCAAGGCACACCACCTGCTCATTGGCCTTCTCCATTTTGCACCGGGTGTTCGCCAACTCAGTGGACAGGATCTCCCCCACCTGTAACATTTCATAAATGTCTGCATTAGTATTATTCTTATTACTATTCTTATTACCAACTTAAACATAGCCTACATTAAAGCTGCATAGTCCGATGAAAACATCGAATTTTTAAAACCAAATTGATTATCTAAATTTTATTCTAGTTGCAGAACTTAGATATTGATGTACTTATTAAATATGTGTCACCACATGGAAGGGATATTGAGGCAATTTATTAAAACCTGTTACCACAGAAGCCTATGGTGTCTGAGTTTTGGCATGCCTGCCAAAATTAATTTAGCATGTTTGCACTTCAAATATCTCAAAATTAACTATTTAAATTAAAAGTTATGTCAAACTAAAATAAGGGAGATAATAACGATCAACATAATATATTTATCCAAGAAAATGACAAAAATTCGAAACTATCGGAATATGCAAGTTTAAATGCATATTCTGAATGTATAAGATATACCACAAACTCTTAATTAGCTCAATGTAATAAGAATATTCTATTATCTTAAAATTATTCATGTAATTAAATAGTGTAAATGACCAAAGTAATGCATGGCTGGAAGACCAGTGGTTCGGTGCTGAAAAAAGACTATATTCAGATGAACAAAAATGTTTACAAAAAAAACATTCACCCCCTACTCTGGCTAGGGGAGGTGTAATTCTTAAATCTAGCTCCTCACCATCATTCGCCCCCACCCTACACTGGGTAGCGTGTGGGGGGAGGGTCTGAATCTTATGGCTAGCTCCTTACCTTCTCCGTTCACCCCCACTCCGGATAAGGGTGGTTAATTCTTATATCTAGCTCCCAACGTTCTTCATTCACACCCAATTCTGAGTAGTGGGGAGGGGATGATTCTTATATCTAGCTCCAGACATTCTTCATTCACCCCCAATTCTGAGTAGTGTGGAGGGGGTGATTCTTATATCTATCTCCTCACCTTCTTCATTCACCTCTACTCTGGGTAGGCGGGGTGGGTGATTCTTATATCTAGCTCCCGACCTTCTTTATTCACCCCTATACTCTGCGCTGAGGGGTGTGTGATTCAACCTCAGTGGTGTTCTCTGTGGCGGAGTGGTTAGAGTGTCTGACTTTTTTCTAGGTCGGATGCCTGATCTGAGGGTCGGCGGTTCGATTCCCCATGCCCCACCTCTGCCAATTTGGATTTCCACCGCTGTGTATAACTTACAGCGTCATCAAAGGCCAGTTGCTCTCATACCATGTCAATCTGGTGTGGGATGGGAGGTTAAAAATCCCTTGGGTCGGTAAAAGTGTAGGCCCGGGCTTTCTATCGACAAACTGGCCACAGCAGGAGCGTCCACATCGCGGCCCTGGGAATCAGCTATCTTGCTACCACCATCCACCAGAAAATACCTTGAGATGACTGGTGGAAGGACACGATGAAGAAGAATTCACCCTCACTCTGAGTAGTGGGAGTGATTCTTATATCTACCTCCTCACCTTCTTCATTCACCATCACTCTGGGGAGGTTTTGATTGATTAGTGGTTTCTTTACGCTGTGTCAGCAGCATAGCCCATATTCACAGCAAGAACTGTTTGTTTTTTATTCAACCCTCGCTTTTACAAATAATGTAAAAGCATACAATCAAGTATGTGTCAATAGACACTCATGAATTTAAAAAGCTCACAATCACCTAATTTGTGGTCAAGGTAAATAAAATTCTAGATAAAAGTAAAAGGTTTTATTATTATTATGGGTAGGGTGCGGGGCGATTCTTATATCAAGCACCTCACCTTCTTGACTGCGATGAATTCCTGCTCGACGGAGCCTCGCTCCAGTTTCAGCCGGTCCATGCCTCGTCGGGCCTCCGTCACCTGCTCCTGCAGCTCGGTCAGCTGATCCTCCACCGACGTCTTGGACTGTGGTGGTGGTGGCAGGCACGTGGTGAGTGTGGGTGGGGGGGGGGAGGGGAGTGTGGGGGGGGGGGAGTCACCTGATGGCATTTGGCAGTTTTACATTGCTAGCAACATTTGGACAGGTGCCGACTTGTAGCAGTCTATAGCCCCGTTCACACAGCACAACTTTAGGCCGAACTAGATAAGGCGAACTAGAGGAGGCGAACTAGGCGTCCTGTCCAAACAAGCAATACTTGGGGCGGTTTAAGGCGGAAATTGATCTCTGCGCATGAGCAAGTCCATACTAACCGGCGCCAGTTTCGGTTCGTCGACGTCACCACGAGAGAGTGTGGGTTCGACCTAGATATGTATAGACTGAGTCGTATTGTTTTGGAATGGTCAAAACTTCTGCTGGGCAGTGAAACCCTAAAAATAAATGATGAAAAAGATATCTGTGCACCTCTAGCCGGTTCATAGACCAAATTTTATTATATAGTGTGACGTGCTTAATCCGCCTCAAGTAAACCACTATTGTCCACACAGGCTAGGTGGGCCGACTTAAGCTAGTTCGCTTCATCTATACTACCTCGCGACATGGTTTACTTGAAGCGAACTTGGTGATTCGGCTCATGCCTAAGTCGCACCAACATCATGTCCACACGACCAATTTTAGTCGAACTAAAGAAGGCGAATTAGTTAAGCCGACTTAACTCACCAGTGTGAACCAAGAGGTTATTTATTTGCAACAAACAGGTTGTTATCGTTAGGAATTACTGTTTATATTCTATATATATATGTATATATATATATATATCTATATATATAATATGTATATGTGGATGTATATAAACATAAGTTCCTAATGGTAGATATGTACGTATATATTAATATTATGTATATATATATGTGTGTGTATATATATATTTATATATATATATACAGTATAACCCCGTTAAACCAAACTTGAAATTTGTTTGGATTAACCAATCATTGGTTTAACCAAGCTTTGGCTTCAACTTTGACTTGATTTCTGGCAAAAACGTGGGTGCATTATGAATGTAATATACAATGTATGGGGACACTTTGATTATTGTTTTTCATGTATATACAGTATAACCCCATTAAACCAAGCTCAGTTAAACCGAATGATCAGTTAATCCAAAATTTGTTCAGCAGCCCAGCAAAATACTACCATTTATCATATAAAAAAGCCTTAGATGACCTTATAACCACATGCAAGTTTGGTTTAACTGTACCGGAAGTGGCCTGGGGCCCGACAAATTTGTTTGGATTAACTGATAATTTGGATTAACCGACTTTGGTTTAACCAACTTTTTTATATGATAAATGGTAGTATTTTGCCAGGAAGCCAAAAAAAAGTTTGGATTAACCGATCGTTTGGTTTAACCGAGCTTGGTTTAACGGGGTTGTACTGTATATATGGATATATATATATATATATATCATTAGGAACGTATGATAATATATAGGCCCTACATGTATATCGTTAGGACCTTATCCGGTGATTTTGTGTTTCTGATATATTTTGGAGATAAACATATCAGTGTCAGGTTGCTCGTTATATAATCTCTCCTAAATTAGTGTCAGCTGGTCCCTCAGTAGGGGCTGTAGATGTGACAGGAGTTATTTATTCGGTTCGGTTTGCGAACATGTTATGCTTTCACTGGGTCATACAACTTTAACTATATCCACCACCACTCCAACAAGCCACCCGAGTCACATTGAGAAACCACCAGACGGGATGGCCGAATGAGTTGAAAGTCCGTCTCCCGTATTGGTAGATCATGGGTTAGAACCCACGGGTTCGAATCCTGGTCGAATCAGGATCAATAACTTTAAAATGTATACTTGTACCCTTCCTAGCCAGGCAATGGGCATTAGTAGGATAGGGTGAGGACTGGTTGGCTCAGTGTCAGGATAATGTGACTGAGTGGCACATCGGGTCATGGTGCCCGTGACCTGGTGTCCCAGTGGGGCAGCACTATGAAGTCGTCATGAGTGTGCACTGTCGCAAGTCGTTACCCATCTTGATATGACCTTAAATGTTGTCAGGACGTAAAACTCCAGCAACCAACCAACCTTGAGAAGCGCGTCGCGGTCGTGGGTCACCTGCAGCACCCTCTGGTGGAGATCGAGCTTCTCCCGGAAGTAGCGCTCCTTGTCGGAAGTGGTCGATGCCAGCGACGCCTGGAGGTCGGCCAGAGCCGCGCGCAATCGCGCCACCTCGTGTTCCACGCGCAGCCTCTCCTGCGCACGGCGGGGTTACATGATTAGATCAGAGGTTTCTCTTAATGGTGGCTTTGTTTGTTTGTTTATTTGTTTGTTTGTTTGTTTGTTTAAAGCTGCAAAGTCCGATGAAAATATCAAATTTTCAAAACGAAAGCGATTATCTCAATTTGATTCTACATATCTACCTTAGATACTGGTGCATTTATTAAACATTTGTCACCACATAGAAGGGAATACTGAGACAATTGAATAGAACCTTTTACTGCAGAAGCCTATGGGGTCAGAGTTTTGACAAGCTTGCCAAAATTAATTTTGCATGGTTCCACTTCAAATATCTCAAAAGTTAGCCACTTAAAATATAAGTTACTTCCAGCTAAAGTAAGGTACATAATATCGATCAACCTAATGTATTTATCTCAGAAAATTTCAGAAACTTAAAACCATCGGACTATGCAACTTTAACCACCCCCCTCCCCCCAGCACAAAAAGTAAACATCGGCTAATGATTGCAGCAAGTCAGGGGTCCCAATGACAAACTAAATTATAATCCCTGAAAAACTAGAGGGGTCTGGGTGCGTATGTCTAATAGAGGATTTCCACCACCAAACCTGCCCTCTGACGGCAATGGCAGGAACTAATGTTGTGGGTATCAGCTCATTGTGTACTATTCCGGGTCGAAAAAAGCTCTTATAGAGGATTTCCACCACCAACCTGCCCTCTGACGGCAGTGGCAGGAACTAATGTTGTGGGTAACAGCTCACTGTGTAGCATGATTTGTGGACGAATAGGGGATTTCCACCACCAACCTGCCCTCTGACGGCAGTGGAAGAACTAATGTTGTGGGTAACAGCTCAGTGTGAGGCATGACTTGTGGAGAAATGACGAATAGAGGAATTCCACCACCAACTCACTTCCTCGTGTCAATGGTGAGAACTACTGTTGATTGTAGCAGGTCAGTGTGTAGATTGTCTGTGGAAAAGGTATGTACTGCTACTTGTATTAGTCACTCTGAATTAGCCCCCCTTCTGTGCTGAGGAGAATGTAAACTTGGACTTACTTCCTGCACACATTGCATGGTCGTAGAGAAGGAGCTTGACTCATCTTTCAACATCAAGTTGTGTTTCTTCATCTGAGTTAGTTGGGTGTCAAAACTTCGCGTCTCCTCGGTCAGCTTCTGATTGTTCTGCAGCAAAGCGTCAGTCTATTACAGGTCTATTTCAGCAAAGATTAACACTTATTTCTACATTAAATTAATACCCATCACTTTCTCCATATATAACTAATAAGGTTCGGACTGTCACACCAGCAGTAACGATTTATATATACAGCAGACATTATATATCATACACATAATATATATCATGTGCATAATATATGTCATATAGTATGCATCATATACATCACATACGTCATAGACATCAAATATATGTTTATATACTATATATATTTATATATATTATATATTGTAGATATTATATTATATATATTATACTATATATTATATTATATATTATATATATTTTATATAGTATATATTTTATTATTATATATAATAGAATATAATAAATTATATATTATACACATATAATATATTACATTTGATATGTTCTATATTCTATATATTCTATATAATATATTTATATTACACTGAATAACATAACATCGATATGTTTATTAGTACATGCGTCCAGTGAAATAATTATGCTAAATGTGTCCTATGCTTTGGATTCGAGCTGCTAAATTAGAAATCTTAACGAGTTTGTTATTAGACCCAACAATAGCATATATTAAACCTGTTAACACCGTATTTTCTCGATGAATAATCGCTTGAAGCAAGTATCATTTCTCAGTTTACCTTCAGAGTAGGCTACTTAGAGTGACTTGTTTTTTGTACATTTGCATCTCTAATATACTGAAAAATCCATGTCTTAAATAGAAACTGAAATAAAAGATATCGAGTTATAGGAGAGAAATCTATTTTATTTTACACTATTATCAGGGGCGTAGCTAGGCGTACACGCGTATGCCAAAACGTCCACATCGTTTTGTCAAAAAAAAATTAAATTAAAAAATAATAAAAAGAGAGAGAAAGAGAGAGAGAAGGCATGTAGTAATCCAGAGTGTCGAAAACTCAAGTCTAAAATGTGTAAAATCCGCCAGCTTATGCTTAAGTGGCCCGCTAAACCCCCTGCCGAAATTAGGAGTACACATCGTTAAAGGTCTAGCTACGCCCCTGGATATGGTGATCAAACAAGGGATGAATTAATTCGAGGAAGTAGGGTACTTGAATCAACTTAAATAACCCATCTTAAGCCAATCGATAAGTAATTCACTTCACTCGGACAAACAGGCTAGCTGTCCGATCGCCCTGGGCAAAGTGATCGAACGCTTGCCTCGGTGAACAATGTAAACAGATCCAAACCCGTTGCCTCGTGAACCAAATTACACATGTTAGCAGGCCAACATGAATATTTTCAAAGCAAACTAAATCCGAGTGCAATGATATGCATTAACCTGCCCCGGTGAAATGACACATATTGATTGTAACAGGGAGCCTAGATAGTCTAATGGTTAGGACGTTTTGTTTGTTTGTTTGTTGTTGTTTTACGTCCTAGCAACATCTAAGGCATACCTGCCAACTTTTGTTAAACGAAAATCCTAATAATAGAAATCCATCCGAGCGAAGCGAGGCGCGCAAGCGTTCTAGGGGGGTCCGGGGGCATGCCCCCCCGGAAAAAATTGAAAAATACATAAAAAATGGTGCATTCTGGTGCATTTTCAGAGACATTTTAGGCACATTATTAAAGAAATTATTACCAGTTTTCAGCCTAAATACTAGAGTGAGTAAAGTTAAAAGAACATGTATATGTATATAAAATGGAAACGATTTTTTTCGAATTTGATTTTGAAAAAGCGGAATAATATGTTTATAATTCGTAGGGCGGAATGAGAATAAAAAAATCTTAATTATTCCGCCAAAATCGTAATAGTTGGCAGGTATGCTAAGGTCATATCAGGACGGGCCCCGACTTGTGACAGTGCGCACTCATGGCGACTTTATAGTGCTGCCCCACTGGAAGACAAGGCCACCAGCACCATGACCTGATATCCCACTCAGTTACATTATCCTGACACTGAGCCAACCAGTCCTTGTCCTATCCTAATAATGCCGAGCGCCAGGCTAGGAAGCAACAAGTATCAATTTTTAAGTCATTGGTTTGACTCGACCAGGGTTCGAAGCCATGACCCCACGATCTACCAACACGGGAGACGGACGCTCTAACTCATTCGGCCATCCCGTCTGGTCTGGACGAGATCCTCTGAATGGTAGAAGCGTGTGTTGGAATCCCACTCTAGCCACAATGTTCTCTTCATGCAACAAATTACACCCTCCTGACATTGGTGCTGTGGCCAGGATAGGCCTACAGTACAAGCTGCATAATATTCACCCTCCCTACTGTAAGTGTGCTACCTGGATATGTGTAGTTGTTAGTGTGAGACTTACAGTACTTACAGTTCAGTGAGGTGCACTGACCTCCCCAGGTAGACCCTGCAATGCCACATGCACAGGTAGGCATGGGCAGGTGGTTAGGATGATAGTGTAGTAGGCTGCACTGACCTCTCAGGCAAGTAACCACATAGACAGGTAGGCGTGGGTAGTGTGTTGATTGCAGGGAGCCTAGGTGGTGTAATGGTTAGCACACTGGCCCGGAGTGCAAAGAGATGTGGGTTCGAGTCCCGCTCTAGGCACAATATTTCCCATTTTCAACACCTCCATGACACTGGTGCCATGACCAGGATCCTGTACAAGCTATGCGCTGTATGGTTGTTGAACCTACCCTGTGTATGTATGTAAGTGCGTTGCCTGTATGTATGTAATTGTAAGCATTAAAAGACTTACAATTCCAGGGGGACGAGTGTAGTAGGCTGCACTGACCTCTCAGGCAAGTAACCACATAGACAGGTAGGCGTGGGTAGTGTGTTGATTGCAGGGAGCCTAGGTGGTGTAATGGTTAGCACACTGGTCCGGAGTGCAAAGAGATGTGGGTTCGAGTCCCGCTCTAGGCGCAATATTTCCCATTTTCAACACCTCCATGACAATAGCAAAAGAGGCTTTACATAGTATAATTGTTAGGACACTAGCCCCGGAATGGCAGAAATGTGGGTTCGAGTCCTGCTCTACGCACAATGTTCCATTCATTTTTTTTAAACACCCCCAACGACACTAGTCTCACATAAAGTGACTTATGGATGAAAAGATATTTTGGCCGAGAGAAAGATGTGTGACATATAACGTATTATGCGAATATAAGGCGCAAGGGAACTACTTTATCATTATTATTAATATAATTATTATTATTATTATTATTATCAATAGTGTACACCGTTGCTTCTGTGTCCTCTCCGGTATGACCAGTGGCGCCACCACCGGATGTTCGTGTCCCTATCGGATGCGTGAACCTCACTCGCACCCGGAGGATTTATTCTTAATTCCCTTTTTTAATAATTGTGGTACGGTTGGGGCATGAATATTTAATTTTATTTGTCATTTCTTAACATCACCGTAAAAGTATGTGTGTGCTGAAGTTTTTGCAGCAGAATAGTTGGAAAACACTGCACTGTTGGAAAGTAAATATTCTGTGATTTGGCGTTAAATTATTGTTTTCTTAAAGCTGCATAGTCCGATGAAATATCAAATTTTCAAAACCAAACCAATTATCTAGATTTGATTTTACATATCTAACTTAGATACTGATGCACTTATTAAGCATTTGTGTCTGCGTAGAAGGCAATCCTGAGTCAATTTAACAGAACCTATTACTGCAGAAGTCTACGGTGAAAAGTTTTGGCAAGCTTGCTAAAACTAATTTTCCATGTTTGCACTCAAAATATCTCAAAAGTTTACCATTTAAAATAAAAGTAACTTTGAACTAATGTATAGTAGATACTAGTGATCGATCTAATAATTTATCTCAGAAAAAATACAGAAATTCAAAACCACTATGCAACTTTAATTAAAGCTGCAAAGTCCGACGAGAGCACCACATTTTCTGAACCAAAGCACTTGCTTGGATTTGATCCTAGATATCAAACGTAGATACAGGTGCAGTTATTATTCAGTATTTTCCTTGCTGCATAGAAGAGAGTAGGCCTACTAAGTCAATTTAATAGATCCTGTCAATGCCGAAGCCTACAATGTCTACCATTTTTACATGCATGCACAAATTAATTTAACATATTTTCACTTTTTTCTAAATCTCCAGAGTTATCAATTCATAATAAAGGTTACTTCAAACTAAAGAATGGCAATTTAGATTTCCACCGCTGTGCATAACTTACAGCATCATCAAAGGCCAGTTGCTCTCATACGATGTCTATGTGGTGTGGGAGGTTAAAAATCCCTTGGGTCGGTAAAAGTGTAGGCTTGGGCTTTCTATTGCCAAACTGTCTAATGGTGAAAACAAGTCTATTCTGGGCCACGTTCAGGGTCCGTCTCGGAGGCGCCGCGGAGACGTCTCCGCGATGCTTTTGGGTCTATTTGCGTTCAGGATCCGTCTCAGCGACGTCTCGGATACGCCTCCCTTTTCAGACTGGAGATGAAAAGCACCTCGAAAATGGGTGCCGCATTCAGTGGTTTCAGCCAATCATAGCACAGCTTTTTCATTGCAAATGGCCGCCACCTATGGGGGTGGCCATTTTCTAGACAACAAACTGCTTTTGCCGTTCAGACTAGCGTGATGTCACGGCCATCTCCGAGGCGCCTCTGAGACGGACCCTGAACGCGGCCCAGACTTATCCATAATAGGCAGTATAAATCTTCAAGAAAAAAGAAGATTATACTGATCAACCTAATATATTTATCAATAAAACAAATTAAAAAGATAATGGCAGAATATAAAAACTATCGGACGCTGCAACTTAACTCCATAGAAAAGCGGAAGGTGTGGGGATGCATCTTAATAGGTGGGATATACATGTGTGTCTCAGGTAACAGCCACAATGATTACGTACCAGGAAGGGATACCTGAGGTGTTGTCCCTGTGTGATAATAGACGAGGGTTATCTTTTGAGTTTCAAGCTTGATTACCTTCTAACTACCAACCTCTCTCAAATAAATGATTCATGTTTAATCCCAGAACATTTCACTCAGGCTACCTACCTCATCACAAGTCTGAAAAAACAGTATGTCTGGAATTTATTATTTGTAACTGAAGGGTTCAGGTACAAAAACCGACAAACATCATCCAGGCCGAAACGAAACCATGACAACCACATTTGAGCTAAGCTGAAGCTGCCATTATTTCGATAATCAAATCCATTTTTTTCTCAGAAGCTGCCACATCCTATGTATAATGTCCTACTCAATAGAAAATTGATATATTTTAATTGGAAATCACAACAATAAATTATATTTCGCAGAAAACAACTAAAATAGATTTGTCGGTTTTTACGCCTGAACCCCTCAATTGTTTATGTGAGGGAGGTGGTGAAAAATAGCGGGTGCAACAATGGCTGAAACTGAAAGATCATTTCGCAGAATCATACAGAGCAGTCAATTTCAAATATCTCTCAAATTAACCCTTTAAAATAAATGTTCCTGCACACCAAACATGAGTAGATTATAATGATTAACGTAATATTTTTATCTTTAAAAAAAAAACACCAAAAGACATGTAGCACGAATTCCAAGCCATTGGACTATGCAACTTTAAATTGAAAAGACGCCTATATTGTGGTGTTCTCTGTGGCGGAGTGCTTAGAGTGTCTGACTTTTTTCTAGGTCAGACTCCTAATCTGAAGGTCAGTGGTTCGATTCCCTGTGCCCCCACCTCTGCCAATTTAGATTTCCACCGCTGTGTATAACTTACAGCGTCATCAAAGGCCAGTTGCTCTCATACCATGTCTATGTGGTGTGGGAGGTTAAAAATCCCTTGGGCCGGTAAAAGTGTAGGGTTGGACTTTCTATCGACAAACTGTCTAATGGTGAAAACAAGCCTATTCAGGCTTATTTATCCATGATAGGCAGTATAAATCTTCAACAATAACAAAAACAGCTTAAATGTGACGTGGCATGAACCTTTGAATTGAAAGGACATCTACATATAGCTTAAAGGTGCATAGTCTGATGAAATATCAAATTTTCAAAACCAAACCAATTATCTAGATTTGATTTTACATATCTAACTTAGATACTGATGCACTTATTAAGCATTTATTGTTGCGTAGAAGGCAACACTGAGTCAATTTAACAGAACCTGTTACTGCAGAAGTCTATGGTGTTAGAGTTTTGGCAAGCTTGCCAAAACTAATTTTCCATGTTTGCACGCAAAGTATCTCAAAAGTTTACCATTTAAAATAAAAGTAATGTAAAGTAGATACTAGTGATCGATCTAATATATTTATCTCAGAAAAAATACAGAAATTCAAAACCATCGGACTATGCAACTTTAATTGTAATGTAGTAGCTAGCCGATACCAGGCAGGCATTCAGCATCTTTTTTAACTGACCTGTCTGAGTTGCTCTAATTCGTGCTGCGTCTGTTTGGCGTGCTTTTCTATCCAGGCATTTCTGCCCCGTGCAATGTCCAGCGATTCCTTTATAGTTGCTAGTTCCTTTGTAAAGGATGATTTGGTCTGCAGCAAACCATTTTACCTCGCGTTTAATTATGATTATGAGTGGGTTAACTTGGGGAAAGTCACTCAACTCACACATTAATAGGATGTCCTCCCACCACCACCACCACCACCACCAACAACACCACACACCACCACCACCACAACCACACCATCACCACCACCACACCACCACCTCAACCACACCACCACCACACCACCACCACCAACATCAACAACACCACACACCACCACCACCACCACACCACCACCACACCACCACCACGACCAACAACACCACACACCACCACCACCACCACCACACCATCACCACAACTACACCACAACCACACCACCACCACCACCATAACCACACCACCACCACAGCCACACCATCACCACAACCACACCACCACCACCACCTACACTCCTCGCAGTTTCTTTGTTTGCTTGCTGTTGTTATTTTACATCCTAGCAACATCTACGATCTTATCAGAATGGGTACCGACTTGTGATAGCGCGCACTCATAGCGATCTTATAGTGCTGCCCCACTGGGAGACCAGGCCACCAGCACCATGGCACAATATCCCACACAGTCATATTATACTTATACTGTGCTAACCAGTCCTTGTCCTATTCTATTAATGCTGTGCTAGGAAGCGACACGTATCAATTTTTAAGTCATTGGTTTGACTCGACCAGGGTTCCAACCCGTGGGAGTGATTGAGCGATTGGGTGATTGAGTGAGTGATTGAGTCAGTCAGTCAGTCAGTGATGGTGATTTTATGCCACGTCAGCAACTAGACTTATATTCATGGTTAGTCTACTATGTTCTTTTTCGTTATTTGTTTATTGTTATGCATAAACAGGATGGCCGAATGAGTTAGAGCATCCATCTCCCGTTGATGGTAGATCATGGGTTCGAACCCTGGTCGAGTCAAATGAATGACTTAAAGATTTATATTTGTCACTTCCTAGCCAGGCACTCAGCATTATTAGGATAGGGCAAGGAGCAGTGGAATGAGGAAGACCAATCGTCCACGATTGAAATTTCCCCTGCTTAAACAACTAATGTACCAACAACAACAAAATAGCATTTTTCACTAATCCAAACGTGTGAGGGGGTGAGGGTATTTTTTCTAAAAAATGAGTGAATTAATTGTTAACTATGTCTTGTTGATGTATTCATGAGAGTGAATCAGTGACGTCATCACAGGCATTAAAAGCTTATGAAGCTATTAAGCTAGTGTACAGCATATTATTTCCAAAACGTGCAATAAAGAGCTGATATAATCGGATTGCAATGCAATAACTTAATAAAAATCGAATAAATTAAATAACAAAACATATGTATATAAGACCAGTGTAGATAAACAAAATAACATAGACCACAGTACAGTAAAACCTTTCTAGCCAACCACCTCCATAGATCGACCACTCCCTTATATCGATCGCTTTATTTGGGTCTCAAACGATTGCCCATACAATACCATTGTATTGGGGGGGGGGGGAACTCCCTAAACCGACCACCTCCCTAAAAGGACCGTTTAATGTAGGTCCCGTGGTCGGTCGATTTAAAGAGGTTTTACTGTATATTAATCATGCTTAAAGGTGCATAGTCCGATGGTTTTGAACTTCTGTGATTATTTAAATATAAATATATTAGGGTGATTCGTACAATAAATCTTGCTTTACGTTGAGGTAACTTTTATTATAAATGGTTAAATTTGGGGTTATTTGAAGTGAGAACATCAACAAATAATTGTTGGCATACATGTCAAAGTTCTGACACTATAGGCTTTAGCAGTAATGCGTTCTATTAAATTGACTTAGTATGTCATTGTATGTGACATGAAATGCGTAATAAGGAAACCAGTATATAAGTTGAATATAGAGAAGTGTTTTGGCTTAGATAATTTGAGGCTTTCATTGGGCTATGCAACTTTAATTATTTTAGTTTCATTACAATTGTAAAAGTAGACTACATAACTTTAATTCTTTTGAAGGTTTTGAATTTTTTTTAAAGAAGCATTGATTCTGTGTTCATCATCTGCTTTTTACTAAATGTCGTCTGCTATTCAAAGACGGTCGCCTGGAGGTAATAGGTTAGTAGTGTTAGGGCCGTAGCTAGACATCTTTGTTTGGAGTTTAAGATATGTTTGGAGGATAAGATGTGTTTGGGGGAAAGATTTGTTTGGGAGAGAGACAGATAAATTCATGGAACGGATTTGTGCCAAAAGCATGGGGCACTAGGAGGATCTGGATGTATGCCAGAATATTTTTAATCTAGAAGCTCTTAAATGCGATTTCCAGCCATTTTAGGGAGGTTAAAGCTGCATAGTCCGATGAAAGATCAAATTTTCAAAACCAAAACAATGACCTAGATTTGATCCTACATATGTAACTTGGATACTAGTGCACTCGTTAAGCATTTGTCATCACACAGAAGGGAATGCTGAGACAAATCAATAGAACAGATTACTATGCTGTCAGAGTTTTGGCATGCTTGCCAAAATTTATTTTGCATGGTTCCGCTTCAAATATCTCCAAAGTTAGCCATACAAAATAAAAGTTACTTCAAACTGAAGTAAGTTAGATTATAACGACCAACCTAATATATTTAATTCAGAAAAATTACCAAAACCCAAAACCATCGGACTATGCAACTTTAAACAATGGGGTTTAATTTGGTGTAGGGGGGGGGGACACCACCCCTTTCAGTTTTACCCCTTCCCGCTAGCTACGGCCCTGTGTTGCGGGAACGAATTTGGCTGCCGCAGACGACATTTACAGCAGACAATGCTTCATTTAAAGGAGCTCTCAAGTAGAAGGTGACAGGCTGCATAAATATTGGCTGTAAACTAAATATATACATGGATACAAATGTTGGAGAACAGAACTAACCATCCTAGCCCAGATATAGCCAATGCCATCTTTACAAAACAGATGCTGAATAAGTCCAAAGGTTGGTGATATCATTTATGACAAGATGTATCAATTTGTGTGCATGTCCACTGCTTCCAAAAACAATGTGAATTGAATAAAATATACAACTCGGATACTAAAAATCTAATTCCAAGTCATCGGACTCTGCAGCTCTCGTCCCAATGGAACACAAATAAAACAACATGTAGCAGTCAAAATCAAAGTCGTGTGGAATGGTTTTGAAATGTAAAAAGGGGAGTCACAAGACTATTACTGTCTAGCGGCGAAAACAAGTCATTAGACTTAACCGGATGGACAGCATAAATACACCCATCACAACAACAAAAATAAATATAAATAAAATGTAATTTTTTAGTCATATGTTTAATCATTGTATGACCCCAAATAGCCGATGTTTGAATTTTGTGATGGGGAGTCGTTAAACAAACAAACAAACAAAGATTGGCGTTCTCTAAACATGTCACAGTCATGTCTGTCTACAAACAAAGCTCGTTGAGCTGGATGCTCAGTCAGTTAAGCATTCCGTAAAAAAAAGTAAAACTTGTTTTATTTAATGACACTTGTAGAGCACAATGATTTTTATCATCGGCTATTGAACGTCAAACATATGGTCAGTCTGACATATTTCTTTGGAGGAAACCTGCTGCCACAACATAGGGTAATCTTTCCGATAAGCAGCAAGGGGTCTTTTATATCCATATTTCCACAGACACGACAACACATTCCACAGCCTTTGATTAACCAGTCATGAACAACTGGTTGGAACGGAAAATAGCCCAAAATGCAAATGGGTCCACTAAACACAATCGACCGAATGACCCACGTCTTCACAGGTGGACACTCTACCGCCTGAGCTACATCCCGCTCTATTAAGCATTACCTGTGCAAGCTTTGAGTTCTCCTGCTCCAGGATGGTGAGGGTGCAGGTGACAGAGTCCATGACGTCCTTCTTCTTGGTCACCTCACACTGCAGCTGGTCCTTTTGTAGCCGCATGCTGGAGACAGTGTTCTCCAAAGTCTCAATCCTGCAGTGACAGGAAGTAGGTTACCCAGGGAACATCTTGTTTGGCATTGTGTCGCGAATCGCGATACAAGTTATGTAGATTGCTACTCAGTGCATAAAACGCATCGGTAAAATCATGAACCATATATACTATCCCAATTAAAACACGATAACTTCTTGCGACAACAACAAAAAAAGTGTTTATATTTTACCTGCCTTAAAAGGAATTGCTACACAAAATGAGCAATTGTTTATCAATTTCCAAATTGATTAGCAATCGTTGCTAATCAAAATTTTCAAATCATAATGTTCCTGTTACCTTATACTTTTAGACCCAGAGCTGCCAACATTTGTTTCCATATCATTCAATATATTTTCCATTGTGATTCAATATCTTGCCATTGTAACCCATACTAAAGTAGCACATATTTCCTTTCATATATCTTCAAATTGTGATTCTCACAGGCTCCATAACCCATACTAAAGTAGCACCCATTTCCTTTCATATATCTTCACATTGTGATTCTCACAGGCTCCATAACCCATACTAAAGTAGCACCTATTTCCTTTCATATATCTTCACATTGTGATTCTCACAGGCTCCATAACCCATACTAAAGTAGCACCTATTTCCTTCTATATATCTTCACATTGTGATTCTCATAGGCTCCATGTGCACCTATTTCATTTCATAAATATCTTCAGATTGTGATTCTAACAGGTTATGTCACCCATAATGAAGTCTCACCTTTTTCCTTTCATATATATCTTTACAGTGTGATTCTCACAGTCTCCGTGACCCATACTAAAGTAGCACCTACCTGTCCTGTAGCTTCGTGCTGGCCCGTGCCTCATCCAGCCGCCTCAGCTGCTGCTCGTCCCGCTGCTTCTCCGCCTCAGAGACCTTCTTCTGAAGCTCCTTCTCCCGGTACTTCAGGTCTTCCAGGTTGAGCGTCTTGTCCTTAACGGAGGAATCCACAGTTCGCAGCCGACTCGTCTGCGACTGCACAATGGGGAGATTGATTGGTTGTTAGTATTTTATTTAGGGGTGAATCACACTGGAGCACCACACACTGCTACCCATACTTGTAGGAAGTAGTATTTTATTTAAGGTTGAAGCACGCTACAGTTATGTAAATAATGCTACCCATACATGCAGGAAGTAGTATTTTATTTAAGGTTGAAGCAGACTACAGTTATGTAAATAATGCTACCCATACATGCAGGAAGCAGTATTTTATTTAAGGTTGAAGCAGACGCTACAGCTACGTAAATAATGCTACCTATACATGCAGGAAGTAGTATTTTATTTAAGGTTGAAGCACGCTACAGTTATGTAAATAATGCTACTCATACATGCAGGAAGTAGTATTTTATTTAAGGTTGAAGCACACTACAGTTATGTAAATAATGCTACCCATACATGCAGTAAGTAGTATTTTATTTACGGTTGAAACACGCTGCAGTTATGTAAATAATGCTACCCATACATGCAGTAAGTAGTATTTTATTTAAGGTTGAAACACGCTACAGTTATGTAAATAATGCTACCCATACATGCAGGAAGTAGTATTTTATTTAAGGTTGAAACACGCTGCAGTTATGTAAATAATGCTACCCATACATGTAGGAAGTTGCATTTTAGTTCATGGTGAAGCACACTGCTACACATACATAAATGAATTAGTATGTAATATGGATGCACACTTCTACACATACGTACAGGAAGTATTATTTACCACCATCCAGAACCACAAAACCAGCACCACACCACCACCCCCAGCTCCCGCACCCCCAGCACCACCACTCCCAGCACCATCACCCACAGCACCACCACCCACAGAACCACACACACCCCAACACCCACCACACCACACCACCACACCACCACACCACCCACACGCACCTGTATGGTGTCCTGTGCCTCCTTCAGTTTCTGTGTGAGGAGGAACCTCCGCTGCTCACTCTCGTCCAACACCGCCTGCAGGCTGCTTACTTGGCGCTCGGCAGATGGCGTGCGGGTCGAACAGACGCCGGGGCCCAGCCCGGGGGAGGGGCTCCGCGCAGACTCGCTCGTCTCACCGCCTGACCTCAGCAGCGACTTGGATGACCTTGAGGAAGACAGCGCGCATGACCTTGACAAGGAAGAGCCGTCATTCGCTGTGTTGTACGTGCGCGACGAGAGGCTGCTGACGGACGGGCGCATGCGCGAGCTGCGTGAGGGAAAAATTGGTTGATTGGTTGGTTGTTGGAGTTTTACGTCCTGGCAACATATCATGTCAGGATGGGCACTGACTTCTGACAGTGCGCACTCATCATGATTTGTTAGTATTACCCCACTGGGAGACCAGGCCCTGGGCACCATGACCCACTACCCTGACACTGAGTCAACCAGTCCTTGTCCTATCCTAATAATGCTGAGTGCCTGGCTCGGAAGCGACAAGTATCAATGTTTAAGTTTGTTTGTTGTGTTTAGGTCCTAGCAACATCTAAGGTCATTTCAGGATGGGTATCGACTTCTGACAGTGTGCACTCATGGTGACTTTATAGTGCTGCCCCACTGGGAGACCAGGCCACCAGCACCATGACCTCATATCCCACTCAGTCACATTATCCTGACACCGAGCCAACCAGTCCTTGCCCTATCCTAATAATGCCGAGCGCCTGGCTACGAAGTGACAAGTATCAATTTTGTTTAAGTCATTGGTTTGACTCGACTAGGGTTCGAATCCTACGACCTACCAAAACAGGAGACGGACGCTCAACTCATTCGGCCATCCCGTCTGGTCCCTTGAAAATTTGATGTTTTCATCGGACTATAGCCGTGTTCACACGGGGAAAAAGTATAGCGATTCAGCCAAGGCGAATAATACTAGGAGTCGAATTAGCGGCCCATTCACACGGGGAGTACTTGGGCCAGAAATCAAAATCTGCACATGAGCAAGTCCATACCAACCAGCGCCAGTTTGGGTTCATCGACGTCGCCACGAGAGAGTGTGGGTTCGACCTAGATATGTATGGACTGAATCGTATTGGTTTGGAACGGTCAAAACTTCTGCTGGGCAGTGAAACCCTAAAAATAAATTATGAAAAAAATATCTGTGCACAGCTAGCGGTTTCATAGACTAAATTAACTAATATGCGCTTTTGATCGACCGGAAAGTCAACAAATTAAGGTCTCGACTGCGCATGCATGTGACGTCCTTAATCCGCCTCAGCGCGTTCACACGGGCAAAATAAATTGGTTCACAGAAATCGACTCACGTAATCGACCTCCACAAGTGGTTTACAGTATGCGCATCACAGGAATCGATTCAGCCCTAATTCGACTCAGCCGCCCGTTCACGCGCGAAATGTAACCCGAACTAGGCAAGTCGATTTCTACGAATCGATTTACATTCCCCATGTGAACACGGCTTATTATGCCAATTAAAAGGTTAGAATACTAGCAGCACTGTGCTTACCTGATGCCACTGTCGGTGTCGCCGTGAAGAAGACTACAACTGCTAGCCAGTCCCAGCTCCCGGGAGGCCCGCAGCGGCGACGGGCGGGGCGCCGGGTGCGGCGGCGGGGGCCGGACCCGCACCGCCGGCCCCGTGTACATGGCCGCCGGGCGGGGGTGTAGGTGGGGGTGGGCCGATGGCGGGCTGTGAGTGTCGGGCGGGGCCGGCCTGTCCCGGGTTGGCATCATTAGGTAATCCTCATTCTGTTAAGTAATGACCAAAGAAAAATCGGAAATGATAATAAAATAAGAAACTTTAAAAAAATCGGAAATGACAATACAGAAACAAATCTTAATAGATTAATTTTTTTTAAATAGGAGATCCGCCACAAAAAATGGAAATGACAAATAAAGTGGAAATGACAACTAAAATTGGAAAAGACAACCTAAGAAAATGGAAATTACAACTAAAAATGGAAATGACAACTAAAAATTGAAATACAACTAAAAATGGATATGACAACTACCATGGGAAATGACCAAAGAAAATGGAAATGACAAAATGAAAATGACAACTAAAAATGGAAATAACTACAAAATGGAAATGACAAATAAAATTGGAAATGACAGCTACAAAATGGAAATGACAACTAAAAATGGAAATGACAAATAAAAATGGAAATGACAACTAAAAATGGAAATGACAACTAAAGTAGAAATGACAACTAAAAATGGAAACGACAACTAAAAATAGAAATGACAATTAAAATCGAAATGACAACTAAAATGGAAATGACAACTAAAAATGGGAATGACAACTACAAAACGGAAATGACAACTAAAAATGGCAATGACCAAACAAATTCTAAATATGTTGAGTTTTTTAAATTGGAAACGTGATTTTATTTTAAGAAAAAATTGTATCCTTCTTTTTCCAGTATATGGCACACTGGTTTTTCTGTCACTGCAGACATTAGCAGGCAATTTATACAAGTGTTATCGTGTTACTGTTAGTGCTTTCGCTATAGAACCAATTTGAAGCGAACTGATGTTTGGGTCACTGTAATCTTTATTCAACCGGAAAATTTGGTATTTGTTTTGTTGTGTAGGGTTCGAGTAGACATCCGTGGATTTGGGGATTGGGTTGTCTTTTTTGTGTATGTGATTTTATTTTTGGTAGATTAGTTGACTAAGCAGAGGACATTTCAATCATGAACGTTTCGTCTTCCCAATTCCACTGCTCCTTGCCCTAACCTAGTAATGCCGAGTTCCAGGCTAGGTAGCGACCATTATTAATTTTTGTAAGTCATTGGGGTCACCCCAATGTGTTGCTACCTTGTCGTGGTGGGGAGGCTTGTGTGCCTCTGTGACAATGAGAGCTATACCGGTGGGGGCTAGCCCCCTGGCAGGTTTAACCAAGCCGGGCAGGACTCATGGTAGAGGACAGACTAAGAGCAGCAACTGGTCCTCCAGGTTGGGGGTTGGGCGTGGGGCCAACAACCCCACCCCAGGAAAAGAACAATGTTACAGAATCACGAACAAGAAACTCAAGGCCCAGGACCGGGAAAACTGAAGAGCCCTTGTTTGTGGCCTATGCCCAAAGCTGGGCGGTAGGCGACACGTTCATCTAAGACACGGCTGAGGAGGTGTTTGTGTGGATGGGCGCTGACGCCGCAACAGGAAAAGAAGAAGAAGTAGAAGTCATTGGGGTGACTTGACTGGAGATCGAACCCACGACCTTCCACACGGGAAGACAGCGCACTACCAATCTAACCATCCCGCCTGGTGAAAAAATTTACAGTTTACATGAGTGGTATCTGATTAATTCAAGTTCAAGTGGTGTTAATAAAAAATACTAATCAGACAGTGGAATTCCTTGAATGACAAATAAGCACTTTGACCCTAGATGATTAGTGTATACCTATACATATTTATATATATATATATACAGGCTTGAACAGGTTAAGTAGAAGCCTTACTTAGGACGAAAGGTATTTAGTTCTGATAGCCCCCTGGATATAATATGTGGCATTATGTTGCCCTCTCCAGAATAAAACTGTCACACCTGTGATTACTATCCTGCAACACATGCTCTCAATTGCAGATTTGAATCCCCCCCCCCAGTATATATCTCCCAATACGTTCATGGTTTTACATTGTTGTTGTTTGTTGGATTTTTATGTCCTGGAAACATCTAAGGTAATATCACAACGGGCCATATTTTTTCAGTTCATATAGCAAAATACGATTATGATTTTGTTCTTCATCAAAACACAAGGATTTGTTTATTTGTTGTTTTACGTCCTAGCCACATCTAAGGTCATATCAGGGCGGGTACCGACTTGTGTCAGGGCGCACTCATGGCGACTTTATAGTCCTGCCCCACTGGGAGACCAGGCCACCAGCACCATGACCTGATATCCCACTCAGTCACATTATCCTGACACTGAGCTGACCAGTCCTTGCCCTATCCTAATACTGCCGAGCGCCTGGCTAGGAAGCGACAAGTATAAATTTTTGAGTCATTGCTTTGACTCGACCAGGGTTCGAACCCACGATCCCACAGTATACCAACACGGGAGACGGACGCTGTAACTCATTCGGACATCCCATCTAGTTCAAAAGACAAGGAGGATACAGTTTTAAAGGAAGTACACAATTGTTATTTTGTATTGAAATTTAAAACTCAAGAAAGCTATGACTTTTATCGCACAAGGGAACTAAAGAGTTTTAACAAAATGATCGAAGAGGCGCTACATTTGAAGAATGTGCTCAGGGGAGAGCATCACTCCTCTGCTCTCCCTCTGACTACACCTCTGATAAGTCTCCTCCCCTCCCCCCCTCCTCTCCAACAGTTTGATTCCGGTTTAAAGGTGCATAGTCCGATAACAACATAACATTTTCAAAACCGAAACAATTATCTAGATTTGATTCTACATATATAACCTAGACACCGATGCACTTATTAAGCCTTAGTCCCTACACAGAAGGGAACATTGAGTCAATCTAATCAAACCTGCTACTGCAGAATCCAATGGTGTCAGAGTTTTGGCGTGCTTGCCGAAATTAATTTGACATGTTTACACTTCGAATATCTCAAAAGTTAGACATTTAAAATAAAAGTTAATTCAAGCTAAAGTAAGGTAGATTATAACGATCAAGCTGATAGATTTATCTCAGAAAATGACAGAAATTCAAAACCATCGGTCTAAGCAACTTTGAGGCAACATTATTTGGTGGGGGGGGGGGGGGATATTATTCCTTTATATCCGTCTAAACGCCTGGAATCAGCTACCAGCCAATCAAAGACTGCAACGCGATCACGCGTGTGGTCACCTGACCGTGTAATCAATGTACCGCTTCCCACCCTCATCGATAACAATGCAAACACACCACCCCCACCTCCATCCATTTTTGGTTTCCATGGAAACAGCCATCATTTGAGATAATTTGCAAAAAGAAGCATGTCATCAGGTATTCAGTAAAACCTCTCTAACCGACCACCTCCACAGATCGACCACTCCCCTATATCGATGGCTTTATTTGGGTCCCCAACGATCGGCCATCCAATACCATTGTAATGATAACAAAAACTCCCTAAACCGACCACCTCCCTAAATGGACCATTTAAAGTCGGTCCCATGGTTGGTCAATTTAGAGAGGTTTTACTGTAAATCACTGCGCACGGACGTCGTCGCTACAGTTGTGTAGTGTAGCATGTTTTGTTCAGCCGAATGGCACTAGTACCGTTTGAAATCTCTAGAATATATATCCTTAGCTATCCTCAAAATAGTTCTGTATCAGCGTAATAATGAAACAATAATGACACACCTATGGGGCTGTCACACTACGACGCTTCTCGCCGGCGACCCGGCGACGTGTGGTGTTTTTGGGCGAAAATGGGTGAAATATCGAGACACGCTGGGGGCGCGTTATGCGCGCGTCGGTACATTTCGCTACACATCGGTACACTATCCTTGACGTTGATGGTCGGCGCAAAACGCCGGCGCGCGCTATTGGTCGGCCAAGGTTTTAAGCGTGTCAAAAAAAAAACAACGACCGGCAGCGTGCACAAATATATGGGTAAGGACGTTAGGCGCACATCGCGATGCATTGGACGCGCCGGAATAACGTTATGGGAATGCTAGGAAGAGGGCGCGTGCGCGGGAGGGTCGTTGCTCACACGTTGCGGAAAACTGGGGCGTTTTTGTTTTATGCCCTAGCAACATTTAAGGTTAGATGAAGATGTCGCGCCAAACTTTTTTTATTTTTTTCCCGACGCGTCGACACACGTTGGCCGCGTGCGCATAATGCGCCGCGCTGACGCCGATCTTTTTCCCCAAACCGCCGAAAAGTTGGACGTTTCTCGACGTGCAAGATTTTATTTTCAACGCTGATGGGTCGCCGGGAGAAGCGTCGTAGTGTGACAGGGCCTTAACCCACCTTCTTAATTGACTAATTTACCTTGTCTAGTTACCTGCAGAAACACCTATCGGAAATGTAATATTAACTAATAATGCCTATTGCAGGAAGACCATTCATTACCTCGGCAATGGTTGGTTGTTGGAGTTTTACGTCCTGGCAACATCTACGGTCATATCAGGACCGGTACCGACTTGTGACAGTGCTCATTCATGGTGCCTGTTTAGTGCTACCCCACTGTAAGACCAGGCCACCAGCACCATGACCTGATACCCCATTCAGTCACATTATCCTGACACCGAGCCAACCAGTCATTGCCCTAATCCTAATAATCTTGAGCGTCTGGCTAGGAAGCGACAAGGATACATTTGACAAGTCATTGGTTTGACTCGGCAGGGAATCGAACTCCCCGACCTTTCACACGAGAGGCCTGCGCTCTGCCGATTCGGCCATCGCGTCCGGTATTCACATGGGGGTGGGGGGTGTAATAGAATGTTGTATTTATAGTACAATGAAAGTATTACCTATTAAACCTATAGGCAAATAGGTACAAAGAGGAAACGGGGAAGACAGAATCAACAAGCATTAGTCTTACCTGGTGTAGAATGCTATGTTGCGTTGGCTCATTGGCTGTAACGTTCCTAGTAATAGGCCTGGTTATGTGGCTTGCTCACTTCACTGTGGTTTGATTTGAGTGCATACTGTTTGTTTGTTTGTTGTTGTTTTACGTCCTAGCAACATCTAAGTTCATATCAGGACGGGTACCGACTTGTGACAGTGCGCACTCATGCCGACCCCATAGTGCTGCCCCACCGGGAGACCAGGCCACCAGCACCATGACCTGATATCCCACTCAGTCACATTATCCTGACACTGAGCCAACCAGTCCTGGCCCTATCCTAATAATGCCGAGCGCCTGGCTAGGAAGCAACAAGCATTAAATCATTGGTTTGACTCGACCAGGGTTCGAACCCACGATCCCACTGTCTACCAACACGGACGACGGACGCTCTAACTCATTCGACCATCCCGTACATGGGGAGTGCATACTGTGTGAGTGAGGGGGTGCCGCATATTGTAGGCTACCCTGAACTCCCATGCACCAGAACCCCCCCACCCCCGCAACCCTGCCACTGCTGCTCCAACTGGCCGCGATGGCCTAATTGGTAGAGCGCAGGCCTCGCGTGCGGAAGGTCGGGAGTTTGGTTCCCGGTCGAGTGAAACCAATGACTTAAAAATGTATACTTGTCACTTCCTAGCCAGGCGCTCGGTATTAATAGGATAGGGCAAGGATGGGTTAGCTCAGTGTCAGGATAATGTGACTGAGTGGGATGGTGCCAGCAGCCTGATTTCTTAGTGGGGCAGCACAATAAAGTCACCATGAGTGTCCACTGTCGGTACCCATCCTTATATGACCGTAGATGTTGCCAGATGTAAAACTCCAAAAACTAACCAACCAAGCCTCTCCAACTCCAGACTTGGCATTATTAACTCACCCACCCAACCCCACCCACTCACCCCCACCTGCACACGCACCCTGGTGAACAATTCTCACAATCCATGCTCAGTCAAGCACACAGACACGTGTGCCATTGCATATTAAACGTGCCGGGTAATACTGACTGTGTTGATCGATTGTGTACACCTCTACTAACCTCTTAACCAAAAATAATACACACACAAAAAAAACAAGCAACAACAAAACTAACAAGAACACACACTAAGGAAAAAAATTTAAATGTTAAAAGTTAAAATAAAATGAACAGAATAAATAACAAATAACCGAAAATAACTAAACATAAACAAAATATGAATAAAATTAAAACAAAAAAATAAATAAACAATTAACAGAAAAATAAGCAAAAAGAAACAAAAACAACCAAAAAGAAACCAAGAAACTAAATATAAACAACAAATAATAATTTTAAAAATAAATAATAAACAACAAAATATAAACAAAAGAAGCAAAAATATGTGATGGAAAACATAAGCGATAAATAAACAAAAGCATGACCCAAGAGTAAGCAAAATATATAAAAACAAAATAAACAAAATATAATAATAAAAAATGTACAAAAAGAAATAACAGAAAATAACAGAAAAAGTAGAAGAAAAGATAACAAGCAAAATATGCCGATATTTCACGTCTATCAATAACTAGATATATTGAATATACTTTTTGTCCACACTGATATTGGATTTCCAAGAAAATAAACGTGGGTCATTTCATATTAAAGGGGCTGAGTATGGATTGGGATCAGTTCTCCACCATCCCCATTTCCCAAACAAAACAACAAATCCACACATAGAACCCTGAGGCACTTGCTGTCCGGACCAGGTGTCGCGCTTTAGATTCTCAGTGGGTGTAGAGTCAATGATTGGGGTTCTGCGCATGCACATATTCGATTAACACGACCCGGGCGACTCGGGTCACCTGACTTTCTAAAAATTCAAATAGAACACCACGAGTGGAGTTGACAAAGACATACGCTGTGTGCAAAAAGTTTAACCCACCTCTTGGATGGGGTTGGCTAGGAGCGATCACGTCACATTTGTGTGTCAAAAAGTTGCTCAGGTCACCCGAGTTGATTATTCGAATACGCTGAAATGTCGTTAGATTTGTGATGCATGTGCAGAAACCCGGGCGTAGACTCTAAACCCACTGAGAATTTAAACCGCGACACCGGCCTCATCCACACCTCTTCCACAATCGGACCGGAGTGATCTGGTACCGCTCCAACGACTCGTCGTTATTGTTGTAAAATACTGGCACCCCCCCCCCCCCCCCCCCCACGCCGTGAAGTTAAATTTTCAATCCGAAGAACAGACCGATTTATCGGGGACGTTCTCTAATTGTTGCAGAGCTGCAGCCTGTAACCGGCAAGGTTATGACCCGTCGCAAGAGTCAACCCTGAGGTATTATTGTCTGCCAAGAACTAAACATAAAACATGCACATTATTTCACGATCATTTTGGTCGTAGGTCGGCTGGTGCTCACAAGGAGCAATGCTTCCGCCACCCCATCCCAGCATTTTTATTTTTTCAAAAGGTTTTATTCCTGCGAACAATTCATTTTTATTGTTGGGTGTTCTCTGTGGCAGTGGTTAGAGTGTCTGACTTTTTTCTAGGTAGGACTCCTAATCTGAAGGTCAGTGGTTCGATTCCCTGTGCCCCAACCTCTGCCAATTTGGATTTCCACCACTGTGTATAACTTACAGCGTCATCAAAGGCCAGTTGCTCTCATACCATGAGAATGTGGTGTGGGAGGTTAAAAATCCCTTGGGCCAATAAATGTGTAGGCTCGGGCTTTCTATCAACAAACTGTCTAATGGTGAAAACAAGTCTATTCAGACTTATCCATGATCGGCAGTATAAATCTCTTTTTTTTTAATTAAAAAAAAGAAATAAAAAGAAATCTCAGAAGTGAAGTGGTGACCTGACGCATCACTATAAAGCCGCCATGAGTGTGCTGTATTAGGTCGGTAACTATTCCGATATAACCCTATGTGTTTCAAGTACGTAAACCCCACTCCCACACCCCAAACACCACCCACCAACCACCACCCCAACCCCTCCAGTGAAACAATCCAAAAGGGGTCGTTGAAAACTGTTAGCGACGTGTAACCTGGTATTAGTTTAATCCCAAGGGACATGTTATTATACCCGTCCTGATATGACCTTAGATGTTGCCTGGACGTGAAACTACAACAACCAACCAACCAACATGTTATTATGGGTAATTTATAGCGACCTTGAAAGTTCAATATCAATACACTTAGTCGGGTCTGGTTTTGTTTTGTGTGCACTCAGTTCGTAGGAGTGGGAGTGTGGGGAAGGGGGTTGCTTAAGGCCCAGTCACACCTCACCGGATTGAGGAACCGGACAGAAATCGGACACTGTCCGGTGAAATACGGCAATGTACGGTTTATATATAGTTGGCATCCGGCATGTCCGTTATCTGTCCGGTGGTGTCCGGTGGGAAGTTTTGAACATGCACAAAACTTGTACCGGACACCGCCGGACTGACGTGTCTGGTTGGTGTCCGTTTTAAGTCTGTTTAGTCCATTTTGTCCGTTTCATGTCTGGTACCCATCCACTACGTCTCCGGTTTGCTTCCTGAATAGTCTGTTGATGGTGTTGCGGGAATTCGGTCCGTCGTTTTTTTTATATGTTTTCGGCGCATCTGTTAAGCGTCCGGTAATTGTCCGTTTGATGTTTGTACCGTCCATTTGACATTCGGTTTTCGCCCATCGGTTCACCGTTGCTTATCCGGTTACATACGGTGTCGTCCGGTGTCGTCCAGTTATCGTCCGGTTATCGTCCGGTTATTGTCTGGTGGCTATTGCCCGGTTATTGTCTGGTGGCTAATGTACGTTCCTTGTCCGTTTAGCGTCCGTTTCGTCTAGCTCCCTTTGCAACATTTCGACACATTTCGGTACATTTTGATACCAAACACCAACAGACTAGACAATTCTTTGTCCGGTTGGGTCTGTTGCTCAATCCAGTAATGTGTGACAGGCGCTTTAAAGTTAAAGTTGCATAGTCTGTTGAATTCATAATATTGTCAAAACATAAAATATCTAACTAGATTAGATCCTACAT
This sequence comes from Branchipolynoe longqiensis, assembly GCA_030323885.1. Classification (NCBI taxonomy): domain Eukaryota; kingdom Metazoa; phylum Annelida; class Polychaeta; order Phyllodocida; family Polynoidae; genus Branchipolynoe; species Branchipolynoe longqiensis. The sequence continues at coordinate 29,512,085 of CM059188.1, forward strand.
ATCCAGCTGTGATAGAACTGAATGTATTCATCATCAGCTTTGTTGTTGTTTCATCGTTTAAGAATATGGTTTCAACTTGACCTAGTTAAAGTTTTGAGCGTAGGTCTCACATTAGCTGGAAGTAACTTTTATAATAAATGGCCAAATTTGGAGCTATTTAAAGTAAAAATACACCAAATTAATTTTGGCATTCACATCAAAACTCTGACACCATAGGCGAATGGTGCTATCACATTACGACGCTTCGCGCCAATGTACGTCGACGTATGTGATTTTTTGCCGCTATGTCGGGATATGTCAGTATGCATTACACACGCATTAGGCGCCCATTGGAATACGTCGATGTACATCGACGTTCGTCGAGATACGGCGTCGCACGTCAGGGGGTCGGCAAAGTTTTGTGCATGCACAAAACTTTCGACACCGTTAGACAACGTGTGGATTTTACGTCCGCCGTACGTTAGGTAAGCATTAGGCATACGTTGATGTATGTTAGATGTACGTTAGTCAAATGTTGTTCACTACGTTGCACTATGGTGACCTACTTTAAAGGCAGTGGGAATGTACAGTCCGCATACTGACACCATATGGATAACATATGCCTAACGTACGTGAAATGTACATTTAGCATTTCCCCAGCGTGTCTTGACATATGTAACGTACTTGGGTAGTTCTGGCGATCGAATAACATATATAATGTTCACCGGCGTTCTGTGAACATACCGTGAGCATAATCCGAGCATTTTTCGCCAGAAGGTATGTTAGCCATGCGTTGGTCATATGTTGGCCATACGCTGTGTATACGGTATCTACATGTCCAACTTTGCCCCTCAAGTTCAATGCTTCTCGACGTAAAAAAGTGATTTTCCGCGTTGGCGGCGCGCTGGCGAGAGACGTCATAATGTGACAGGGCCATTAGGCAGCAATAGGTTCAACAAAGTTGATTTAGTAGTTTCTTCTATGTAGCAAAAAAATGCTAAATAAGATCTACATTTGAAATGAAGGATTAAATCGAGGTTAGTGTTTTAATTTGACAAATTTGAAGCTTTCATCAGACTATGCAGCTTTAACATAGCAATGCCATATTGCACTTGGTTTCAACCGGTGTGCACACACACATTATTTTGCATGTTTGTTCTACAAATCGTGCGCTGAGAATTAACTAGGCCTATATCCACTTCAAGAAAATAATGATATTTGTACCCATCTCAGAGTTGATCAGTTTTATGTCCCGAACCAACAGCTCAATATAAGACACTCACTCTAAGTGGACGTAGGCCTGGTTAATTCTCAGCCCACAAAACATCCCCAAAGTTAGTAATAAAATCACTATAAAGGTACCATGACTCTATTAATCCCTACATTATAACCACATGTTGCATCATAGCGTCTATAAAGGTACCATATCATGACTGTGCATTATCGCACGATACCCATCCCGGTATTACCTAAGCTGTTGCTAGCATCAAAACCCCAATAGCTGGACTCACCTGTGTTATGAGGTGGGAGTGGGGGCTGGTGCTTCTCCAGTACCTTGACCCACCACCCCCTGGCTCCTCTACCACGTCCTCCAGGCATACCATGTCCAGCAGCCTCTCTATGCTTCCCCGCACCCCCACGGCCATGCTCCTCCAGTGTCTCCTGTGTCGGGCAGTTCACGTCTGGTTTATCCTCGTGGAGCTAATCCGCAGTTAGGTATCAGGAGCCCTCCTGCATATATATATATATATATATATATATATATATGTATATATATACACACACACACAGAGTAAAGCCTCTCTAACCGACCCCCCCCCCCCCCCAACAGATCGACCACTCCTCTATATCCATCGCTTTATTTGGGTACCAACAATACCATTGTAACCATATTCTAACTCCCTATCCTGACCACCTCCCTAAATGGACCACTTAAAGTCGGTCCTAAGGTCGATCAATTTAGAGAGGTTTTACTGTACATGTATAATACTCTTTATTTTTACAATATATATACACATTATAAATATATGTATACATATACAGTAAAACCTCTCTAAATCGAGCGACTATATATATATATACATATATATATATGTATATATATATATATATATATATATATATATATATATATACATACAGTAAAACCTCTGTGTGTAGGGGGGTGGGGGTGGTGTTATGTGTATAATGTGAATAATTCTAGGCCATGAGTAAGCATTTTAAGGTTTACCATCTTACCATCTCAGGACCTATAATAGCGCCCAGAGCTAGCTGTTTTATATGGCTGCCTCTTTCAGATGCCATTATGCTGGTATAATGAACCAATCTGCCACTCTAGGCCTATTATACTAATAGGTGATAGATCAGACGACATAGCTGAATCACTAAGAGCGCTGGCTTCCTGTTTGGAAGGTAGGCGGTTCAAATCTCAGCTGAGTCAACCCAATTGCTTACCAAACTGATATGTGTCATGACCTATGTATGCGTATGTGTGCGTATGTGTGCGTATGTGTGCGTATGTGTGCGTATGTATGCGTATGTATGCGTATGTATGCATGTATGCGGGTATATGTGTATACGTGCATATGTGTATAATTATGTGTATATATATGTGTGTATGTGTATAATTATGATTATATATGTATAATTATGTATATATATGAATATATATATGTATATATTGTTTGTTGGAGTCTTACGTCCTGGCAACATCTAAGGTCATATCAGGAGGGGGACAGACTTGTGACAGTGCGCACTCATGGCGACTTTATAGTGCTGCCCCACTGGGAGACCAGGTCACTGGCACCATGACCCGATAACCTATACAGTCACATAATCCTGATACTGTGCTAACCAGTCCTTGTACTATCCTATTAAAGCTGAGCGCTAGGCTAGGTAGCGAAAATTATCAATTTGATAGGTTATTGGTTTGACCCGACCGAGAATCGAACTCCCAATCTCCCACACGGGAAACCTGCGCTCTGCCGATTCAGCCACTGCGTCCTGTCAATGTCTGTAATAGATGTGATATATATTGATATATATGTATATATATATATACATGTATGTACACAAAAATAGGACTGTAACAAAATAAACCTTTTGAAGGTTTGATTCCAATGTTAATCTCAATTGTTGGATTGACGTTTACAGGGTTTTACGCCTGAAATATATATACAGTAAAACCTTTCTAACCGACCACCTCCACAGATCGACCACTGCCCTATATCGATCGCTTTAATTGGGTCATATAGTAAAACCTCTCTAAATCGATCGACCTTGGGACCGACTTTAAGTGGTCCATTTAGGGAGGTGGTCGGTTTAGAGAATTGTATAAAAATACGTAGGGGAATATTACTTATTATTATTGTTGTTGTTATCCTCCCTAAAATATAACACTGTACCAGTGGCGCCATCTCGCCCACCTCACCTCCCCCGGATGTTGACCAGTGTCAGACGCACCGGAGGATTTTTTCTTTGAGTAAAACACACAGTGGGTATTCTGGCAAACAAGGACTAAATCGACAATTGGTGTAACGCATAGATTAGCACCATTACCGTATCAACGACGGTTCACCCGTACAACTCCTATAGTGCTTGTTTGCGTGTGTGTCTGTATGTGTGTGTGTGTGTGTGGCTATTCATGTACACAAACCTGCAGTGTGTTAGACCCATTATGTGCAAAGGTTTCACATGGAGCAGGGCGGGGTGGGAGGGGGCGGTGAGGTCCTTCCCTGGATTCCTGGCTAGTTATAGTAGCGCATGCGCCTCGGTCCCTCCAAGTTACATAACGCGGGGTGCTATGCCCCCTAATCAAACTCAGCGTTTAAAGCCATTAGAGTCACACGCTCACTCACATTCAGACCCATGACTAATCCCAACCACGCCACGTCCACTGTGGGTGAGCAATATCGGCCATCATGTTGGGCGTTGACCGGGTAGACAGCACCCGACTAGGACGACGGATGCCGAATGGCCGCCGAACAGCGCATGCGCGCACTCACACCATATGGAATTAAAGCTGCATAATTTGATGAAAGTAGGCAATGTTCGGAACCCAAGCTCTTGCCTAGATGTGATCCTCCACATCCTATTTACCGGACTCGAATGGGTAGATCGTTGGGCTCGTATGCGGAAGGTCGGGAGTTCGATTCCGGTCGAGTCAAACCAATGACTTACAAAATGTATACTTGTCGCTTCGTAGCCAGGTGCAATATTAGGACAGGGCAAGGACTGGTTGGCTCAGTGTCAGGATAATGTGACTGAGTGGGATATCAGGTCATGGTGTTAGCAGTCTGATCTCCCAGTGGGGAAGCACTATAAAGTTGCCATGAGTGTACACTGTCACAAGTCGGTACCCATCCTGATATGACCTTAGATGTAAAACTCCAAAAACCAATAACAAATACATTGGTATTCATATATATATTATATTCTAAGGATATTCTAACTCCCTAAACCGAGCACCTCCCTAATTGAATCACTTAAAGTCGGTTCCATGGTCGGTCGATTTAGAGAGGTATTACTATATATATGCTAGGGTATGCAGGTATAGCAATACCTCAGGGAGTTTGACGCCCCTACCCGGTAGAGTTGTAAACCACTGCCTTGTGGTACAGGTTCTTGACAGAACCGAAGGCTAAAGGGCTGATTACTTACACGTGGTATGCGGTATGCGAATGCGAATGCGACAAAAAATCGAAATGCATTGAAGCCTATGGGCTACATTCCTTACACGCGGTATGCGGCATGCGGCATGCATCAACTCGATCGGTCCCTGTAGTGATCGGTGCGGCATGCGGTATGCGGCACGTGGTGTGTGAATAGAAACATCAGTCGCACTTGTCCATTAGTTTTAGATGAGGAGAGGCGACTGAGCATTACGGAACGGTCACACAAGGGTGCTGAGGGGAAACATATGGTAATGGTGGTGGTGGGGTTCAGTCAGTCGCACTTGTCCATTAGTTTTAGACGAGGAGAGGCGACTGAGCATTACGGAATGGTCACACACAAGGGTGCTGAGGGGAAACATATGGTAGTGGTGGTGGTGGGGGTTCGGGTTGGTAAAAATGCTACCAGAGCCACAAAAATATGAATACTTATCTATAATTTAGTACTTATAAAGGTAGGAACCCCCATGTAACGTACTAAGAAGTATATAGATATAAATGCAATATTAGGTCATACACAGTGCAGTATTGAGTATACTTGTTTATTTTTATTTTTTAAATATAGCCAGTCGTGTGCCGCATGCCGCATGCCGCGTGTAAGGAATCATGCCATTCGCATCCCGCATGCCACATGCCGCATACCGCGTGTAAGGAATCCGCCCTTAAGGGAGCAAACCCTGAACAGAAAACCCATGTCACTGTGGCAGCATCAAGGGTGGTTGATGTATGGAACTCCCAACATCTCCCGACCAGCCACTGCAGGGACAAATAGTTTTGCACCTGTCTGGACATGTTCTTGCCGGTGTGAGACCTCTATTTGCTCCCCAAGAGAGTGCCGCTGGTAACTTGCAAAAGCCAGCAGCACTTCAACACTTTTGCAGGCAGCTTTCATGAAATGTCAGAGAGACATTAAGACCGACTCAGGGACATCACTCTCACAGCAGAGAGCTAAGTGGAGAGCAGCAGTCAAGTAATGAAAGCAGTCTTTGTCGCATCGCGACCGACAGCATGATGATGATGATGATGACTATATAGATATAAAGTGGGCAAGACTATAATCGAGCTGTGGCCAGTACGGGCTTGGGTCAAGCAACCCGCATATGGAAATATGGGCTGCTCGCCAAGACAAACCCCCATTGGCCATCAAATGCGGGGATGGGTTTGCTGCTGTAACTCATTGCTAGGAGACGCGCTGCGGTGTCCCATCGGGCCCGGACCCATCAGACGTGTTTCATGAGCGCTCTGATGTTTTAGACAAAATTTAGGCTTTAAATACAGTAATTGGGAATATTTTAACTGTAAAAGAATAGAGGGGAAGTATCTATTCATACCATCGACATTTGAAGAGATTAGATGGTGTTGGTAGGAACAGAAATAAGGTTGTGAGCTCTTAAAATGTGATTGAGACGTTCCTTGCATTCCTTACCCTATACGAACAGGTCCCTTATTACACTAACCGGCATGGTTATTATATCTAGTATGAAGGGCCTTCTGCCTAGACAAGGGAGTAAGGAAGACCTCCCCATAGGTAGCCTAACCCTCTCCTCGGGACTAGTAACCACCATCTTAACTCAGACCAGAAAAATAATCAGTAATATCTCAGGAGTTTATAAATGACAGCGGTGGCAGAGTACATCATTGGCCTTCGCTATGATTAATAATAATTAATGCGTGGGGGGGGGGGGGGGGGGGGCTAGAGCCCGTAGACTTGTAGTACATAGGCTGTCGGCACTTGGGCAGGAATTTATTCACCAAAAACAATGAAATGGTCACATGAAGGAGAGACGGCGGCGGCCAGCCTCAGGAGCAGGAAATCAACGATATAGTAATGGAATTAAAAAGGATAGAACGGTTAAACATATATATGCAATCCTTGCCCTATCCTATTAACGCCGAGCTCCAAGCTAGGAAGTGACAAGTATCAATTTGTTAAGTCATTGGTTTGACTCGATGGGGAATCGAACTACCGATCTCCCGCACGGGAAGTCTGCGCTCTACCGATTCGGCCCCCGCGTCCTGTTATATAAGATAAGGATCCATGTGTAACGCTAACACTGCTGTGTGTGTGGTTGCCACTGTGACAACACAGGATTGTGAACAAGGTGCAATAAATAACATTACCAAGTGCCACCATGACACGCATACCATGGGTGAAGAGCATCATGAGGAATTGCGCTTCCGATTTGACCATAAAATAACAGCTCACAATTCGGTAGATCGTGGGATTCGAACCCACGTGTACAATTTTCCGATATTTGAGATATGGGCTATGGAGAACTACTCTATAATAAATTGCAAATGGTCTATATTATGGTAGATGGTATGTAAAACCAAAGACATATAAGGTATATGTGGAGTTGGCGATCCATTACTAATTACAGATAGAAATTGTATATTAATATAGATAATGAGAGAGAGTCACTTCTTGACCTGAGAGAGGGTCACTTCTTGACTTGTGAGAGAGTCTTTGGAACTCTCCTCACATACCCCCTCAAGTGTTATTTATGGATCACTGCACACCAGACACAACAGGGCATTGTGACCTAACCATGCCTTGGTTACAAGGATCTTGAACCCTCATTGGTGGATAGAAGAATGCCTGTTAGTGATTGGAAGACTGGATCATGTGATCACCACCATCTTGTTTCTTGAGACTATATACACAATAAATGAGGGAGTCTCACTCTCCTACCTTTCACTCTTTCTCTACTTTCCTTCATTGCCTGTAGTGATTTCCTATTAGCCTATCTACACCACTCAAACTGCCAGCCGTCGACTTTACACACGGGTTCGAATCCTGGTCGAATAAAACCAATTACTTTAAAAAGTATACTTGTCGCTTCCTAGTCAGTCAATCGGCCGTATTAGGATATGGCAAGGATTGGTTGTCTCAGTGTCAGGATAATGTGAATGAGTGGGATATCAGGTCATGATGGTGGCAGCCGGGTCTCCCAGTGGGGCGAACCATAAAGTCACCATGAGTGCGCACTGTCACCACAAATCGGTACCCATGGTATGACCTTAGATGTTGCTAGGATGTAAAACTCCAACAACCAACCAACCAAGCGGGTCTCATGAGCTGATCGTGAAAGCTGACATGCTAGACACATTTATAACACTTCTTTTATTATCAAGGTAATCCCATAGCACTGTCTCCAGGACAGGGCTACTGGACAACCTATTAGGAAAAAAAGTGTCGGAAAACTGGGTTATGGACATCAATCACCACATTATTTTGTCATCTATAGTGCTAAATATAGAGGTCAAATGCTTATCTATCATAGCCTGGTACTCTTGAGCTGAATAATTTATGAAACCATGTAGATTTTTCTTTTCTTGAAGATGTATACTGCCTATTATGGATAAGTCAGAATAGACTTGTTTTCACCATTAGACAGTTTGTTGATAGAAAGCCCGAGCCTACACTTTTACCGACCCAAGGGATTTTTAACCTCCCACACCACATAGACACAGTATGAGAGCAACTGGCCTTTGATGACACTGTAAGTTATACACAGCAGTGGAAATCCAAAGTGGCAGAGGCAGAGGGTTGGGGAATCGAACCACTGACCTTCAGATTAGGAGCCCAAGCTAGAAAAAAGTCAGACACTCTAACCACTCTGCCACAGAGGACAGAGATTAATAGACTTTAAAAGTTTAATCGAGAGCTTTCTATAGCCACCGTCTTGGTTGTTGGAGTTGTTTTTTTGTTGGGGGGGGGGGGGGGGGGGGTGTTCTCTCACAATTTCCCAACATTAAACCAATATAGATATAGACTTCACAGTGGAACCCTCACTTCCACTGTTAATTCCTACTGAAGCAGTTTTTGCTCAGAGTTAGACAGGGTTGTCATTCACGCGTAATCTGAATAGAGGCGAATTTATTATCTACTTTTGACCGATACCTTTCTATGGCCGCCATCTTGGTTTTGGGGGTTTTGGGGTGTTTTTTTTCAAATTCTTTCTCAATTTCTCAACATTAAGCCAATATAGATAGATAATGTGCACTGGATTTGTTTGTTTGTTTGTTGTTTTTTACATCCTAGCAACATCTAAGTCATATCAGGATGGGTACCGACTTGTGACCATGTGCACTCATGGCGACTTTATAGTGCTGCCCCACTGGAAGATCAGACCATCAGCACCATGACCTGATATCCCACTCATTCACATTATCCTGACACCAAGCCACCCAGTCCTTGCCCTATCCTAATAACGCCGAGTGCCTGGCTAGGAAGTGACAGGTATCAATTTTTAAATCATTGGTTTGACTCGACCAGGGTTCGAACACACGCCCCCACGATCTACCAACATGGGAGATGGACGCTCTAACTCATTCGGCCACCCCGTCTGGTCTGGCCAACGTTTGTGCATTGGAAACACCACCTTCACAGTTAATTTCTACTGAAACAGTCTTTGCTCAGACATAATCAGGGTTGTCATTCATCTCTACTCTGGATAGGAGTGATTTTTTTTTAAAGTATTTACCTTTGACCCGACCTTCTCACGACCGTCTCACAATCTTTATGATCCTCTCGCTGAGGATTACCAGGCTCACGATCATTACGATTATCGGCATGTGTCGGTTTGCTTTTACCTTCTTCTAGTGGCCCGGGTGGCGACCCCAAAAACAACATGGTTAGCATCTTTGGTAACCGGGCGTAGTGCCCGAATCGGTAGACCGCTGGCTCCCCAAGCGGAAGGTCGGGAGTTCTAATCCCAACTGAATCAAAACAATGCCTTATAAAACTGATACTTGTCATTACCTAGCCTAGCGCTTAGCATCAATAGGATAGGACAATGGCTGGTTAGCACAGTATCAGGATAATGTGACCGTGTGAGATATCAGGTCATGGTGCAAGAAGCCTGGTCTCCCAGTTGGGCAGCACTATAAAATCGCCATATCGGTACCCATCCAGATACAACCTTAGATGTTGCTAGGACGAAAAACAATAACAAACAACCAAAAGCATCTGTGGTCACGAGTCTGAACGTGAATAGGCGTGTCTAGCGGTGTTTACACTGGGCAGAGTTTGTTTGTTGTTTTACGTCCTATCAACATATAAGGTCATATTAGGATGAGTACCGACATGCGACAGTGGGCACTCATGGTGACTTTGGTCGTAATGCGAAGCATTACGCTTGATGCGAGGAGAGGAAGAGACCCTCCCCCGCCCCGCGCTGTCGCGCGGCGCTCACACCTCACCAGACCCCGCTGCTCGCCGCTCCTCCCCCGCCCCCGTGTCGCGCAGCATTCGCGCCTCACCCGACGCCTGCTGCTCGCCCTCCCCCGGGCCGGCAGCTTTCACACTCACCTGCTGTCGCCGCCCCCCTCCTTCCCCTTATAAGGCCGCCCGTCGGCCTCCCTCTGCACTCGCCCTCCTGCCGCCTTCCAGCTCTCTGCCCTTCTTTTCCTCTGCTGCTCCTCGGACCGCTGCCCCGCCTCAGGCTCCTGCACCATGCCCGGACACGGAATGGGAAGAGGCCGCAAGAGCTCCAGGGCCACCGCCCGGGCCATGCCGGGGCCCGCCTCGGGCTCGCCCGGCGACGCCTCAACATCCCCGGCCCCGGCTTCCCCCTCGGCCACCTCGGGCGCCGACACAGCCATCATACAACAGGCTCTGCAGCGCCTCACTACGCGCGTGGACGCCTTCGAGTCGGCGGGAGCCCGAGGAGCGCCGGAGCAGCTGCAGGCAGGGTACACCACGCCGCCCGCCCCAGCTCCTCGGGCGCGGACCGCCGCCAGGGCCCGGCTCCCGCCCCCACCTCAAGCGACTTTGCCCGGGGCAGCCCACCCCCACTACCAGCAGTACGACCGCCTCGCCGCCCGAGGCGGGCCCGCGCCCCCACCGGCCTACCTCCAGGACGTCGCCGAGGACTACACCCCAGCATCCGCGGCCGACGCCGTCCGAGACATCCTCGCTTCCGCCGAGGCGCAGCGCGCCGGCAGGCGCCAAGGCATCCCCTCGGGATACATTTTCCCCTCGGATCTCGTCGAGAGGGGCCCTGAGCGGCAGCCGGTGAAGAGAGGGGAGGCCACCCGCGATGAATATAACCTCGCCCTCCTCACCCTCGCCGGCCATCCAGCCTTCCCCGAGCACTCCCTCCAGGGCCTACGCCACCACCACCTCACCGTGATGAGGGATATCCTGGTGCATCCGTGGCCTACCGTCCGCCGCTACTCCGAGGCCATCTTCACCTGGATAGCGGACGGGAGGCTCCCCCACGGATGGCATGACCCGGTGGCCCTCAACACGCTGAGGATGGACTCCATCACCACGCCCACCCCTCCGGCAACACCAGTTTCCCGAGGCGAGGATTCGCCCCGAGGCGAATGGGCCCGAGGCACACACCTGCCTCGGCCCCAAGTCGACACCCGCACCGCCTACGATAGGCACACTCACGGGGCCCCCTGCCCCGCCTGGAACCGCGATCCCGCCTCGTGCGATCGGGCCCACATCGGGGAGGCCCACGGCGAGGTGGGAGACAGGCGCCGGCACATCTGTGCCTACTGCGCCAACGTGAGGCGCATATTAACTAAGCACTGCGAGGCCGAATGCCTCACCAAGCAAGCCCGTGAGCGCCAGACCCCGGCCGCCTCGGCGGATTTTTGATCCGCCGGCCCCCCCCCCCCGGCCGGCCCGGGGGGCCCCTCCCGGCGCCTCACCCTCACCACTGCCGACAGCCCCGCGACTTCCACCGACATCCTCCCAGCGTCCACCGACCGCAGCGCCGCCCAGTCAGAGCCGGGGTTCATCACCTCGGACCTCACACCTCAGACCACAGCCCAGCCCAGCCCCACGAGAAACCCTCTGCCCAGACCACAACCGCCGACCATCACGACCACCGACAACCCCTCAGCGACCACCAATCGAAACGCCGCCCAGACGAAGCCGGGGATCACCACCTCGCACCTCACACCTCGGACGACACGGCCCAGCCTCACGAGGGACCCTCCCCAGACAGCCCAGCCACCGGCCCTCACGACACCGCCTTCATGAACCCGCCCGACCCGCCCCCGACTCCCACCCCGCCCAGCCCTGAGGAGTTCGCTGCCCCCCTGATCGACCCTCGCCGGACCTCCTCCCCCCAGGCCTCAGGAGCGGGCCTCCCCTTTTTGGCCGCCCGCTCCCCCTCCACGTAGGCCCCGGACCTCCCTCTCAACCAGCCCTGCCGCCCCGGGCCCCCGCCATGGGTTCGAATCCCCCGATTCGCCGACAGTGGGCACTCATGGTGACTTCATAGTGGGAGACCAGGCCACTCAGTCACATTATCCCACTCAGTCACATTATCCTGACACTGAGCTAACCAGTCCTTGGCCTATCCTAATAATGCCCAGTAGCACCAGGCTAGGAAGTGACAAGTATCAATTTTTAAGGCATTGGTTTGACTCGACCAGGGTTCGAACCCATGGGTTCGAATCCCCCGATTTCCAAAAACAGGAGACAGACGCTCAACTCATTCGGTCATCCCGTCTGGTCCACTGGGCAGGGTCCCACCGGCTCCAGTACGTCACTTCCGGGATAACCACCGTCAGCGTCCACACAGCGGCACCAGACGCGCTCGCCAAATCGGTAGAGTGCAGGCTTCCCGTGCGGAAGGTCGGGAGTTCAAATCCCGGCCGAGTTAAAACAATGACTTACAAAATTGATACTTGTCGCTACCTAGCCTGATGAGTGCGCACTCTCACAAGTACGTACCCATCCTGATATGACCTGAGATGTTGCTGGGATGTAAAAACAAAAACAAAACAATAAAATCCCATGTCATTCACCGAGGACCTTCACTTACCTTGCTACATTGGCAGGGCATGCGCTCAGTCGGCGAAAGCAACATGGCAGTCCACTCTCCCACTCTGTCTGCACTTTGGAGACACGACACTGACCCAGGATAGTCCATTTCCGAAAGCTGATGGTTATATTCAACTCTCACACTGAGCCAGGATGGTTCATCCAGCCTGCCGACTGGACTGCTGAAGAGGAGTCACTCTCATAATGATTGCTTGTATTCCAGAGGTGTATTGTAGCCGTGAGGTGGTTCAACCTCCCCCTCCCCTGCACTAGTGCCGTCTCCACTCTCACATTGACTGACCAGGGCTGGTAAACTCGCACACTGCCTGTACTCTAAGTATGTCTCCACTCTCACACTGACCAGAACTGATCAACTCTCACACTGTCTGTACCTTACTAATATTTCCACTATCACAATGGCCAACCAGGGCTGGTAAACTCTCAGACTGTCTGTACTCTACTGATATCTCCACTCTCACAGTGACTGACCATGGCTGGTAAATTCTCACACTGGATGTACCTTACTAATGCCTCCACTCTCACAGTGACTGACCAGGGTTACTACTTTCATGATGGTTAAACTCTCACACTATTCGTACTCTACTGATGTCTCCACTCTCACATTGAAAAAAGCTAGTCCAACACTGCATGTCTCCACTCTCACAATGACTGGCCAGGGCTGGTAAACTCTCACACTGTTTACTAATGTTTCCACTCTCACATTGATAACAGCTGCTCCAACACTGCATGTATCCTAATGCTGTCTCCACCCTCAGATTGATTGTTCAGGCCTGGTAAGCTGTCACACTCTCTCAGTGTCTGCACTGATGTATCTATTCTCACAGTGACAAGGGCTGGTCCAACACTGGATGTATTCTACTGCCCTCTCCACTCTCACATAGATTTCTTAGTCTGGTAAACTCCCACGCAGACCTGTTGGCATCTGAGTCCCTCGGCACGGCGGACAGTGTGTGCTAGTTTAGGGAATCAGTCACCAGTTCCAACTGCTCACGAACTGCAATACTCACAAACATGGCCTACAAGCACTGATAACAATGCCCATGTAGGGGGTGAGGGTAGAGGGTAGAGGGTAGAAGGGAGGGAAGCACTAAAGTGCAACCGATAATCCTTTCACGCCTTTACCATCACTGCACCGGGCGCACTGGCCGAATCGGTAGAGCGCGGGCCTCACGTGCGGGAGATCGGGAGTTCGTCCTGGTCGAGTCAAACCAATGACTTATCAAATTTATATTTGTTGCTTCCTAGCCTAGCGTTTGACATTAATAGGATAGGACAAGGACTGGTTAGCTCAGTGGCAGGATAATGTGACTGAGTGGGATATCAGGGCATGGTGCCGGCAGCCTGATTTCCCAGTGGGGCAGCACTATGAAGTCGCCATGAGTGCGCACTGTCACAAGTCTGTACCTGTCTTGATATGACCTTAGATGTTGCCAGGATGTAAAGCTCCAACAACCAACCCACCACCACTGTTGTGCCAATGGCTGGGTCTGTGGCGCTCCAAGTAGAGGCGACGGGTTCAGTTCCTACGTGGGTGTGCCAGGCTTCTGGTGTGGTGTATGTGAATTCAGAAAGGGAACAGCGGTCACACTTATGCTTAGGCCGTATTAGTTATATTACTATGTACATAGCCAGGTGCTGGGGGTTGGGTTCCACACCACTATTGTGTTGGTGGGTGGGTGGCAATGTCGGTGTGGGTGTGTGGGTGGAGGAGGGGTGGTGCCCCCCATATAATGCTTGTGTGGTGTTTGTATTCTTCCTGCGTGGAGGAAGAAAGGGGGCGGGGGCTTGAATTAGTATAGTGGTAATAAGGCACCCACTACAGGGCAGTGGCCTAAGAAAAGGTGGATCTGAATACAGGACTCTGTAAGAATCAATTAATCTTGTGCATCTTGTGACATGTGAGTGAACGCGTGACATCGCGACCACGGGAGATCCGGGGAGGCATGGCAAGCTGGAATAATTCACTTCAATTATTGTCCATAAGTCAGGGTTTGCTTAAATTTACTAACATTACACATGCACATGTGTGCATATATATATATATATATATATATATATATATATATATATATACTCATTATATTCACATATTCGTGTATTCATATATTAATATATGTGTATATTTTCATATATTCATAATTCACATATTCACATATATATATATAGACACATATTCAATATATTCATATATTCGGGTATTCATATATTAATAGTATATTTGTATATTCATATTCATATATTCATAATTCACATATTCACATATTATATTTATACATATATATATATGCATCTATACATCCATACATGTATGTAGGTCTACATATATGCATCTACATCTATGCATCTATACATCTACATATGTATATGTATATATATACTTATATATTTATTTACTTATGTATTTATATATGTATATCTTAGATAAATATACATATTACATTATCCGTGTGTGTTACTTTAACTACAACATAACCTGATTGTTAGCAGTGTTGTTTTATTATCCTCTCTTTTTATTCTCCTCAATCACTACTTTGCATTTTCTTATACTCTATATGCTGTCTATATTGCTTATAGCTGTCTTTAGCGTGAAACCACATTTGTCATATGGGCTAGAAAAATTGTGACTCGGGTTTTGATAATGTTACTCTGAGGACTAAAACCACTTGAACAAACAAACAGGGAAAAAAGGCAATTGCTTCCAAATGTTTACTAATCACATTTTATTATATGACTCTCCCCCCCCCCCCGACCCCTGCCATAGGCTAATACTAGGTCACGTCACAACTCACCCCACCCCACCCACTCACCCCACCCACTCACCCCACCCACTCACCCCACCCGCTCACCCCATTTACGCACATACTTGAATCTTCGGGCTCTCACAAAACACACCTACTTCCCTACGGCTTACAATGCACACATGATGTGCAACATTATGCATGTGCACATATTGCCTCGTTAGTTGCCATAGTACCCGTAACACCCCCCCCCCCCCATCCACCCACCCTATATACATTACAATATAACAGTAACAGGCTAACAAATTCCTGGAATATGTTACCTGCTGGAATTTTGGTTAGTGTACCAACACTAAATGCTTTTACATCCAGACTGGACAAACACTGGTGACAGTACATATATATAGTTTGTTTGTTTGTTTGTTGTTGTTTTACGTCCTAGCAACATCTAAGGTGATATTAGGACAGGCACCGACTTGTTATAGTACACACTCAATGCGATTTTATAGTGCTGCCCCACTGGGAAATCAGGCCGCCGGCACCATGACCCCGATATCCCACTCAGTCACATTATCCTGACACCAAGCTAACCAGCCCTTGCCCTATCCTAATAATGCAGAGCACAGGCTAGGAAACGACAAGTATAAATTGTTAAGTCATTGGTTTGATTCGACCGGAAACCAAACTCGCGAACTCTCGATCTTCCGCACGTGAGGCATGTGCTCTACCGATTCGGCCACCGCGCCCGGTCAGATATATAGCCAACACATCTTAAACAATACCTATTATTTGAATATGTCAAACTTTGGTCGGTTGTTGGACTTTTACATCCTGGCAACATCTAAGGTCATATCAGGACCGGTACCGACTTATGACAGTGCACACTCATGGTGACTTTATAGTGCTACCCCACTGGGAAACCAGGCCACTAGCACCATGACCTGATATCCCGCTCAGTCACATTATCCTGACACCGAGCCAACCAGTCCTTGCCATATCTTAATAATGCTGAGTGCCTGGCTTGGAAGTGACAAGTATCAATTGTATAAGTCATTGGTTTGACTCCACCGGGAACCGAACTCCCGCACCCGAGACCCGGGCTCTGCCGATTCGGCCGCCGCGCCCGGTAAACTCCTGGAATATGCTACCTGCTGAATTGGTTAGTGTGCCATCACTAAATGATTTTAAATCCAGACTGGACAGACACTGGCGACAGTACAGATAAATAGCTAACACATAGTACACGATGCATACGATCTGAATAAGGCAAACTTAGAGAGGCCCCGACTTGATACACAGGGGCGCACCCAGGGGGGGTTCCTGGTTGCCCGGACCCCCCCCCCCCCTCCCCCAAAAAGAGTTTTTTAAACTAAATATAATTTCATGAATCATATAGACCTAAATTCTTGCATTAAATTTATTAAGGAACACTAGATTTTAAGATTATGTGAAAAATTGCACCAAAATGTGGGTTGTTGCACCAGAAAACCATGTAAAATATTTCCCTAAAATGGGCATTGTTCCACCAACCCATGTGAAAGAAATTACCCTAAAATAGGGGTAGTTTCGATCCATATTTGGAAACACCCCTAGCCAATTCCTGGGTGCCCCCCTGATACAGGCTCTGTAGCAAATCAGAAACAGATGAACATTGAATGGCATAGGCCTACATGCGGACTTACTATTTCAGTTAGATAATTATCTTGTTTAAACTTCTTCTTTTTTTGCATTCATTGACTAAGCAGGATAATTTCAATCGCGAGCAGTCAGTCTTGCTCTTTTAACTTCTCCTTTCCCTTTCATGATGAGGCCAAGCACTAGGATAGCTAGTGACAAGTATCACGTGTTATGTCACTGGTTTGATTCAGTCATGGTTTGAACCTGGATTCGAGTTCCACGACATGCTAAAACAGGAATTGGACACTTAACTCATTTGGCCATCCCATCCAACATAGATTTTCCAGCTCTAGATAGCCTAATTGAATTAATGTGGTTTAATTAGCTTGATTCAGACGGTGTGATCGTATTATATCGAATTAATGTCATTCCACAGGCTGTTTATCAAAGCTGCCCTGAGAGTATGTCTCGGAGAGGGGGGGTTATTTATTAACAAGAATATAGCCTCAGTAAACCTTTAGTGCTGGGTTAGGGATCGGCGAGCGCTCAGTTCAACGCGGTGTGGCGGACTCAGACGTGTCTCGTGTTCAGCCGTGTACAGTTGCTTCTGCGCATGCGCGGATTTCGCATCAACTCGGGTCACCCGAGCCACTTATTGGCGCATGCGCACATCCTACAAACTCGGGTCGAATAATCGAATATGCCTCTCCGCGCTCAGGTGGACAATTTTTTCTTTTTTTTAATAACCGATAAAACTACAGCAAAATAGGATTTAAAGTATTTTATGAAGGCCTAGTTTAGCTATATTTCCATTTCATTAATCTAAGTTATTCTTTTTTTGCACACGGCACGTGTATTTGTCGACTCCACTCACCGTGTTCTATTTGAAATTCTGACCACTCGGATGACCCGAGTCGCCCGGGTCGTGTTAATCGATTACGGCCATGTTTATTAGATTCTGACGCATGCGCAGAAGCAATGGACACGGCTGAGCACGGGACACGTCTGAGTACGCCACAGTGGTGTTATCGTCATGATCACAACAATCACAACAGATGTCGGATATTATTATGTGTAGTCGTTACTCCCGCAGCACTCTCAGTCTAGGGAACAAGGCTGCTAAACAACACTTTAGAAAATAAGTGCCAACAGTCTAGGTTATGATTATTGAATGAGTTCTCTGTGGCAGAGTGATTAGAGTGTCGGACTCCTAATCTGAAGGTCGGTGGTTCGATTCCCCATGCCCTCACCTCTGCCAATTTTGGATTTCCACAGCTGTGTATAACATACAGCGTCATCAAAGGCCAGTTGCCATGAGTGCGCACTGTCACAAGTCGGTACCCGTCCTGATATGACCTTAGATGTTGTTAGGACGTAAGCAACAACAAACATCAAGAAAAATCCACATGATTTCCTAATCTAAGATGGTAAATATATCGTTCAGATAGTTATCTATCATAGCAGTCATAGCGCGCTAGTGCAGAATGTATGAAAATGTCATCATCATCATCATGCTGTCGGTCGCTATGCGACAAAGACTGCTTTCATTACTTGACTGCCGCTCTCCATTTAGCCCTCTGCTGTGAGAGTTGCGTCCATGAGTCGGTCTTAATGTCTCTCAGCTTCAGGTTTCTCTTGATGGTATCCCTGAACCGGAGATGGGGGCGCCCTCTCTTTCTGTAGCCAGAAGACAGTTGAGAATAAAGGATCTGCTTTGGTAGCCTGTCTGATGACATCCTCATGAGGTGTCCAGTCCACCGGAGATTCTTTTTGATCAGAAGATCTTCCATAGAGGGCAGCCCCATCTGTTCGAGTATTTCCTTATTCGTCACTTTGTCCTTCCAGGTTAGCCTCATGATTGAACGTTACATTTCATGAAAGCTGCCTGCAAAAGTGTTGAAGTGCTGCTGGCTTTTGCAAGTTACCAGCGGCACTCTCTCGGGGAGCAAATAGAGATTTCACACCGGCAAGAACATGTCAAGACAGGCGCAAAACTATTTGTACCTGCAGTGGCTGGTCGGGAGATGTTGGGAGTTCCATACATCAACCGCCCTTAATGCTGCCACAGTGACATGGTTTTCTGT
Organism: Branchipolynoe longqiensis; assembly: GCA_030323885.1. Taxonomy (NCBI): domain Eukaryota; kingdom Metazoa; phylum Annelida; class Polychaeta; order Phyllodocida; family Polynoidae; genus Branchipolynoe; species Branchipolynoe longqiensis. Next base: position 29,530,983 of record CM059188.1, read on the forward strand.
TTAGGGTTTGCTCCCTTAGCCTTCGGTTCTGTCAAGGACCTGTACCACAAGGCAGTGGTTTACAACTCTGCAAGGCAGGGGCGTCAAACTCCCTGAGGTATTGCTATACCTGCATACCTGGTATGAAAATGTAATAGACTTGAAAATGTAATAGACTTGAAAACCTGAATCGACAGCTCTTCAACTTTTTTTTTTTTTTTGTTCATGAATACAAAAGCAGTTTTTGCACAGATTTAAACGTAGTCGTCATTCACCCCTATTGTGAGTGAAAGTGAACATTGTATGTAAATCGCGTAATGCCCTCTAGGAAAATAAATTACGATTAGTATCTCCCTTCCGAGTATATGCCCGTGACTATGACCACATTTGCTCAATATGCCTACACAAAAAATAGTTCATGTTCTACATTAGATATAAAGGATTCACCCGGTACTCGCAGTACAGGGGTGAAGACCAGCCTTATATAAAAAGTACCGGGTGAATCTTTTATCTAGTTCTACATCAGCTATTACTTTTTGTTTATTTCCACTACTTTCAGCCGCAATAGAGCATGCTGTGCTGTTTTACACCCTTGGTTCTATTATATCTATCTTAGACTAGTTAGAGCTTAATTGGTATGACAAATTTACTCTGATGAAGTTACATTGGTGGGTTTTGTCCTACTACTTTTCTTTGCCGTTGAGGAACTTTAGGTAAAACGCCTCCTTTTCCACTTTTAGACTTGTTTGAGCATGTCGAGATAATTCCCGGGTGGCTAAATATTCGCCACTCATTTTAAAACAATGTACACAAATCACATGAGAGTGTCAACAGGGTCAGGACCATAATTAATACCAATGCTTTGAATAGACCTTAATAGGCCTAATTTGTGTGGACTCGTAGGCCTAAATAATAATGAAAATATGTTAAAACCCACAGAACCCCAACCATAATATAGCTACTAATAGGTCTACGACGCTATGCTCAGATTATGCCAACTTGTTTGTTCTGCCAACCAGGCAATGTGTACGTATGGGAAATCTATTGAGTAAACATAAACACTTAGGCCAAATCAAAATGTTTAAAAATTGGTGATCGTCCCCGGCCGTGCCTGAAAAATCACCCGCCTCTGAATTATTATTCTTTCTTTTTCTTCTTCTTTTTTAAAAACAAAACTGTTGAATGGAGAGTGCAGGTGGAATTAGAAATCGAAAGGGGGGTGGAGAGAGGTGGATGGAGTGAGAAATAGAAAGGGGTGAAGAGTGGGGAATGGACAGCGCAGTAGGGGAAAGGAATGGAAAGGGATTTGAGGGGTGATTGGGAGGTAAGTGGGAAGGGAAGGCAGCAGGGTCCAGAGTGGAGGACGTTGGAAAAGGAGGGCGTTGGAGTGTGGGAGATGGAGGATGTTGGATGGGGAGGAGGGAGGGAATTTCAATGAGGGTGGCGGAGAGAATGGTGACGGCAGAGGGTGGGGGAAGATGAGGAGACCAGTGAAATACTGAGAATAAAAATTTTAATTAAAATTAAAACCGCCAGCCCACCCAAATTTCTATTTCAAAAGGACGATTACGAAGGGGGGGTGTTATGCGTTATGTGTATATTGTTCAAAACGTGAATTATTGTACCCCTGTGTCATATTGGTCAGTAACCAGTTTGGTTCCCTAGCCTTCTCCGCAGATGGCGCCACTATAGCGGTTTCAGCGCATTCTGATGCAGGTATATGTCGCTAGATGGCGAACCCATACCGTTGGCCTTGGGACAAGTTGTGATTCATCAAAGTTCGATGACGGTTTAGACTTTCACAAGCTTTCATATAGCCGTATATTGGTTTATCTTCTTTTGCTTACTTAGTATGTGTATTATAACTCTTAACTGATTAGGAACCTCCTTGAGAACGTAAGGAATGTCCTAACCCCACCCTGATCCACCAACCCACCTAGATAAAAGATTCACCCGGTACTTGTAGTATCTACAACCCACCATACTTGAATATTGGAAGTTCTTATTTCAAGCAAGAAGGCCTACATGTATATAATTCATGGTATGTAAAACACCTGATTACTCATACCAATGTTTTATTTAAAGCAAATCGGTTACCGATCATAAGAAGTGGCCTGTGACCGGAGGACAGTGTCAATGCCGTGTAAACAGGGCTTTAGAGTATTAACTCCATGCAAATTGGTCTCTGGAATGTGACATGCTCATATATTTGCGCTCATGTATGCAGTGCTGGATTCAGTTAAATTAGAATATTGGTGAGATACTCATACTCATACTCATACTCATACTCATCCGCTTCTGATTTTGTTAGGCTTATAGCCTGTATCAGGTCGATGCACCACCGTATAGGCATGCTTTTCAGGCCATTTGCGTAGCGCTGTACAATTAGGATATAGAAGAATAAACTAGCAACAAAACTGACCGTGAAGTTGACACCGTCCTCAGTAGTTGCTGCGTAGAGATGGTTGACTGCAATGGCTTCTTGCAATGGCCCAACATTCAGATAGATCTCAGCAGTCCCAATAAAGGTAGAAGTTGACGACATGGGCTTCGACTGGCCGCCTACTGCCCTCACCCGACACTGCTCCAAGCTGCTGCGAGTTCCCCCTATGTAAGAGCATGGCCGCCGGGGGGATAGCCTCGACGTCGGGGAACATATGCTGCAGGGGACGGGGTTGCGCTGAGATGGGGGAAGTCCCGCGCTCAAGTCACTGTGTGCCGCCGCCCCCGCCGCCGGTGCCGCCGCCCCCGCCGTCCACCCGCCGGGCACCCAACCTCCTTTACCGCTGCGGGGGACCCCCTCCGTGTCGGTGCCATGCCTCTGGAGTCCGGCAGTGGACGATGTGATGGAGGCAGCCCAGCTGCCTCTGTCCGTAGGCATGTCGGCTTATCCCAGGGAAATCGGCGCATACATCATTGCGGATGGTTTCTCCAGTGTTCTATTTGTACATGTATGTCTGTCTCTCTTTATTTATCTCAGTCTCTTTATGCTCGCTTGCTCTCCCTCTCTCTTTCTCTCTCTCTCTCTATCTCTCTCTCCCCCCTCTCTCTTTCTCTCTCTGTGGATATGTCTACTTGTAGACTCCCCACTCTATGCCCGACTCCCCCCACCCCTCTCTGTCTGTCTATCTATATGTATGTATCTCTTTGTCTTTCTGTCTTTCTTTTCATCTCTTTTGTCTGTATTTCTGTTGTCTGCGTCTGTCTGTGCCTCTATCTCACTATCTCTCCCTCCCTGTCGCGCTCCCCCCCCCCCCTCCCTCCGACCTGCGATTGCTATGTGGCCTTTAGTGATCCAGTAGGGAACGAACTTGCTGACATTGAAGTTGTCCTGATCAACACCACGCCGATATGGGTAGGCCTATCTTGGTACCAAATTTAATTATATCTGAGGGTGGGAGTGTTATCTTGAGTTATGTTAAAGTTGCATAGTCCGATGGTGTTGAGTTTATGTAATTCTTCTGAGATAAATAGATTAACCTGACCGTTATAGTCGACCTTACTTTAGCTCCAAGTCCTGTTTATTTTAAACAGTTATGTTTTGAGATATTTGAAGTGCAAACTGTCAAATTAGTATGGCAAGCTTGCCAAAACTCTGACATCATAGGCTTTAGCAGTAACATGTTCTATTAGATTGCCTCAGTATTCCCTGCTAAGTGGCAACAAATGCTTAATACACGCATCTGTATCTAAGTTAGATATGTAGAATCAATTCCAGATAATTGTTTTGATTTTGAAAATTTGATGCTTCATCGGACTATGCAGCTTTAATAGGTAGGCCTATACAACAGGGAGGATATTATTAATATTACCATATGGTGGGATAAGCATGCACATGTTCCGAAGTTATTGCTTATATCCTATATTGGCCTCCATTCATACATACACATACATATGCTACATACATACATACACACATACATAATATATTCCTACATTTGCTCTTAGTCTTACCCAATGCAGACATATGAGACATCTCAACGTTAATTATAAATCCAACGGACCACTGGCGTCATAATATTTACAGAGTAGATCTGGGCATAATATATATATCTCCTTCGCTGTGCTTAACTGTAGTGATATCTTCCTCACATACACGGCTCCACTCAGCCACTTCCTCCATGCTGAATACAACCATTCCTCCCGTATATGCCTACTAGTAGTACTAGTAGTAGCCTACTAACATAGAACACATATGACATGGTGGCCGACCGGAGCAAGTGTGTATAGAGCTAGTCATAGAGCTGGTGATTGTTCCAAGGATTTGCTCTGTACAGAAATCGACGATAATTAATATTAAAAACCTGCCAACAGAGAAATTAATTCACGCGTAGGTGTTCCGCCAGGTGAAACTCTTGGTGTGCACAGTGTGCACCTCTGGATACCTATGTTGTTAGTAAATACACCTGGCTGTACATGGTGTCTCCGGCAAGGGCTTAGGCCTATATGACTGGGTTGAGTAGCATATAGTTGTGCATGCACAGACCTATAACCATAATCCAATATGGCTGTTCCACACACACATACACATATATATATACATATCCTGATGTATATATATATACATATATATATAGTGTATATATATACATATACATCAGAAGCTGACAATATATATATATATATATATATCATAATAAGGTGTTGAACCAAAGTAGGCAAATGGTGGGAAAAGTTGGACAGATTTTTACAATGCTGATCCAACATTAGGACAGTGTCAGTTGCCAACTTACAATTAAAGCTCAATAGTCGGACGAAGCATACCAATTTTCAAAATCAAAGAAAGAGCCCTCGTCAGTTAAGCGAGAAAGTACCCAACTAGAGTAGTTCCAGATTCTGCCGATAGATGTCACTAGCTTAACTGGAGGGATGTGTGTAATAATGTGAAGAGAGGGGTGGTGAAGCCCAGAAGAAAAATACAATTAAAAAATATATGTATTACAAGGATAACAGCTTGATGCCTGTTCCGATATGAATATATTATTTTTCCAAGCATTCTTTACGGAAATATAGCATCTGAAAGCATAGGCAGTTAGGGAAATGACCCGACTAGAGTGGTTCCAAATTCTGCCGATAGATGTCACTAGCTTAACTGGCGGGATCTGTTTTTTTGTTGTTTTTTTTTTGGTCCATTAGTTGTTTAAGCAGGGGAAATTTCAGTCATAGACGACTGGTCTTCCTCATTCCACTGCTGGTCGATAGAAAGCCTGAGCCTACACTTTTACCAACCCAAGGGATTTTTAACCTCCCACACCACATAGACATGGTATGAAAGCAACCGGCCTTTGATGACGCTGTAAGTTATACACAGCGGTGGAAATCCAAATTGGCAGAGCTGGGGGCACGGGGAATCGAACCGCCAACCCTCAGATTAGGAGTCTGACCTAGAAAAAAGTCAGACTCTCTAACCACTCCGCCACAGAGACACCGCTTTGACTTTACATATCTAACTTAGATACTGCGCCACTTATTAAGCATTTGTTGCCACATAAAAGGGAATACTGAGGAAATTTAATAGAACCTGTTACCGGAAGGCTATGGTGTCCGAGTTCCAGTGCCATGCTGACCAAAGCTAATTTGACATGTTTTATACTCCAAATATCTCAAAAGTCAGCCCTTGAAAATAAAAGTCACTTCAAACTAAAGTAATGTAGATTATAGCATTAAAGCTGCATAGTCCGATGAAATATCAATTTTCAAAACCAAACCAATATCTAGATTTAATTTTACATATATCCAATTTAGATACTGATGCACTTATTAAGCAGTGACCAGTGACTAACTCTCCTGCTATTGAGCTAACGAGTCCTTGAAGTATCCTATTAATGCTGAGTGTCAGGATAGGTACCGGGTAGCAACAAGTAAGTATCGGCCACCGCTTTTGGTGTGGACGAAAGGTGTCAGTGTATATATGTATATATATATATATATATATATGTCTATATAAATATATATACACACACATAGATATGTACTATATACAGTCTACTCTGTCAATAACAGCCTCTGTCAATAACAAATCTCTTGTCAATAATGGCAAAAAGTGCTGGTCCCGACCCGGCACCCCTTTAATTTAATGTCTTATGTGGAAAACAAGCCATTTTTTTCACCTATTTGATCAATATTCTCTGTCAATAACGACATGCTATATATTTATTCTAACATGTGTACCATGTGTTTTTTGCCGTTTCCTCACAATTGAATGCAGTCCCAATGGTTTAATTTAATAGCATTGCCTCTGTGTCTAACCCACAACTGTCTTATGCGGACAACGAGCCGTTTTTTCACCTATTTGATCAATATTCTCTGCCAATAACCTCATGTAAGGACCATCCTAGTCAGTCAAGTATAAAAGAAAAACATTGGTTTCAACCTGTAGGAACTGACAAAGTGAACGGTTGGATGTCTAGATGGCAACTGCCAGTTTTTTGTTGTAAGCTTTAACTCGTCACATGCACTTGTGACATCATGCCTCTGGTATCGGCTTGCTCTGTGTACATAGATTACGCAACCCATTCCATCAGTCAGTCTCTGCCTATAATGGATCTCTCTTTATAACGGCATCTTGCTCCAGTCCCATGGGATTCTGTTATAGACAGAGTAGACTGTATGTGTAGCCTATGTGTGTGTGTGTGCATGTGGCGTCAGGAGGCGTATGCATATAGTTAGCATGTGCTTAACTGGCTCCACTAAATGGACCAGAAGGGCTCGCCTCTTTATGGATTACCGGAGTGGGACGTAGCTCAGGCGGTAGAGTGTCCACCTGTGAAGGTGTCGGCCATCCTATTGATACTGCTCAGTGGACCCATTTGCAGTTTGGGCTATTTTCCGTTTCAACCAGTGGTCCACAACTGGTTCATCAAAGGCTGTGGTATTTGCTGTCCTGCTTGTGTGAAAGTGCTCATAAAAGACCCCTTGCTGCTTATCGGAGAAGAGTAGCAGCCTATGTGGAGGCAGGAGGTTTCCTCCCAATAAATGTCAGAATGACCATATGCTTGATGTCCAATAGCCGATGATAAAAATCGATGTGCTTTACTTTATGGATTACTTACCAGTATATAAAGAAGCAGTTCACTGCAATAGTTCCCCAAGGAAAGTACAGGGTCCGTACACATTTGAAGATATGGAATTCAAGGCTGTTAATGATAGGAATTCAAGACTCTTTTCATGTGGATTTAGTCTGAAATCGCCATTCCAAATGGCACAGTATATTGGAATTCAAGGCTTACGACAAAATAAGTTAAATTCAAGTCTTTTCAAGGCCTTGAAATGGGGTAAGTGAAGTCGGTCATTAATCACTATAAGGTATTGGTTTGACTCAGCCATGGGTTCCAAAACAGGAGGTGGGCGCTCAACTCATTCGGCCATCCGGTCTTGTCTGGTATTATCCTTAGCGATATAGCGAATGGTAGACAGGAAGTGTGAACACTTATTTGTCTCTCATTTTTGCTTGAGTGCAAGTAAATAAGCAACACAAGGAGTAATTCGTCGCATGTGGTGAATAAGGGGTCAAATTTCCCTGGATCATCAGACCATGCTCTTTCTAATCTATTCTTGAATGAATTAATTGACTCGGCATCAATAACATTTTGTGGGAGACTTCCATATATTTATGATCCTGTTTGAGAAACTATGTTGCCTTAACTTTGAAATGGCTCTGGGTTTTACTAGTTTGAGAGTATGGCCCCGACTACCTTCTCTTTTATTCAAGGTGAAAAATTTGTTCATATCTATTTGATCAAAACCCTTCATAGTTTTAAATACTTCAATTATGTCACTTTTTTTCCTTCTGTAAGAAAGGGTAGGAAGTTTCAATTCCCTAAGCCTTTGTTCATAGGGTAGGTCCTTTTTAACTGCAACTAATTTTGTTGCATGTCTCTGAACCTTTTCGATCTCCAGAATATCTTTCCGACAAATTGGGCTCCAAATTTGTGGACAGTATTCCAAAATTGGCCTAACAAGAGACTTAAATAGAATGAGAAAATTGTTACAATGCTGATTTATTCTTATATATTTATCTGAATATTTTACAACGGTTGAACATCTATTTATGCTATGGCATAATAACACCTTACATTGCTCATTCGTATAGAGCTGCATTTCTTAAGACCGTATCTAGAGCATTAAACAGGGTCTTACTGTAACGTTTGTCACATGACCGGAAGTCCAGTGGCATGGCGTTGACAAAACACTTTATTCAATGAATAAACTATATTTACAATAAGAAAAAGTTAGAGACTCAACTGATTTTTGTAAAATTATTTATTATCATAAATATTGCTTTTTTCTACAAATATTATATCCATAATAATTCGGTATAAAATGACGCAAGGGAAAATACCCACAAGAATCACCATTAGTGCCCTGTATAAGTTGCTGCCTCCTTACACTGCTTCAGAAAACAAAATAAATAACTGGCTTAAAATTTTTTTTAAAAAGAGAAACATTTTAAATTGAACTGGCTGGAAGAATAATAAATTTCTAGATGTAATATGCAAGACCAAAAACATTTGAACCACCTCTTCATAAGCGGATCCACATGAGTTTCTTATCAAGAAAATAATGATAGAAATATATAAGTATACCCCTAGCATATCAAAATATAAATGCTACATTTGCACCAGACCAAAGCAAAGCACTTTTCTTTCACAAAAAACTTCATAACACAATTGGAATTCCGACTAAAACGAGGGGAGAAAAATATGAAATTTGTAATTTCTTTCTTTACAAGAACACACCCGTTAAATATATTGCAATGTACAGAAATAGAATTAGAATTCGGCTCTTCGCTATAATAATCTAACACAATTTATCGCACACACATTCAAGGTAGAGATCATATTATGAGGATTTTCAATAATTAGTCACAGCAATATGTCGATATATTTCACCAATCTCACTGCTGCTCCGATATATACTTATGTGAATTCAACTCCAAAATGAGCATTTCCATGTGAACAGCTGCAGTGTGTTATTGCCCGAAACACCAAATGATGCTATTGCATGCTGGGTAATCAGAGATGTGATAACTGACGATTACAGGGTCCATCCATACACATGTGAAGATATTGAATTCAAGGCTATTTCAAGGCCTTTCAAAATTGTTTTTGATACGAATTCAAGTGTATTTTCATTTGGATTTAGTCCGAAATTGCCATTCTGAATGACGATTTCAGACTAATTTAGCTCGGTGGGGACAGTTTAATGGAATTCAAGTCTTTTCAAGACTAATTACCCAAAATAGGTTAAATTCCAAGGCTTTTCAAGGCCTTGAAATGGGGCAAATGAAGTTCAAGATTTTTCAAAACTTTTCAGGCCCCGTACAGACCCTGCGATTAGGACATACATCGATGAATCAAACATGGCCCATGTATTATGCTTGGAGATCAGAATGTGCACTTTTAAATTAAACATATTCCAAGAGTAGTGCATTGAGCTTTAGCAACACAGAACCAAATGATAGCAACAGAATTAAAAGCACATCACAAGTGTTAACTACCTAAACCTGAAGTGTATTTCATTGGCTTCTAGTAACCGGAAGTAGGTTGAATGACATCATACGTTATTTCCAGATTACTCATAGCGCTGCCTAAGCATATTCCTGATGGTTTGTGTGGTTTTCCTGATTTTTAGGTAGATTTTTTTTTCAATTAAAGAAATGGTACACACAATAATTCTGTTTTCTCATCGTGCTGCCCAATTCTCTGCGTGTTTTTTTGGAGGGACCAATACAATTTCTTTTTGTTTTTTTTGTTTAGTTTTTTTACACATTCATTGATTAAAAAGAGGAAATTTTGACAGCGGACAATTGGTCTTCCCCATTCAACTGTTCTTTGCCTCATTCTAGTAATGTCGAGTGCCAGGATAGGATAGTGACAAGTATAAACCTTTAAGTCATTACTTTGACTCATGGAGAATTCGAACCCGAGATTTGAATCATATGACCTGCTAGTGGTAAACGGGAGGCGGGTGCACAACTCATTCGACCATCCCATCTGGTCATTATGTACTTGGGTCATTCTCTAAAACTGGGCACCAAAGTGTGACATGGAAACCAAAAGTGAAAACCTTCCAAATAATAGCAACAAACCTTCCAAATAATAGCATAATCCAATGTCCTATGAAGGTTTGCATGTTGTGCATATGTCAGGGTTGAAAAAAATGAGTTTCACTTTTTGAATTAGATCTTATACAAATTGAGCAATACATTAATAATATCACTCATGTAACATGAAAATCAAAGACACATCCAGAACCCCATTTTAACATATACAACATAGTCAAACAAGATGTTATTGATTACTGTTAAGCAGACAAGGTTATGACTTATAAGAAAAAAGTTGAAAAATAAGTTGAAAAAAAGTTTGGCTCCATGTATAGTGTCAATGTGTAAATTTTCACATTTTCACTCTAGCGCAAAATCATACAATTATAATTTTGATATCTTATGTGGGATAAATTCAATACATGTAGAACTGCTAACATACCTAATAGACAGAGGCTAACATAATTATTTGACTTGCTATCAATAAAACAAAGACTTAATTATCAGCATCGTAACGTGGAAACCAAATATGCGGTGCCCAGTTTTGGAGAATAACCCATTTACATAAACATATTTACATTATAAAAAAGAAAATTTGAAGCGAGATTTTGTGAACATGACTCATGATATTCACTCATCTTCACAAGAACAAAAAAAAAGAGATAACAATAGATAAACTTCATAGAAATTGTCATCTAAGGTCTCAGTCACACTAGGCTAGCGACCACTTTGCAACAACAAAAATAAACATAGGTCGCCAACTTCCTTGTGAACAAAGTAAATATCAAACATTGCATCGGGCGCTATTTCGCGAGATTACGGTAGTTAGGAAACAGATTTTACTGCAGCCATTTTATACCCTTACAATTTTGTTATTTAAAAAAAAAAGAGTCTTAATCTGCTATATAATCTTGCGACCGACAACAAGCATGCTAGGAGTGGTGGTGGCGATGCTTGCTAAACTGTGTCGTAATTAATATCTTGTCAGGTGTCCATCAGAACCCGGTCCCTGAACTTCTGGAAGAGATGGTACAGTGACTGGTCGGGTGGTGTCTGGCCATACTTGAGCTTCAATTCTGGGAAGCGCTCACCCTGCGCCAGCAGGTCCGCCTGTTCCTGCCCCATGCGCCAGGTCGTAGCCTCCGCTGTCACCGACTATCAGGTAGATAGATGGGGGAGGGAGTTGGGGGGGGGGGGGGAGAGGAGGAGGGCGGACCGGCGTTAGTTACAGCTTGTAGGATTTACAACATGGAATCTTAATCTGCTAAATAATCATGAGCCAGACACAAGCATGCTGGGATTAGTGGCGGCGATGCTTGCCAAATGGTGTCGTAATTAATATTGTGTCAGGTGTCCATCAGAACCCGGTCCCTGAACTTCTGGAAGAGGTGGTACAGTGACTGGTCTGGCGGTGTCTGGCCGTACTTGGCCTTCAGTTCCGGGAAGCGCTCGCCCAGCGCCAGCAGGTCCGCCTGTTCCCGCCCCACGCGCCGGTTCGTCGCTGCTGCCGTCACCGACTACCGGGTAGACAGATGGGGGAGGACTTGCATTAGTTACAGCTTGTAAGATTTACATCATGGAACATACTTCAGAAAATGTAGCTAATGGGATGAGGGGTGACTGGCGTTGGCTACAGCTGGGAACTTACTTCAGTAAAACTAGGTAAGGGGTAGGTGTGGGGGTGGGGGGCTGACTGGTGGTAGTTACATCATGGAACATACTTCAGAAAATGTAGGTAAAGGGGTGAGGGGTGACACGTTAGTTACAACTGGGAACTTACTTCAGAAAGACTATGCATAGAGGTATGGGGGGGGGGGGTGACGGGCATTAGTTACAGCTTGTAGGATTTACATCATGGAACATACTTCAGAAAATGTAGGTAATGGGGTGAGGGTTGACGGGCGTTAGCTACAGCTGGGAACTTACTTCAGTAAAACTAGGTAAGGGGTGGGAGGTGGGGGTTGACTAGCGTTAGTTACATCATGGAACGTACTTCAGAAAATATATGTAAAGGGGTGATGGAGTGTCGCATGCCAGGCTTGGTAGCGTCAAGTATAGTATAAATTTTTAAGTCATTGGTTTGACTCGACCAGGGTTCAAACCCGAGGGTCAAATCCCACAACCTACCAAAACTGGAGACGGACTTAAGATCATCGGATTATGCACCTTTAACAATGTCGCTTAATGAGGGCTTAGGTCATGGCCTCACCTGTATCATGTGCTGCCTGGCACGTTTGTGCTCCAGGTTGGCTTCGTCTGTGTTGTATGGTGTGTTCGCCAGCAGCTCCAGCTTCAGGTTAGACGTGTGCGCATGACTCTCCTGAACATTTATTCGCACCTGCAACAACCACGTCTTCTCATTTCATACGCGCTTCGGATTACAGTCAATATCCTTATAATGGTATCCTTACAATGGTATTGTTGGGACTCAAATGAAGCGATCGATATAGGGGAGTGGTCGATCTGTGGAGGAGTCGGTATAGAGAGGTTTTACTGTAGATGGAAAACTTAAGCGAGTGGAGGGTGCTACATTAGCGTGCGGTCTACTACAGTATCCGTAGTCTACGCTGTGTAATGACCTCTGGGAAAGGAGTCTTTCTGTCCTTGGAGTTTAGCTCTTCAATACAATGCCAGCTTACATAAGAAACCTGTCAAACTGCAGTGTACAATCGTTCAAATGGCATCCTGACATGATGTTACTGGCAATACCAGATGAAGCTGAAATTCCAGGATACACCTAGCGAATACAAGCAGATTCAAATTCATTGCTGCATATGACAAAACTGAACAGAGCATTCTCACCATATGTAGTGGGCCCTGATGGTGGAGTCTCCGACTTGGCCTGAGCATACCGCTCAGACACTCTAATCTAATGGATTCTTTGGGGGGAGGCAGGGTAATACATTAAAAGTTAATTGCGTTATCTAAAACAGGCCACAGCGCGCTCACCGTGATGTGGTCAAACAGGCGGTAAGTCTGCGAGCCGAGCACGCTGTTGACGGTTGCGCAATGTTCGGTGGTGACCAGAGAGCCGGCGGTCCACTCGGGCTTCGACTCTGACGTCACATACAGCACCTGGTGGTCCTTACTGCGCAGGTACACAGGCGCCTTCAGGCCGTACCTGCACACAAATCCAGGGTGGTGCAATGTTAAAACAAGCGTCACTCTTAGAGGGTCCGCACACATGTGAAGATATGGAATTCAAGGATTTTCAAGGCTGGTTTTGATAGGAATTCAAGACTATTTTCATTTGGATTTCAGGAAAAGAACAACAATGGTAAATGGCGATTTCGGATTTTCAAGACTTTCCAGGCCCTATACGCACCACACATTTACGTAACCCAAAACACTTAGCTAGATTTCATCCCACAAATCACACTGGTGGATTCATTAAATATTTATTGGAATTTGGTGCTGCAGTGTTACACTACTATGCTCGAAAACAAGTAAACAAAGTCATCTTCAGCACTTTGGTGTGCACACCAAAATTAATAGACTTGGCGCAATTGCAGGTTATGAAATATTGGTCTTTGAGCGTTAAAAAGAAAAAAAAAGATGCATACTATTATCTTTCTTTAAACTTATCAATTTTAAGAATTCCCTAATAATAAACACCAATATATACAAACTAATTTATGTTTAGTGAGATGTTAGAGTCAGACCTTGGGTATACCTGTATTCTGAGGTCCAGCCGTAGTCAAGATTCATTCATTTGCCCTGCTAATCTAATGCTTATTGCAAGAGTCTTCATAATATAATTAGATACAGATTAGACTTAATACAAACAAAGCAAACTACACAGTTCAATTCCAATGTAGGAATAAACAAGAGCCAAGCCAACAAACTTTATACATAGTACCTGGGTAAAAAGGTGAGGAGTCCATTGGGTCGGACTTGGAAGATGATAGCATCCGCGACACGCTCATCATCATCCTTTTGGTTCAGGAAGAAGAGCATCTGGAACAGCTGGGTGGACTCCTTCTGGGCGTATTGCGCTGCCTGCAATAAAAATGTGCTTTTAAACCAAGTGATAACCGATAATGAGCCTCTCAATTTATAAATAAATGAATAAATAGTTTGCCTATAAGTAAACCTTTTTCTGACAAGATGGAATTTTGTTAATTTTATTTTGAAACTACCTTAATTAATTTCAAGAGATAGTTATTTCCCCAAGTTTCTATTAATTCCGGTGTTGCAGTTTCCATGGCACACCAGTTTGCCAGGGACACATCCATTCAAATCCATTGTCAATGGTCGTGAGCAAATCTTCATACAGAAAAAGTCAAATATCTCTCAAATTACACCACCTAGAAACAAATCGCTTGGTACACATATAGAAAACATCTTTACCAAAAACATTATATTAAATTTATAAGGTTAGTGACGATGCTGTTCGATTTTGACACATGCGCAGAAGCGATGTGTCCCTGGCAAACTGGTGTGCCACGGAAACTGCAACATCGGTCACCTCCTTATTCCAAGTCAAGCCTGGGGTTTGGAGGCCACACAGGGGTCCAGGGCACAACCCCAATGGGGGCCGGGGGGCAGCGCCCCCTCGAAGCTCATACAATTTACTAAATTTAAGGGTAGTATTTTCAGCAGGAAATATACATTTTTCCTTTCTTTATACATAACCCATAACCCCCGATATAACATGAAATATGTTTTCACCGGATCTTCCCGAATCACAAGAATGACTAATTTCATTATTAAAAATTTGGAAATCCGCGAATCTGCAGAAAAATCAAATCCCTGTTTAGAGCATCTCCTTGGTTTACACATGCTTTAGGTCGCTTGTACTTGACCCACCCTGTGTTTGGTGTTGATGTGTTCACTGATCTCATCCAGCTCCCTGTTGCCTGGCAACTGGTCAGCCGACTCCTTCCCAAGGGCACACATCAGCAGGCGATGAACCTACACACCGGAACATAAAACAAGGAACTTCAATATTGCCACAGGAAGAGAAGGGGAAAATAACGCATTGAGAAACAGTAGGGAGGAATGAGGTTCTAGTGCAAGATACTACACATGTTATACGAAGACTATGTTACCAATGATAAAGTCCATGCCAAGAACCAGCAGTTAATTATTGGACCACATAAAGATCTCCCGATAACCATAAAGAGTCGCAAACTGCAGTTGTATAGCCATATTTCCCATTCACCAAATCTGCATAAAACTATCTTATAAGGCACAGTGAAAGGGGCAAGAAAACAAGGTGTTCTCTGTGGCGGAGTGGTTAGAGTGTCTGACTTCTTTCTAGGTCGGACTCCTAATCTGAAGGTTGGTGGTTCGATTCCCCATGCCCCCATCTCTGCCAATTTGGATTTCCACCGCTGTGTATAATTTACAGCGTCATCAAAGGCCAGTTGCTCTCATACCATGTCTATGTAGTGTGGGAGGTTAAAAATCCCTTGGGTCGGTAAAAGTGTAGGCTCAGGCTTTCTATCGACAAACTGTCTAATGGTGAAAACAAGCCTATTCAGGCTTATCCATGATAGGCAGTATAAATCTTCAACAAAAAAAGAAAGAAAAAAGACAAAGATAGAGGTGGGAAGATAACATTGTATCATTGTGATACAGTAAGCAGAAATATGACATTATGAAACCGTAACATTGAGATACAGTAAGCAGAACGCATTAAACCTCAACATTAAGATACAGTAAGACTGACATTCTAACATTGAGATACAATAAGCAGAAAGACAACATTAAACCCAAACATTGAGATACTGTAAGCAGAAAACATTAAGATACAGTAAGACTGACATTCTAACACTGAGATACTATAAGCAGAAAGATGCCATCATGAAACCTTAACATTGAGAGACAGTAAGCAAAAAGAAGACAACATTAAACCGTAACATTGAGATGCAGAACGCATTAAACTTCAACATTAAGATACAGTAAGACTGACATTCTAACATTGAGATACAATAAGCAGAAACATGCCATCATGAAACCTTAACATTGAGAGACAGTAAGCAAAAAGAAGAAAACATTAAACCGTAACATTGAGATACAGTAAGCAGAAAGAAGACATAGCGTGAAACCTTAAAGTTGTATAATAGGATGTTTTTGAGTTTCTTCCATATTCTTTTAGGTAAATATAATAGGTTGGCCGAATGAGTCAGACAGGATAGCCGAATGAGTTAGAGCGTCCGTCTCCCGTGTTGGTAGATCATGGGATCGTGGGTTCGAATCCTGGTGGAGTCAAACCAATGACTTAAAAATTGCTACTTGTCGCTTCCTAGCAAGACGCTCGGCATTATTAGGATAGGGCAAGGAGCAGTGGAATGAGGAAGACCAGTCGTCTGCGACTGAAATTTCCCCTGCTTAAACAACTAATGTACCAACAACAAAAAAAGAAGATATATTCCATCTTACTTCAGTCTGAAGTAACTTTCATTAGAAAATAGCTAGCTATGCTAAATTGATTTTGGTTAATTAATTAACGCCGTGTCAGCAGCAAAGGCCATTTTCACGGACAAATTAATTTTGGCAGCCATGGCAAAATGCTAGACACTATAGGCTTCACCAGTAACACTACTAACAGGTCCCATTAAATTGACTTGGCATTCTTTCCATGCAGTAACACATGCTTAATAAGTGAACCAGTATTTAGGTTGGATGTGTATGAGCTAATCTAGGTAAATGTATTGGTTTTGAAAATGTTATTCTTTCATCGATCTATGCAGCTTAACACTGTGGTACAGTAAGCAGAGAGAAGACAATGAAACTTTAAGACTAAGATATAGCAAGCATGCAATTTTAACAGTTCGATGAAGTCAATATAGTGTAATGGCCCACAGCCCTCCGACTCCCACACTGCCACGCACACACGGAAGAACGCCAAGATTCAATGTCAGTATGCTTCAACTTGGTTTATTGAACCAATCTGCTCTCCGCGGCATCAACAGTCCACTGACCCGCCCCCCTGACTCGCCAGATCCCACATCGACTCTATAGGTTGGGTGGGGGGGGGTGAGCTAGCCACACGCAGTAGAGGGCAGCCCAGTCGGGGTCTGCCCTGTCGCTATCCTGCTGCCACCTAGCGCAGTTCAGTGTAACTGCGTAGGAGCACGGTGTAGTCTCCGCCGCTACCACGTGGTAGTAAGGCTCATGTACAGACTACTACAATAGTATATAAAATACGGTTTTCTGACTTTTACTGCACACTCACTCAGCTATTTTGTTATTCCTATGGAAGTGTGGTGTTGGTAATGAAAATGGGAAATATTGCGCAGAGAACAGAATTCCAACCTACACCTATTGCATTCCAGGCCAGTGTGCTATCCATTACACCACCTAGACTCCATGATGTCATCACCCTATCCACGCCTACCTGTCTATGTGGCTCCTTACGTGAGAGATCAGCGCAGACAACTACAGAACCACATTTTAATGACTTCATACACAGGAAATGTGAAATACAGGACAATGTGTACTGTGATAAATATGCATCCTACTAGGAATGGTGAGCGTCCGTCTCCCGTTTTGGTAGATCGTGGGATACGAACCCACTGGTTCGAACCCTGATTGATACTTATCGCTTCCTAGCCTGGCGCTCGGCATTATTAGGATAGGGCAAGGACTGGTTGGCTCAGTGTCAGGATAATGTGACTGAGTGAGATATCAGTTCATGGTGTTAGCGGCCTGGTCTCCCAGTGGGCCATCACTATAAAGTCGCCATGAGTGCACACTGTCACAAATCGGTACCTGTCCTGATATGACCTTAGATGTTGCCAGGACGTAAAAGTCCAACAACCAACCACTAGGGATGTTCTATACTCACAATGATATCTGCGTATCTGCGGATGGGCGAGGTGAAGTGAGTGTAGTAGTCCAGCGCTAAACCGTAGTGGAAGAACTCTGTCCGCGACAAACTTCCCGTAGAGAAATACTCCGCATTAGCCATCGCTTGCGTGGCCAAAGATCGTAGTAACTGTTGAAAGTGAATGAGTAAATCGTTTTACAGTAACACCTCTCTAACTCAGGGATGAAAGTGCTCTCCGGGAAAAAAAGCGGAATGCTGATATTCTCCCATAGGTTTAGCATTGTCAGGGAATCGTGGAAAATTCCTGGATGTCGGGTTACATTTATATTGGTATACACTGATAGTGCTGCGCCGTTTGAAGCATATATTAGTAGTGTACGCTGTTAGTGCTGCAGCGCTTGGAGCATTTATTAATATTAGTAGTGTACGCTGATAGTGCTGCGCTCTCAGCACCTACATATTAGTATAGCTGCGGGATTGAAAAATCCAGGAAATCCGCGGAATCGCGGAGATCTTTCATCCCTGCAACTGACCACCTCCACAGATTGACCACAGATTGACCATTCCACTATATCGATTGCTTTATTTGGGTCCCAAACGATCGCACATACAATACCACTGTAACGATAAAAAAAAACTCGCTAAACGAACCACCTCCCTAACTGGAACATTTAAAGTCGGTCCCATGGTCGGTCGATTTAGAGAGGTTTTACTGTAATTAGGTTTGAGTTTTAAATGGTCACCTACCGCTTTAGCCTGTTAAATTCTCAAATCATAAAATATCTAACTATATTCAGACAATGTAGCATGTTATCTTTGAGGAGGAGAAGGAGTTAACTCGAGTGGGTGGGGTTGTGGATGGGTGAAGTGTCATACAATGTCGTAGAATAAATCTATAACCAAGTAAAACTGAAAAATTACAAAAATTGATACTTGCCACTACCTTATCACAAACTCGGTACTACTAGGATAGGGCAAGGACTGGTTGGCTCAGTGTTAGGATAATATGATATCAGGTCATGGTTCCACTAGCCTGGTCTCCCAGTGGGGCAGCACGAGTGTGCACTGTTACAAGTCGGTACCCGTCCTCATATGACCTTAGATGTTGCCAGGATGTAAAACTCAACCAAACAAACCTTGTTCACGTGGGGATCATCCGGGTCTACGCACTTGTCCAATGAGTCGGCAAGCTCCTTGTTCGAGCCGGTCCGCACCTCGAAGCCTCGCGACTTGGCACACTGCACCAAAGTTTCAAAGTGCTCTTGTCGAGGCAGTGGGTGGTGCCGCAGCTGGGTTTGAATAATTGTCATTTTATTACTATTAGCACCATTACTAGGATTACTATCATAATTGTATAATTACTACATGTGTACATGACATAGACAAAGAAGATCACCAACAAAGAAGTTCTCAGAAAACTTTTAAATAAGAAACGCTTGTTTGCCACTTTACAGACAAAGAAACTTATTTATTTTGGCCACATCATTCATCAGAGTTCAATATACCGTACATTGTTGGAAGGGAAGGTGAATGGCAGCAGAGGGAGAGGGAGACCAAGAACATCATGGTTTACAAATATTTCACAGTGGACAGGCTTGAACAGCACACCATCGGGACAAGTGGAGAACCATTGCATCCAACCCTCGACTAGAGGACGGAACTATTGATTGATTGATTGACATGACAGGGTCCGTATGGGGCCTGGAAAGTCTTGAGCAGTCCTCAACTTCATTTGCCCCATTTCAAGGCCTTCAAAAGCTTTGAATTTAACCTATTTTGGGTAATTAGACTTGAAAAGCCTTCAATTCCATTAAACTGTCCCCACTACCTAAATTAGTTTGAAATTGCCTTTCGTCATTATTTTTTTCCTTCCTGAAATCGAAATGAAAATAGTCTTGAATTCCTATCAAAAACAGGCTTGTCATAATCGACCATGATAGCTGTAAATAAGAACGGTTGTGTTTGGTCATGTTACTGTCCCTTTAACAGACTGTGATACCCACATAACCGATTCATAACGCCACCTGTCACCAGTCCACAAGTGGGGTTTGAGGTTCTAGACGCAGTCAGCGCCAACATTCTCTTAGCAAGCTTCAACTCCGCAACCTTGTTTTCTGGCAAATGAAAAGTTAGCAAACCACACCCAGTTCCCCATTGTTGTTCTTGTTGATGCTTTAGTGAACCGAGGATTACGAGAGATGAAGATATCTAAATTTACCAGAGCCTGGTTGGGGAAAGCCTGACAGATTTTCTTGGCGATCCAATGGTTGGCGAAGATCATACACTCCGCTATTGTTTCGTGGATTTCCATTGGCTGCAAAAGAAAAGAAAGGAAAATTAGCCAGAAATAATTAATTGGATGCGATAGCCAAATGGGGATAGCGTCCATTTTTCTTGTCATTACCTTGCCATACGCTTGACATTACTAGGATAGGGCAAGGAGCAGTGGGATGAGGAGGACAAAATGTCTATAAATGAAATTTCTCCTACTTAATCAAGCAATATACAGGAGATAATGCTTTATTCAATGTTCGCCCAAATTCATGCCTTCATAGTATATTTCTTCAGGTTTTTTTTGTTTTCAATTTTTTTTATCAAATCTTTTGAATGTATCGATAGGGGGTGAATAAATATACTAGAAGTGGATGTCTGCATAATTGAACAAAAAATTGACTATAGCGAAACGGAATAATTATCGAGAATAAAGTCAAGAATTTAGTTTAAGATAGCCTTCCCTCCACCAAAAGGAAATCAAGGCAGGCAGGCAGGCAGGCAGACAGACAGACACAGACAGACAGACAGACAGACAGACACAGACAGACAGACAGACAGGCAGACAGACAGGCAGACCGACAGACAGACAGGCAGGCACAGACAGACAGACACACAGACAGACAGACAGACAGACAGACAGACACAAATGTAACATTAAAAGAACACATTTCACTCTCCTCTCACTCCACCCTCTCCCCACCCCAACTAGATATGACTCACCTGTTTGGGGAGCAGGTCCTCTATAGACTTGCGCTCCTTGTCTGAGAACTGCACTTGTACCTCGACCCCCTCCAGCACTAGAGCGCCCCCTGCCGTCCTACGGGCGTTGATGGCGCGCGCCACGTCGACCAGTGCGCACACAGCCGCGCGCAGCTCGGCCACCCTGAGAGATGGGGGGCGGGGGGGGGGGGGCGTTGAGTGTGCGTGTGTGTGTGAAGTGTGTATGTGGGTGGTGGGGGGAGAGAAAGCAGTAAGTGGGTAAGTGACTAGTGAACGAACAGAGAAGGAATGTGTGAGCTGCGCTATCCATGTTGCCAATAACAGTATCATGGGTAATTCACAACTTGTCATAAAAAAAAACTGTTGTACCCATCATGACACCTAGGGCGTAATCGATTAATCAACTCGGGTCACCCGAGCCACTTTTTGGCGCATGCACACATCCTACAGACTCGTGTTGAATAAACGAATACCCTCAAGGTGGACAAAATGGTGGCTTAATCTAAAACTTAATATTTTTTTTCAATAACCGATATATATGTACAGCAAAATGGGATTTAAAGTATTTTATGATTGTAGAAGCTGACAATCTGGGTTATTAAAAAAAGCATCAAAACAACACGTCGGAGTTGTACTGGTAGCTGTTATCCTACAGGTACCAGCACAGATGTGACGTCATCGCTCCTAGCAAACCCCAGCCAAGAGGTGGGTTACTGGGGTCGGGTCGTTTTGCACACGGCACATGTATTTCTCGACTCCACTCGCGGTGTTCGATTTGAAATTCTGACGACTCGGGTGACCCGAGTCTCCCTGGTCGTGTTAATCGATTACGGCCCTATTGGGGAACGGCAGAACTTCACCGCCTGCAGCGCCACCTAAAGATTTCTACCAGTACTATATCCAGCAGAGATACTTGCCCTTTTGTTGTTTTTGTTGTTGTTGGTACATTAGTTGTTTAAGCATGGGAAATTTCAATCGTGAACGATTGGTCTTCCTCATTCCACTGTTCCTTGCCCTATCCTAATAATGCCGAGTGCCTGTCTAGGAAGGGACAAGTATAAATTGTTAAGTCATTGATTTGACTCAACCAGGGTTCGAACCCACGATCCCACAATCTACCAACATGGGATACGGACGCTCTAACTCATTCGGCCACCCTGTCTGGCAACTTGCCTCCCGGAACCCAAGGATGCATAGTGTCGGATAGGATCGCTGAAACAGTCGGATTTCAATTGTTCTTGTGACTATATTATCGCCCATACCGAACTCTTTCTTGCTCTTCTGAATCCATTTTCTATCACCTTAGGAGGAATTAAAATTACTTTTTAAGAATTATTTTAAATTCAAATACATTTTTGTATACATCTTGTCATAATCCTTCTAGATGCAACAGACAAAATAGACGCCCCCTTATATATAATGACGGAAGTGTGCTTTGAAAAAAGAAACAAAGTGAAAAAGAAAGCCGTTATGGCTATGGCTATGGCTATGGCTATGGCTATGGCCTGGTACTGACTTTGTGTTAAGCTGCTCCCCGGTGAAGCCCTGTAGTTCTGGTATGTTCTCCACTAGCGTCTTTACTGGAGCATTGTCGTACATTTCCTGAGCGATCTGCGTGACGAAATAATATTTAAATTTAAAAAAGGACTCGATGCTTTCAGAGAAAGTAGGTCTATGGCAAATGTTGTGCGTAGATAGTGGAGTCATGGACATCAGGTGCAAAGGCAAGATACTACACATCTCACACTAAGTGGCTGAGTGGTTAGAGTGTCTGACCGTTTTTCTGGTCAGACTCCTAATCTGAAGGTCGGTGGTTCGATTCCCCATGCCCCCACCTCTGCCAATTTGGATTTCCACCACTGTGGATAACTTACAGCGTCATCAAAGGGCAGTTGCTCTCATACCATGTCTATGTGGTGTGGGAGGTTAAAAACGCCTTGGGTCGGTAAAAGTGTAGGCTCGGCCTTTCTATCGCCAAACTGCTAATGGTGAAAACAAGTCTATTCAGACTTATCCATGATAGGCAGTATAAATCTTCATGGAAAAAAAAGAAAAAAAAGACCATGTTAACAATGAGGAAGGCAATTGGGCTCTCATCATCATCATCATCATCATCATCAACATCAATCCGCTAGGGTCGTTGGGGCACCACAGATGACTTTACAACCAGTTCTCTCCAGTTTTCCCTGTTATCCACCTCCCTCTGGAACTTGCTGAACTCTAGGCTTGGTATCAGTAAAAAATAACACACATCGCAAATTACCAAAAATTGCTGAAATTTGCGAAACAGCGGAGATCTTTCATCCCTGTCTTGTACTCACAGATGAAAGTTGTCTATGGTGAGGTTATCTGTAAATAACCAAGAACACCGAAAACAGAAAGTTGCTGCAATAATAGTGTTCTTTTCCTAGTAATTAGTACCTTACATTCTCTGATATTCTAAAGATTCTGGGTGAAAGTGATCATGGAAGGGCTAATAAGGAACTTAAGTCTCAACGGTTATGTGGCCGAAAATAGTTACAAGGACAGTGTAACACTCTCCTAGGACAGTCTGCACTGGGTGATCAGTGGAATGGAGCGAGGATTATGCTAGGAGAGTATTGGGCGAAACCTGCTTTCCAGCTGTTTTCCACGATTCCCTTGACAGTGCCAAGGCTATGAGAGAATTTCCGGATTTTAGCGGAAGTTCATCTCCTTTCAGTATATATCAACACCGGCGTCACCAGCCGGAAGCAGAGTTGAATGCTTCAAGGTTGGTTGTTGGAGTTTTATGTCCTGGCAACATCTAAGGTCATATCAAGAAAGGAACTGACTTGTGACAGTGCGCATTCATGCGGACTTTATAGTGCTGTCCCACTGGAAGACCAGGCTGCCAGCACCAGGACCTGGTACCTCACTCAGTCACATTATCCTGACACTGAGCCAACCAGTCCTTGCATTATTCTAATAATGCCGAGCGTGAGGCTAGGAAGCGACAAGTATAAATTTGTAAGTAATTGGTTTGACTCGACATGGGTTCGAATCCGTGGGTTCGAATCCTACGATCTACCAAAACGGGAGACGGACGCTCAACTCATTCGGCCATGCTGTCTGGTTGGGTTATTTTATGTCTAGGATATCTTAAAAACGACACAAATCACAGATTTACAACTAGAAAAAAATCGCTGAAATCCGCGAAATGGCGGAGAATCTTCCATCCCTGTTTTATACTCACCTCGTAGAAGAGCTTGTAGGCTGACCTGATGATGGTACGTCCATACCACACATCAACTACTTCATAGTCAGAGTCCAGCTCCCAGATCACACTCATCGCGAACCTGCCACAGTGACAGGAAAGCAGAAATCAGAACCATCAAAAACAAAACTAGATCAAAAATGAAAATCTTGTAAATTCCGCATTAGAACCAGCATCTTTGTGTTCGGTCGTGAAAGGATTAAGGAAATTATAGTTCAGGAAATTTAAGGACATTGTATATATGTAGCTTGATTCTAAAGGCATTAAGAAATGAACATGTGTTTAAGGTACTAAACAGCCAGGGATCGAGCACATTACTTGTTTATTTGTTGTTGTTTTACATCCTATCAACATCTAAGGTCATATCAGTACAGGTACTGACTTGTGATAGTGCGCACTCACGGCGACTTAATAGTGCTGCCCCAGTGGGATACCAGGCCACCGGCACCACGATCCGATATCCCACACAGTCACATTATCCTGACACTGCGAACCAGTCCATGTCCTATTCTATTAATGCTAGGCTAGGAAGCGACAAGTATCAGCAGAGAGGGAAAGGGAATTAAGAATGCAACCTGTCGACGCCGCCGAGAAGGGAGCAGAGGTCGGCACTGAGCACTTCCGGTAGCATGTCGTAGCGCCGGTCAGCCAGGTACACCGTGGTGGACCGGAAGCGAGCCTCTAAGTCAGTCAGCGAGTTGACGGCCACGAAGTAGGTGACGTCAGCAATGTGCACGCCCAGCTCTATGTGCCCGCTGGACAACCTCCTGCAACGCACGAAGTGCGCAACGATGCCATTCTCAGATCACAACCATGGTCAGGTGGGCTCTTCTAACTAAATGTAATATTCAGGGGTATAGCTTCCATATATGTAGGTACAGAGTTGAGATTACAAATATATATATATATATATATATATATATATATATATATATATATATATATATATATATATATATATATATAGTATAGTTATACGAGTCTTACCTTGGTACAGATGATGGATAACTGTTGTTTTACCGAGGTATAAGCCTCGGATAGATGTGGGCTAGGGAGAGGTAAGCACGTCCGGTACCAGCAATCTTAACCTACTTATTGAGGATAAAAATGACTTTCAAACAATGGATACTATTACTTTACCGAAAAGGTACACCAACGGAATAGATGTGGCAGGGTGTGGCGGGAGGGCCCTAGCCCACATCTATCCGAGGCTTATACCTCGGTAAAACAACAGTTATCCATCATCTGTACCAAGGTAAGACTCGTATAACTATACTATTTTACCTCGGTAAACAGCCTCAGGCTAGCCTCAGGCTAGGGAGACCTTTACATAATTCATTTTTATCCTTAATATCATTCTTTCTTATTATTATAACATTCTAAATTTTTGTTCTCACCTATTCTTGTTAGTTGGCGAGAAGACGCTTTGCAACGCCGGTAGGCTTTTCTAGTCGTTTATTATAATGTTTTGCAAACGACTTAGCCGTCTTCCAGCCTGCATGCGCTAGTATTCTTTTCACAGAAATACCAAGCACCCGTGCCTTGGAGACCATGGCTCCTCTAGTTGAGTGGGAAGAGTATTTACTCGTATCCACTCCAGCCAATTTCAACACCGTAATTGTCCATCTGGCAAGTGTGTCTCGTGAAATCGCCTTATGTGGCTTTATAAAGCTCACTAATAGTTGTTGTGATGCACGTAAATCCTTTGTCTTGTATATATAAGCCCGTATGGCCGACACAACACATAATTTCCGATCATTCGGAAAACAGTCTAAGTGAACCGTTGATAAAGGGTCACCTAACGTGTTCGATTTAAGCAATTTTTCTAAATCAAACGTAGCTTGTTGCTTGTCTATTTCTAATCCAGTTAAGGATAAAGCAACAATCGTCTGTCCTCTGTGTCCGGTTACTAACAATAACAGGACCGCGACCTTAAAACCTAACTGTTTTATATCTAACCACGAGTTGTGAGGCCAAGCCTGAAACAACTTAAATACTATAGAAACATCCCAAAACCGACTATACTTTGGTTTTGGAGGATTCCTTTGATAAATTGAACGAAGTAAATAACAAATAACATAATGTTTTCCAACTGTTTCGCCATCAATTCTAGGTAATATAATTGATAACGCACACCTCGCCGCATTAATCGATCCAAAGGAAAGTCCTTCATCCTCTAGAGAACGAAGAAACCGAGCTACTTGTGAAATCTTTGGATTTGTTGGCTTAACTTTCATTAACAAACAATGTACACCCCATTTCTTTAAATAGGTTGTATACATTTTGACAGTTCCTGGCCTCCAGGCATCCGATACTATCCTATCCTCAGTAATTCTGTCCAATCCAAATTGCTGTAGCTGCTTCCTTAGAAAAGGAATGCCAATAGGGGCGTCGTTGACACGTCGCCGTGAACCACTAGCGGTCCGTGGTGCGTCAGATTCCCGAGTTTTCTTGGGAATCGTATACGATCTTTTGCCAGTTGTGAAACTGCTGGCAGCCAAGGTTGCGTGTCCCAATCGGGCACCACCAGTATCGCATGTGTCCCTTCCAAGCCGATTTTTCTCACTACTCGGCTGATAATGCTAAATGGTGGGAAAATATAAAAATAATTATTTTCCCAGGTAATAGCAAACGCATCTACTTTCCAAGCATCCGGTTCAGGATGCCAAGAAACATAACAGGGTAACTTGTTATTATTTTGTGATGCAAATAAGTCAACTTCAGGTGTACCCCATTTTTCACAAACGAAGTTAAACAAAGGTGTAGAGAGAGACCACTCTAAATGGTCATGGAAATTTCTACTTTTATAATCTGCAAGTGACCCTGGAATATGCGCTACAGTCAGCCAGACTTGTTGAGCCTGTGCCCAGTTCCAAATCAGTTTAGACAACTGATTGCAAGACTTTGATTTGGTTCCACCCATGTTACGAATATATGCCATGGCAGTAGTATTATCAGTTAGTATTCTAACCTGTGATTTATTTATCTTTACTAAACTACGTAAGCCCAGATAAATAGCACGCAATTCTAGTGCATTAATATAGTCTGATTTTTCATCATCAAGCCATCTACCTCCTGTTGTGACCCCATCTCGATGAGCTCCCCAACCTTCTAACGAAGCATCAGTAGTAATTACTGTATTAGGTTCTGCCATGCGGATTGGATTTGGTGAACTTGCTATATGTTGCACACCATCCAATATCCTGTAACCCTTCTTGCGAAATAAACATCTTTCGCTCAAAATTGCCTTTAGTTCGTGTTAACGCTAAATTTTTATCTATTTCTAGCGACTTAATATGGGCCTTCCCATATAACACAGCAGGTGCATATGATGTCATTATGCCAATAAGAACAGCAACCTGTCTAATTTTTGGCTTTGATAACTTAATAAGCTGAGTCGCTGTAGTCATAAACTTAATTAGTTTTTGTTCTGTTATCGACACTGTAAGGGACTGTGTATCCAGAATAAACCCTAAACATTTGAGTTGTTTTGTTGGTTTAAACACTGACTTTTGTTGATGTACATAAAACCCCAATTTAGTGAGTAATGCACATAAATCCAAAACTGCATTCACACAACCAATTTGTGTTGATGCTATAATAAAAGAATCATCTATGTATGGAAACATTATGTGACCTTTCCTCGCCATTACCGAGAAAACAGGTTTAAGCAATTTAGTAAATAAACGTGGCGCACAAGCTAAGCCATTCGGCATGCAGGTAAACTCATAGAGTTGGTTATCCCAAATAAATCGAAGAAATTTTCGGTATTGTTCCATTATGGGAAGCGTATAATATGCATCCTGTAAATCAACACTAGCCATCCACGCATCTGGTGTAATCAGATCTCGTGCCGTATCTAGAGAGAACATTTTAAAATGTCGATATTCCACCCTTTTATTAAGGATTGTTAAATCCAGGATCATTCGAACATCACCATTAGGCTTCGGTCTCGAGAAAATGTTTGAAATAAACTGTCCTGAACAGTGTGTCACTTTTTGTATAATTCCTTTCTCAAAGAATTTATGTACCTGTTTAGTTAGTGCCTCTCGTTCAACTGGTTGAATGTTATATGGAAAAGGTATTATACTTTGTACAGGAATTTGTGTAAAGGGAATGTAAACACCCCTAACTATTTTTAAAATTTCTTGGTCACTAGTAATTTTGTGCCACTCAGAAATATGATTACTAATATTACCAGCCACAAAGTTGCTTACAGTTTGTGTGTTTTTAGAGGCTTCAGGGACTTGTAAAGTTTGTGTTTGGACCTCTACTTGGACCCGCCCCTGGGGAAAGGTCTCGACGAGTTGAACCCTCGGCCTATTGGCCGTGCGGTGTTGTCGGTCCAGCCTGGGCGAGCGCCCCGGCCCCGAAACCCTTGACCGAAGCTTGAACTCGGTCTGGTTCCTCTGGTGAACCGTCGTGGACGAAAATCCCCTCGTGACTTTTTGAAACGAGGAGCTTCCTGTTTCTTCTTGCCATCCATGTTTTTGCCACTCTTGGCTGCAGTCTGTACCTCTTTATAGAGGTATTGTAGTTGACCGCCAAACATCTTGGTGTTATCTAAGGGTTTCCCTTTAATCGGCTCTGGAGCAAGATAAAGCGTAAACTCCTTCCCCTCATTATCGGTAACCTTCTTAGAGCGAGCCACTTCCTTGCCAGCATCTGTGCAAACTGACTTGAAGACATTTTCATATCTTCGATACGACAGGTAATTACCTGCCGCCGCTAACACTGCAATGCCTTTGTCCATTGTCTTAGCCAAAGACGAGAACTTATTTTCACTCTGCATCCTATTAGCCACAGGAACAATAGCTGTTAGGGTAGCCAACACTGCCTTATGCACTGTGTGCAACACATCCTCAAACTTCTTACGGTCATCCGTCATATTGACATCCCGATCCATTTCTTTAATGATGGAGTTGGGAACACCCTTTATGCCTGTTAACTCATCTCCTAACTTGGAGATAACCTCCGCCGGTTTGAACGTGCGGAAATGACCATTCACGGTCTCGCGCATAAGCGTAGTGGTTTTAACCCGCTTAGCCTTTGGCTTCTCCACCTTCTTAGCCACTTTAGTGCCAATGTCCGCATAGACACCTTCATATATGGTGTCTGAGTCTGATTCCGTAGAAGTAGACTCAGTGGACGAATCAGAAGAAGAATATTTCCTCTTCCTCTTCTTCTTTTTGGACTTAGTCTTCCGCTTTTTGCGAAAACCAGTCTCTGCCCGCTCCTTGGTGAATTCATCACCCGAAGAAATCACCTGTTTCTTCTTCTTCCTCCGTTTAGGAGAAGGAGGAGGAGGAGCCTTAAGCTCCACCGCCGAGTCTGTGTCCAAGAAATCCTCATACGAATCCTCTTGGACACTCGGCCTACGCCGCTTCCGAGACACAGGCGATTTGGCAGTCAATCGTGCAAAGCGAGCCTCCCAATCTGGAGGCGCAGGCACATCAGGCACTGCGTCCTCGTCCGGGTCGGAGAGGATATGCGCCCGGGGCTGTGTCGACGGCCCTGCCGACAACACAGGTGAGGAGTCGTACTCCTCGTCCACTCCACTCGGAACACGCCCCTCGGCTGCTGCTGCACCGCGCTTACTCCGCTTCGTGGCCATCGGGAGCTGAAACAAATATTCTTGGTCAGTCCCGGTATATATATATGTCACAATATGGTTGTTTCAAACTCATTTGGACATCTATTGGTGTTAGAGAACGTGTTTTATACCGTTATAACACAGGCGTAATAAGCTAAATTTGTGCGTGGGTTGTGGGTCAAGCCCAAACCTTACGCGGGGTCGGGACCAGTGTATCGGCCCGCCCATCCCTCTGTTCCGCACACTTCTCCCACCTGTGACTACTACGTCAACAAGTTGGAGAAAATGCTACGAAACTCGGAGAAACGCCTGAAAAAGTTTTGTCTAGGGGAGTCTATAAAAGAAACCCAGGAGCATCTCCAACATTACTCTCTATTAGAGTACGAGAGAATTTCCACATGAGATAGGGCGAAACCCACATCTCTACCCATAGTCACACGGTGACCCGGGTGTTGACATAACCGCTAATGACCAGTTTGGTTCCTTCGAGAAACCCACTCGAGTGTTCTATCCTTGGTTGTTTATGACCAAATAACTCGTCCAAATTGGACCAACGAAAGTCTAAACTTTCCATAATGATGCTCTAATGCATCATAATTAAGCTAACCACAGTTTTTATTATACTTACTGCGTATTTGCTTGTATGTAGACTAATTTTGCCGGAGCAACCCAACGACACGTTATCCAGTCGTGAGTTGTATATGCTAATTGCTGGTACCGGACGTGCTTACCTCTCCCTAGCCTGAGGCTAGCCTGAGGCTGTTTACCGAGGTAAAATATATATATACACACACACACTTTGTATTACAATATATGATGTACTTATTTTTGTAACATTGAAAACCTGGGAAGCAGTAGCCAAGGACAGGAGTTCATGGTGTGCTTCAATTTACAAAGGCACAGTTCAGTTTGAAACTTATCATATATCTCAAGCTAAACAAAAGCGTCAGCAGAGGAAAGATCATCTGCTTCACCCACCGGACTCTTTGACTGCATACACATGTCCAATGTGCCACTGGACATCCCAAGCACAAATTGGACTCATCAGTCATCAACAAGCTTACAACAAATGATGACTTGCTATCATTATTAATCATCGCCAAAGATAGACAACCAAGAAGAAGATGGGTGGGGAGCAGACAGGGGGCGGGTGGCCACAGCAATAGCGAAAAAGTCTTCGCACCACCTGAATATTTCTGCTAAGCCCCTGAATATTTCGAACAGATTTCAAACATATTCATGGGGTAAAGTCATTTTGAGATCATATGGTTAGTTCAAGATCCTTTGCCGAGATCCAATATTGAATGGCGATTCTAAATGTACTGACGTGATAATGACATTTTAAGATCACGTAATTAGGTGCGATCATTTCGGTTCAATATTAATGGTGATTCAAAATGTACTGAACTGAAATCCTTCAAAAAGTGCATGAACCCTTTGAAATGAAATCAATATACAGTATTCTCGCGGGTTAACACCCTTGGCGTTTAAATTTATAAATCACTGAAGGGGGGGTTGGGCATTTACTCACACATGGGCGTTTAAGGGGTGGGCCTTTACGAAATATTGGCCAAGTGGGGGGTGGACGTGAACCCACACATGGGCGTTTAAGGGGTGGGCGTTTACGAAATATTGGCCAAGTGGGGGGTGGACATTAACCCACACATGGGCATTAGCCAGGGAGAATATGGTAATACAGCACAACCCCTTATACCAAGCTTGGTTAAACCAAACGATTGGTTAATCCTAACTTTTTTCAGCGGCCTGACAAAATACTACCATTTATCATATAAAAAAGTTGGTTAAACCAAAGTCGGTTAGTCCAAAGTATCGGTTAATCCAAACAAAATTGTCGGGCCCGAGGCCACTTCCGGTACAGTTAAAACAATCTTTCATGTGGTTATAAGGTCATCTGATACTTTTTTATATGATAAATGGTAGTATTTTGCCGGGCTGCCAAAACAAGTTTGGATTAATCGATTGTTTGGTTTACCCGAGCTTGGTTTAACTGGGTTATACTGTATATACATAAAAAAACAATAATGAAAGTGTCCACATACATTGTAAATTACATTCATAATCCACCCACGTTTTTGCCAAAGCCAAGTCAAAGTCGAAGCCAAAGTTCGGTTAAACCAATGATCGGTTAATCCAAACAAATTTCTAGGGTCCCTTCAGGTTTGGTTTAATGGGGTTATACTGTAATAAGATTTACAATGAATTTTGTTTCCCGACTAACTAAATGAAAGCTAGCCTCACTTGACGGACAGCGCGTCATCCACATCTTCGCAGCCCTTGGGGTCAATACTGAAGACCAGGTGAGTGTCACGCAGATCCCGTCTGCGTGCCACCTCCTCCTGATCCATCACATATGGCTGGTCCCAGTTGTTGACCGGCAACTCACGCAGCTGGAGGAAAATGCATAAAGGTCAAGGTCATCGTGATAAGTGAAGACTAGGTGATTAATTATTTTAGTTGGTCTCACAATTGATTTAATTCTAATTTTAGCATCATCATCATTGGACGCGATTGCCGAATCAGTAGAGCGCAAGCTTCCCGTCCGTAAGGTCGGGAGTTCGATTCATGGTCGAGTCAAACCAATGACATACAAAATTGATACCTGTCGCTTCCTAGCCTGGTGCTCGGCATTACAAAGATAGGGCAAGGATTGATTAGCTCAGTGTCAGGATAATTTGACTGAATGGGATATCAGATCATGGTGCTGGCGGCCTGGTCTTCCAGTGGGACAACATTATAAAGTTGCCATGAGTGCGCACTGTCATAAGTCGGTACCTGCCCTGATATGACCTTAGATGCTGCCAGGTGGTAAAACTCCAACAAACAAACACATCATCAATCCCTTAAGCGCCTGTCACACCATACCGGATTGAGCAACGGACATAAAACGGACAAAGAATTGTCTAGTCCGGTGGTGTTCGGTATCAAAATGTATCGAAACGTGTCAAAATGTTGCGCTATCACATCAACGGATGCTGGACGAATGGACATGAAAGGGACATAAATGGATAGCCACCGGACGACAACCGACTGTCAAACGGACACGTACCGGACTCATCACGGATGCGCCGAAAACATATACTGACCAAATTCCCGCAACACTGTCAACTGACTCTGCAGGAAGCAAACCGGAGATGTAACGGATGGGTACCGGACATGAAACAGACAAAACTGACTAAATGGACTTAAACCGGAGACCAACCGTACACGTCAGTCCGGCGGTGTCCGGTACAAGTTTTGTGCATGTTTAAAACTTGACACCGTACACCACCAGACAGAGAACGGACACGCTGGACGCCAACCGTATATAAACTGTACATTGACGTATTTCACCGGACAGTGTCCGGTTTCTGTTCGGTTCCTCAACCGGGTGAGGTGTGACTGGGCCTTTAACCATGAGAGTCAGTGGGGCACCACAGATGACTTTGCCTGTTCTCCACTGCCCTATGGGACTCGCCAAAACTCCAGGCCCGTCCATTCCCTGTTGTCTTCCCACCTCTTCCCTTGTCTCTCACCTGTGTTTCTGAGAAGGGCATGGCATTGGTGATGGTGTTCTCTATGAGGATGGCCGCCGTCTCCGTCTCCACGTCGCCAATCTTCCCCAGACAGCGCACAAAGTGTCCGTTCGGGTACTGCGAGTCCACCTCCCATGAGTCAATGCGCACGATTATCCTGCAGATATTGGTCATAAAGTAGTTTAATTTCTCTTTCATGAAAATATCAATAAAATACTCGATTACAAAATTCTTATTTTAAAACCCAGCATTTTAGGCGCTTATGTTTTAACATAAAATCATCATTTTGAAGGGTCTTCCAGACAGCAAAATGATTTTGAAGGGTATTCAAGCACTTGAATACCTTACTTTATTTTCCAAGGGTTTTCCAAGCGCCTATGGATCTTGCCCCACACCCCTATTACTACCGCTACCCCTCTTCCCCACCACCGGGTGCGGTGGCCGAATCAGTAGAGCGCAGGCCTCATACGTGGGAGATCGGGAGTTCAGTCCTCAGTTGAGTCAAACTGATGACTTACAAAATTGATACTTGTTGCGTCCCAGCCTGGCGCTCGGCATTAATATGATAGGGTGAGGACTGGTTAGCACAGTATCAGGGTAATGTGACGGAGTGGGATATCGGGTCATGGTGCCGTCAGCCTGATTTCCCAATGGGGCAGAGCCTCAGATTTCCCAAGTCGCCATGAGTGCGTACTGTCACAAGTCAATAACCGTCCTGATATGAGCTTAGATGTTGCCAGGACGTAAAACTCCAACAACCAGCCCTTCCCCACCCACCAGTAGTCCATTACCCATACCGTTACACCCTTTGCCCCCCCCCCCTCCCCCCATCCCCACACCTGTGATCTCTGTAGCCATAACCATACCGCTACCCCCCTTCCCCACCCACCCTCCTATTACACTCCCCACACCCACCCACCCTTGGTCCCTGTACCTATACCCATACCGTTACCCCCCCCCCCTTCCCCCCCACACACACTCCTACTCCACTCCACTCCCACACCGACCTGTGGTCCCTGAGTGCGTCGACCTGCGCCGTGTTGATCCTCACTTTGGGCACGCGCCGGTCCCAGGGCAGGACGAGCACCTTGCCGGCCTTGCGCTGACCTTCCTCCGCCTGGCTGAAGGTAGCCACGTAGTCACGCCATCCCCTCTGCAGCACGCCCACCACGCGTCCCGTCGGCATCGTCCGCGCACCCTCCACCGCCTCCGCACTGTCCTCTGGCGGCAGCGGGAAAAACCAAAAATACAAAAAGAAACGACCCTGCCTTAAAGCTGCATGGTCTGATGAAATATCAAATTTTCAAAACCAAACCAATTATCTAGATTTGATTTTACGATACTGATGCACTTATTAAGCATTTGTATCTGCGTATAAGGCAATACTGAGTCAATTTAACAGAACCTGTTACTGCAGAAGTCTATGGTTTTTATTTTTAGCAAGCTTGCCAAAACTAATTTTCCATGTTTGCACTCAAAATATCTCCAAAGTTTACCATTTAAAATAAAAGTAACTTTGAACTAATGTAAAGTAGATACTAGTGATCGATCTGATATATTTATCTCAGAAAAAATACAGAAATTCAAAACCATCGAACTATGCAACTTTAAGCTAAGATTCCATATACGCGTGATGCGGCATGCGAATGGGTATGCAGCATGCCATTTTAGGTCTTTCTTACACCAAATTTCTGAAGGAAAGTCAAAGTTGCTGTTTATTCTATGGCAAATGGAGCAGCATTCGCATTCGCATCTGCACCGATCGATCCACTTACCGCATTCACATTCGCATCCGGACATAAGGAAGCACCACGGTGCACTTACATGCTTTTCCATCTTTTGTCGCATTCGCATACCGCATATATGGAATCTTAGCTTTAGTTTCTCAGGGGATGGGAGTGGTCTCTACATAAAATGGTTGGTTGTTGGAGTTTTACGTCTTGGCAACATCTACTCTAGATAAAAAGATTCGCCCTACCCAGAGAAGGGGTGAATGACAACGTAGTCGAAATACGAGCAAAAACTGCTTTAGTATGGAAGAGGAGTGAGTGAGTGACAGTGTGATTGTGAGTGTGAGAGTGTGAGTGCGTGTGAGAGGGAGAGAGTGAGTGAGTGAGTGTGTGTGTGTGTGTGTGTGTGTGTGCGTGTGCGCGCGCGTGCGCGCGTGCGTGCGTGCGTGTGTGTGTGTGTTGTTTTGTGTCCTAGCACCATCTTATAGAACAGGAAATGGAGTCATTAGTTCCAGTATTTAGTGGCTACCTATAATGGCGTAGAGTTGGTTCTATGGCGGAGAATGGAAACAAGCAAGATGGCAACCCAACCCAAGCATGCTCTGGATTTGACTTTTAAAGTCTATTAAACTACATAATATAATTCAATTAACAATTCAAAAGTTGCGGGTAAATAGAAATATCAGGGTTCGTACACATGTGACGAAATGGAATTCAAGGCTATTTCAAGACTGTTTTTGATAAGAATTCATGACTATTTTCATTTGGATTTCAGGAAAAAAACAATGGCGAATGCCGATTTCAGACTAATTTAGATCAGTGGGGACAGTTTAATGGAATTCAAGGATTTTCAAGACTAATTACCCAAAGAGAGGTTACCTGCGACCCAGCTGAGCAGACCACAGCCACGGATCACTTTCTATTTGAGATCTGTATAAGGCAGATTAAACCTGGCTTAACTAAAAATATAATAACTCAGATATAATTCGAACCTTGCGTGGCTTGCGTGAGTGAGAGGGAGCGGCCTAGCCACTGACTGCGCGGTGAAATCTCCACAACCACCGTGTCGCCGTGCACCGTGTGCTTCCGGGCTGCAGACCCGCTGATCAGAATGTCACTGCTGTAGCCACTCTCCTTACTCTTCACTCTGAGGTCACCGGACAAACAAAGGTTCAATTCATCACACACATAACATACATATATATGATGTATAACGCATTATACAACTATAAATGCTTGGAGAAGATATTTTCTCACTATATTCCTCCTTCGTCGCCGAGGTGGATTGCCCCCCAACCCCAACCCCCCCACCCCGCACCAACTGTCGGGGAAATGTACCGGGTGGCACACCTCGTGCCACACACACTGGAAAAAATATATATATATATGAGTCAGCCTCACGAAAATGGGCCAATCGGTGGTCAATTGAAGATGTCGGTGTCACAATTCTTAAAAGTGTAGTGCATTTCTTTGTTTCATATTAAATTATCCTAGAAACAAATAAGGTTTGTTGTATTTTCTTGACCTTTACATTCAGGATAAATTTAAGGACTTTCCAACACCTCTGTCAATGCTAAACTATAATTATACCGATCGACGCCGACATCCAATGATCGACGCCGACAACTTTAACAGATGTCGGCGTCGCAATTCTTAAAGTGTAGTGGATTTCTTTGTTCTATATTAAATTATCCTAGAAACAAATAAGGTTGTTGTATTTTCTCGACCTTTACATTCAGGATAAATTTAAGGACTTTCCAACACCTCTGTCAATGCTAAATTATAATTATACCGATCGACGCCAACATCCATGCTCGACGCCGACAACTTTCCCCAATTGGCCTCTTTTCGTGATCCTGACTTATATAAGTGAAGTGGGCGTGTCTACTCGCCTTGAGCAATTTGCGCACTCGTCCAACGGGCGCGCAAATTGCTTCCGCATGTGCACGCGAGGGTTCGCGGGGGTAAAGCGTTGCTTAGCGATTAGCTAAGCAACGAAAGAAGGTCGGGCGTTCGGGGCCTGACCCGGCAGACGTGTTTATTCGCGCTCTGTCATTTTCAGCCGATATTCGGTCTTTTTCTTATCTAAATTCTAAAACTAATGTAATCAAATCACACGGGAGGGAAAGGGAGTTAGTAGCGCCTTAAATAGGTATGCATATTTCGCTGGTATCCTTGTTAGTTATGGTAAGAATAAAGTCGTGAGCTCTTGTGAAGGTGGACTGAGACGTTCCTTGCATTCTTTACTATCCTCCAGTATTATTGTAGATTAACCGCTATAGAAAACCTGATATTCGATTGCTTTATATGTAATTAAGGGCCTTAAGCCTAAGTAGGCCTTATGCAGTTACTTACTCCATCTGCGGGAATATAATGACAAACTATAACAGGATTTAACGTAGTGTTACTTTATGGCGGAAATTAACGACATTAACTTAGAACTGATTATCAGTGACAGCGGTGGCATCCCTAGCCGTATGCGTACTCCTGGAATTATTCAGTAACACAATTAATATACCGAAATGCGAAGGGGACAGCCAGC
Source organism: Branchipolynoe longqiensis (assembly GCA_030323885.1). NCBI lineage: Eukaryota > Metazoa > Annelida > Polychaeta > Phyllodocida > Polynoidae > Branchipolynoe > Branchipolynoe longqiensis. The sequence continues at coordinate 29,568,411 of CM059188.1, forward strand.
TAGTTGAAAGAACCTAACTTATGGAAGTAGGGAAACTTTAGGCCTATAAGCGCGCTCGTCGGCGAATTGTGTATGTAGATGAAACTCTGGCTGGCCGCCTTTAGCGCGGGGCGGACACCGACGGCGACGGACTAACTGCAGACGGGAGGAGGAGCCGCAGCAGCCCGCGGCAGGCTCAGGAATTTCACATGGAAATTATTACATAACATTAACACGTTAGGCTCGCCTTAGGCGGGGGCAGATTAGCCGAACGGTTAAACTGGTGCCGTGACCTAACTGTACGATGCCCAAATAGTAAGGTCCGGTCGGGAGTATTTTATATATACGGGGCCCGCCGGTCGCCAGTAATGCGCCCTCCCATCTTCGTCTTGCCAGATGCTACGCTATGTGATAGGCACATACTATTGTTGTAGCGCTATCAACTGTAAATCCACCTATGATTTTGGCCAGGGTTGAGTACGCATTGCGCACGCACATTTTAACGCAGCATATATTCTAAATAAACCATCTAAATAGGGAAAGAAATACCCTCACGCACTCAGCATTGTCGGCGGGTTTTATCCCCCTTAGGAGTAATCCTACAGCCAGGTCTATGTATATGTTATAACCCATTATATTACAGATGCAGCATCGTATAATCGTATCTGGGCTTCCTCCACTGTAATTTCATTATTAAGACAACCCGCAGCCTCGTAGAATTCGCCGTGTACTGGACCGATAAATCTCTTCATGATGAATCGTCCAGTTCAATACGTGGTTGCGGGGTGTGTTTAAATTTTTCGGTAGTTCAATATTTCCTTGCGCTCCCATTTTCAAAAATTCTCCCCATTTTTCCAGCCCACGATCTAGTCACGAATAAAATGCGCATGGGCGTTCATCAATATAAACATTATAACGCTATTCAGATAACATTTGGCGCAAGTAAAATGCGCGCCTCATTCAAAGGTTGCCAACAAGCGTACAGAACTACGCACGATTATAAGGGGCTATTAATTTTTTTAGTAATAAATTATCTCTGAGGGCACCAGCTGAGTATAGGGAATAAAAATATTTCCCACATAGTAATAATAATATTTTTATATTATAAAAACAATTATGGTTATAACGATATTATCATTGATATATTACACTTTAAAATATAAAAATAACGTAATATTTTTTTTCAAAATCTCCATTAGAACTCCGCATTCGGCCAGGAGGTGTCTGCATTAACAATACTTATCGCAATAGTCTTCATGTGACAGAACCATCCCAGGAATGGCCATCCTCGGCCATCCTCTCGCGAAGCAAAATGCGGCGGACAAGATCCTTGCAAATTATCTTCTGCCCGTTTGCGCGGAAGATATTTTTCTTTTTTCCCCCGCCCTAAAGTGGATATGCAGAAGCGACATTCCAAATTTGGGTTGTCGGCTGTGGATATCCGTTGTTACAGTTGTTGTTCGTGTTATTATTCGCGCTACGAAATAAAACAGAAGAGTTTTCCGGCCAGCAGCAACGGCCCCCAAGTACGTTCGCATCGCTAGAAGTCCGCCCAGGAGTCTTTTTGTGGGGCTTGATCCAGACAGGTCGGGGGTGTAAAATAGAGCAGTGCTTGTATTAGTTCGATCATGACACCTCCGGCATTTAATTGTTAGACGTGGAAGCGTCGGTCCCGAGCGACCGGCTACAGCACTACATTTGTTAGTATTAAGCAGGCTCACGGCTCACCTCCTATATGCCTTTATTAGGAGGATTATTGCATTTTATGTTTATTTAGGGTTTTGCCATAGCTGAACCATCGATAGCTGGCATAACCCACCCATGTACTTGTAGATTAAATCTAACATTAATAATATATAGTAAAAAAAAAAACAAAAAAAAAAACAACAACATATTGCTCACACAACGCATTTTAATTGCAAAATGACAAATATATATCCATATGGCAGCTATAGCGGTTCATGATGAAAGGGAGATCCGGTAAGGAGTCAATCCCTCGGAGACCCAGCCATAGTTGGCCATCTGCCGTTTTGGCGCGGAAGTAAATAATAAGACAATGATGACGGGAGCAGTACATACATCGAACTGTATTTCCTTCCACTCATATACGCCTATATGAACAGTATTATTTGTCCAAGGGACACTTATGGATTTACCATTACCTGGTCGGGAGTAGGGGTGGTGCGGTGCCCCAATTGGGAACATGCGCCGGGAGTATTTAATTATGCGGAGCCCACATGGGTTTTCTCATCGGGAGTACCACAACTTACGGAGCCCTCAAGTGACTTTACGGTCGGGAGTACAATCTAACTGTACGGTGCCCGAATAGTAAGATCCGGTCGGGAGTATTTTATATATACGGGGCCCGCCGGTCGCCAGTAATGTCCTCCTCCTTTTGGGCAAATTAATATCATATACATTTGTGATAGGCACAAATTTGCGCTTCGGCGCATTGTCTTTACTTGCCATGCGGTAAATTTTTCTTAAAAGAATATATAGACAACTTTCAGTAAGTAATACCTGAAAGCTATTTGCTCACAGGCGCATCTATAAGTATACTACTATCGACTTTCTATAAGTCAGTATTTATTTTTGTTTGCGCCCTAGCACTTACTTGATAAGTATGCATCTTCTGATGCACTTAATATAAGTAATTAAAAAAAAAAAAAAAACACAACGAGAAGTAAAATTTGCGCCCAGCGCGGTCAGCGATAGTTTTCGCTGAACGCGCCGGGAAACGGTCATGTCTTTATTATTTCCAGGTGCTACACCCGCGGGCCTTTGTAGTCTCGCCCACTTTGATATTTTTTCAGACGAACGACAGTTCCTGTTGTTCGTCTGGGGGAGCAGTGAAGTGGGCGTGTCTACTCGCCTTGAGCAATTTGCGCACTCGTCCAACGGGCGCGCAAATTGCTTCCGCATGTGCACGCGAGGGTTCGCGGGGGTAAAGCGTTGCTTAGCGATTAGCTAAGCAACGAAAGAAGGTCGGGCGTTCGGGGCCTGACCCGGCAGACGTGTTTATTCGCGCTCTGTCATTTTCAGCCGATATTCGGTCTTTTTCTTATCTAAATTCTAAAACTAATGTAATCAAATCACACGGGAGGGAAAGGGAGTTAGTAGCGCCTTAAATAGGTATGCATATTTCGCTGGTATCCTTGTTAGTTATGGTAAGAATAAAGTCGTGAGCTCTTGTGAAGGTGGACTGAGACGTTCCTTGCATTCTTTACTATCCTCCAGTATTATTGTAGATTAACCGCTATAGAAAACCTGATATTCGATTGCTTTATATGTAATTAAGGGCCTTAAGCCTAAGTAGGCCTTATGCAGTTACTTACTCCATCTGCGGGAATATAATGACAAACTATAACAGGATTTAACGTAGTGTTACTTTATGGCGGAAATTAACGACATTAACTTAGAACTGATTATCAGTGACAGCGGCGGCATCCCTAGCCGTACGCGTACTCCTGGAATTATTCAGTAACACAATTAATATACCGAAATGCGAAGGGGACAGCCAGCTAGTTGAAAGAACCTAACTTATGGAAGTAGGGAAACTTTAGGCCTATAAGCGCGCTCGTCGGCGAATTGCGTATGTAGATGAAACTCTGGCTGGCCGCCTTTAGCGCGGGGCGGACACCGACGGCGACGGACTAACTGCAGACGGGAGGAGGAGCCGCAGCAGCCCGCGGCAGGCTCAGGAATTTCACATGGAAATTATTACATAACATTAACACGTTAGGCTCGCCTTAGGCGGGGGCAGATTAGCCGAACGGTTAAATATATATATGTATATGTATATGTATATATAGTAAAACCTCGCTAAATCGACCGACCTTGGGACCGACTTTATGTGGTCCATTTCAGGAGGTGGTCGGTTTAGGGAGTTAAAAATATGGTTAGAACGATAGTGTTGGCACCCAAATAAAGCGATCGATATAGGGGAGGTTGTTGGTTAGGGAGGGTTTATTGTATATACACACCCACACACAGACACACATATGTAGAGCGGCTTAGTAGAACGCCACTAAAATAACAGTCCATTTTAGTAAACTTATTGGCTAATTTACACCGCAACTGAAAAAAACCCTCAAAAATAACCTTTATCTACTTTCAAAACTGACTTATTTAATTGTTTTTAATATACTCAATATATCTACTTTTGTAACATAAGAAAACATGTTAAAAAAGAATTGATCATAGTAATATAAATTGACGGAGGAAATTATTCACGTTGGTTCGATTATTTTCTATAAATTATATTCCAAGGTATTTGTCATCGCGCACCCACCCCTATGGGTCAAAAGTGCGGAATGGCGCGACTGAGGAGCCACCAGCGAGCGCCTATGTAACTAAAGCTAAGTTAGTATATATCAAATGGCAACATATGGCCGAAAGACCGGTGCCTCGGCGCTGAAAAAATACCTTTATTCGCTGAATAAAATGATCATTTACCAAACAAAACCCACTGACCCTGTATGTGAGACAACGCCTCCATCTGAATTTTGTGAAACACAGGCGACAAACATGGGCAAGTTAAATGTTACATTGCTACAGTATCTGGGTAAGGAGGAGTTCAGAGTATTGACTGCTGTAAGTACATATAATAGCTCATATAGTATGATATACATTTACAAATTGACAAATTTGATCGAAATTGTAATTGAAGACCGAAGAGAAGTCAGTTGACTCTCGCAGTCTAACAAACACAGACATGTCACATTACACATAGTATAAAATGATAGATTAAAGATTCATCCTGTGCAGTAGCCTGAGTCAGAGGTGAATCTTTTATCTATCACAGACATAGAATATATAAACGGTTCACCCCTGATTCTGTTCAGTCTACTGACTATCTACTATGGTAGAGACTTGCAGAAAAATGACAAATATCAAATAGGTTTTCAAAACAAATGTACTCTGATAAAGCACTTTAAGACCTATAATTTGACATATGGATGGACCTAATGTGTTCAGTAGAAGCAAAGTTATGGTGTATAATGTACCCCCAAAATGAGCTATTTACCTCACAGTAAGTACATTGGTTTATATGGCAAGGACTTTTGACCTGATATCTCATCTCAGCTGTGCCGAGGCGTGAATGCTAATTGCCGCAAGGCAGAGGAGTGTCAGAAAAAGTGCTATAACTCTCAAATCGCACCACATCCAAACAAATCGCCCTACACACAGACAGATAACATGTTTACCAATCAGATTATATTAAAATTATATGAGGGCCATTTACGGATTAGCGGGGACGAGCATGGACAGTTGGGTCACTTTGAGTTCTTTTCTCAGCTCAACTTTCAAGTATTTCTTCCTATAAAAACACATTCCAGAATGTTTGTACCCTAAACATTTGAATTTCCACTCAAGATTTGTACAGTGAATGAATAAAATATAAGAAAAACGATATTTTATATGGGGGTGTTTGCATTTACCAAACAAAACCCACTGACCCTGTAGGTGAGACAAACGCCTCCATCTGAGGGTTGTGCTTGTTGACGTTGAGACGGCCCTGGATGAAGCGCCCAATCTTCAGTCCGGCCTCCAGAACATCAGCAGATAGATAGCCTGCAGTCTCAGACACCACTGTTCCAACAGACCGGTTGGCCGCAAAGGTGGCAAGTAGATAAGAGTGTAAGTAGGAAGATCTCCATAATACACAAATTGTAAATAGGGAGAAATCGCGTGGGGGTATGGAAGGATTTGAAAAAAGTGATACAAAATTGTGCATTCTGACGAAAAATATGTGTTATTTTTTATATATATATTTTTTATCTATATTTTTTAAAGCTAAAATGATTCTTTGGCTGGAGATTACAAATAAAAAGCGAGATTTTTTGCTATATTTTAGGGAGATCCCCCGCCAAATCGGTAGACTTGGAACTTTTGTGGCCGAAACTAAAACCTTATCTTCATTATGCCTTTCATGTGAGATATGAGAATTGGGAGAAAGGAAAAAACAGTACTTGGTTCAATTCGGATATGACAGTCAACTTCTGGAATACCTAGAACTGCATAGTCCGATGAAAGCATATTTGTTCGCTTGTGTTTTGTGCCCTTGCAACATCTAAGGTCATATCAGGATGGCTACCGACCTGTGACAATGCGCACTCGTGGTAACATTTATAGTCCTGCCATACTAGGAGGCCAAACTGTCACCAATACCCGATATCTCACTAAGTCACATTATCTTGATATTGAGAAAATCAGTTCATGACATATCCTAGTAATGCCGAGTGCTATGCTAGGTAGCGACAAGTATCAATTTCATAAGTCATTGGTTTGATTCGGCGGGGATTCGAACTACTGACCTTCCGCATGGAAATCCTGCGCGCTACCGATTCGGCCACCGCGTCCTGATGGACAGGAATCTTGCCATTCTATCTTCTGTCTAAACTCCCTCTATTCCATTAATATGTATATGCTCAGGTTAGGCTAATTGGTGGGTTCCATCCAGTAGTGTTTTTGTTATTTTTGTTGTTTCACAGTTAGTTGGTTGTTAGTTTTACGTCGTGGCAACGTCTAAGGTCATATCAGGACGGGTAGTGACTTGTGACAGTGCACTCATGGTGACTTTATAATGCTGCCACACTGGGAGACCAGGCCGCCAATACCATGACCTGATATCCCACTCAGAAACATTATCCTCACACTAAAACAGCCAGTACTTGCCCTATCCTAATAATGCTGAGCGCCTGGCTAGGCAGCGAGAAGTATAAATTTTTAAGTCATTGGATTGAACAGGGGGTCCCACGATCTCCCAAAATGGGAGGCGGAGGCTCAACTCATTTGTGCATTCCGTCTGGTACCACGGAGACAATACACACCTCGTGTCTTGGCGTCCTCCAGGGTGGTAGACAGGGACTGGTACAGAGTGTGCGCCTCCTCCAGCTTGGGCCAAAACGAGGCTAGGTACTGCTCGAGGGAGATGACGAAGACGCCCTTGGTGTGGTCACCGAATGTCTCCACCATCTGCGGGAGAGACGCCTCGAGTTAGTTCCACCTTCTGCCGCAATGACATGATGGCAGCACTGGTAACACAGCGAAGCAGTGCATTGCACCACCACGGATAGCTTATGAATGCCGATAAATACCACGCAAGATTTAGATTATGAAGTTACATACATGGGTTTAAATGCAAAATATATGCCAAATAAACGCGCTTAAAAATGTGTTTTTTAGAAGATTTATTAGTCAGAGTTAGAAATTAAAATAAAATCCAAGGCTCCAAACAAATAAAATCAGAATTATCGCAAAGGCAACAGATAGCAAGTTAAAATATATCTTTCTTTTTTTAAAGTTACAAATAGTGATACAGTCCAGCTTTTCTCAGGAATGTTAAAAAGGTGTTCTCTGTGGCGGAGTGGTTAGAGTGTCTGACTTTTTTCTAGGTCAGACTCCTAATCTGAAGGTCAGTGGTTCGATTCCCTGTGCCTCCACCTCTGCCAATTTGGATTTCCACCGCTGTGTATAACTTACAACGTCATCAAAGGCCAGTTGCTCTCATACCATGTCTATGTGGTGTGGGAGGTTAAAGATCCCTTGGGTCGGTAAAAGTGTAGGCTCGGGCTTTCTATCGACAAACTGTCTAATGGTGAAAACAAGTCTATTCAGGCTTATCCATAATAGGCAGTATAAATCTTCAAGAAAAAAAAAGGTTTTCTTGTTTTTTGATTTGTAAAAAAGATCAGCCATGCTGTTTACGTTGTAAAATTGTTTACACAAGACGATGAAACCAATATGGCGTCAAATGATTTTTGAGTAGCAGTGGGAACTGGTACCTGGGTCCGACAGAGCACCCGGTCATGGTACACCTGTGATAATGATAATGAGGGTTCACAACTTACTGTGTATGAAGAAGTTACATAAACTTACATCGGGGTCGGAGGTAAGGATCACGATTGGGATCTGTCCAGCCAGATGGTTGTAGTACCACACTCCACCTTCGTATACACTCCTGAAAAAGGTGCAAGTAATTACTGACACGTCCACACATGATTAATATATTTCCCGTCTAAATCTCTTGTTTCTCATGTACATACACCAAGCTCTACACTAATGTTGCAGTATATTAAGACGGACCGAAGCTTAGGTACGCATCTAAAAGATTTTCAAATAAATTAAAAATTAGTGATCATCATCAATCCCTTAATCGCGACAGTTGTTGGAGCACCACAGATAACTTTGCAACCCGTTTTCTCCATCTTTCCCTGTTCGCCACTACCATTTTGAGATCTTACGCTTGCCATTTACTCACCTGGCGCGCCACTCCTGCAGCGTCTCTCCCTTCTCCCGTCTGCAGAAGGCATACTTCTGGTACTCGTTGTGGAAGACGACGCTCTGCTTATGCGGGTCCCGGACGACGGTCATCAGGCGGCGGTGGATGCGTCGTCCGCCATCATGTTGCACCTGCAGCAGCACATTAGAAACCAGCCATTATTCAGTTACGTATTTAAACTTACTAGTTATAAATGGCACTAAGATCAGCATTATCTCCCAGAAAGAATCAGAAATACATGTGGGTCCTGGACGACGGTTATGAGGCGGCGGTGGACGCGCCATCCGCCATCGTTGCACCTGCAGCAGCACATTAGAAATCAGCCATTATTCAGTTACGTATTTAAACTTACTAGTTATAAATGTAGGTACTCCAAAGTCGGCGTATACGGTGTCCGCAGCGCGAAATTTTAACTATTTTAACCGTTTTAAAAAGGCTTGAATCTCCACTAATTCTGCTTGGTTTAAAATAAATATTATATCAAATTAAAGCTTGTTCTTTTGCTTTTTAGGGTGTCTGATTTTTAATCATCATTATGAAAGAAATCACAGTCACTGGACACTTGTTGGCGGGTACCATCGGCAGCTCTGAGCATGCTCACCGATTTTGTTTTCATCCAGTCTGAGCTACTCCCTTCCCTAAACTTGATGGCTTGGTGAGTACATTGACCTGAGCTAAAAATAACCACCAATAAAAGATAGAGAAGAATCTAGGCTTCATTAGCATATCAAGCATGAGTGTTTCTGAGTGGGAAATTTGATTGAACTGAAGGAGTGAAAACATTAAGACATTAATCCTCCTTCAAAATTGATCAGGATCGTTTTGAAAATTATATCATCAGAAAGCTTAAGTCTTCCTCTACCTAACCAGAACAATATTTGGTTGAGATTTATATCATGCGCATCAAGCTTGGTCTGAGAAGTGACTGCTGCAAGAATTTGGCTATTGTCAGCTCGCGATGCTTAAAAGTGAATGTTGTCTTTCTTTCTCTGATCAGTTAGAGAAAATGATGTCATCATGTAGAGCTTTTAATTCTGGTTATTTTGGTATAAAGAGTGCAGTGATCGGACAATTAGAATGGGAGTTATGCTATTTTTCGTAATTTTATTGTCAGCTCGCGATGCCTAAAATTGAATGTTGTCTTTCTTTCTCTGATCAGTTAGAAAATTATGTCATCATGTAGAGCTTTTGATTCTGGTTATTTTGGTATAAAGATTGCTGTGATAGGACAATTAGAATGGGAGTTATGCTATTTTTCTATATTTTACTGAATTTATTATTGGTGGTTGCTGGAAATTAAGGAATTTAGCAAGTTTGACATGAAATTTCAGAAAGAATACTAACAGTGATGGTCTGTAAAAAATTGAGCTTCTTATTTGTACTATAGAGAATGAGATTCTTGAATATTGGACAGATCATATGCAACATAGCTTCCAGGTGGGACCCTAAAATCCAAGATTTGGCTAATTTGGAAATGTGCACAAATCGGGGCCAAAAAATCAATCTTTAAACACTCATAACTTTGCAGCTATTCAATCAATCTAAATGATTTTTATATCATTGAGATCCAATTTAAAAGATCTGTACAGATATATAAGATGTAATACTGACCTGTTGAAAATAGAAATCACTTTGGAGTACCTAATAAATGACACTAAGATCAGCATTATCTCCCAGAAAGAACCAGAAATACATGTTGGTCCTGGACGACGGTTATGAGGCGGCGGTGGACCCGTCGTCCACCGCACTTGCAGCAGCACGGGTTAGAAACCAGGCTTCAGCACTGGGTCGAGCCATTATTTAACCATATTTAAACTTATTAGTTATAAACGGCACTAAGCATTATCTCCAAGAAAGAATCAGAAAAACACATTATATCCAGCCTTTATTTTGCTTCCGAATTTGAAATGCTACTAATTCCACTACTGATTTGACAGACTAAATATATATAAAAGCATGTATTAGGATGTCTACATCACCTCGACTTTGAAAGTGGTCACCCATTTATGTATATATATAAAAGCCTGTATTCGGATGACTACAGCACCTCGACTTTCAAAGTTTTCACCCATTTATGTATATATATAAAAGCCTGTATTAGGATGTGTACAGCACCTCGACTTTCAAAGTGGTTACCAATCTATGTGTATATATAAAAGCCTGTATTAGGATGTGTACAGCACCTTGACTTTCAAAGTGGTTACCCATCTATGTATATATATAAAAGCCTGTATTAGGATGAGTACAGCACCTCGACTTTCAAAGTGGTCACCCATCTATGTATATATAAAAGCCTGTATTAAGATGTCTACAGCACCTCGACTTTCAATGTGGTCACCCATCTATGTATATATAAATTAGAAGCCTGTATTAGGATGTCTACAGCACCTCGACTTTCAAAGTGGTTACCCATCTATGTATATGAGCCTGTCTCAAAAGGTGATAACTCTTCTTTTTTTTGTCCATTGTAACGATTGACACAAAACCGCACAGAAACGGTTACACTGCAAACACAATGACATTTGCTTCAGATCAATATGTATTCTATTGGGGTTATGAAACACCATGTAAAAAACAAATAAGTTTATCCTGAGCAAATGCATAAGCAGATAGTATTTTGATCGCTACAATGGACAAAGTATTGTCCCATATTGCTTAGCACCTTTTGAGACAGTCTCATATATAAAAGCCTCTATTAGGATGTTTACAGCACCTCGACTTTCAGTGGTCACCCATCTATATGTATGTATAAAAGCCTGTATTAGGATGTGTACAGCACCTCGACTTTCAAAGTGGTTACCCAACTATGTGTATATATAAAAGCCTGTATTAGGATGTGTACAGCACCTCGACTTTCAAAGTGGTCACCCAACTATGTGTATATATAAAAGCCTGTATTAGGATGAGTACAGCACCTTGACTTTCAACGTGGTCACCCATCTATGTTCTAACAAAGGTTAATGTTACTTGACTTTAGTGCCATTATTGTACGTGTCTTGGTTAGTTGGGGGGGGGGGGGGGGGGGGGGGGGGGGAAGGGTCTGTCTCTAATTGTATGCATACTGCAACTGAGAATGTAATAGATATGATATGCTTATGCCTTTCTCATTATTAAAAGTACCATTCACTACAGCAATATGTTACTAAATTGGACTTGCAGTGAAATAAAAAATATATATACGATGGGAGGTGGTGGAAGCTTACCGAGATTGTATTTATAGGAAAATTACCCTTTTAATTCATTAAAGTAAAAATAATTCGCAAAATATACAGTAGAAATACCTCCCAATGTTAGATATCAAGATACGATAAAACCTCTCTAAATCGATCGACCTTGGGACCGACTTAACCTGGTCCATTTAGGGAGGTGGTCGGTTTAGGGAGTTAGAATATGGTGACAATGGTATTGTTGGGACCCAAATACATCGATCGATATAGGGGAGTGGTCGATCTGTGCAGGTGGTCAGTTAAGAGAGGTTTTACTGTACAAATATTTATAAACTGCCATAAGGAAACTGACAAAGTTTACGACGGTCTGGAGGAAAATGACGCCTCTGATTTCAGGCAGTTCGAGCAGCTCCAGATAGTCCTTGGCCAGGTTACAGTCAGGCACCAAGTAGTGAGTGACGTCAGCGGGCAGCACACTCACCAGCCGGCCACCTGCAACACACGGGTGAAGCACATTATTTAGCCACTACTGATTCACACATGCCAACATTTACCAGACGCAGGGATGAAAGTGCTCTCCGGGAAAAAAAGCGGAAATGCTGATATTCTCCCATAGGTTTAGCATTGTCAGGGATTCGCGGAAAATTCCCGGAAGTCGGGTTTAATATATATTGGTATATGCTCATAGTGCTGCGCCGTTTGAAGCATGTATTAGTAGTGTGCGCTGATAGTGCTGCGGCACTTGGAGCATTTATTAATATTAGTAGTGTACACTGATAGTCCTGCGGCCTCAGCACCACATATTAGTATACGCTGATGGTGCTGCGGGATTGAAAAATCCCGGGAATCGCGGAGATCTTTCATCCCTGCAGATGGGATGGCTGAATGAGTTGAGCGTCCGTCTCTGGTTTTGGTAGATCAGAGGATTCGAACCCATGGGTTCGAACCCTGGTCGAGTCAAACCAATTACGTGAAAATTTAGATTTATCGCTTCCTATCCCAGCCACCCAGCATTATTAGGATAGGGCAAGGACTGGTTGGCCCAGTGTCAGGATAATGTAACTGAGTGGGATATCAGGTCATAGTGTTGGTGGCCTGGTCTCCCAGTGGGGCAGCATTATAAAGATGCTATGAGTGGAGGTAAAAGCAGTACCCGTTCTGATATGATCTTAGATGTTGCCAGGAGGTATAACTAAAAAAAACATGCCAACATTTTATTCTAAAGCCCTGTTCACACGGGCAATGTAAATCGATTCGTAGAAAGCGACTTGTATAGTTCGCATCACATTTCTCGTGTGAACGCACGTCTGAGGCGGATTAGGGCTGATTCGACTCACGTGATGCGGATCCTGTAAACCACCTAAGCGAGGTAGTCTACGTGAATCGATTCCTGTGATGCGGATAATTTTGCCCGTGTGGACGCAACCGACTTACGTGATGCGGACTAAGCACGTCGATCTATATACTATAATTTGGTCTATGAACCTGCTAGAGGTGCACAGATATTTTTTTTATTATTTATTTTTAGGGTTTCACTGCCCAGCAGAAGTTTTGACCGTTCCAAACCAATACGATTCAGTCATTACATATCTAGGTCGAACCCACACTCTCTGGTGCCAGCATCGTCAAACCCAAAATGGCGCTGGTTAGCCTGGACTTGCTCATGCGCAGATATCCACTTCCGCCTCACGCAGTGCCCGTGTGAACGGGCGGCTAATTCGCCTCACCTGATTCGATTTGTGTGATGCGCCTCACATTTTGTCCGTGTGAACACGGCTTAAGAAAGAAAAAAAAGATGAATAGATAGTGCAAAAATCATAATACAGTGGTCCCCCTCTCACATGACCACCCCTACTGCAGAGAATGTGGTCGCAAAAGGGAGGTGGTCGCTGGTGAGGGTTAGGGTGAGTGACATTTAAATATCGTATAATCATACTTGCTGGTTTTAAAATAGCACATTAAATTAAGTAATTTCACATAACCACACTAGTTTGTCCATTTAAATATCTCACAATCATACTTATTGGTTCTAAAATAGCATATTAAGTAATTAAAATTTCACATAATCAAACTGGTTTTAAAAGGTCCGTTTAAATATCACATGATCACACTTGTTGGTTTTAAAATAACACATTAAGTAATTAAAACGTACAGTTGACGTCCCACATTCGTCTTTATAATATTTGAACAACCTTCTCGGGTTTCAACATTTTGTCCCTTTTTGCATTCAGCTTTTCAATGTAATATTATAAATGAAGATAATGCCAACTGTCTAGGCACCGACTATACTTACTGAGCTGATTGTTGCATTCATCTATGCACATGGAGCTGTAACATGGCACATCGTCCCTGATGTAATGCTCTCGAATAACACGCAGATGACGTCCCATATTCGTCTTTATTTGAACTACCTTCTCGGTTTTCAACATTTTGGTTCTGTTGTGCTCAGCTTTTTAATTTAATATTATAAATGAAGATCCACGCCTGGAATGATACAACCAAACTAAATTCATTAGATTAAGACATACTTTAGAAGCTTCAGTGAACTTTTAATTAACTAGCCAGTGTTGTATTTATATGGATAATTATACTTATTGCCCTATTTAATTACGAATGCGCAAACTGTGGATGCCAATGTCATGTGTCGCAGGTGCCTTTGATTAGCACCAGAGCACTGGTCTTCTGGCCGTTCAGTACAATTTGTTGGTACATAAATGAAACTATCAATTGCAATAATAACCACATGCAAATCCTGTTCAATAATAAAAGTATTATACATAATATAAATGAACTATTAGTTGTAATAGCAGGGATGATAGTGATGTGGGAGAAAATAATTGGAAATTGACGGTGAGGTAGGCCATAATAGTAATACAGTCCCATTAATGACAGCAGAATGCTCTCGAGGCAGACCTGGTCATGTGCATTGTGCAAAACGTATGCTTCATTTTTATTTCTCCTCAAATTTACACCTATATCAAAGATTTCCCCAAACTGTGAAAAAAATCAGAAATTCGCCGAAAATCGGAGATTTCTCATCCCTGAATAGTAAGTAACTGTATACAATTCCAGTTCAATAAAAGTATTTAATTATGCATTTGGAGAATACGTATTGGTCATGTTGGCCCGAGGCTAACATGGGTAATTTGCTCACGAGGCTATGTCTATTTCTGTCTTCCTTGCTCTCCCCTGTTCGACTACTCCTCACTTTCTCACAGCACGAGCTACAGTACACATCGCTTTCCCGCCCACCCGCCCTCTAACTGGGGGGTGACCGCTGATTCATCCTCACACTCCTGCCTTCCTGGTGCTCATCTCTGGACTCTGAGGTTCTCGCCTCGACGTCGCTCCTGGTGAGCACAAGACAGAACATTCGGGTCCCAGTCACACACTAGACATAACTTGCTCAACCTCCTAGGTTATGATTACTTTTGATTAAATAAACACTTTAAAACCACTTTCCTGCTCTTTTCTGTCAGCCGAGTGTAGTGAATTATATGGTATTGCATGATTCTATCATTTTCTTTAAACATTTTTCTTCCTTTGTTTGTTTTTTTCTTTTACCAAAACTATAACATAAAACTATAACATATCTCCAAATACACACATATATATATATAGTGTAATTATGCAAATCAGTTGATCTAATCACCAATACCAAGTGCGGAAAACCCACCCATTGTTGGATCCAATCATGTGTTTTGTATTGTGTGGCCTAATGAATGGATTGGAAGTCTGAGATTGCAGTGGGGACTTACATGTGATGAGTTTTATGTACATTTCAGTTGATCCAATCACCAATACCAAGTACGGAAAACCCACCCATTGTTGGATCCAATCAGGTGTTTTGTATTGTGTGGCCTAATGAATGGATTGGAAGTCTGAGATTGCAGTGGGGACTTACATGTGATGAGTTTTATGTACATTTCAGTTGATCCAATCACCAATACCAAGTACGGAAAACCCACCCATTGTTGGATCCAATCAGGTGTTTTGTATTGTGTGGCCTAATGAATGGATTGAAAGTCTGAGATTGCAGTGGGGACTTACATGTGATGAGTTTTATGTACATTTCAGTTGATCCAATCACCAATACCAAGTACGGAAAAAAAAACCCATTGTTGGATCCAATCATGTGTTTTGTATTGTGTGGCCTAATGAATGGATTGGAAGTCTGAGATTGCAGTTGGGACTTACATGTGATGAGTTGTATGTACATTTCAAGGAAAATGTTGGGTAATAGGTATGCATTGGGTGTTGAAAGAGGGTGTAGTATGAGTGGGAAGGGGATCAGTGTGCAGGGCCATGTAGTGCATTTGAGGACATATATATACACTTGTTTCAACTTTTTCTTGTAAAACATCATTTTGTTTGCTTAACTGTAATCAAAGAAATCTAGTATGAATGTGATGCGTGTCTTATTAATGATGCTAAGAATGCGTTTAATTTCCATGTTACATAGGACATATTTTCCTATTGTTATTCCTTATAAGATCAAAATGAAAAGGTGAAATAGCTTTTTTTCAACTATACATCAAGGAGGTGAGCCTGTCTTCCAGGCTGGCTAGCTGGGCGGCATCAACGAAATGATTCACCAATTGATTCTGGGCCGTCTGTGCCTGAGACGTACAGGGGCCCGTATTGTCACTCGACCTAGTCGAACACGCACGTTGACAATGGAAGTCGAGCCAACTCGATAACCAAGCCTGGTAGTGACCATTGGGTCCCTTAACCTCTGTCCCGTTAGCCAAAAATGAATTTTCATAGTCACACTTTGGGAGTATAGGTATAACCAAGGCTAAGTTCATAGAGAACTCCAAAGCCGCAATTGTATTCAGCCGTACGCTTACAATGTGAATGCACTAAATCATCGGCCATTTTAACAACAAAACAACAGCGAGAACACGCCGTCACCCGAACCGGTAAACCAAATAAGGATGATTAGGTCATGACGCTTACCTTTTACGGGTGCAGAAAGCGCAAAATCCTCCCGCGCTGTTTGTAATAATTTCCCTAATAAACCTCCGTATCGGTATTAACTATGTAATTACATCATCATGGTAATCTACAACCCTTTATAATGACATCTAACAATTTTTGGGGTTCAAAGTCTGTCTTAAACTCCCATAAAAATATAAAGACATACCTTGAAACAACTCAGCATGGTGTCTGAGTCTGTTGGAAATATGCTAATTGACTTGAGACCGGAACTGCTTCGTCTTCCTGGGCTGTGAATGCCTTGGTGGCAACAGCCCAAAGTAAAATATATATATATATTTATAACCACTTAAAGCTCTTACATGAATTGAGCATTACAAGTTTCATCTAAATAAGTGAGAGTTTGAAGTACATCTGGATTTGGGGTAACATCTTTTCCTTTGTTCAAATTTGCAGAACTTTCTTAAAAAATTGTTTTAAAGATATATATAGAACCATTTTTAAGCTCTTGTTATGTAAATTGAGCAGCACAAGTTTCATCTTAATAAGTCTTATGAAAGATATAAGAGTTAAAAGTTCAAAATCTGAATTTTGGGTCACATCTTTTCTTATGTTCTAATTTGCATAGATTTCTTAATATTTACCTTAAAAAAATATATATATAACCATTTCAAAGCTCTTATGTGAATTGAACATACACTTTTCATCTAAATAAGTCTTTTATTTTAAAAGATATGAGAGTTTGAAGTGCAAAATCTGGATTTTGGGTAACACTGTTGAGCAGTTTTACTCTATAACAAAGGGGCCAAAAAGGTAGTGATTTTCCCAACTTCAAACGGTACTGCCCAAACCTTTCTAATTCTTTGACAGAGCATCCAATGTGTCAACATATGGCACTTAGCAACAATGTGAGGCTACATGATTTTAAAAAAAGACTTCCTCCTCCATTAAAAAACCCTTTTCCCAGAATTTCTGAGGCCAAACTGCTCAAAACAGTGACAAATAAACCAAAAATCGGTAAATAAACACAATGTAAACAGTTGCAAGCCTTTCATATGTAATCCAATATGGCCACTGGAAGTTGTCTCATGACGTCATTACACCCCCTCTATACTAAGTAAAATAAGCCTGAACAGAGTGAGAGGTAAATATTTGATCTAGTATTAATACTAACTTACTTAGTAACTATGATAAGCTACTCTGTTACTCGGGGACTGGCTCACTCTGCCTGGCCTAGATAGAAGTGAATCTTAAATCATCTCTTTATCTAAGACTAAGACTAATCATCATAGACTAAAACTAATCATCTAATGTCACTTGTAGGTACACCAATTCCCATTTGGGGCGCTGCGGTATAGCTGTCTTCACTGTTACGTATTGTTGAACTATGTGACCTGGTTTCTGTATGCTTATATTCAGTGGTGCTCTTTAAAAGCCATTCAGATACCTTATGTAAATGATTTTCCATAAAGAATGACATCAGAATTGACCAATCACAACCTTGTTTACATCTTGGAACAGTTTGTAGTACTTTGTGGGGGTGGGAATCATGGTTTTACAAGCTGTTGATTGTTTATTGTTGTTTTACGTCCTAGCAACATCTAAGGTCATATCACGACGGGTACAGATTTGTGACAGTGCGCACTCATGGTGCCTTTCTAGTGCTGCCCCTCTGGAAGACCAGGTTGCCAACACCATGACCTGATATCCCACTCAGTCACATTATCCTGACACTGAGCCAACCAGTCCTTGCCATATCCTAATAATGCTGAGTGCCAGGCTAGGAAGCGACAAGTATCAATTTTTAAGTCATCGGTTTGACTCGACCAGGGTTCGAACCCACGACCTACAAACACGGGAGACGGACGCTCTAACTCAGTTGGCCATCCCGTCTGCTGGATTTTGGGTCACATCACTGCTGAAAAACAGCCTAAAATAGGTGGGTTTTTTCAATTAAAAAAATCATTCTAGCACCTGAAAAATATAAATATTCAGTTATTTATCTTTCATTTGATATCTATATTGTGTATTTGTGTTCATTAGGTTAGTCGCTACAGACATTACTTAGAAATTTGTGTGTACATCGGCCATCGTGTAGGCACAAAAATGCAGATTCGGGGGTTTAGCTCTGCTCAAATTGGTGTGAGTGTGCTGTTATTTTGAAGGGCACTTTTATCTAAGACTAAGACTAATCATCATAGACTAAAACTAATCAATCATCTAATGTCATTTCAACACTGTCACTTGTCAGTAATGATACGTATGTGCACGTCCGCACGCTACGAGACGGCCGTTTTCTGGCAAATATCTGTTCCCGGGAAAATCGTTCTGAGAACAGAGGGGTCCCCCAAAATGCTTGCAGAGGGGTCCCCCAAAATGCTATCCTCATGAATTTCAGCCTATGATGTAGATAAAATGTCCATCTACAACCTCATGTTTACAATTTGCAAATCCGTTCATGTTTTCTGTGTCTGTGCACATTCAGAAGATTTGACTTGATTTCAACACTCAAACTCCACCTTCTATATATATTGGGTAGATTTAAAAGGTAAATGGAGATTTAAATCTGTTATTAATTGACCATTGTGAAGTTTCATGATGCTGTAAGGTCGAAAAGGTACTTTGCTAGGTCCCCAAAGTTTCAGTGTTTTAAGATCAATCATATCAATGACAACCGAAAATCCACAAATATGTCAGTAATGTGTGCATTTACTTTGATTCTAATGGGTGGAATCGACAGAGGAGATATGCATCTACTTACACTGAACATTTCATTTAGATATCTCAATTATTTAGGAAGTTAGAACAAAAAATGACTAAATTATTAAATATATAGGTTTTGGGTCACACACTTGTAATGCTAAAACATTAAAACAAAGGAAGAAAACTTAACGTTTCATGGATATATGATAGTTATACTAGACTTACTTGTAAGTTGACGTATTAATAAGATTCTTATGAATCTACCAATACAAAGCTAAGGATGAAAGTAGTTACAATGGACCCATGGATATACTCATTAAACAATGAGAAATTTCTATAACCTCCTTCTATTCTAAATCACTAATGTATTCATTTAGTTTTATTTTAATGACGTATTATCCGTATATCCTCCAAGTCACTTTTATTTTAATAAGTGAAATCAACAGCGCAGCTAGGGATCTACTTACACCAACAATTTCAGTGAGATATAGATTACTAAGCAAGTTAGAACAAAAATTGACAGATAGGTGTGGTTTTAAAATTGTGTCCACATTCACATTGCTAGTAATGAGTAACCAATCATATACTAATGTGCCGCAAATAATGACGGATGCGTCAGAACTATACACTAAGTTGACTAACAGTAACACTGTGTCTCACTGTCTGTGACTACAACTGAGGCTGGAAAGTGGATTTAACAACTTGTTATTTGAATACATTAATTTACCCTACTAGCATCTGCTCCATGTCAGCCCTTTCATTCGTTGGCAAAACAATAGCGATCAATCAGATAACGTACATGCGACATGACATCACAACATGTTTTCTTTAGCTTCCCGCGAACTGATTTACCGGAAGAACCCACCTGGTCCACAGCCTGACTTCTCAACCAACATGATACCCGCGAAGCACCAGCTGCTAAGTAAAGCTGAAGGCGATGCAACGATTCTAACTATGTTTTTCCATTTCTCTCATTTCCGGAGTAAACAGCTTCTTTCTTGCAGTAAATGGAGGTACGTTATCAAGTATGCCAGTGCGTGGTAGTATATAAATAGAACAACAAGTTTGATGATATGACTGTCCAAAACGCATTGGGTGACTGATTAACCTAAAGTTAACCGTGACAGTTCAAAACAGTCTGGGTCTCAATCACAGTGTCAGTGGCCCAGTGCCAGTGGAAGCTGGCACACTAGACTAGTCTAGTGCTAGTAGTGGCAGTGGCAGTGGCCAGTGCAGCACGAACTTCAAGTTCAACTTGATTCTTGAAACTACACAAACTGTAGTGTAGTTACCCCCACAGCACCGTCTCTGCGACAAGGATGAAGTGACTTTTATCTAAACACAAACCAACGATTGACCGAATAACTTCAATAAGCGAGTTCAGCATCTCGGGCGCGCGGTGGTTGATGGGAAGTCATCGGGATAAACAAACCAATGTGCTGGACTCAGCCTGGTGGTATGCGCAGTGCATAACGTATTTTATTCAAAATTAATAGAAATGCATAACCCTAACCATATAAATTTAATATAATCTATTCGTTAAATATGTTTTCTATATGTGTTCCAAGCGGTTTGTCTCTAGGTGGTGTGGTTTGGGAGATATTTCACTTTGTATGTAAGAAGTTTGCTCACGGCCATTGACAATGCACTGAGTTTGCCGGTACGCGCAGTACAAAACGTTTATTTTATTCAAAATTAATAGAAATCCAGAACCCTAACCTTATCAATTTAATATAATATTCTTGGTAAACATGTTTTCTATATGTGTACCAATCGATTTGTTTCTAGGCGGTATGGTCTTAGAGATATTTCACCTTTTCTGTAAGAAGATTGCTCACTGCCATTGAGTTTGCTGGTACGCGCAGTGCGAAACGTTAGTTTTATTCGAAATTAATAGAAATCCATAACCCTAACCTTATCAATTTAATATAATCTTCTTGGTAAACATGTTTTCTAAATGTGGATCAAGCGATTTTTTTCTAGGTGGTGTGGTTTTAGAGATATTTCACTTTTTCTGGAAGAAGATTGCTCAAGGCCATACGTGTAGTGCAAAACGTGGCTTTGTTTATCCCGACAGCGACGAACGGAAGTCGGACTCGCACATGCGTACGGACAATGCTGAACTCGCTTATTGAATTGACTAAAATATCCACATCCAGTACTGCCACTACTGGCAGTAGTAGTACTAGATTGGATAGCATCTAGACTAGTCTAGTAACTGATTGATACAGACTAACTAAGTGTTACTGAGTGAGGGTAGACTAGACTAGTTACTCCCACACTCACAGTGACACTGCCACAGGCGCATCCCTACTCCTACTCCTACTCCTAGTCTAGATAAAAGATTCACCCTGTACTTCCAGTACAGATAACCTCAGAAGTTGTTGCTATTGCTAAACCTAAAGTGCTGTAAGTAAACAGATTGGATGTAAACTGCGCAGAACCTCCCAGAACACAAGAAAAATCTGTTTTACTGCATCTGCATGCATTCACAACATGGCTTGGGAGGGTGCTCATAATCCTAGATGGCTGACTGCTGAGTGATGACGTCACATGCACTCCCTCTATAGTTACAAAACTCACAGCGGGGTCGGATTGTTGTGAACCTTTGTCTCTAAGTAAAAGCTCCCAAATATGATGTTTAGTATATTATTTCTAGGTATTCATTATATTGTAAGCATATGTGGTGTGCAGAATAAACTATTTTGGTTACAGTATGCCACGCACAAGATACAAGATTCACCCCGCTACCCCACACTTGTAGTACAGTGGTGAACAACAACATAGTCTAAACACTGGCTAAAATAGTTTTAGTATGGAACAGGAAATAAACTCCCTGGTTCCAGTATCAAATGGCTACTTATATCGGCACAGAGTTGGTGAAATGGGAGAGAATGCAAAAAGACTAGATGCTGGTGATAGAACGCCGTCGATTTCACTTTTAAAGTCTATTAAACTGCATGTTTTTTTTATACTCTTCAACTCAAAAGTAGCGGGTAAACATGAAGACGTATATAAAGAATACATTTTGCTTCTTAAATAACAAATTTATCAGCTCAGTTCATTTCCCCAGCATGTCGAAATTCTTCGCTAGCTTTTAGAGAAAATTGCTGTTCACCCCTACTGCAAGTACGAGGTGAATCATTTATCTAGCCACGCACGTAACAAGACAACCAATTTGCTTACTGTTAAAATTGTGTCCAAGTGCTTGCCCTGATAGTCCACATCTTGCATTGATCATTGGCTGGACTTCGGCCAGTTACTCCTGTATCCCTTCACTCCAGGACTGTTCCTTGAGTCAGAGGTGAATCTTTTATCTAAGCGCCGGCTATATCATCTAGCCAGTAATAGAAATGCTATAATTCTCCCTATTTTTAAAATGTAATTGTCCCAAAGATCATACTATTTACTCCCTGTAACGCTTTTAAACATACAACATAGAATAACCACCTAGATAGCATTATGAATCGTCAGATTAAAGTGGTTGTCAATTGATGTTTATACATGGATGTTTATACATGGATGTTTATACATGGATGTTTATACATGTAGGTATTTACGTTATGCTGTGATGACAGCAATCATGGGCTTCAACAAGCAGCCTTGGCCTAATGCCATCATGTCCAACCTTGCCAATGATATTATTATTATTATTATTATCCTCTTCTTTGATGCAGGCTTGTGGTAGCCTATACAAAGCTTGTAGCTCTCAGCTCTAATGGTATGCAGCCTCAAAATCGTTCAGGAATGTTTCTCTGGCCCAGGCCCTGTCCAGTGCATTCTTGAATTGATTCATGGTAGCTGCTTCCACCGCTTCTTCCGGTAGCTCATTCCACATGTTTATCACTCGCCTGATATATTCCTGATGATATTGTTGTGCTTCCTTCCAGTTCAGTATTCTACAAAGGCCAGGCCAAGATCAGCAGATTGTATAGGTCTCAGCATGTCGAGCTCAGAGGACGAACAATGTGGACGTTATTCACATAAAAACAAACGCGCTAAACACGAACATAAAAGGACTAAGCATGGCCATTCCCCTGATAAGAATAGATCCAGCCGAAAGGATCGGTCACGCCGTTCAAGGTCTAGAGACAAAGCACTGAGGGGCAATTCAACAAGTAGTGATAAATCGATGGACGGAAAGACATATTACAAATCAGGATGTGGGGACAGGTCAAGGTCTAGGAACAGGTCAAAATCTGGGGACAGGTTAAGGTTTAGGAACAGATCAAAGTCTAGGGACAGGTCAAGATCTGGAGACAGGTCAAGGTTTAGGAATAGATCAAAGTCCAGGGACAGGTCAAGATCTAGAGTTTTCAAAAGTGATGGGTCGCCGTCTAAAGACAGGAAAAGAAGGCAAGCAACATGTGATAGAAAACAATACAGATCACGGTCCAGAGACAGACAAAGGGATAGATCAACATCTAGGGACAGTCAAATAGACGTGCTCATGTCAACAGAGGAAAAGTCAGAATCTAAGAATATACAGCGGGAAATATCCGGATTTAGAGCCAGGAGAGTTTCTTCAGACAGGGATAGCAGTAAGTCAAAGTCCCCAGACAGGTCGTGCCAAGAACCTGACACATGTGAAACTAATCCTGGTGGATCCGATGAGGAAGTGCCAGATTACGATATAGACTGGGAGAATTACAGAAGAACGCTGACAAAGATTTTCTTCAGAGACGAGGACTATATTAAGCGGTATGATTGTCTTATAAGTTGTATGAATATGTGTACGCGGTTAATTTGAAAGAATGCAATTTTCGAAACCAGAACACTTACCTAGATTTGATCCTACATATCCAAGTTAGACATTTGTTGCTTCACCCCGTCCTGATATGACCGTAGATCTTGCCAGGACGTAAAACTCCAACATCCAACAATCTGTTGCTGCACAAGCCTCGTACTACTAGTAGGGAACACTAAGTCACCTGTTACCGCTGAAGCCTACATGGTGTTTAGTATTTATTATATACACACCAAACGTAATTTTGCACTTTTACACTTCAAATGTCTCCATAGTTAGCCATTTATAATAAAGGTTACTTCAAACTAAAGTATGGTAGATGATAGCAATCAACCTAATCTATTTATCTTTAAAAATAGATATGGTATAACAATCAAAACCATTAGATTATCTAACTTTGAAAATTTAATGCAATATGACATTTCAAAGTGAAAACTTTCATCATCCTAATTCGATTGAATATGCTGTATATTGTCATGTATATTAAACTAAGCAGTTATTTACCGATGGGGAATTTGAAGCCTCTAAATGAGTATCCACCTCTTAATGCATAGCTGAAGTCGCTATTCATTCCAGAAGGCTATGGGAATAAAGTATTGTATAATAAGCTTTTATAGGTAAAGAAATTTAATCGTGCATATTGACCCGAGGCTAACATGGCTAATTTGCAAACGAGGCTGGTTCTATTTTCTTACCTTTCCTCGTGCACTCTCTTGCTATCCTACATTCATTCTGCCCCAGTGGCTCCTACTTACTGGGGGACTGAGCGCTGATCTCCCCATCTGACTCCTCTCCTCACCAGGACATTACTGACATTACTGAATTACTTGCTTATTTCCACCCCTCAGAGGGCAGAACTTCGGGCCATAAGTCGCCTACTGATCCACGTTGCTCGACCACCATTGGTTTCCGATTATCTTTCTTTAAATAAATCTCCTTTAAAACCACCTGTTCTCTCTTGTGTCCGAGTGCAGCGAATTTGAAATAAAATGTATCTGAATAACTAACCAAACATATCAAAATAACAAAGAGTGATATTGGACTGGTCAGTCTGATATAATTTTTTTCCGAAATGGGCAGGTTGTATATCACCAATAAGAATGATATCCCCATTGATATCACCAATGACATCACCAATGAGAATGGGTTAGCAACAGAATTTAGACCTTTGTTAAATATATTTAACATCAGTTCATTTTCTGTGACTAAGCTGTATATTAAAAACATTGCAATTAAGCACATGATTTATGACAGAAAATGAACCCTTATGCTAACACTGTTCTACATTTTTAGGGGCACAGAAGAGTACCATATCTTCTGGGACTTTCTAAAGAAATGTCTTGCCTTCAAGCGGAAGAAGGCATCAGAACCGTCCAGTAAGTAAATAATTCTGAAGTCATATTAACCCAACCAAGTCAATCCACTAACGTTCATTCGGAGACCGTATGTCCATATAGAAATCTAGAAGCTGATGGCTTAGACCTATAAGTATATAGCATATTTCTCCAATGACAACTAATTATTATACTTAATAGTGTTAACAATATCATGCTTTTCTCAGCCACTATCAATTCAATTCAATAACTTTCATTCTGTATAAAAATCTAAAACCGGATGGCTTAGAAATAAATATAAGTATGTAGCATATTTCTGCAGTGACAACCAATTATAATGCGTTATAGTGTTAACACGATCACAATAGCGTTAACAATAACTTTGTTTGTATTTAATTTTTCATAGAAGGAAAACCCAAATCCTCCGTGTCCAAAACTGAGCATTCTGATAAGGAAACGCCAGGAGTTAACAAAATGATGTCACAACAAGACATCGCCAACCTGCTCAGAGGGGAGCGTTACCGACCAGGTGAAGTGATGTTTACAGTTTATATCTTGCCGGGCGTGGTGGCCGAATCGGTAGAGCATGTGCCTCTCGTGACGGAGATCGGGAGTTCGGTTCCCGGTCGAGTCAAGCCAATGACTTATAAAAGTGATACTTGTTGCTTCCTAGCCTGGCGCTCGGCATTAATAGGATACGGTAAGGACTGGTTAGCTCAGTGTCAAGATAATGTGACTCAGTGGGATATGGAGTGCTGGTGCCAGTGGCCTGATTTCCCAGTGGGGCAGCACTATAAAGTTGCCATGAGTGTGCACTGTCACAAGTCTGTACCCATCCTGATATGACCGTAGATGTTGCCAGGATGTAGAACTCCACCAACCAACCAACAATTTATCTCACATACATGATGTGAGTATGCCAGATATAATATACATGGTTCATATGTGCTCTTTGAAAAAGTTACAAATTGATCAAAGTATTTCCCAGGAACATTAAACTTAATAAAAGTCATACAAAATCAAAGTATTTTATTCAAACTTGGCCATTGAAAGTAATGGAAATGTTGTCGCTCACTGTAAATAGTATTAAATGAAACGTGAAAGTATCAAGTAAACAAATTCCTCCAAAAATATAACTTCGAAGATATATTTAGTTTATCCCAATGCAATTTGTTGTCAGTAGGCCTACTGCATAACAGTTATTTGACAAATAGATGCTGCAAATGAAATCAAAGGTCAACCAAGTGCATACATAGTATGGTGTTTTTCTAAAGGATACTTTTTCTTAATATTAATGCGAGCATATATTCCTTCTTGTTATTTTGTAACGAGACAGGATGGCCGAATGAGTTGAGCGTTCGTCTCCTGTTTTGGGAGATCGGTTTGTGGGTTCGAACCCTGGTCGAGTCAAACCAATGACGTAAAAATTTATACTTCTCGCTTCCTAGCCAGGCGCTCGGCATTATTAGGATAGGGCAAGGACTGGTTGGCTCAGTGTCAGGACAATGTAACTGAACAGGATATCAGGTCATGGTGCTGATGGCCTGGTCTCCCAGTGGGGCAGCACTATAAAGTCACCATGAGTGTGCACTGTCACAAGTCGGTACCCATCCTGATATAACCGTAGATGTTGCTAGGACGTAAAACAACAATAAACAGTTATTTAGTTATTTAGAAACTTGTATTATCTTTGCTGTAGGAGTGGAACCACTTACAGAGAAGAGAGTTCAGCAGCTGAAAGAAATATACATCCGTTTTTTGGATTTCCTTCAAAAACAGAAGGTAAAAAATTCATTACGGGGAATTTTAAGAAACATCTGAGTAGTGTATAAATCAAGAAGTGTATTTAATCCTCATAGGTATGTCCAGTAAATCAATAAAATATTGTAATTTCAAAATATTATCATCCAGTATGTACTAAATAAGATCTCCATAATATCTGTAAAGACTGATACCTGTTATTGTTTATATTGTTCATAGCATCTCATCCATAAATAGTTTAAATGCACCTTAACTGTTAAGGCTGACAGATCTGCGTGTCAGTGCTTCAAAAATGTTATTAGTCAATTGAAATACAAGTTTTGAATAATCCCACAAAATAAACCATCCAGAAACTCTCAATGCTTCGAATTGCTCATGTAAGGGATGATCAGTATAGTTGTTGGTTGTGTGGGAGAAGTGGCATTGAGTAGAGTTAGAAAAAAATTGTTTTACTTAACGACGCCTCTAGAGCATAGTGATCATCGGCTATTGGATGTCAAACATATGGTCATTCTGACATATTTCTTTGGAGGAAACCCGCTTAATCAGCGAACGAAACAAAGAGAATATTAATTGCTTTATTAGGATGTCTATTCCTCCTCATATTCTCAAGTGGCTATCTTTCCACGTATTGCTCAACGGTCCATAATTTTTATTTTGGGGTAAGAACCAGTGTTTCCAATGTGACATTGGTCTTAAATGTGTCTTTTTGTGGTATATTTAATTATCCAAGAAAACATTACTTTGCATCTTTATTTCTTTTTCTAGGAAGACACATTTATTTATTATCTATGCAAGATTTATTGTAGCGTAAGTGCAGATAATCAAATACCAGAATTGTCTCAAAGGAATATAATCGTTCAGTTGCAGTATATCAATCCATTCATGAAACATAACTAAGCTCAAATCGATTGTGGCTGTTTCTTTAAACAGTCCTCGAAAATTGTTAAGATCCGAACGGACCAGCAAAACCTGCCCATCTTCGCCTACAAGGCGGCCATTGTAGACGCTGTCCAGCAGCACCAGGTTGTCATAGTAGCAGGGGACACCGGATGTGGAAAGTCCACGCAGGTAAGTCGTTGTGAAAAGCCATTTGTTGTCTGCTCTGATAAATCTCGTTAGCTTTTCAGGAACTTCAATCAACTTGTTATATTTTCACCGAAATATAAAATAAAAATTGTGTAATATAGAGGTTGATATATATATGAACGCTCAAAGTTACAACCAGTCTTGTAAGCCTAACATCTATAGAAGAGGCATGTATGAATGCGTGTGTGTTTCTGGTTTTACCACAGATGTATGCTCTTTTTGGTATATATTTCTGTGTTCTATTTTAAACTATTTGAAATGTAATTTTGTACTCAGGTAAGTTTAACCGCTGTATGACCCCTAATAGCTGATGTTTCCTTTTTGTGCTGGGGGTAGTTAAGCAAACAAGCAAACAAAAACTAAAAGTGTGTATGTATGTGTGTATGTATCTGTTTGTTTATATGTGTATGTATGTGTGTCTATGTAGATATGTATTGCTCTACCATCTAGGGTGTTAGCCCTTATGTGTCACGGTGACGCAATATAAGCTGTTTTAGCTCATATACTTCTTCCGCTTATAATGTACCCCATCTTCTAAACCAGCTAATATAAGGCATCCCTGCTCATGTACCTCCGTACCTACTAGTATTTGCTTTTTTTTTCTCTACCCCTCACCTCCCACTCTTCTGATGCCTCAGTCAATCCATGTATCTGCCACGTTCACATTGTCCACCCCTAGATTAAAATGCTCTCGCCGCCCCCGCCCCAAACCCCCATCCCCTACCCCCCACCCAACCCCCTCTTCTGGTGCCTCAATCTCTCTTTATATCTGCCATGTCCACATTATCCACCCACAGACTACAATGTTTGCTGCTGTAAACCCCCCCCCCCCACTCAATCCCCCCACCCACCCTCTCTTCTGATGCATCAGCCTCTCCTTGCACATGCCATGTCCACATTACCCACACAGGGGGGCTTCACGCGGCGCCTGCTGTTTTGAAACACACACCCTGTGCTCTCCTCAGGTGCCTCAGTACCTACTGGAGGCTGGTTTCCAGCAGGTGGCGTGCACACAGCCCCGTCGGATCGCCTGCATCTCACTCGCAAAGCGGGTAGCCCACGAGACACTCAATGAATATGGATCCCAAGTCGCCTACCAGGCAATTCTCATTTTACCTTAGACCTTCCTTTTCGTTTAAAAAGAAAAAAAGTAATATAAATTTTCTTTTTTTATAAGTATTGAAAAAAGGTTAGTAGAAAAAGTTGTGTTTTGTTAAGTATGAAAAATGTGTGTTTTTTTAAAGTATTAAACAAGTTGTTCATAAAGTTTTTTAAAAGGTTTTTTTTAAAGTTTCAAAGTAAAACAAGTATTTTTTATGAAGTTTAAAAAGAGTAGAAGTCATCATAAACTAGTTGGATAGCTTAATGGTTTTGAGTTTCTGCCATATATCTCTAGATGCGTATATCAAGTTAATCTACTTTAGCTTTTGTTTAATGTAACTATTATTTATCAGTCTTCCACTAATTAATGAAATTCCAATAATTTCCAAATTTCTCCTTTTTTCATTTAACAATTTTTTATTAATGTTTTAGACAATTTGGGATGAGTAGAGATTTCTACTGGAAAATCTTTAATGGAACAGACAAAATATGAAGAATTTGGTGTGGTGTGATTGTTACTATTCGACGACGACTTTCTTATAAGGCTAAGCACTGACACCACCGGTGGTGCCTCCTCTCGGATTACGAGAACACTACCATAAACACTGAGCCTACCGGTCAGTGGTGACCGAAGTATGGTGGCGCCATCTAGCGGGTACTACCCAAACTAAACTTGACAGTCGTTTTCGTGTTTTCCACTAATTTGATCAACCCTAACTGGCATCCCTGATTTATAAAAGGCTAATTTAAGAGATGTTTGAAGTGCAAATATGCTGAGTTATGTTATGTTTGGTGTGCACACCGAAATGCTGAACATCATAGGCTTCAGAAGTAGCAGGTGCTATTAAATTGACTTGGTAATAGGCAGCAACAATTGTTTAATAAGTGCACGAGTATCTAAGTTGGATATGTATGATCAAATATCGATAAGTGTTCTGATTTAGACAGCTTGATGCTTTCTTCGGACTATGCAGTTTTAGCTAGTGTAATTTTGGTATCAATGGGGCAGGTTCTCTTCAAAGTAGAATCTTTCAATTTTACATGAAAACGATTGACATTCTCATAGAAGGTCTCCTATTGCCATAGCAGTTTGAACCTAGCAAAAGACAAAGCAGGGATGTTGCTAGTATTTCCCTAATAAACTTAAGGTCATCTTTCTCTTGTCACTCATATTGGGCATAATTGTAGGCTCCTACTGCTAAGATTATATTGTTCGCGCTTGAATAAATATCTCCAATTAGTTAGAACTGTTCCTACTCGATATGTATTATGAGCTTATGGAAATAAGTTTATTTTCTTTACTATCAGGTTCGTTTCGAGAAAACAAAATCAGCAGTTACAAAGATTCTATTCCTCACTGAAGGTAGGTGGCTTGTCTACTTTTTTGGTATCGTTATTATTTCTAATTAAAAAGATAATCTCAGACAAATTCGAAATCATAATTAGCAAAAGTAAAATTGGCAAATTAATAGTATGCTGGTGTATTTGTTATAAATGTTTACTTCTATGGCTTACACACATATCTTGAGTTGATTATATACACATATATACAGTACAACCTCCTTAACCAACCACCTCCACAGGTCGACCACTCCACTATATCCATCGCTTTAATTGGGTCCCAACAATACCTTTGTAACCATATTATAACTCCCTAAACGGACCACCTCCCTAAATGGACCACTTAAAGTCAGTCCCAAGATCGGTCGATATGTGTTAGTATTGGAAGTGGTACAACTTTTCTGTTCGATCGCATTGCAGGTTTACTTCTACGTCAAATAACAAACGACACCCTACTGGAGAAGTACAACGTCATCGTCATAGACGAGGTACAATATTTTTTGTTTAAGCCCTCGAGGTGCATCACCTACAAAGTATTATCTCATTTCCATCAATATCTCTTCTTGCATGCATGTTTTACCGATGGCCGAATGAGTTGAGCGTCCACCTCCCACTTTGGTCGGACCTAGGATTTGAACCCCCGGCCAAGTTAAACCAATGACCTTTATATTATCTATTCTTCTTTGATACCGAATGGACTTTTCAAAGTGACACGTTTCATTCTTTCCATAGATTATTGTAACGAGTTAATCTCAAAGCCTCAGTTTTATTTTGTATTGAACCTTTGAGAGCACATTGTAATACATTAAAAAACATTTTTTTTGTTATGTGATGTATAATGTATTATGCTAGTATAAAGATTCTCACGGTAATATTACTTATTATTATTATTATTATTATTATTATTATTATTATTATGATTGTTATCCTCCGTAAGATACAACACTGTACCGGTGCCGCCATCTCGCCCACCTCACCTCCCCTGGATGTTGACCAGTGTCAGTCGCACCGAAGGATTAAAATTATCTTTTTTACTAAGTGTAGTTTATTCATTGAATAATGTCTTTTCTCAATGCCACTGATCTTCCAGTATAATAGCTTAATGCCTAAAAGTAACTATCACTTGTCATAGTAGGCCTACACTACATGCAATTCCCGTTCGATAATAAGGGTATTATAGACATGCTCTATTAACACGACTAACTGCTAGGTACACGAGCGGCACATTCACACCGACTTCCTGCTGGGTGTGATGAAGTGCCTCCTCCAGCAGCGAGCCGACCTCAAGCTTGTCCTCATGTCCGCCACCATCAACATCAACCTCTTCAGCGACTATTTCGACAAGGCGCCCGTTGTTAAGGTACGGAACGGTCCAGTAGGGGATGTTGGAAATAAGTAGTAGCTTAGTGAGCTGCATTCACATCCCTAGGTGAAATACCACAAACACAGGCAGGTGTGGAGAGGTTGATTCCATCAAGGAGTCTAGATATAGGATGGGATACTCGCTCTGGAATGGCACGATACCCATTTTGGTATGTCATGGGATTCGAACCCCAGGGATTTCTTTTAACCCTGGTCGAATCAAACCGATGATTTTTAAATTGATACTTGTCACTACCTAGCCTGGCATTTCTAGGATAGATCTCGGTGCAATGGAATGAGGAAGACCAACTGTCTGCGATTGAAAATTCCCTCTTTAATCAACTAATGTAAAAGATTTTTTTTTTTTTTTTTTAAAGTTCGCTGAAAAATATCAACCTTTTATTAAATGATAAAAGTCATATTTGACTGACCCCCCTAGTCCCCCGGTCGTATGATTTATATGACGGTAAAAATGTTGTAAACGTGCGATGACCCTTAGATAACCCTTGACAAACCCTTTTCTCGTTACTTTCTTGTCCACTGTGCTGTATATTTGAATACTCAGCATGTGTTTGGGAGGTAACAGTTCACATTGCCTCGCAGGTTCCTGGCCGGTTGTACCCTATTCAGCTGGAGTACCTGCCGATCAGTGAGGAAGAGAAGGGCGGAAAGACGCAGCGTCTGGACCCCGGGCCCTACGTCAGGGTGCTGCAGCGCATTGAACATAAGGTATCTACATATAATCAGTAGTCAAGCAGAAATTCACAATTCGGGTAAAGGATATAGTATGGGCTTTTATTTCTTTATACAAAGTATAATGACAAGTTAAGCTAAAAGGTAGAGAGTTTGAATCTGTCCGATAACCAGGCACTCAACCCTATAACGACAAGTCCTTAATGTGGGTCGGTGGATGGCAAAATATGGCCGAAAGGACGCGACTGCCGGCTCCTTCGTTTGTGAAATACATGCTCGGGGTTTTCTTAATGCTGTAAGAGTCTACTAGATGGCACCACCGGGGAGTCCTTTGCCATGCCCGAATACACGATTTCCGTGACTAGTACGACACCGGGTGATAGGCAATGACACTCGTGTTGTGGGTCGACAGTGGGTCACTGTGTTGTTTTACACTGGCGATCGAGCTTTTCAATCAATCAATCAATCAATCAAAAGGATACAGCTATAATTATGAAAAATGATTAAAAAATGTAAGTATGTTTTCTCTATAAATCCACATTTGTGCCGAAAAGACTCAGTTGCTTAATCATTGCTCAATATGAAGCAAGTGTTAACAGAGCCTCAGTTGCCTCTCCACAGACTCTGTGACCCACAAGTCCAGTCTGGATTATGCTCTGCGCATGCGTCGTGGAAATTGTGTTTTATTATGGTTGTTCGTGTTCGGACAGAAATCTTCTCGATCGGATGCGCTGACCGAATCGATAAGCTTTCAGGCTTCCCATGCGGAAGGTCAGGAGTTTTAACCTGAGCCGAGTCAAACCAATGATTTATAAAATTGTTATTTGTCATTACATAGCCTGGCTCTCGGTACCATGATCCAATATCTCACTCAGTCACATTATCGTGATACTGAGCTATCCAATCCTTGCCCTATCCCAGTAATGCCGAGCGCCAGGCTAGGGAGCGAGAAATATCAGTCTTTTAAGTCATTGGTTTGACTAGGCTTGTATTCAAACTCCCGGCTTTCCACACAGGAAGTCTACGCTCTTATCGATTCGGCCACCAGGTCCGGTTTGGGATGATGTATAAAACATTTGCGGGATACATTTGAATTGTCTTGAGTCAACTATGGCCTTATCGTTAATGAATTTGTGTATCTGATCATATCGAACTATAACAAAGACGTTATAAAGGTATTGACTCGAAAATTCTAAACCTGCACCTAAATTTAAATTGTAATCATAAAATGATTTGATATATCTCATATTCTTTGCTTTAAAATTGCACCATGTCTACTTTAATTACACTTTTTAAATCATGTAAAAAAACCACTTTGCCTAAATACATGTATAGAGTAAAACCTCTCTAACCGACCACCTGCACAGATCGACCACTCCCCTATATTGATCGCTTTATCTGGGTCCCAAACGATCACCCATACAATACCAATGTAGTGATAAAAAAAAACACTCCCTAAACCGACCTCCTCGCTCAATGGACCATTTAAAGTCGGTCCCATGGTTGGTCAATTTAGAGAGGCTTTACTGTACCTGTAAAACTTACGTCCGGAAGACCAGTGCTACAACACTGAGAAATAATATATGAGAGGTGTGACAGAATTTGTCATGCTTTGCTTCGGTAGTTTTTGATTAAAAGGGGGGAAGGGAGGAGAAAAGTGAGGGTTCTGACGCTTGTGTTCCTACCTTCTGTTCTTAGTACCCGTTGACGGAGCGTGGTGATGTGCTCATGTTCCTGAGTGGCATGACTGAGATCATGACCATCGTGGAGGCGATCCAGGCCTATGCCGAGCAGTCCAAGCGGTGGATCGTCCTGCCCCTGCACAGCGCCCTCTCAGTGGCCGAGCAGGACAAGGTGGGTGGGGCCAGCGGGGTCCTAAGGTCATAATGATGATGATAATTCACTACACTCGGCTAACAGAAGAACGAGGAGAAAAGTGATTTTTGAAGAATTTATTAAAAAAGTAATCGTCACCACGGAGGCTGAGCAGTTTCATGGCTAGTGGGTGACAGGGACCCGAATGTTCATCAAATGCTGACAGGAGCAGGATCGAGGCAAGACCTCAGAGTTCATTAGCGAGCACCAGGAGAGAGGCGAAGGAAGATGAATCAGCACTCACCCCCTAGTTAGAGGGTGGGTGGGCGGGGAAGGCGAAGTGCACTGCAGGGTGTACATCGAGAAAGTGAAGAGTAGGGAAGCGGGCAGGCCCGAGGAAGACAGAAATAGACATAGCCTCGTGAGTAAATTACCCATGTTAGCCTCGGCCAATATGTCCAATGATGATGATGATGATAATAATAATAGTAATAATAATAATATTATGCTCAATTAAAGTTGCATAATGCGATAGTGTTACGTTTATGTTACTTTTCTTCTTTTTTGTGTGTGTAGATAAATATAATAATAATAATAGTGATAATAATATTATGCTCAATTAAAGTTGCATAATGCGATAGTGTTAGGTTTATGTCACTTAACTTCTTTTTTTGTGTGTAGATAAATATTTAATTACTTGATTGGTTTTAATCTACATTACTTTTTGTTTGAAATAACTTCGACTTTAAATGGTTAACTTTGGGAATATTTTAATTGCAAAAATTCAAAATTATTTTTGGCCTGCACATCAAAACTCTGGCATTGCATTAGGGAGCCTAGATGGTCTAATGCTAAGGATTCTAGCCCTGGAATGACAAGAACTGTGGGTTCTACTATATACACACCATCGGATTATGTGTGTTGTGTGTGTTATTGTTATTTTACGTCCTAGCAACATTTAGGTTCATATCAGAAAAGTATTACTCATTGCTACCTAATTTTCAGATTATGCAACTTTAAGCCTATAACTATGGAGTGTATCTGTACCAACTGGCCTTGAGTGAGTCAATGAATCCCCCCCCCCCCCCCCCCAAAAGGAAGAATCTATTGTTTGGGTTTTATTTGTTGTAATGATATTGTAGTGGTCTGCACTGACCTCTCAGGCAAGTAACCACATAGACAGGTAGGCGTGGGGAGTGTGTTGATATCAGGGAGCCTAGGTGGTGTAATGGTTAGCACACTCGCCCGGAGTGCAAAGAGATGTGGGTTCGAGTCCCGCTCTAGGCACAGTATTTCCCATTTTCATCACCCCCACGACACTGGTTGCCGTGATCAGGATCCTGTACAAGCTTTGCGCTGTATGGTTGTTGAACCTACCCTGTGTATGTATGTGTTAGTGCATTGCCTGTATGTATGTAATTGTAAGCATTACAAGACTTACAATTCCAGGGGACGAGTGTAGTGGTCTGCACTGACCTCTCAGGCAAGTAACCACATAGACAGGTAGGCGTAGGGAGTGTGTTGATATCAGGGAGCCTAGGTGGTGTAATGGTTAGCACACTGGCCCGGAATGCAAAGAGATGTGGGTTCGAGTCCCGCTCTAGGCACAATATTTCCCATTTTCATCACCCCCATGACACTGGTGCCGTGACCAGGATCCTGTACAAGCTTTGCGCTGTATGGTTGTTGAACCTACCCTGTGTATGTATGTGTTAGTGCATTGCCTGTATGTATGTAATTGTAAGCATTACAAGACTTACAATTCCAGGGGGACGAGTGTAGTGGTCTGCACTGACCTCTCAGGCAAGTAACCACATAGACAGGTAGGCGTGGGGAGTGTGTTGATATCAGGGAGCCTAGGTGGTGTAATGGTTAGCACACTCGCCCGGAGTGCAAAGAGATGTGGGTTCGAGTCCCGCTCTAGGCACAGTATTTCCCATTTTCATCACCCCCATGACAATATTATGTTATGTATAAAGTATTTATGCGTATATTATGATGTATGATATATGTAATTATCCTGTATCGCTATATAGTCTTCTCCAACCTCCTGTGACCTTCCTTGTAGTTGTTGGTAGGTGCTTGCTGGTGGTTACTCCCATCCTTCCCTCCAGGTGGCACCTCCCCCCCCCCACCCGCACCCCTCACCATCTGCCCACTCCTCCTCCGTTTTTCGCTTAAATAAAGTATGTGGTAGGTCTTTTTAGGGGCCTGCCAGAGTTATTGGCTCGATCCAACTTACTGTCTTGTCTTCCTTTCTTATGTAATGTAATAATAATATATAACTTTGTTTATTTGTTCATAGGTGTTCGACTTTCCTCCAGACGGTGTCAGGAAGTGCATCGTGTCGACAAACATCGCCGAGACCTCGGTCACAATTGATGGTGTCCGCTTTGTGGTCGACTCAGGAAAAGTAATCTACATGTTTTCTTTCTGATTTTGCGACATTGTTTTTCTAAATTTGTTGATTAACTATCGGACATTTCTTGATTAAGGATGGGCAATTGTTGATTAAGTATGCACGGATGAAAGATCTCCGCGATTTTGCGGATTTCCGCGATTTTTTCTGTAGCTATAAGTGTATACTAATACGTTGAGCCCTTCCTGATATGACCTTAGATGTTGCCAGGAAGTAAAACTCCAACAACCAACCAACCAATACGTTATTTCACGCTGCAGCACCATCAGCGTATACTAATATGTGGTGCAAATGCCGCAGCACTAGCAGCATATACTACTAATGCCTTCAAACGCCACAGCACTAGCAGCATATACTACTAGTACTAACACATGCTTCTAACGCCGCAGCACTAGCAGCGTATACCGATATGTGGTGCAAAAGCCGCAGCACTAGCAGCGTATACTACTAATACATGCTTCAAATGGCGCAGCACTATCAGCATATACCAATATGTATGAAACCTGACTTCCGGGAATTTTCAGCGATTCCCTGACAATGCTAAGCCTATGGGAGAATATCAGCATTTCCGCTTTTTTTCCCGAAGACCACTTTCATCCCTGAGTATGGGAAATTTCAATTACGAACAATTTGGGCTACAACATTCCACCGCCCCTTGCTGTATCCTAGTAATGTCTAGTTACTCCTGTGGCCCTGCGTTATGTACAGAGTAGATAAAAGATTCACCTCTGACTCTGTTCAGGTGCGGGAGATCTGGAGTTTGGTTCTCGGTCGAGTCAAGCCAATGACTTATAAAATTGATAGTTGTGGCTTCCTAGCCTGGCACTCAGCATTGATAGGGTAGGGCAAGGACTGGTTAGCTCAGTGTCAGGATAATGTCATGGCTCCAGTCATGGTGCCCGCAGCCTGATTTCCCAGTGGGGCAGCACTATAAACTCACCATGAGTGCACATTGTCACAAGTCGGTACCTGTCTTCATATGACTTTAGATGTTGCAAGGACGTAAAACTCAAACAAACAACCAACCAATCATGTGCAACCGTCTAATGGTATGTCTTTTTGTTCTCAGGTTAAGGAGATGAGTTATGACACTCAGTTCAAAATGCAGCGACTACAGGAGTTTTGGATCAGCCGGGCCAGCTCGGAACAGCGCAAGGGACGCTCAGGTATGTTCTTCAACTTCCGCTTCCGCTTATGTCACTGTCCATATGTATTAACAATATTTGTCTGTGTGTCGTTCAAGTCAGACGGGTCCTACCAAGTGTTACCGTCCATATGTATTAACAATATTTTGTCTGTGTGTCGCTCAAGTCAGACGGGTGCTACCAAATGTTACTGTCCATATGTATTAACAATATTTTGTCTGTGTGTCGCTCAAGTCAGATGGGTCCTACCAAGTGTTACTGTCCATATGTATAAACAATATTTTGTCTGTTTGTCACACAAGTCAGACGGGTCCTACCAAGTGTTACTGTCCATATGTATTAAGAATATTTTGTCTGTGTGTCGCTCAAGTCAGACGGGTCCTACCAAGTGTTACTGTCCATATGTATTAACAATATTTTGTCTGTTTGTCGCACAAGTCAGACGGGTCCTACCAAGTGTTACTCTCCATATGTATTAACAATATTTTGTCTGCGTGTCACTCAGGTCGGACGGGTCCTGGCGTGTGCTACCGTCTGTATGCTGAGGCAGACTACACAGCCCTGCAGCCCTACTCAACCCCGGAGATCCACCGCGTTCCCTTGAACGCCCTAGTCCTCCAGATGGTCTCCATGGGGCTGAACGATGCACGCAGGTAACCAGCGCGCCACCTGGTGGATTCCTAGTTAAACCTGAATTCTCGCGACTTATCACGAGAATTGCGCGAATAATTCTGATTATTTAAATGAAGCTCATTCCCCCATGCTTCTTCCCGTCCATCACCCTTGGCTAATTCAATTTGTATCCTTGTTTTGCTCTGTATTTTCGTTATACCTTTTTTAAATAATAATTTGTTTACTATATCGCGATAACATTTGGTTAGTGCGTTCCAGTGTTTGCCATTAAGGCTGAAAAACCAGTGTGTTAGCCCTGACAACAAAAATTAAATCCCTTGAACAAAAATAAGAAGTGATTGGTCATAGTGCCTATTTTGAATATGAGCTCTATTAGTCTACTGTTTTTTAACGTATATTTATTTATTAAGCGGGGGAAACTTAATTGGCGTTCGACATTACTAGGATAGTGCAAGGCTCAGTGCAATGAGGAATACTAATTGTTCATGGTTAAAATTTCCCCTGCTTAAAGTTGCAGTCTGATGGCTTGTGAGATTTCCCAAACTTTTTGAGATAAATATATTAAATTGATCGTTATGATCTACTTATCATTCCCCTGAGTTGGTTTTGATGACAACCAAGTCATTTTGAAGATATTTGAAGTAAATGCATTCAAAATAATTTCGGCAAGCTTGCCGAAACTCCCGGGCTGGAAGCCAAGGCTGTGACACCATTCCCAATCTCGCCATGGTCACGTGGTGTACTGACATCCTTACCATACTGAACTCACAACTTGTAAACAGTAAATATAGCTTCTGCCAGTTGTGGAATTTATATCTCTTCAATAGCGCATTAAGATCTTTTTAATCGACCCAATGAAAGCTTTTAAATTTATTTTGCAAAAATAAATGCTCTGCATAGACATAGCATTGCTGCAGCACAAATTACCCTTCGCGAGTCATTGCCAGGGCTGTCACCCACAGTGATATCATGCCGACATCGAAAATACTGGCATGGAGTAAACATCCTGATTCCTACACTTTCAGTTCAATATCAGTGACACTTTATAAGATTAACTATCAAGTGAGTGAGATAACACAACTTATAATCTAGCTAATGAGAAGAAAAGCAGATAACAGAAGCTCTGCTGAACATAAACAAAGAATAAATACACCTGGTGTGAAACTAGGCCATGACCATCAAGAGTCTCAGAGAGGTCACGAGATTGACCTGCATCTTAGAAAGTGAGTTCTGAGGAACATGGCTTCCTCTAGCAGTGGTGTGAATGTACAAATCGGATTTATTCCATAAATACAGCACCAATTGATTAGTGTGGGTACCAGTATCTAAGTTAGATATGTAGGGGCCAAATCTTGGTAAGTGTTTTAGTTTCGAAAATATATTTATACCATCGGACTATGCAACTTTAATCAAAATACCGTGTTATAAAATTATAAATAAATAGAAACGTAGTTTCCTCAGTTTTCCCTATTTCGTGTGGTACCTTAGCTAAGTGTCCCTGAGGAACTGACTACATAATAAGATAATTGAACTTTTAAACTGTGATAGCATTCCTTTAATGAACCATGTATCATTACTCTTAGGTATGGTTCTTTACAGAACAGAAATAGTTATATTTCTATAGGGGAAAACTTCTTTTTTCTCTCGCTAAAATCATTTTATTTTTGTATCCACCCCAAAGCTGTTGGCAGTTCTGGTGTTAAATCAAGCCATTGATGAAGTAACTATTTAAGAATCATAATCCACATTGCACTAAGGGAATGAGAAACCCATTTCTACTAATTTTAAATGTAAAGAGAACATTAAAAGAAGAAAAATCGGTTCAATTTGATCTGTTGATGTTTTTTTTATTTTCAGGTTTCCTTTCATCGAGCCACCATCAGCGGATTCACTGGAAAACGCTATCTACTTTCTCATAGAGCAGGTGTGTGAGTAGACACCTCCTGAGACCCTGTCTGACCTATATGTTACAGAGGGAACACACACACACACACACACACACACACACACACACACACACACACACACACACACACGCACACGCACACACTCACACTCTCTCACACACACACACACACACACAGCGCCAAACCAAAATGCACATAACCAAACAAAATGCACATTTTCTATATATATAGATGACCCAGTGGGGCAGCACTATAAAGTCGCCATGAGTGCGCACTGTCACAAGTCGGTACCCATCCTGATATGACCTTAGATGTTGTTAGGACGTAAAACTCCAACAACCAACTATTTCAATGGTTTATATGGATATATCGCTCTCACCCTCTTCTTCTCTCTCTCCATGTATGTATATTATATGCCCATGCTAGTACCTAATTTTGGATATGGGAGGTCCTTTGTAAATAGCTGATTCTTTTTCGTTCACTTGAAAGTATCCAATTTCCAACTTGTTTTCAGTTAAGTGTTAATTGCGTATTGCCTTATTGCAGAATGCATTAACGAACGATGAGGTGCTGACCCCTGTCGGACAGATGCTGAGTCAATTGCCAGTGGATGTCGTCATAGGCAAGATGCTCATAATGGGCTCATTGTTCCACGTGAGGTTCTATAATAATGATATTTGTATAAATACTTTATGCTACACATATTCTTCAGACACTGTCCTATTACGTTACTTGTCGGCTTAATTGAAGGATGCATAACTGGGCGCGTTTGGGCTGCTACCATATATTTTTAGAGATATATGTAATCTAGATATGCATACATATATGTATCCATATATATTTATTTCATGTCTATATAATATAGAAAGGATTGCTTTAAAAATACAAAGAATTATGTTATATAAATACACACACATATATATATATATATATATATATATATATATATATATATATATATATATATATATATATATATATATATATATATAATACAAAACGATCTATGTATACATATAGTTTTTAACATTTTTATTTCTACATTTTCTTAAAACCTTTTTTTATAAATGTATATAAAAGAGCGTCTGGTCATACTAAGAATTGATGTGGCGATGCCTGAGAAGCAAGTGTGATTTATTAGTTGTGTTTAGCCTTGGTTTCCTCACTCTCCAATCCTGCTAAATATTCTTTTAATTGTTTTTTTTTTCTCTTTTAAATATATATATATATAAATGTGTTTGTTCTTACAGATGACAGAGCCAGTTCTCTCCACTGCTTCAGCATTGAGTGTTCAGTCACCATTCACAGCCAAAGCACACTCAGACAGCGACTTGATGGTGAGTCCCAGATTGGGCGTCCTTTTTTTTTCTAATTTAAAACCAGTTGAATTCACTAATTATAAGTGGCATATATATATCATTGACAACATTTGTTCCATTATTCGAATTGATCTATGGTATAGACATTTTTTTCTCTATTTAGAGCTATTTTTGTAATAGCTTTAAAATAACTGTATTTAGGCGGATATTAGAATATATATCGGCTACTGAGGCCAAACAAAATACATACTTGTTTCTCAGTTAGAGCTTTTTCTTTAGCTTTAAAATATCTGTATTTAGGTGGATATTAGAATATAAATGGACTACTAATGCCAGACAACATAGATAGTTGTTTCTCATGCATATTTTCTTAGAATTTATGGTGGTGAGCGCTTTGCTTTTTTTGGTTAAAGAAATTTGCGGCGGTTGTATTTAAAAAAAAATTATTTGGTATGATCAAATTGGGTTGGCGTTTGTTTTTTTTAATTATTATTATTATTATTATTATTATTATTATTATTATTATTATTATTATTATTATTATTATTATCCTCTTCTTTGATGCAGGCTTGTGGTAACCTATACAAAGCTCGTAGCTCTCAGCTCTAGTGGTATGCAGCCTCGAAATCGTACAGGAATGTTTCTCTGGCCCAGGCCCTGTCCAATGCATTCTTGAAT
Organism: Branchipolynoe longqiensis; assembly: GCA_030323885.1. NCBI lineage: Eukaryota > Metazoa > Annelida > Polychaeta > Phyllodocida > Polynoidae > Branchipolynoe > Branchipolynoe longqiensis. The sequence continues at coordinate 29,610,826 of CM059188.1, forward strand.
TGATTTATGGTAGCTGCTTCCACCGCTGCTTCTGGTAGCTTTAATATTATTTTTATTTGGTGAATGGAAATTAGCGAAGTGGAATCCAATCGGAATGGCCAAACGCGTTGAGCGTCCCCTTCCCGTTTTGATAGGTGGTGGGATTCGAACCGGGGCATTCGACCCATATCGAGTCAAACCAAGGACTTAAAAATTTATACTTCTCGCTACCTAGCCTGGCGATCGGTATTACTAGAATATGCCAAGGAGCAATGGAATGAGGAAGCCCAATTGTCCGCAATTGAAATTTCACATACTTAATCAGCTAATGTATCCATCATAAAGATATTTTTATCACTTTTTCTTCAAAAGTGTTATTATAAAAAGGGTCAGGTAAGGCTCAAAATTGATGTGATGATGCCGGTGAAAGAAGCATATGAGCCTGTCTCAAAAGGTGCTAGCTCTTCGTTTTTTTGTCCATAGTAACGATTGACACAAAACAGCTCAGAAACGGTTACACTGAAAACACAAGGACATTTGCTTCAAATCAATATGTATTCTATTGGGATTATGAAACACCATGGAAAAAACAAATCAGTTTATCCTGAGCAAATGCATAAGTAGATAGTGTGTTGATCGTTACTATGGACAAAGTTTTGTCCCATATTGCTTATCACCTTTTGTGACAGTCTCATATTTGTTTTTGTTTGGTCTATGAGCCTCTCTTTCGTCCCTATGTGTCTAATGCTGCTTGTTCTACCTGTAGAATGCACGGAAGCCCCTGGAGTCTGACCATGGCGACCCATTCACCCTGCTCAACGCCCTGGATGAGTGGGTGCAGGTGAGATGGCTAGATGTTTACATAATAGTCCTTATTCAAATGACCGGACGCGGTGGCCGAATCGGTAGAGCACATGCTTCCTATGCGGAAGGAAGGTCAGGGGTTGGAATCCCGGTCGAGTCAAACCAATGACTTACAACATTTATACTTGTCGCTTCCTAGCCTGGCTAGAAGTTTACATAATAGGGCTTATGCAAATGACCCGATGCGCTGGCCGAATCGGTGGAGCACAGGCAGAAGGAATGTCGGGAGTTAGAATCACATTCGATTTAAACCAGTGACTTACCAAATTTGTACTTGTCACTTCCTAGCCTTGCGCTCGGCACTACTAGGATAGGAAAAGTACTGGTTAACTCAGTGTCAGGATAATGTGACTGAATGGGATATTGGGTCATGGTGTCGGTGGCTTGGTATCCCAGTGGGACAGCACTAAAAAGTCGCCATGAGTGTACACTGTCACAAGTCGGTACCAATCGTACCAATAAGACCATAGCTGTTGTTAGGAGGTAAGACACAAACAAACAAACTTTATTCAAATCACGCAGTGGTCGAACGCAGTGATCGAACGCAGCCGGACGCAGTGGCGGAATCAGTAAGAGACTTGATGGTGCTGCCCCACTGGGAGAACAGGCTGCCAACACTATGACCGGGTTTCCCACTCAGTCACATTATATTGATACCAAGCTAACCAGTCCTTGCCATATCCTAAGTAAGTGATTGATTTGATTGACTCTAAAGGCTACATTCCTTACACGTGGTATGCGGCATGCGAATGCGGCATGCGAACGGGCTGATTCCTTTCACCCACACCCACACATAGTGTCAGGTTTCTCTACCACTGTTTTCTATGGCAAACGCAGCAGCATTCGCATTCGCATGCCGCACCGATGGCTACATGGACCGATTCAGTTGCCACATTCGCATTCGCATTCGGATGCATGGAATCACCCCCATTGACTTAGATGCTTTTCCATTTTTTGTCGCATTCGCATGCCGCATACCGCATGTAAGGAATGCTAGCTTAACTCCCGACCTTCCACATGGAAGCCTGCGCTATTGCCGATTAGGCCACCCCATCCGGTGTCCTTGATATGTGACCATCGTGGAATACAAAGTATTGTAGTAGTCTGCACTGACCTCTCAGGTAAGGAGCCACATAGACAGGTAGACGTGGGTAGGGTGGTGACATCAGGGAGCCTAGGTGGTGTAATGGTTAGCATACTGATCCAGAATGCAAGATATGTGGGTTCGATTCCCAGTCTAGTGGCAATATTTCCCCAAAAGGATGTCTATGCCAAGGCATAGACATCCCGATACAGGTTTGTTACCAAATGAGCAGTACAGAAGTAATACAGTGTCTGTGGTGTTCTCTGTGGTGGAGTGGTTAGATACTCTCACTTTTTTCTAGGTCAGACTCCTAATCTGAAGGTCGGTGGTTCGATTCCCCATGCCATCACCTCTGCCAATTTGGATTTCCACCGCTGTGTAGAACTTGCAACGTCATCAAAAGCCCATTGCTCTCATACCATGTCTATGTGCTGTGGGATGTTAAAAATCTATTGGGTCGGTAAAAGTGTAGGCTCTGGCTTTCTATCAACCAACTGTCTAATGGTGAAAACAAGACTATTCAGACTTATCCATGATAGGCAGTATAAATCTTCAATAAAAATGGTTAAAAGTCGAGTTAATATCCTGCTGACAGGTGAAAGCGGACAGCCGGAACAATAGCCGGAAGTGGTGTCGACGACGCGGGCTGGAGGAGCAGCGCTTCTACGAAATGACGCGACTCAAAACGCAGTTTCATGGCATACTCAAGGTACAGTCAAACCTTGTTTATCCAGTCAGCTGTGGGATTAATCTTTTTTCAGGCATCATACAATCATAGCAGCGCTTCTACGAAGTGATTTGTCAGCCCCCAGTACTGAAAACAGTGGTAAAGATTCCCCAAAACCATACAATTATCTGCCAAACCATAAATTAAGCCTAACTACCAATTTTGATAGTATCATAATTTCATATTTTGAAATGTAGTAGTTCTAAGCAAGCACTTTAATTTAATATTTCTTTTATTATTGCAAAAAATAGTACATTCTCACCAATATAAACATTCAAATATCCATGTAAAAAAAACCCACTGAAATACGATAGTTAAAATATATGCTGAAAACGATGTTGTTCTTTTTGCAACTTATTAATGAAATCATAGTGTTTACGGCCAAAACAGAGTACCTGACATGTCCAAAAAATAGTGTGCACTATATAGTGAGTTTTTGTAGTGACTGTTCCAGTGTGTGTCTAGGAGTACACGCTGAAAGCCATGGGTTCTTTTCCCCCATCTACGCCCGTAGTTGTAGTTTATTAATAAAAACATAGTATTTACGGCCAAAACGAAGTAGTTGACAGGTATGACAGGACAAAAATACCATTATTCGCTGAATAAAAAAAAAACTAACGAAAAAACAGTGTGCACTATGTAGTGAGTTTTTGTAGTGACTGTTCCGGTGTGTGTCGAGGAATGCATGCTGAACCCTACGGTTTTTCCTCCCCAACTATGCCCGTACTTGTAATTTTCTGAATAAAACCATAGTGTTTACGGCCAAAATAGAGTACTTGACATGTTTGACAGGGGAACAAAATATTTGCTGAATACCTTTTTTTTTTTTTTTTTTTTTCTTTTTTAACAAACACACACACAAAAACCAGTGTGCATTATGTAGTGGGTTTTTGTAGTGATTATTCCCGTGTGTGTGCAGGACCACGGCCTGCTGGCGGCGCGCGTGCAGGGCAGGCCGGCCGGTACCAGCTACGAGCGGCAGAAGCAGCACGCCGAGCGGCGCCGGCTGAACGAGATGAAGCGGGACCAGCGGCGCACCAGGCACAAACGCAAGATCCTCAAGATGGACGACGTGAGTCACTCATAAGCATAAACAGCGAGACAACGAGGAGCGCAACCAGCGCGTTTGAATTTGTCCCAGCGCGTTTGAACTCGCTCGAGTGCGTTTGAACTTGTCCCAGCGCGTTTGAACTCGCTCGAGCGCATTTGAATTTGTCCCAGCGCGTTTGAACTCGGTCGAGCGCGTTTGAATGCGTGACAAAGAAGAGCGCAACCCGTGTCTTTGAACTCGCTTGAAATTTCCCATTTTCATCACCTCCCCGCATGCAGCGCACCGTTTTTTGCCATCCGATCAGTGGCCTACTTTATTGTACTCTTGTGCCATCACATTTTCACCCAAGTGAAAAACAGAGTATTCATAAAATAACAATTTTCATTTTCCCCTTGAAATGCATGTGCTTACAGAACTTTTAAAAACACACAATTCCCATACAGGAGTTCAACATCAGCGGAGATGATGACAACGATGACGAGGCTGACCTTGACGCCAACATCCGTGACCTTGAGTTCCGGCTGACCCATGACCTTGACGAGATGCAGGATCGCAGCAACGAAAGTCGCGGCTTCACACTGCGGCAGACGACACTTCTCAAGATCATCCTGTGTTCGGGCCTTTACCCCCAGGTGGCGCTGGCTGACGACTGCCAGGGTTCACAGTCAGAGCCCATGTACCACACCAAGGTGAGTACTGTCGTAGATGCTAATGTGCCCTACTACCACAGGGTGGTGGGACCAGACGGGATGCCCACATGAGTTGAGCGTCTGTAGAATCAGGCGGGATGGCCGCATGAGTTGAGCGTCCGTCTCCGGTTTTAGTGGATCAAGGGATTCGAACCTGCGCAGGTTTCGAACCCTGGTCAAGTCAAACCAATGACAAAAAAATTAATACTTGTCGCTTCCTAGCCAGGCACTCAGCATTATTAGGATAGGGCATAGACTGATTGGCTCAGTGTCAGGATAATGTGACTGGTCATGGTCATGGTCATGGTGCTGGTGGCCTGGTCTCCCAGTGGGTCAGTACTATAAAAACACCATGAGTGTGCACTGTCACAAGTCAGTACCCATCCTGATATGACCTTAGATGTTGCCAGGATGTAAAACTCAAATAACCAACCAACTTCAATACGCTAAATCTTCCTGGTCTGAAGAACTGGCGAGCAGTAGGTAGAAGGCTGTTAGGTATGGTTCAATTAGATGTGTCCGAATTGGTCAGAGTGCAGGCTTCCCGTGCGGAAGGTCGAGAGTTTGAATCCTAGCGAGTCAAACCAGTGACATACCAAATTGATACTTGTCACTAACTAGCTTGGCGTTCGGCAGTAGTAGGATAGGGAAAGGAATGGTTAGCTCAGTGTCAGGATACATGCTCTATAATGATGTCCCTAACAAAAATCACATAAGGTCCTGGAATTATATTGGTCTCTTGGAGTAAAACCCTTGACTGCACTGAAATTCACACACATCCTTTTACCCCACATCTCTCCCCTTCCCAAACAGAGCAAGCCATTTGTTACGCTTCACCCGACAAGTATTTTCTCCACAAACGACGAGGTGCTCGAGCTGCACGAAGCTGACATCCGGCCACCACCAGGGGGCGCCACCGACTCAGATAGACGCTACCCCTTCTCCAACAAGCACCAGCTGCTCGCCTATGTGTAAGTCTTACAACACTAGGGATGAAAAGACACATTATCAATATGTATATAGGCCTATATATATTTGACCTCAGTGCTACGCCTCTGGCTACTCGTAGCCCAGGGAGAAGGAAGCACATCTGGGTCCAGAAATTAGCATAATCAGCTCACAGCAGGAGGACGTGTTGTGAGCAGATCCGGCAGTTTTTCTACATTTACTATCAAACCAAACAGGTTAGTATCTTTCAAACTCAATATCTTGGTGTAGTTCATGTTAGAATTCACATACAAAGTTTTTTTAAAACTATTTGATAAGATATTGTAATGGCCCATGGCCCTCTGACTCCCACACTGCCACGCACACATGGAAGAACGCCAAGATTCAATGACAGTACGCTTCAACTTGGTTTATTGAACCAATCTGCTCTCCACGGCATCAACAGTCAACTGACCTGCCCCATGACTCGCCAGATCCCACATCGACTCTATAGGTTGGGTGGGGGGGTGAGCTAGCCACACGCAGTAGAGGGCAGCCCAGTCGAGGTCTGCCCTGTGGCTAGCCTGCCGCCACCTAGCGCAGCTCAGTGTAACTGCATAGGTGCACAGCGTAGTCTCCACCGCTACCGCATGGTAGTAGGGCTCATGTACAGACTACTACAATATTACTGTTTTACAGCTGAGTTTCGATCGTAATTGGCATGATCGAAAGAACCATGCTTCCATTGTTCGGTTATTAATTAAGCCGCCCCTTGCAGAATCGAGAGATGTTTGGCAGGAGCCAGTTACATCGTTGGGGATTCACTTCCTGGGTCTCATTAAGATTCCCCCTGTTGTGATTCTCGTTAAGGCATACCTCCGAGTCCTATAGTATTTTCTTCAACTTGTTGGCGAAAAAAGCTACAGGTGGGAGAAGTTTATAGGTACTTAGAGTGTGGGAGGGCACCGCTACACTGGTCCCTACCCCTCATTAGGATCGGTTGGTTACCCATACTGTTATCCTGCGACTGTCAGTTAGCCATACGCCTTCGTTAAACATTGATATAACAACATAAAATACACACCTAGTATAATTATACTCTTAATTATCAGTGTGCTATTTCGCCTAAGACAATGCCTAATCATTCTTCTTTTTACTCACAGTTTCGGAGCCATGGCTACGAAGCGGAGTAAGGCAGAGGAAACTCACACACTCAGTGCGGATGAAGATGCCACATCCACTCCACCAGAATAAAGGGATTCTGAGGAGGCAGTGGGGTACGAAACCGGCCCCAGCCCCACTGATAGGGACCTAGATGAGCAGGTTGCCAGGCTAGTGCAACAGAAAATGGAGGAAATGTTACCATCTATAGCGGGTACGTCAAAGAAAAGGCGAAGTAAGATACCGCAAGACTCCGATGAGTGGGAATGGGAGGATTATTCCGAGGATCAGGCCTGAAATGAGGACGACTCAGAGGAGGAGGTGTTTGTGTCTGCACAGAAGTGCAACCACAAGAAGAAGAATTTGTCAGAAGGAGACGAGTACATGAGAGCCCATAAAAAGAAGCCCCTCGTGAATAAAACAAAGAAAATGTCTAAGAAGAGGAGGAAACACAAATCCTCCTTCGGACTCATCGTCAGACTCACCGACGATGAGTTCAGACTCCGACACTAAGCACTCCGGCAAATACGCTAAATTATGTGGGAAAGAAATGAGAAAGTGTAAAGTGCTTAGACATAAGAAACTACACATAACGACGCTCATGAGGAAGACAATCCAAGGCCACTTTAATACCTTCAAACCAGCGGAGGTCATAATCAAGATGGCGGAGAAATTCACAGGAATTAAAGGAATTCCGGAATCCGCCATCAAAGAGATGGACCCTGAAGTAAAACTCAGTGAGGAGAGGAAAAAGTTTGAGACGGCTCTCTATACTGTCCACAAGGGGGTCTTACAGCCATTGCGCCCATCGCCAACAGGATGATGGCACAGAACAGGTTCTTGTCACTCTGTGACGATATGACTGGAGGAATTGAATTACTCACGGCAACCAGCAACTTCCTCTCCTATAGATGGTTCGAAAACGTCTTCAAAGCGGTCTGCACAGACGCTGGGAAAGAGGTGGCGCGGTCCAAAAAGATCACAGACAATGATGGAAAGGAATACACCCTATTCCTAGCACCAGAGCCTATTAAGGGCAAGCCGCTGGATAAGGGCAAGATGTTTGGTGGACAACTGCAATACTTGTTCAAACAAGTAGAGACCACCTCGAAGTGCGGAAAACACATGGAACCGACAAAAAGAAATCGGCTGATAACCCACGACTATATAGTCGAGGCTAGTACCTCGGGAAAATACCAGTTATCCATCACCTGTACCCAGGTAAGATTCGCATAACTATACTACATACTATATATATATATTATATATATATATATATATTGAAAATGTGTCATCATCAACCACACTCCATCTAACAGAATAAACAAAACACTCCACTAACACTTCATCTCAAAATGTTGTCTCCACCAATGTGACAATTTTCCAATTTATACTACAGGGCCGCCTTTAAAGGGATGCCTCGGAGATATTCAGGATGTCACGCTAGTCTGAACGACTTTAGCTGTCGGGTGCCTAGAAAATGGCGGCCTCCATGGGTGCAGCCATTTGCAATTGAAAAGAACAGCTCTGATTGACTGAAACCACTGAATCCAGTGGCCATTTCGGAGGCACTTTTTGCCTCCTACCTGAAAAGCGAGACTTCTCTGAGGCAAATAGGCCAAAAAGACATCGCGCAGCCATCTCGGAGTCGACTCTGAGGCATACCCTGAATGCGGCCCTGGTATACAAACCTGTGATGAGAAACCATACACCTAACCCCTCCACAATGTAATGATCTAATCAATAAACATGTATGTATACTACAACATGTATTTACTATCCCATATGTGAATTGTCAAACTATGCGATCATGATTAATATTGTTATTTCGACTGAGTTGAGCTAGCTGCTGATGACAATATCAAACTACATATACATATGTTATAAATAAATGTATTGTCAAATGGCTGGAAGACCAGAGCCACGGTGTTGACAAAAGACTTTATTCAATGAATAAACTTTAAAAATGTTAATGTTTCTAAACAATTTAACAGTTTAGCATTTGATATCTAGATCAACCAGACCTTATAAATGTGCATGGCATGCATACAGGCATGACCCTTAAAGTGTGGTAATGTTGACACGTTCAGTGTAGGACAGTAACTTCCTTTCCCACTTGCCCATGCCAAATCGGGCATGTGACTGCATTTTCTACTTGCCCAGGTGGCAAAACTACTTGCCCAAGCCCTAGTCAGCCAATTGAAACTGAAATCTGCTACTAGAGATCGGAAAAATAATTGACTGTTCGGGCAGGTCACTGAGAACTTCAGCTGCCCGCCCACCGAGTAAACTAGGTGCCTCGGGCAACCGGCCAATCCTTATTGTCCTACCCTGACTCCTTGCACTTGTGCACCCATGTGACTGAGTTGAACATGTTGGTACTTGACAGGACACTGTTGGAGACGACAAAGCCCTACCTGACTGGTGTCATGAGGGTGCCCGCCCTGCAGACCCTAGCTCTCTATGCCACGGCCATAGACACCAATTCTGACTGCACCAGGTGGGTAATTACCATATACAGTTGGGGTGATTTTATATGGTGGGTTTTTGTTGTTATTTGAGGGGGGCTTTCCTAGTTTATTCTTTTGAATCGGGTCGGGAGTTCGATTGCCGGTCAAGTCAAACCAATGACTTACAAAATTGATAATTTGATAATGAGCCGATAAAAGTCAATGTACTCTAGAGGCGTCGTTAAATAAAACAAGCTTTTATTAAAAAGTACTTCTCACTTGCTAACCTGACGCTCTGCATTATTAGAATAGGGCAAGGACTAGTTAGCTCAGTGTCAGGATAATGTAATTAAGTGGGATATCGGGTCATGGTGCTGGTGTCCTGGTCAACACTATAAAGTCGCCATGAGTGTGCATTGTCACAAGTCGGTACCCATCCTGATATGACCTTAGATGTTGCCAGGACATAAAACTCCAACAAACAAACAAAAACCTTAAAACCACACATCTTATTCTTAGCCCTGTGCCGCTATTGAATATTTGGAAATAAATTTACGATACGGGTCATTTCCTCTTATGCTTTGCTCTCTCAAAGTACTTAACCGGAAGTCAGATTCCCGCTTTTCTTGCTGTTCTTTAATTGCTGCTGGAGGTGACTATCATCGCTCACCCACCTAGCTAAAAGATTCACCCCTACACAGAGTAGGAGTGAATGACAACGTAGTCTAAATACGGGCGAAAATTGCTTTAGTATGGAATAGGAAGTGGTTACTTATATCGGCACAATTCGGCCGTATTCTATGGTCGCCATCTTGTCTTTTTGCATTCTCTTGCATTTCACCAAGATGGCGACCCTAGAATACGGCCGATTTGACTTGACTATTGAACTACATGGGGTTTTTTTCTTGAAGATTTATACTGCCTATTATGGATAAGTCTGAATAGACTTGTTTTCACCATTAGACAGTTTGTTTGATAGAAAGCCTGAGCCTACACTTTTACGGACCCAAGGGATTTGTAACCTCCCACACCACGTAGACATGGTATGAGAGAAACTGGCCTTTGATGACCCTGTAAGTTATACACAGCGGTGGAAATCCAAATTGGTAGAGGTGGGGGGCACGGGGAATCGAACCACCGACCTTCAGATTAGGAGTCTGACCTAGAAAAAAGTCAGACCCTCTAACCACTCCGCCAAAGAGAACACCACAAATCAAAAGTAGCGGGTAAATATTAAGATATAATTGAATTGCATTTGTGGGGTGTCCGTGACCTAGCGGTCACTGGCTGCAGAACTGCAGCATTGAATAAATGGCGTTGTTAGAATGACCAGTTTTTGGTAGTTTTTGTGTTTTTCGTTTTTCTCTCCTTTCTTCTTCATCTTCTTCTGTGGGATGTCAGGGGGGCGGGGGGGTTCTTCGCAGCGTCATTGCGGTGGTGGCGTGGTGTGGCGGTGGCCCGGCAGTGGCAACACATTCTTGGGGCTCACAGTCCTGTACCTCCTTCACTGGTGATCGAATCGGGAACCGGTGTCATCGGCAACAGGGCCATGGGCCCCGTCGTAGGGTGGGCGATCCAGGGCCAGCAGGCTCCTGGACCAGGGTGTGGTTGGTGGGTGTGAAGCTTAGTGTCTACGGCCCCGGCATCCACTCCATCAGTGAACGAAGCGGGAACCAACCTTGTGGGCGCGGGGGTCGAGGCTTTCACACCTGGTGTATCCGGGTCCGCACGGGGCTCCCGGTGTGGGTGAAGTGTCCGGGACCTCACGGGGCTCTCGATGTGGGCAGGGTTTAGTGGGTTGTGTTGTTTTTGTTGTTGTTTTTGGGGTGTTTATTTTTATGTGTTTTTTTGTTGTTTTTGTGGTCTTGACCTCACGGAGCTCTCGGCCTGGGGATGTGTTGTGCTGAGCCCTGGTGGGATGTGAGCCAGGGGTGATGGGTGGGTCGGGGTTAGTTTGTCTCCCGTTATTCTAGTTTTGGATTTGTTTGGGATCACGTAGGGCTCCCGGATGGGACCTCATGGGGCTCCCTGATGCGACCTCACGGGTTCCCTGGTGGGACCTCACGGGGCTCCCTGATGGGACCTCACGGGCCCCCTGATCTGACTGATATAATTGAAGAATATATTTGGCTTCTTAAACTAAGAATTTATCTGCTCATTTCATTTACCCAGCCTTTCACCACTTTATCTAATGGGTTGTTCTTCACCCCTACTCCAAGTATAGGGTGAATATTTGATCTATCACCCCCACATTCCACCCCCCGCCCCCTACATCAGTGGCAGCAGTTACAAATTGCGCTCATTGCTACCTCCATGTTCTTGCTGCCCACCCAGACTGGTGTTCGACGGGTGGCTGGACGTGCGGTTCGGGCAGGGTGAGGAGGCGACGGCCGCCGGCGAGTTGGTGCTGAGTGCCTGTGTTCAACTCAGGACCACCTGGCAGTTGCTCGTGCAGGCTAAGCTCGACGGTCAGTATGACAGCATGTGTGTTGTAGCTTTTTGTGTGTGCATATTTTATGTAACTGTGTACTATATTATGTAATTTTGCACTATTTTATGTAACTTTGACATCACTTGTGTGGCCATATGTTTATATGTAATATAATTTATTACATTCATATATACATATATATAGCGAGGAAAAGCCACCTATATATATAAGATAATAAATAAATGGCAAGGAAAAAATATATAAACGGCACCACCTCTTTAGATATATATACTACAACATATAATTTATATATATATATTATATGCTGTATAGGAATTATACGATTATAATAACTAAGAATATCCCTCTTTTCCCTCATCACTCACTGAGCTCCATGGACTGATGCAGTCTGTCCTAGTCATCTACTGCTCTAGCCTCCCCAGCTCCGATTGTAGCGCCCCCCGCCCCCCCGCTGCACACTGTAACCACCACTCACTGTACCTACACACACACACATATACAAGTCTGTAATGAGTTGATTGGCTTGAACTTGTTATATATTCAGGTTTGTGTCTACCGTGAGTAGATTTCCTCAGTTTGTTATATATTCAGGTTGTATCTGTCAACTTAGCCGTGACAATTTGTGTGACATCATCCTGCCAGATCATGTGAAGTGCTCCCGAGACCAAGTTGTCTTCACCAGGCGCGATTGAGCGCGGGCCTCGCGTGTGGGAGATCGGGAGTTCGGGAGTTCGGTTCCCGGTAGAGTCAAACCAATGACTTTAAAATTGATACTTGTTGTTTCCTCGCCTGGTGCTCGGCATTAATAGGATAGGGCAAGGACTGGTTAGCTCAGTGTCAGAATAATGTGACTGAGTGGGATATTTGGTCATGGTGCCAGTGCCCTAATTTCCCAGTCACCGTGCGTGTGCAGTCGCCATGAGTGTGCACTGCCCGTCCTGATATGACCTTAGATGTTGCTAGGACGTAAAACAACAACAAACAAACAAACTGAGTGCACTGTCACAAGTCGGCACCCGTCCTGATATGACCATAGATGTTGCCAGGATGTAAAACTCCAACAACCAACCAAGTTGTCTTCACCCGCTGCCACATTAGCTACTCTTTGCTAACTCGTGCATTCTTACTAAAGGGGGAACCACCCTCTCCCGAATGTAGTGGGTGTCATGCCCACTGACACTCAAACTCATTTGACCTGATTGTGTAGATTTTCTAACCCGATACCAACAATTTAAACATAGAAACAGCATGTGAGATCTCTTCATACCTGTAAGTCATGAATTAGCTTAGAGTGTCTGCGGAAAGCTGGACTGTAAGACCTCTATAGTAATTTTTACTTATGACTTTTGGCATAAATTTACTGTGTTTTGACACCAATTAATTTCCAGAAAAACAAATGCAACAGAATACATTATTCGCACTTTTCACCGTGAATATGAGCATCGGCGCTGACATGGCATAAAGTCACCATCAATTAAGCAATACAACCAAACAACCTGGTTTTCGTGAACTTAAAAGACAGTAAGTAATGCGATGCTTCGTACTGTGGTCGTATCACAGCACACACAGCGGAGGAGGGTGACACCACCCTGGCGGACAACGTTCGACAATTGGAGCGGACGCTGGCCAATAAGCTCACCGAGTTCCTGTACTGTGACGTCATCTATTCGATACGCCGCCTGCTGGCCGCGGACCTCAACACTCTGTACATAGGGGCAGCACCAGGTAGGTTATACAATGTCTACCACCCACAGGTTTTCGGATTCAGCTAGTTGTATAGCTTTTCCTCTTCTCATCCACCTTTATGTGCAACACATCTAATACTAGCAAGGATGGAGGTTATCCTTGACAATACAGCAAAGCAGCCATCTGACTTCAGATACAATTTCTGCTATACTCTGGCATTGCTAAATCTATCAAGGGTTGTCCACCTTTTCAATGAAACCCAAGAGTGAATATATTTCAGGGTATCACAAACCATGGAAATCCCTGTACTATATACAGTACAACCCCGTTAAACCAAGCTCGGTTAAGCAAAACTTTTTTCCGGCAAAATATTACATGGCAAAATATTACCATTTATCATATAAAAAAGTTGGTTAAACCAAAGTCGGTTAATCCAAGCTATCGGTTAATCCAAACAAAATTGTCGGACCTCAGGCCACTTCCGGTACGGTTAAACCAAACTTTCATGTGGTTATAAGGTCATCTGAGACCCCACCGATTTTGTTATATGATAAATGGTAGTATTTTGAAGGAGCCCTAGAAATTTGTTTGGATTACCTGATCGTTTGGTTTAACCAAGCTTTTGGTTTAATGGGGTTATACTGTATGTACATAAAAAACAATAATCAAAGTGTCCAAATACATTGTCAAAGTCAAAGCCATAGCTCGGTTAAACCAATGATCGGTTAATCCAAACAAATTGCTAGGGTCCCTTCAAGTTTGGTTTAACGGGGTTACACTGTATAGCTTTAGACGCTGGTTGGTTATTAACCATGACTCGGTTCCTCGTGTAGAAATGGTGAGAATAAGACTGACTAGGGGACCTCATGTTGTAAGGGTTCTTTTGATACTAGTTATTAACCATGAACTGGTTCCTCATATACATATGGTGAAAATGAGATATTGGCTGGTACCTCATGTGTAGAAGGGTTCTTCTGTGTATGTTAGTTATTACTGATGAACTGGTTCTTCGTGTAGAGAAAGTGAGAATGAGCTATTGGCTGGTACCTTGTATGTGTATGGGTTCTTCTTTATATACTAGTGACCTGGTTTCTCATGTACAGAAGGTGAGAATGAGACTTCCGCAGGTCGGCTGGTAGCTGGGCTGTGCAAGGAGGCGACGCCGCACCCAACCAAGGGTGGACTCAAGGTTAACGACTACCTCACCTTCAACTGGTATGTACGCTTATAAGACCAGACAAGATGACCGAATAAGTAGAGCGCTCATGGCTTGTATCATGGGAAGTCATGGGTTAGATCTTTGCCTGAATTTAACCAAAGGCTTTCAAAGCTCATACTTGTCACAACCTTGCCTGGTACTCAGCATTGCTAGGTTTGATTGATTGGTGGTTGATTACCGCCATTTTCACGGCGAGCATTGCTAGGATAGGGCAAAGAGCAGTGGATTGAATAACACCAATTGTCTAGAATTGAAATTTCTCCTATTTAATCAGTAAATTAAAAAATAATAAACTTCTTCAAGAGTGTGTATGTGGGGGTAGTCGTTATAATCCATCTTACTTTAGTTTGAAGTTACATTTATTTTAAATGGCCAACTTTAGAAATATTTGAAGTGCAAATATGCCAAGTTAATTGCGGCAAGAACACCAAAACTATGGTTCCAGAGGCTTCTGGAGTAACAGGTTCTATTAAATTGACTTGGTATTCCCTTCTGGGGCAACAAATGCTTAATAAGTGCATCTAGATTGTATCCTAACTTAATATATGTAAAAGATATGGCAGAAACTATGACGATGCAGCTTTAATAATTGTTTGTTGGAGTTTTACGTCTTGGCAACATCTATGGTACTATCACGACCGACTTTAATAATTATTCAATTGTCATCCCAATACACCTTATCATGTGTAAATAAAATGTATAAACACAGTAAAACCTCTCTAACCAGCCACCTCCACAGATCGACCATTCCCCTATATCAATCCCCTTATTTGTGGGTCCCAAACAATTGCCCATACAATACCATTGTAACGATAAAAAAAACTCCCAAAACCTCCCACCTCCCTTAATGGACCATTTAAAGTCGGTGCCATGGTCGGTCGGTTTAGAGGTTTTACTCTAACTGCGAATATGCACGGCCGGAAAACCCCAGTGCTGGCATAAAATTAAATACTTATCAACAACAAAAATCACCTGGCTGTTGCAGCCTACAAGACCGATGCGACGCCTACACGAGCTACATGCAGCGGCACTGGACGTGCTCTGAATGTGGGGAGGAGCTCGTGGTGACCGTCATAGAGCGGATACGTCACGAGCAGGAGTGTGCGCTACGTCAGTGTGACGTACAAGGTCAGTGGTCCATCAGTTCGTCCGGCTGCCTCCATTCTCAGTGCTGCCAATGTATAGGCTCCCTTTAAAAAAAAAAAAAAAATGTTCAATGAAAAACTACCTTTTGTACTTTTTTCAAGTGTAGAGACTTATTTTTTATACCTTTTTTTTTCTGAAAAAAATTGCCAATGTGGGAATGAAAACTCTTCAGACTTAGAATTAATTCTAAAACTAATTCTATGAGATTGAGAGAGTGCTTTGCTAGATAGTTTCTTTGCAGGAGTGGTGTGCTTTCTGTTGAGTGTAACTTTTGTTGAGCTTTCTGCTGTCAGTGACCAAGTGACAGTGCACAACTCAGGGCTCAGCAGCCAGAACTCCTCCTGATATGACCTTAGATGTTGCTAGGACCTAAAACAACAAACAAACAAACAACACTGCATACATCATTCCAGCAGCACATGTTAGCTTAACAAGGTAACAAATGTTTACAAATCATGGTAAGTTGACCGTTATTTATACTTTTTTTAGACAATTTTGATACTTAAAAAAAAGATTTGATACTTTTTTTTGGTATAAAATCCAGTGGCAGCACTGCATTCTCTCCTCGTATTGACTGATCTAACACTCGTGGTGCCCCATCGCTGAGTGCCAGTAGCCTCGCTTTTGAATGCAATCAAGGTCAGTGCTGAGAGATCTGCGATTGCACTAAATGTCTCATAAGTTACTGGAACTTGGAAGTCCAGCAGACACGCACTGGAACAGTTGTAATTATTGGCAAACTTTTGCCGAGACAGCTGCAATTGCTCTAACTTTCTCGACTCATGTCAGGGATCTGTCTGTATCCTTGGTTTGGAAATACATGAAAACATCAGGATAAGTTCCACTACTTTATCCACTTTTGCATTGAGACAGCAACATGCTAGAATTTGGCTAGGATCAGTTAGGCAACTAACCTCGTTTTCGAATCAAGATTGTGCACGTGTGAGATCGGTCAATAGCATGTTCAAAGATGGCCGAATGAGTTAAGCGCCCACTTTGTGTTTTGGTAGGTTGTGGGATTCGACCCTGGCCGAGTCAAACCGATGACTTAAAAAATGTATAGTTGCGACCTAGCCTGGAACTTGGCATTACTATGATAGAGCAAGGAACAGTGTAATGAAGAAGGCCAATTGTATGCAATTGAAATTACCCCTGCTTAATCAACGAATATAATTTTTTTTAATTAAATAACGCTTTCTCGTGTTTTTTTGTGTGCAAAGTAAATAAAACACTAGTTACAACTAGTTCACTTTGAAAACAAGTAACGGAATTTAACATTTTAATACAAAGAAATGCAAAATTCTATTATTTCAAAGACTCTTTAATAAATCCAAATTCCATGATTTTCAAGCTAGAATCTACTGATTCGGTGGCCGAATCAGTAGAGCGCGGGCCTCGCGTGCGGAAGATCGGGTGTTCGGTTCCCGGTCAAGTCAAACCAATGACTCATAAAATTGATACTTGTCGCTTCCTAGCCAGGTACTCGGTATATTTAGAATAGGGCAGTGACTGATTATCTCAGTGTCAGGATAATTTGACTGAGTGGGATATCATATCATGGTGCTGGCAGCTGGTCTCCCAGTGGGGCAGCACTATAAAGTGGTCATGAGTGTGCACTGTCATAAGTCAGTACCTGTCCTGCTATGACATTTAGATGTTGCCAGGACGTAAAACTCCAACAACCAACTAACGATCATCTACATAGGGTGTCACGTATTAACTTATCAAAATTGTCTTCCAGAAACTGCCGAGACGGAGGAGGGGCTGGGTCCTAAGAATGACGGCAAAGACTCACTCAGAAAGGTTTACCACTGTCCCAAGTGTGACAAAGACTTGAAACTGACCATCTCAGAAATCCTCAAGCACAAGAAACAGTGTACAACCAGTAGCTCATCAGAAGAAACGGTGCACAAACTGTAGCTGATCGAGAGAAACGGTGCACGACCTCCAGTTGATGCTTATCTTATCTATCATCCAAAGAGATTTACCGTTTATCGGTAATGTTTAATTAACATTGTTTCTAAAACTCTGAAATATCAATCAAATCTTTTTTAAATAAAAATATTCTCATGACTCATACTTTGGTATACAATTACTGAGCAAACAGCAACAGTAAACGGAGCAACAAGCATTACCAGCCAGCACTCATTTACAAAAAATAACACCCTAGTCGCACTTCTACCCAGGGTTTGTACGGGTCCTTGAAAACCTGGAATTTGATCATTAAAAGTCCTTGAAAATGGAAAATCATGACCAAATAATTTTTAAAGTCTATTTTCGCCGACGTGCCCAAACTTCAATCGGTGCTGTTTTGTATTAAGTGATTTGTGTGCGTTTGTTATCGTACCTCTTGATTATTATATTAGAACCATACAGTCATTGTTATTTCTCATGCTTATTCACAATTCATATCTTACCCAGTGAATCGACTATGAATACAGTTGTGTTTCGGGGAACTTTAATTTAATAAACGTATTAAAAATGACCTGGAATTATGTCAAAATGGGTATGAACCCTGCTACTAGAAAAAAAACGATCACGTTATTCATTTTTGTCGCAAGACAATTGCAAGGATGGTGTGACTGGGGTATAAGCTACTAGATAATGTAATGTACACAGTGGTATAGCTCGAAGGAGGCGACTGTTCTTCCTGAGCACCTTCTTCAAAGGTTGCACCTCTCTTTACTTCCCTTGTGCGATAAGTTTTGTCTTGATGTTAAAGTTGCAGTCCGATGCTTTTGAGTTTCTGCTATTTTCTGATAAATATATTATGCTAATCGTTATAATCCATTTTACTTTAGTTTGAAGTAACTTTAATTTTAAATGGCTAAGTTTGGAGATAATTTTGGCAAGGATGCCAAAACTTCACCATAGACTCCTGAAGTAACGGGTTCTATTATTTGACATATTATGGCCTTCTATGCAGCAACAAATGCACCAGTGTCTAAGTTGTATATGTAGAATAGACTTTTGGTTTTGAAAATTTGATGTTTTCATCGGACTATGCAACTTTAAATGACTTAAAATTATACATTTCGCTACCCAGCCGGGCATTACTAGGTTAAGGAAAGCAGTGGAATGAGGGAGAGTAACTGTCTGGGATTGAAATGTGCCTTTTTTTAAAAGCATAATGAATTACAAATTATTTAGTGAGTGCCATGGTGCCTTTTTTGTGCTTACCCACCCTAATTTTATAACCTGGCTACGCCCCTAAAGGTACATACATCTTATATGGTGAAAAACAGACTGGCATTGATGTACAACATACAAAATGTGTAATGGCTTTTTTTAAAGGAGGTAAACAATTTATTGAGAAAAATATACATTTTCTGCACTAGAGCACTGGTCTTCCTCCCCTATAAAGTAAGCTTGTTTGATTTAACAACACCTCTAGAGTACATTGATTTTCATATTGGCTATTGGACATCAAACATATGGTCATTCTGACATATTTCTTTGGGAGGAAACCCGCTGCCGCCACATATGCTACTCTTTCCGATAAGCATCAAAGGGTCTCTTATATGCACTTTCCAACAGACAAGACAACACATACCACAGCCTTTGATGAACCAGTTGTGGACCAGTGGTTGGAACGGAAAATAGCCCAAACTTCAATCAATCGTATGACCCACACCTTTACAGGTGAACACTCCTCCACCCCTATATAAGTATGACATTACGGGTAAGGTTGTTCAAATAAGCCAGTACATTGCTGTGTAACCTATGCTGCTAGTATAGGTGAGTTGCGTATTGGAAGAAGCTATCCATTATAAGCCGGGATGAAAGCGATCGCTGTGAAAAAAGGCGGAAATCGACAGCGAAGTGGGCGATAACACATTTGTAGTCTCTGCTCAATACACCTAGCGACCTATAGAGAATACACGAAAAAAACCTCAGCACTGCAAATAATCAACTACTGTTGATTTAAAATCATGATATTCTGTTTAATTTGCATTTAAAAAATAAATAAAGCAGCAATATGATATTCAACATTTTATTAGAAAAATATTTTGAAAGAAATGGACTAACCACCAAAAGAACATTTAAAATGTTAGTATTTAAATGTTAGTAAAAACACAAAACATCCATATCTGGACGAAATCACAGTTTTTGTTTTCATAGTAAATGTCCTTACCCTCCCCCCTCTCATCACATATCTTGAAAAAAAAAGAGAAAAAAAGACATCTACCTTCAAAAACTAGGGTTGTGTGGGCTTGCACCTTCCTGGCAAGAGACCTGTGCACCAGGATCTCGCAACTTTCAGTATTGTCAAAGCTATTTTAAGTATTCTTGAATGACCGAGTAACACTTTTTCCGTGAAAAAATAACCAATTACATAAATACATTGTACAACGTACGATCTTAATATATTGTATTGTAAAAGAGCATAGGTGTTCAGGTACTGGTAGGTTGTTGCCATATTTTGAGACTGGCGATTCTGTAAGGAAACAAACAGATCTCTATTTCCGTATTCTGTGTTCGATTCCGCAACAAACACAGAAGAATATGGAGGGTGCACAGGTCAGTGGCAAAGAATGTTCTAGGTCAAAAGAAAACTTTCAAAAAGCAAAACACTTGGCATAGTCCGACGGCTTTAAGTTTCTAACAACTTATTATATATAGCAAACTTTGGATATATTTGGAGTGAACACATGCCACATTTATGGTGTGTGCATGTCACAATTCTGACACCATAGCCTTCAGCAGTGAGTTTCTATTAAATTGACTGTTCCCTTCTATGCCACAAAATAATGCTTATTTTGTGCACCGGTATCTTAGTTGGATATGTAGGATTACATCTATTTTAATATTAACCTAGATTTTATCCTACATATGACACTTAGGGCGTATTAGATTTAATCTAACACATCGATCATATGAAATGCACGGTGAGAAGCTCAAAAACCATTGGATTAGGCAACTTGTAAGTCTCATATCAGCCGATTTGAATGAAACGCAGCATCGAGGCGAACCAAATCATTCCTCTATGAAGTTCTCCGAGTGTTCCATGCAACGAGCTCCAAACCCAAAGTCTACTTCGCTACAATAGTGGTTGGCTAAAAACTGCATGGCACGAACCACACAGCCCTGACAGCTGGTGAAGCCCTGGCACGGCTGCACAGTGATCTCCTCGAGCAGGGGCAGGTACTGCATGAAGCCAGGCAGTGCCTCGGCGGACTGACCGGTGAACAAATTCCCAGCGGCTTCTTTGATCAACTCAAACGACGCTTCGTGCCGGTCGCGCACCTCCCGAGTCGGCACCACTTCCCCGCATCCGGGACACGGGTTCGTGTCCGGTGCCGACACAGGAATAGGCCGGAGCACCAACCCAGTGTCGCACTGACAGTGCGGGCACTTGATCGGAGGGTCGAAGGTGGGGTCCTCTGGCCACTTGTTCGCACAAGCCACGCATGTGCAGTCGAAGCCATACTGCAACTTGAGCATCAGCTGACGCCGGCCGAGTGGTGCGTCCGTGAACTTGAGGTTGTCGTAGGACATCGAAACCTCCTCGCCGCACTTGATTGTGCGCACGGCCACCACCACAACGTGGTTGTCGTAGAACACCGCGGTGGTCGTGTGTTGGCAGGAGTGGTTCAGCAGGGCGTAAGTTGGATAGACCCCACTACCGACAGCCTTCCATTTTGCATCCTCCTCATTGTACGTGGCCCACCTCAACTCCTTGACTGCCAGGAAATGGTCACTTCTGTAGAGCTTGTGGACAAGTTTCACAACTCGCTTAACAGCCGCCTTCTTCCTCTTGATCGAGACTCCAGCAAAGAAATCTAATTGGTCCAGATACTTAATGATGACAATAGCAGCAAGTGACAACATGGTCGACGAGGAAGTGTTGGAGACGCTGTCATGGAGGTGGTGGACAGTGTTGTAGTCACTGCTCACATAGTTTCCGTCAGCATCACACCCCGCAAATGCTGAATCGGAGCATTCTGGGAGATCCTCCAAGAAGGTCTTCAGGCCAGCAACGACGATGGTCCGGAAAACAAGATGCCCAGTCTTGCCCATGCCATGCAAGATGCCCAGGATGCGACACTCATAGCGGTGGTAGCTCTTCCAGGATTGGTCACGACATGCGACACTGCAATAGCGTACTGTGGGGCACTGCGGACACACAGTGGCAGCCAGGTGGCGCTGGTAGTATAGCCGCTTAAAGCAGTGATGGCAATGGGTGCTGCATAGATGACCCGGTAATAGGACTGCAGCATATGGTTTCTCGACGACAACGAGTTCACCTGGTTTTATGTCCCTCACCGCCACAATATGCCTGCCTTGAACTGGATTGTAGGCAACTGCACAGGCTGCCGAAAGTCCTGGGTGGGTCCCATTTTGTTCTATGAGAGTTGGAGGATCAGTGTGTGCACCCGGGTAGTATGATCTATCATCATCATCATCCAGTTCAGTTTCCGTAAGCCAGGGTTCAACATCACACCCATCAATTTTCTCATCATACTCTTTACGAAGGGCATCTTTTTTATCACCATCAAGCTTAGATTTCTTGAGATGCTCTGCTGCTCTTTTGAATGCAACTCTTGCTGTTTCATTGGTTGGCTCGGTCTTCAGAAAACGATGGCATTTACCCATGCGGAAATATAGGCGGTGTTTCAGCTCTTCGGGGTAACCATTCTCTAGGGCACTGTTAATATCCTTCAAGCAATCCACATATTCGCACAGATTTAACAGAGCGGACGACCGGTTGGCATAGGCTAGAGCTAAATGCTTTTTGCCACTGGCCTGAGCGATGCTGTCATTATAGCACTTGATTGCCTTTACATACTGGTACTTTCTAAATTCCTTGTTCCCAGCAAGTCTAAACGTTTCAGCTATAACTTCCGACTTTTGTGATGATGGGAGATCATTTAACTCACATACATTTGCCGTAGCTACAAGCTTGCGAATGTAATAAAAGCGATCTATGTCAGTTTTTAACCCGGTAAATGCAGCACAGGTCAATCCATCGTCATTCTTTTCTCTTAATTTTTTCCGCAACTGAATAAATAGGTCGTGTACCAGAATTCCATCAGGAGAGTCCTCCTGAAAGATTAAAAATCAATATTTAAAAAATCAATCATTTATTCAGGTTAACATAATAGGTCATGTGAAGCATAAATAGGCAACAGTGAGGTTGAGAACCACATATCTATTACTATGTACTCCAAACAAAGGACTGGTTGCTGATGTTAGCTGGCCAATGGAAAAATAGACTTGCTCTCAGTACACTACCTCTCTTTGAATGTTGTGTGCTGCGAGTGAGTGTGTCAGAGCTAAAAATAACTACTTTCACAGTAAAGTAGAGATCACTAGCTTTAGTTCTGTATCCACTCTGGCTAACTTCTGGTGGGGAAGGTAAAAAATGGAGGTTTGAAAACTTTGGAACAATTGTAAAATCTGATTTGACCAAATATCTTTCATGGGAAAAATATATTACCAAGAAAGATTCTTTCTCTACAGAACTGTGTAGATCGTTAACCACCTTTAAGCACTCACCCTAAGCAGTTTTGACTGAACCATAGGATGGATGGGTGTGCTAATTAGAGCAACCAATTTTAAAAATAAATTTTGTTCATGTGGATATAGCTTAAAGACAACGTAATCACATTACAGATATTTCTATTTTCATCATTTTGCTAGAAAAATCAAGTCGATATCGTAAATAGAACCAGACATTATGATCTTATCAAGGACGGTTAGTGAAAATCACATAATTTGCCAGGTTTGATGTCAAATTCAGAAATTGCTCAACAAATATTTATTTGTATGGTATGAACAAAAATTTAGATCAGAATCTGTACTAGAGTGCTGGCCACAAGAAAGTTCTTATTTCATTTCCGTTAATTTGGTAGCTAAACATTCAAATGAATGAATAAATTTTTTTAAATTTTTATATTCAATTCTTATTTGCCTACCTCTTCGTCTAACTCGCTGTCTGCACTGGAGTATTCTTCATCGTCTTCGTCCAGCTCATCAATATCGCTATCATCAGCACTATCGAAAGTATCTCCATCACTGTCCGCCATACCCGACATGGCTTTCGCAATCTAAAATGTAGCAAGAAAGCAATGACAATCAACTTAAAATTCAGGTGTTTTTTGTCTTGTGTTTTACACCATGGCAAATATTCAACAAGTAAACAAAGATCCAGTAAATCATGCAGAATCAGGATGCAGAATCGGAATTATTACCGATTGAGATTTCAAAATTGCAGAGTGTTACAATTGAAAAAGTTTTGTTTTATTTAACGATCTCTCGAGAGCACATTGATTTTTATCATCAGCTATTGGACGTTAAAGCTGCATAGTTCAGTGACGGCATCAAACTTTTTTTTCTCTTTTTCCCTTGAAGATTTATACTGCCTATCATGGATAAGTCTGAATAGACTTGTTTTCACCATTAGACAGTTTGTCAATAGAAAGCCCAGGCCTACACTTTTACCGACCCAAGGTATTTTTTTTAACCTCCCACACCACATAGACATGGTATGAGAGCAACCGCCCATTGATGACGCTGTAAGTTATATACAGCGGTGGAAATAGAAATTGGCAGAGGGGGGTGGGTGGGGGGGGGGAGGCGCATGGGGGAATCGAACCACCGACTTTCAGATTAGGAGCCCGACCTAGAAAAAAGTCACTCTAAGCACTCTGCCACAGAGAACTCCTTTCGAAACCAAAATCTAGATTTGATTCTACATATCTAACAGAGAGACTGGTGCACTTACTAAACATTTGTCACTGTAGGCCTATATAAAGGATTCCTAAACCAATTTAACTGAACAAGTAGGTCTGTTACTGATGAAGCAAAATGTCAGAATTTATGTGCATGCTAAAATTAATTTGGCATGTTTTCACTTCAAATGTCTCCAAAGTTGGCTATTTGAAATAAAAATTGCTTTAAATTAAAATATGGTAAGAGTATTTTTCTTGTTCTTATACACAAATAAATACACACACCCTAGTATCAAGGAAGTCGATTTTTTTTTTAAATCAATATTTTGCTTAATTCCATATCATTAAAGCTGCATAGCCCAATGATTATGAATGTCTGCCATTTCCTTTTAAAGATAAATATATTGGGTTTATTGTGACAACCTAGTTTGAAGTAACTTTACTATAAATGGATTACATTAAAAATTTAAAACATACCAAATTAATGTTGCCATGCACATCAGAATTCTGACAAAATAGGCTTCTGCAGAAACAGGTTCTACTAAATTGACTTAATACACCCTTAATGACTGCAGCAGTATCTAAGTTGAATATATAGAATCAAATCTAGATAAGCATTTTGGTTTTGAAATTTTGATGCTTTCATCATGTAAAAATATACGGATTTTCGGTTCGGAATTATATATTGGCAGAGAGCATTACTATTCTCAGGCGACGGAGTGGGGACCAAGGTTATGTAACAGAGAAGCAATGGGTGCCCCACTTGCTGTGTGACATAAGAGACTGTGGAAAATATGATAACACGTATTTCCCGAGATTGTGCATGTTATGTAGTAACATGAGTAATTCATAACAATTGGTCACCTCACATCTACTGAATTACTTGGTTGCCAATACAGAACAAGTTAAAACATGAAGAACTGGCTTAACTCACAGATTAGATCTTTTTATTCTGTACACTATGCTGACAGTTATTAACCTTAACTTAGAGAACCCAGTTAATTCACTTGGCTCCTTACTAACCAAGTAATTCTATTACATAGTGTGACCTATTCTAATAACTGGATTGGGCTTACAAGTTATCTAATAGATAACTGGTTAACTCATATTCTGGAGATACTGTTCTGATAGTATATAAAATATATAAAAAGGGAATAATATAAAATGTCATAAACTATGAAATTAATTAATTTGAGTTGATCTCCAACTGCTAGTGGATTTCTCAAAGAATTAGAAGTCCCAGTTCTATCTATGCATGTTATATATAAATCATCAGTAAATTATAGACTAAGATTTTATTCATCTCTACTGTTCTTTTGTAAACTGACAAATGGGTGCAAACTTAGTTGAAGTTCTATCTACTAACTAGATTGAGCTTCTAAGGAAAATAATAGATAAACTGGGTTAACTCAAATTCTGGAGATAGTGGTTTCATAGTTTCAAAAGAAATCAATTACCTTGCTGATATTTATCTACTGAAATTTATAAACAAGACCTTAAATAATTTCAAATTGATCTCCATCTTGTAATGGACAGTCTCAAAGAATTAGAATTCCCAGTTATATCTGCATGTTATATAATTCATCAGTAAATTTAGACTAGGATTTATTCCTATCTTGTTCTTTTGTAAACTGACAAATGGGTTCAAACTGAGATTAAGTTCTATCTACTAACTAGATTGAGCTTCTAAGCAATATAATAGATAAACTGGGTTAACTCATATTCTAGAGATAATGGTCTCATAGTTTCAAAAGGAAATCATATACCATGCTGATATGTATCTAATGAAACTTATAAACATGAACTTAAATAAAATTCAAATTGATCTCCAACTATTAATGGACAATCTCAAAGAATTAGAAATCCAAGATCTATCTATGTATGTTATATAAATCATCAGTAATGTTAAAAAATAAGATTTAATTCATATCTCTTGTTCTTTATTAAAAATGCCAAAGAACTCTGTTGGAATGACTGAACCCACAACATAGAAGGTCTCTGACTATTCAAACTGGTGTTGCCAAAGTGATGTAAACAAAACTTGTATGCGTTGCCATAACCACTCAATTCAATCTGTGATCCAAGGACTTTGCATCTGTGTTGCTAGGTCCGGTAGTGAGGACACATTCATGTCTCCAAGCATTCATAGCAAATGTCAAAAACAATCTCCAAGGAAACCCATAGTATATATAGAGGTGGAAAACCTAGGATCTCCAACTCACCTTGTCCTGGCACTCATACAGTAAACACCTGGAAGGCGGTTTTCCCCACCCTCACTCCCTCTTATACTTACGATATGGCTACTAGGGCTGAGTGTTAGAGGTCTCTCGGTTGAATCGAACCCGGAACTTCGAGTGTGTGTTTAATAACATAGCCTGTGTGTTCTTATGATATGACTTAAACTGACATGTGGTATAATACTTCTGTATACTTACAAATGATTGATTGTACAAACCTATTTGCTACGAATAATCTTGAAGATGTAAATAAATTATAAATTTACTCCCAGTCCAGTCTTTTGTTATGAATTATGGCGTGATGTTCATATGTAGGAGACAGTTAATGTTTAGTGAAATGTTCCGTCTACGCACCAGTACGAGTGCAAGTGGAGGGGAAGGACATTTTTAATATGTTTATTGTAACTGTCTTCAAATAGCTGTTACCATGGGGCCGATGGGCAAGCACACCCAGCCATCCTGCATACATTATGGACACCACCTGCAGCTGGGGTTGAGTGACAGGTGCCCCTAATAGGGCATCTCCCCCCCCCCCCCCCCATGTAGCGGGTGTCTGATTGGCTGGCTGTGGGAGACCCAGTCACCTGCACCCTTTGCACCTGACACAGATACCTCACTCTGATATATATTATTCTTCATTCACTTCTGGAGACACTCTTGAAGGAGACACTCTTGAGAGAGACTCTGAGCTAGGCACTCTAGCAGGAGACCCAGACACTCTGTCTGAGGCTCCACTTTCTATATACAAACTTGCAGCAGCTATTCAAAAGGCACTGAGCTGTGTGCAACAACCATGGGACTCCGGTTCAATGGGCTATAGGCACGGATTCTTATACACACTAACAAGAGTAATGAGGATCTGTGTGGACAGTAGGTAAGGAGTGAGGGTGATAGGTCGCTAGTAGGTGAACAGGAGTTGATGCCAATAAAGCACAACTTCTTCACTGTCAATCTTGCACAACTTGTCTTCCCTTTCTTCCTTATGAGTTTGTTGGAGAGGGGCATCAGGTGGGAACTGACAGACAGTTGTCAGAACATACCTGGGGTAAGTGGTATCTTGGGGCTCTGATGGCCAAGGCTCAACATATTACAATCAGATTGCAAATTATAATCTGAGCACATGGCACCATACAAAATTATCATAAAATAAAATACCAAGCACACAATATTTTTTAATATTATAAATCCTCTACCCATGACCTGGGACACTGAATTTTGAAAAGAATTCTAAATCACATAGAAAACACAATATAGCCAACCGTCATGCTATTAAAGTATCCGTCGGTAAAGATCACACCTGGCTATAGTATTAGACACAAATACTATTTCATATATATATTATTTGCCCTCCTGGCAACATCTAAGGTCATATCAGGACAGGCATCGACTTGTGACAGTGCACAATCATGGCGACTTTATAGGCCAATAGCACCATAACCGGATATATCCCACTCAGTCTGCACTATCCTAATAATGTTGAGCACTTGGCTAGAATTAAAAAATGACAAGTATCAATTTTTTTAAGTCATTGGTTTGACTCTACCGGGAATTGAACTCCCGACCTTCCGCACGGGAGGCCTACGCTTTACCGGTATTTCATACACATCTCAAATGTACTACATGCAAATAGGGAGCTTTGACAAGGGCAATCTTACCGCAATATCCTTAAGGATGTCCATAAGGTTCTGCACAGACATAATTGTGAGTTGTGACTCTGACAACTTATCGATTCCTCTACAGGTCTGCCTGTGTAGACAGAAACAAGAACACAATATGACAAGCAGGCAATAATAACGGTGGTCCTCATTAGAAAACCCTAAGTTAAAGTTGCAGTCGATAGTTTTGAGTTTCTGTCATTTTCTTAGATAAATAGGCCTATGAGGTTGATGGCTTAATTGGGTATGATCTAATCTAGGCTTGTGCAGTAACTGTTAACTGTATATATCTAATGCATTGGAGAAGTGCTCTATAAAGGAGTTTAACCTCCATGAAGTGATACTTTCAAATGCACCTGTGTCACTCAAATTAGGAATATAGAGGGGGGTGTAATGACGTCACGAGGCAACTTTTGGTGGCCATATTGGATGACATACAGAAGGCTTGCAACTGTCTACACTGTGGTTATTTACTGATTTGTTGGTTTATTTGTCACTGTTTTGAGCAGTTTGGCCTAAAAGGTTGTTGCTAAAGTGCTGTAAGTAAACACACTGGGTGTAAACTGCCCAGAACCTCCCATAACACAAGAAAACTCTGTTTTACTGCATCTGCATGCATTCACAACATGTCTAGGGAGGGTTCTCGTAATCCAAGATGGCAGCCCGCTGACCACTAAGTGATGACGTCACGTGCACTCCCTCTATTAAAAAAAGAAAAAACATATTGCTCGATACGTTGGAGTTTCTAGTGAAATGATAATTTGAATGTTTTGACCAATTTGAAAAAGTAAGGAGGTTACAGGTCTACATTAGAAAAGACAAAAGATCTGAAAGTTAAAACTTTCAAAGGCAAATATCTCACTCAAATTTTGGAATATTAAGACAATTCAAAAAGCATATTGCTTTAAAATCTTTGGAGCTTCCAGTGAAATTATAATATTTGGACCCATTTGAAAATTGAGGGAGGGTATCCACCATTAAAAATGTTGATGCATATGGCTCTAAAAACCATGCTAATTTGGCATAGATGAACAATGCTGCGCCTTGCTATGCATTCACGGGCGATGTATTTATTTTGTGTTCATTTTTAAGAAGAAAAAATGCTAGATTCACATTCTTGGGGCCTTGGCTCCTTATTTGTGAATTCCACCTTCAAAGGACTCTGCTGCGAATGGGGTAGACAAAAATGGTTAGGCGATAGTAGCGCCACATGCGGATATGAGGGTATCTACCTTACTAGATAAAAGATTCACCTTGTAGTACACAGGTGAAGACCAGCCTTATATAAAAACGGTTGAAAAAACGGGCTAATGAACTGAGTCTTTATGAGAGCCTAATTTCACAATCTAAGAAGCACAATTTATTCTTTGTAGATGTCTTCCTATTTAGCCGCTACCTTTGAGTTGAAAAATATAATAACATAGCTAGTTTAATACGATTTAAAATTGAAATTGACGGTGTTCTATGCCCGCCATCTTGGATTTTTGCATTCTCTCCCATTTCACCAAATTTGTGCCAATATATGTAGCCATTTGATCATGGAACCACAGTTTCTACTTCATGTTCCATACTAAAGCTATTTTCCCCCATATTTAGACTACGTTGTCGTTCACCCCTGTACTGGAAGTACGGGGTGAATCTTTTATCTACTACCTTACATATTAAACCAATGCACTTACCGGTACTCAGTTACTGTGAGATAAATAACTATTTTCCTGGTACATTTAATATTACAAATAACCTATTTGAACTATTAAGTCCATTCATATGTCATATTAAAGGGCTTAAAGTGGGTTATCAGAATATATTTATTTTGAAAGCCTAACTAATATTTGAAATTGTCTGCAATTCTACCTATTTATTTTATATAAAACTTCAAAGCTGGCGTAAAATGTTGACATGCTGGGAACTGATCAATTCTTAATTTAAGAAGCAAAATATATTCTTCCTATATTTTTTATGTCTTCACATTAACCCGCTACTTTTGAGTTTAAAAATATAACAAAACATGTAGTTTAATGAACTTTAAAAGTGAAATCGATGGCGTTCTAGACAGTAGACTACTATCGCCGCCATCTTATGAGCTTGTTTTTTTTTCATTCTCTCTCACATCACCAACTCTGTGTCGATATAAGTAGCCATTTGATACTGGAACCAGATATTGTATTTCCTGTTCCATATTAAAGCTATTTGCCCCTATTTAGACTACATTGTCATTCACCCCTACTACAAGACAAGTCATGTACGAGATGAATCTTACATCTGTACTATAATTGAGTATAAATTAATGGAGAGGCATGTGCCATCTCCTAGTTGGCTAGTACTAGTAGGAGTATCACATGACAGACTCATCGTCTCATGAGACTAAAAAAGTCTCAATATAAAACGTGTGAGTCGTGTGATGTCCACTCTTGCTAAGTTGCTTTGCTTTAGATAAAAGAGGCAGAGTCTCACCTCCTATTTCCAATACTAAACTAAAGTAATAGTGTCTAGATAAAATATTTACCTCCAGGAAACAGGACACGACTGCGAAAGTCACTAACACTAAGAAAGTAACAGATGTAGTGTCCAGCACAAACTACTCTCGAATGAAACTAGCGCCAACATAAACTTTGATAAAGTTTGCGCACGTGTGTGCTAACTGAAACAGTTACTTCCGGCCAAGTCGTACTAGATATATGGGTTGTTTCCTTCCTTATATCGCTTAATGGGGCAGGATTTGAAGCTTTCAAAACACTGTCGATATATTTAAGTCCACACCCACAAAAAAAGAGAAGATAAATTCATATTACACGACCACATATGGCGCCACCTAGTGTTTGTATACGCGTGGTTGTTTTGTAGCGGGTCTTTTGTACACTTCCGGCCAGATCAACTAGTTGGCACGTGTGTCTGTTTTGTATCTGTTATTTGCGCAAAATTTTGCGCAACACAGACGACAGACATGGGCAAGTTAAATGTTACATTGCTACGGTATCTGGGTAAGGAGGAGTTCAGAGTATTGACTGCTGTAAGTACATAATAGCTAAGTCTATGATACATTTATAAATTTGACACATTTGATCAAAATGAAAAATCACGTCGAAATTGTAATTGAACACTGAAGATAGAGACTTGCAGAACAATTTCAATATCGAATACTTATAATAGGTTTTCCAAACAAATGTATTCCTATAAAACATTTTAAGACCTATAATTTGACATATGGATGGACCTAATACGAAGCAAAGTTTTGGTGTATAATCTATAAAGGAGTGCACGTGATGTCATCACTCAGCGGCCAGCCACCTTGGATTACGAGCACCCTCCGGACCCTAGCCATGTTGTGAATGCATGCAGATGCAGTAAAACAGAGTTTTCTTGTGTTCTGGGAGGTTCTGGGCAGTTTACATCCAATCACCAATGCGTTTACTTACAGTACATTAGCAACAACTTCTGAGGCCAAACTGCTCAAAACAATGACAAATAGTCTATTAACAAAAAATGAAATAGACCAACAAATCAGTAAATAAGCACATTCTATGCAGTTGCAAGCCTCCTCTATGTAATCCAATATGGCCACCGAAAGTTGTCTTGTGACGTCATTACACCCCCTCTATAATGTACCCCCAAAATGGGTTATTTACCTCAGTAGGCTCAGAGTAACTACATTGGACCGTGATTGGTTTATATGGGCAGGACTTTTGACCTGGTACCTCATCTCAGCTGCGCCGAGGTGTGAATGCCAATTGGTACAAGGCAGAGGAGAGTGTCAGAAAAAGTGCTATAACTTACAAATGGCACCACATACAAACAAATCGCCTGGCAAAGACACATATAACATGTTTACCAACCATATTATATTAACTTCATATGGGTGACATTTAGCGATTAGTGGGGACGAGCTCTCAAAGTTTGGTTACTTTTGAGGAATTTTTTCAGCTGAACTGTCAGTGTTACATATTTCTTCCTGGAAAATAACCTACCAAAGTATTGATATCTTAAACATTCAAATTACCATTCAACATTTGTGCTGTTGATACATAAAACATGAGAAAAACAATGTTTTATAAGGGGTGTTTGCACGCCGCGACCCTCCGCGCGGTTTTTCCTATGGAGGTGTGAGGACCCGTACATGCGGATTTGCAAGTCTCTACCGAAGAGAAGTCAGTTTACTCTCACAGTCACATTACACATACTGACATAGCATAGAATGATAGATCAAAGATTTACCCCATACAGTAGTAGCCTGAGTCAGAGGTGAATTTTGTATGACAGACATAGAATATATAAACGGTTAACCCCTGACTCTGTTCAGTCTACTGACTATCTACTATGGTAGAGACTTGCAGAAAAATTTCAAATATCAAATAGGTTTTCAAAACAAATGTACTCTGATAAAGCACTTTACGACCTATAATTTGACATGGATGGACCTAATGTGTTCAGTAGAAGCAAAGTTATGGTGTATAATGTACCCCCAAAATGAGCTATTTACCTCACTGTAACTACATTGGTTTATATGGGCAGGACTTTTGACCTGATATCTCATCTCAGCTGTGCCGAGGCGTGAATACCAATTGGCGCAGTGCAGAGGAGAGTGTCAGAAAAAGTGCTATAACTCTCTAATCGCACCACATACAAACAAATCGCCTGGCACACCAGCAGATAACATGTTTACCAATCAGATTATATTGAAATTATATGAGGGCCATTTACAGATTAGCGGGGACGAGCACTGACAGTTGGGTCACTTTTGAGTTCTTTTCTCAGCTCAACTTTCAAGTATTTCTTCCTATCAAATTTCCGAATGTTTGTATCCTAAACATTCAAATTTCCACTCAAGATTTGTACTGCGAATGAATAAAATATAAGATAAACAATGTTTTATATGGGGACAGGATGATGATGATGAGATAAAAGATTCACCCCTGCATATTCACTCCTACTCTGGATAGGGGTGAACCTCCGGATCTACCCTCACGGGAATTGTGACTACTCTCGTTTGAATTAATTAGTTTACTGTGCTTTAGAATAATGTGTTACTTAATTACCAAAGGTGGAGATGGGAATGAAGAACCACGAAATCGTGCCGCCGGCCTTGGTGGCGTCCATTGCCAGTCTGAAGCATGGCGGTTGTCACAAGACTCTCAAGGAACTCACCAAGCATCGGCTCGTCTGTTATGAGCATGGTGGCAAAAAGAGTAGGTATTAAATTTACTTTCTTTTCATACAATATATATACATGTAGTCAATGTATGGTAAATTAAGATATAATGGTAATGATATATATGTAGTCTTAATTTAGTAATTGTGGGATCCCGTCCTCATATGACCTTCGATGTTGCCAGGACGTAAAACCCCAACAACCAATTGTGGAATGTGGGTGGTTTAAAAAAAAAAAAGTACACTGGAGGCCAGTTCAAACAGTTCAAACTGGAGGCCAGTTCAAACTGAACTGGCTGACATTATTACAGTATAACCCCATTAAATCAAGCTTGGTTAAACCAAACGATCGGTTAATCCAAACTTTTTTTGGCAGCCTGGGAAAATACTACCATTTATCATATAAAAATGTTGGTTAAACCAAAGTCGGTTAATCCAAATTATCGGTTAATCCAAACAAAATTTCGTACCCCAGGCCACTTCCGGTACGGTTAAACCAAACTTTCATGTGGTTATAAGGTCATATGAGACCCCACCTTCATCTCCCTCCCACCCATCTCCCACGCACCTCCACCACCATCTACCATGCACCCCTATCCTCCACGCACCTCCACCTCCCACCCCCAAACCCCTTTTCTTTTTTTAAGCTGATTTAAAATAATGTTTTAAAACCCAACACCGAACAACCCTCAATATAATCCCTGAACCGGGCTTCATCTTTTACAATCAATCTTTTTTGTCTGCGCTTTTCTTCTTTTCTTTCTTTTTTGAAGAGGGCTGGAAAATAGAATATTATATATTTTCAAATGCCTTTTTATAGTAGTTAATTAAGCTGGAGAAATTTCAACTGTGTACAATGTCTTCCTCATTCCACTGCTATCCTAGTACTGCCAAGTGCTAGGCTAGGAAAGTATAAATTCTTACGCCATTGGTTTGACTCGACCAGGTTTGGAATCCCACGACCCGTCACAAAGGAAGTGGGTACTCAACTCACTCGGCCACATCAGTGGGATAAGTTTCCGTTCAACATTGAGACTAATTATCAATCATGTGCTACATGTGGGATTTTGTTTTTTGTCAGTTGAGGGTTATAGGCTGACCAACTCTGGCTACGACTACCTGGGGCTGAAGGTGCTGACGGCTAGGGACGTGATCAGTGGTGTCGGCAATCAGATAGGGGTCGGCAAGGAATCAGGTAAGTAGGCTGGTACCAGGTGCAGCTGTAGGTGGGTGAGTGGGTTTATGGGTGGTACCAGGCTACAGTTGCGGGTGGCTGGTACCGGGTTGTGTGTAGGTGGGTGGCTGGCTGTATTGCAGTTGTGTATTTTGTGGTCAATAATTGCATTTAAAATAAATATATATCCTTCGCCTTAATCTACTACTTCAGAGTGCTTGTACATTGAATACTAAATGTATTTGACATTTAGCCTTGCTAAGGACTTTTATAATTACAATACATGTATTTATATTTCATGTTTAAAATGGCAGTATGAACATGGAAATTGTCTCAGCTTGGTCATTTTAAATCACTTGGTCCTTTTGAATCTACATTATTAATACATTATACCGGCTCATCCCCACAAATGTTCTTGTACTCTTTGTACGGTATGATAACTAGGGAGTACAGTAAACTAACAGTAAATTGCCCTCCCGCTGTTGTAAAGTTGACGTTTCCTTTGGTTTCAGACATCTATATCGTTGTAAATAGTGACGGTGAACAGTTCTGTCTTAAGCTACACAGGTAAACACCACTTTGATCTATACCAATTTATGTCATTTCATGTCCTTGCATTTCTGATGTAATAATTTACCAAATGATTACTCCATATATTGTTTCTGAACTGCAGTTATATATGAATACACATATGTACAGTCTGGGTTGGTTCCTGGCAACATATCAGGACCGGCACCGACTTGTGACAGTGTGCACTCATGCTGACTTTATAGTGCTGCCCTACTGGAAGACCAGGCCAGCTGCACCATGACCTGATATCCCACTCAGTCACATTATCCTGACACTGAGCCAATCAGTCCTTGCCCTATCCTAACAATGCCGAGCGCCTGGCTAGGAAGCTACAAGTATAGATTTTGATGTCATCGGTTTGACTCAACCAGAGTTTGAACCCATGGGTTCGAATGTGTGCATGGATGAGTGTGTTCGTTTGTGTGTGGGTGGGTGTATATCTATCAAACCTACGACCCCCCACATTGAAAATGAAAAGGAGCGACCTACTCATGCAGGCAGTTCCCTCTTTTTTCGGTGGTCGAATTGGTAGAGTGCGGGCATCGCGTGTGGAAGGCCAGGAGTTTGAAACCCAGCCGAGTCAAACCAATGACTTACAAAAATGTTAACGTGTTGCTACCTAGCCTAGTGATCGGCATTACTAGAATAGGGCAAGGACTGGTTAGCTCAGTATCATGATAATGTGACTGATTGGGATACTGGGTCATGGTGTCGGCGACCTGGTCTTCCAAGTGGGGCAGCATTATAAAGTCACAATGGGTGCACACTGTCACAAGTCGGTACCCGTCCTGATATGACCTTAGATGTTGCCAGGACGTAAAACTCCAACAAATCAAATCATCTAATCTCATCTAATCTAAAACATGGCTCCTGCTCATGTCTGACTGCAGACTGGGGCGCACATCGTTCCGGCAGATAAAGAACAAGCGCGACTACCACAAGCACCGCGGCACGGCGTCGTGGCTGTACCTGTCGCGCCTGGCCGCCATGCGCGAGTTCGCCTACATGAAGGCGCTGTTTGACCGTGGCTTCCCCGTGCCGCGACCCATCGACTACAACCGCCACTGCCTCATCATGGAGCTCCTCAGCGGCTACCCATTGTGAGTAGCGCAGGTCACTGCTCTTTCTTTCTTTCTTTCTTTCTTTCTTTCTTTCTTTCTTTCGGCTTATTTTTTTCTGTCCTTTTCCCCCTTCCCTTCCCTTCCTTTCCCTTCCCTTCCCTTCCCTTCCCTTCCATAAGTGCAATATAGCGTTTATTACTTACATGGAATTAAATTACAATCACATCTGGTTCCTTCTCACTTTAATAAAACAAGGACCTTCTAATAAAAGGTGTTTTACTATTTAATAATTATTTCTCTTTTAAAATTACCTTGAATATATATTTGCTTGATATATATCCATTATGCTCTTGTGTAGGTTTGATTTTGTCAGAAATTGCCTTGGGGTTGACCTGTTTGATTATTTAACTATGAGCTCCTTTAGGGGGTGTTTTGTAACTACAGTAAAACCTCTCTAGCCGACCACCTCCACAGATATAACACTCCCCTATATTAATCTCTTTATTTAGATCCCAATCGATCGCCCATACAATACCATTGTAATGATAAAAAAAGAAAAAACTCCCATAACCGACCATCTCCTTAAATGTACTGTAGTGGTCTGCACTGACCTCTCAGGCAAGTAACCACATAGATAGGTAGACGTGGGTAGTGTGGTGACATCAGGGAGCCGAGGTGGTGTAATGGTTAGCACACTGGCCCGGAATGCAAAGAGGTGTGGGTTCGAGTCCAGCTCTAGGCGCAATATTTCCCATTTTCATCACCCCCACTACACTGGTGCCGTGACCATGATCCTATACAAGCTATGTGCTGTATAGTTGTTGAACCTACCCTATGTATGTGTAAGTGCACTGCTGTATGTATGTAATTGTAAGCATTAAAAGACTTACAATTCCAGGGGGACGAGTGTAGTGGTCTGCACTGACCTTCTCAGGCAAGTAACCACATAGACAGGTAGGCGTGGGTAGTGTGGTGACATCAGGGAGCCTAGGTGGTGTAATGGTTAGCACAGTGGCCCGGAATGCAAAGAGGAGTGGGTTCGAGTCCTGCTCTAGGCGCAATATTTCCCATCTTCATCACCCCCACGACAGTACCATATATAAAGTCGGTCCCATGGTTGGTGGAATTAGAGGTTTTACTGTACCTCAATGGGATCTAACAATGCAGGTGTCAGATCCGTGAGTTGGCCGACCCGGGGGCGGCGTACAGTGAGTGCATGGAGCTGATTGTAAAGCTGGGCAACCATGGTCTCATACACGGTGACTTCAACGAGTTTAACCTCATGGTCGACGACAAGGACCACATCACCATGATCGACTTCCCGCAGATGGTCTCTACCTCGCACATCAATGGAGAGTGGTCAGTATTTAAAGTCGCATATTCCGATGAAATATGAAATTTTCAAAACCAAAACAATTATCTAGATTTGATTTTTACATATCTAACTTAGATACTGATGTACTTATTGAACATTTGATTCTGCATAGAAGGGAATACTGAGTCAATTTAATAGAACATGTTACTGTAGAGGTCTATGTATGGTGTCCGAGTTTTGGCACGCTTGCCAAAACTAATTTTCCTTGTTTGTACTTCAAATATCTCAAAAGTTTACCATTTAAAATAAAAGTAACTTTAAACTAATGCAAAGTAGATACTAGTGATCGATCTAATATATTTATCTCAGCAAAATTACAAAAACTCAAATCCGTCGGACTATGCAACTTTAAGGCTTCTGTTCTATTTGTGTTTGCATTAGTTTTTATTGGAATGAGTAAAAATGTCTGTGGCAGCATTGAGCTTCTAGATTCATACATAGTGGCTCCTGTTGTGAAAAATAGTTCTTTTTTAAAACTTGTTTTCTCTTTTCTTTATGGGAGACGGTCTAGATTAGTCTAATTTTATTTGTTAGAAGCGGGATCGCGAGATTTCACCTGAAAGCAAAATTTGTTTATTGTAAAACGTAGAGCTTAGGATTATTTTTCATATAATTTCTATTTTGATCAGTGAATTACAGGGATGAAAGATATCCGCGCTTTCTCGGGTTTCCGGGATTTTTTTATATTCACTGATTAAAGTTAAACAATTTTTTTTTTAATTTTAGGATGTATATGACCTTAGATGTAGCAAGAACATAAAACCTAAACAAGAAAGTGTTAGGTATGGGCGATAATGCAATCACAACTTGAACAAGGCTAGTTGAAACCTGACTTCCGGTATTTTTACGCGATTCCCTGACAGTGCTAGGTTTAAGGGAGAAGATCTGCATTATCGCGGAAATTCGTCATCGGTGTCATAATTTTGGCTTGTTTTCCAAGATTTCCAAGACCACTTTCATCCCTGGGATTAGTAATAGTATGTTATATATAAAAATTAGTTTTGGTGTGTGGTATATACCTTACTCTGCTGAATAGTAGAATAGTTACAGAACGAGTCTTACATAGAACGCTGTTGGTATAGTTTATTCTGCTACCTTACAGCTGAAAGTTGATAAAATTATTGCATGCTGCTATGAATACATTTCACTTTAACTTCAAGTGGTACGTAATAGTAATAAACCTTTTCAGTTGAGTATGCGCAGTAACCCGTTTCCCACATTAGTTCTTGCCATTGGCATCAGAGGGCAGGTTGGTGATGAAAATCCTATCTAACGCGTTTTCCGCTATTTAGCCTGCACAGTGATCTGTTACCCACAACGATAGTTCTTCCACTGCCGTCAGAGGGAGGGTAGGTGGTGGAAATCGTCTATAATTATGAATTATTTCTTCATTATTCAGAGTTGTGTATTATTTCCGTTCTGACTCTGCTCCACATAAACTGTACCTCTATGGTATGACCGTAAATGTTGCTGGGACCTAAAACCCCAACAACTTCGCGAAGCACCTGCTGTAAAATTTACTGTTTTTGCAGGTATTTTGATCGAGATGTTCAGTGTGTGCGCGACTTTTTCTTGAGACGATTTCAATATGAAAGTGAGCTCCATCCAACGTTTAAAGACATTATGTAAGTGACTAAAGAAACACAGATATACTTCAGTGGAGCGGTTTGGACTGCTTAGTATTTAAAAGTATTAAATTGAGAACATATTAAAAATTGATTGTGATATATGTAGAGGAGTAACTGGATTTTCCATTCACTGGAAGGGCGACTTTCGTGGGTTTAATTTGTATTGAATTAATTAATATTACAAATCGTTCAAGTGAATAAACCACAAACTAATGACTACAGCTGGTCAGCATTGAAAACAAGTTCTATTATGAACTTATATGTTATGGACAGGGTAAATAAAGCATCATTTAATTTTTTTTTTTAAATAGGAATAACTGCATGACCAAATAGATGCGTAGGCAGGTCATGAGATTCAACTCTCAGACAGAGCAATGACTTTAAAATTTATACTTGTCGAAGCCTAACCTGGTACTCGGCATTACTCGGATATCGCAAGGAGCTGTGGAATGAGGAAGTCCAACTCTCCACGATTGAAATTTCCTCCTAAGTTACATAATTTGGTGGTTTTGATTTTCTTACGCGTATTTTAGATGGATATTGTAGGTTGATAGTTATAATGTCATCATCATCATCATCATCATCATCATCATCATGCTGTTAGTCGCAATGCGACAAAGACTGCTTTCATTACTTAACTGCTGCTTTGTGCAGTTGTACATTTAATAAAAGCTGCTTGCAAAGTGTTGAAGTGCTGCTGGCTTTTGCAAGTTACTAGCGGCACTCTCTCGGGGAGTAAATTCCCATGGATCCTTTAAAAGTCTTAATTTGATTAGTTTTAAAAAGGTCTTAAAAAGGTCTTAAATTAGATTTGGCCACTATAATATTTGTTCAAGATGTTTAACAGGCTATCTTTACAAAGCATAAATGCTGTAGAGCTGAAAAGTCTTAAAGTTGACACTATCGTCTACGGACCGTAATGTACTGGTAAAAATTATGTACGTTACATTTGTCCTGAAAATATGTCTTAAATTGTACGAAAATTAGTATTAAAAAGTGTTAACGGGGTCTTAAATCTGATTGGCTGATAGGTGTAGGAACCTTGTTAATGGAAAATTGTAACCTTTGGTCCATACAACCAGTCGTGAGAGTACAATGGACGTAGAGATCTCTGCCAGTGGCTTCACCAAAGATATGGAGACGTCGTTTGCTGCTGTGAGTAATATTCTCGACGAAAAGCCACCGCTTATTCAGCCTGCTTTCCCATTTCCCTCTTTCTCCCCATCCTTCCTTTTCTCCCCTCCCTCCCTCCCTCCCTCCCTCCCTCCCTCCCTCCCTCCCTCCCTCCCTCCCTCCCTCCCTCCCTCCCTCCCTCCCTCCCTCCCTCCCTCCCTCCCTCCCTCCCTCCCTCCCTCCCTCCCTCCCTCCCTCCCCCCTCCCTCCCTCCCTCCCGCCCTCCCTCCCTCCCTCCCTCCCTTCCCCCCTCCCTCCCTCCCCCTTCCCTCTCTCCTTCCCTCCCTCCCTCCCTCCCTCCCCCCCTCCCTCCCTCCCTCCCTCCCTCCCTCCCTCCCTTCCCCCCCTCCCCCCCTTCCCTCTCTCCCTCCCTCCCTCCCTCCCTCCCCCTCCCCCTCCCTCCCTCCCCCTCCCCCTCCCTCCCTCCCTCCCTCCCCCCCTCTTCCTCCTTCCCTCTTCCCCCCTCCCTCTTCCCCCCCTCCCTGCCTCCTTCCCCCCTCCCTCCCTCCTTCCCTCTCCCAATCCCCCTTCCCTCCCCCCTTCCCTCTCTCCCTCCCTCCCTCCCTCCCTCCCTACCTACCTCCCTCCCTCCCTACCTACCTACCTCCCTCCCTTCCTCCCTTCGTCCCTCCCTACCTACCTCCCTCACTCCCTTCCTCCCTTCCTCTCTTCCTCCTTTCCTCCCTCCCATCTAATGTCATATCAGGATGGGTACCGACTTGTGACAGTTCGCACTTATGGCGACTTTATTATAGTGCTGCCCCACTGGGAGACCAGGCCGCCGGCACCATGACCTAAATAAAAATAGGACTTAGATTTTTTGGGATAACAATAGAGAGAGCCTGGAGGTGTTAAGATATGTGAGTCTAAATTTGGGGGGTTCTCCCTAAGTGAAATGTGCATGGAAGAGAGTTGAAATGTGGATGGAAACCCCGGCTTGCCTTATAGCAAATTTATTATACCTCACAATGCCGTTCGGCGAAAACAAAGTGGATACGCTTTCTAATTTACTAACACTGAGCCTCTTAAACTGTAGTGTTATTTATATAAATGATTGAATATTAACATAATAGATTGTTCGCGATATAAATGTACCCTGTGATACCCATGTGAGTGAGTTATTGGGGGTCTTACATCCTAGCAACATGTCAGATCATACCAGGAGGGCTTTATAGCCATGTAATTTGTTGTTCCTTGCCACCAGGCTGCAGCCGAGGTGGGACTCCGAGGCGGTCCAGAGGAGCAGAAGGACCCTGTTGATGATGATGATGTCGATGATGATTCTGACAACTCAGAAGACGAGGGACCCAATGAGGACGAAGAGGAGGAGGAGGAGCCACTGTCGGTGGCAGAGCCTGGAACCGCTGGCATAGTCTTCTCCGCAAACACTGCCACGGCCACAACACCAGCTCCCACCCAGGTACCACCAGCATGTGCAGCACTAGCTGACCAGAGCGCGAACACTGTCCTCACCGTAGCGGATGACAAGCCGGTCAGCAGGACACGCACTCCGAGCACCAGCTGCTCAGAAGCCTCTTACGAAGGCACATCACCGTCCCCTACAAGTACAACACACATTCCGACAGCCATGGAGTTGATAGAATGTCAAGGCATTGGTGACGTTACTGAAGATGCGCGCAAGCACCGGACTGATAGTGAAAGCTCCGATGGGGATGAGGATGGGGATGTGGACGAGCTGAGCGCGGCGAACCGTCAGTTCCGGCCGTTCCGTGACGACGGTGCGCACGTGAACGCGCATGTCGAAGCACGGCGCATGCGCAGCAGCGACAGTATGACGAGCACGGCGTCGGCGGCCGCCGTCGACCCCGGGTTGGTGAAGGCGCGCGTCCGGCGCCAGTTGAAGAAGGACCGGACCCGCCAGGCGGCGCGGCGCACACGCAAACACGGGGAAGCGGCCGTGGTGACGCAGCAGCGGCGGGACACGACGCACGACATCAAGTCGAGCCTCAGCGCACAGTGGTTCTGAGGGAGCACAGTGGTTCTGAGGGAGGGGAGGGAAGGGAAGGGTTTAAACCATGAACATTGAAAAGTGTTATTATTAATGATCAATAATAAATAATGTAAATAGTAATAGAGCGCTAACATTAGTGGGAACTATTCAAAGGCGCTGTACAGTAAAATCATAATATGACATATTTACAACTTGATTGCCATATGTGGATATTGGAAACGGCTATTATTAATAATAAATAAGTACCATCATTTGTAGGAGCTATTAAGGCGCTGTACAATAAAACCATGTGGCATTGGAAAGTGGTATTATTAATAATAAATCATGTAAAGTTAGTAGAGCGCCATCATTAGTGGGAGCTATTCTAAGGCGATGTGTAGTAAAACCGTGATATAACATTGAAAAGTGTTATTAATAATAATGTAAATTTAGTAGAGTGCCATCATTAGCGGAAGCTGTTCTGAGGCGCAGTAGAGTAAAATCATGATATGACATCGGAATGGGGTATTATTAATAATATAAATTGTAAGTTTAGTAGAGCGCTATCATTAGCGGAAGCTATTCTAAGGCGCAGTAGAGTAAAGTGGTATTATTAATAATATAACTTGTAAATTTAGTAGAGCGCTATCATTCGCATTAATGCACTGTACAGTAAAACCATGATATAACATGTTTACAACGTGGTTTCAATATTTGGAGTGTGGAGAAATTTCATTTACCATTAAAAGCTACATTAAAACATTTTAATTCATCAAGCTGTGCTGTTTTTCTTACATACTCTTGCAACCTACTCCATAGAGCTGTACCTGCCACACAGAAGGCACACTCCCCATACAGTTTCAGTATGAGCACTATCATTACTTCACGGGGAATGCTTTCCTGTCCTCATACTCTACAATCCCACTATTCTCACCTGCACCCTCTGCAAAAATATATAATGGGAACCTTCAGGTATACTGCCCCAGCCAACTGCATCGTAATAAAATATGATAAACGATTCAATTGGCAAGAACAAGTGAATGAATTCCGTCTTTTTCTCCTCTAATTGACAACAAATTCATGAATTCCTTTTTTTTTCTCTTCACAGTTTGAAACCTGGTCGAGTCAAACCAATGACTTAAAAATTGATACTTGTCGCTTCCTAATCCAGACGCTCGGCATTATTAGGATAGGGCAAGGACTGGTTGGCTCAGTGTCAGGATAATGTTGGCTGAGTGTGATATAGGACTTAAAACAAACAAACAAAATCTTCACATTTTCCCCACATGGCACCAGAAGAGGAAATACGAGAGGGGAAGAACAAAATTTTATTAATTAGTTTTACCATGCATAGAAACACGGAACATGTGTTCTATATGATAATTCAGCAAAGCGGAACCAATATCGTATAAAGTGGATTTGATTTATCTTAATGCATAATGGAGTTCAGCTCAAGTTTGAATGTATAATCATATCTCACTTTTTTTATGGCATAATTACAAAGCTCTTTTGCTAGTCACTACAGAACTATCATGGTGACTTCTTATGATATAGTGACGTTCAAAAAGCAAAGCATCACATTTTCTCAACCAAAACACTTATCCAGATTTCATCTTACATATTTATATCGAACTTAGTTATCAGTGCCCTTATTAAAAATCCATTGCAGTTTGGTGTTATGCCGCTACACTTGAAAATGAGTAAATAAAACTTGTATACAACATTGTAATTTACAACACGAATAAGGAATTGCATGACATGGACTTTATTCCAGAAAAGGTCATAGGTATAATAGATAATGCCAAATAAGGTCAGGTGGTAAGGGTCAGTGAATCAGGCTCTCAACCCTATCGCGATGTCTTGTCTTATTGTCGGGATGGGTGGGTGGCTGAGTAAGGTGGTAGTTGTCGGTCCGGCGTCTGGAGGCGTTGTGTTGAGACCAGGACCTGGCGGCCCTTCATCGACGGGAAGTGACATCAGAGCTCTCGTGTGGTGAGATGTGGTTCCGTGGAGGTCCAGCACGGGGGGTTGGGGGGGGGGTGTTAGGCAGTTGGCATTAAACAAAGGTGGCGTCACCGCAGCAGCAGCCCCTCGTTCACGAGCAAATGACCCATGTTGACAAACCAACATGAACAATGTGCATACTAAGGATAATTTGGCATATGTTCATTTCAGATATCTCCCAAAATTACCCCTTTCAAATATAAAGTTGCATTTTAATGTACAAACCAAAGTTAATTTGGCATGTTTGCACGTCTAATATCTGCCAGAATTAACGCTTTAAAATAAAAGCTACTTCAAAGTAAAGTAAAAGTGGATTATAGCGATTAGCCTAATCTGTCTATCTAAAAATAAATATGGCAACAGCTCAAAACTATCGGATTATGCAACTTCAGGTGAAACTACTAGGCATGTAATATGCCTAAACCTCGTGCTGGCTATGGGTACTGACCGTTGGAAAATGCCACCCTGGCCTGATGTTATCTAGTTGAAGCTGCATACAGTATCATCCCGTTAAACCAAACTTGAAGGGACCCTAGAAATTTGTTTGGATTAACCGATCATTGGTATAACCAAGCTTTGGCGTTGGCAAAAACGGGGGTGCATTATGAATGTACAATGTATGTGGACACTGATTATTGTTTTTTATGTATATACAGTTTAAGCCCATTAAACCAACCACGGTTAAATCAAACGATCGGTTAATCCAAACTTTTTTCGGCGACCTGGCAA
This sequence comes from Branchipolynoe longqiensis, assembly GCA_030323885.1. Classification (NCBI taxonomy): domain Eukaryota; kingdom Metazoa; phylum Annelida; class Polychaeta; order Phyllodocida; family Polynoidae; genus Branchipolynoe; species Branchipolynoe longqiensis. Next base: position 29,655,638 of record CM059188.1, read on the forward strand.
AATACTACCATTTATCATATAAAAAAAAGTCTCAGATGACCTTAAAACCATATGAAAGTTTGGTTTAACTGTACGGGAAGTGGCCTGCGGCCGACAATTCTCTTTGGATTAACCGATACTTTGGATTAACCGACTTTGGTTTAACCAACTTCTTTATATGATAAATGGTAGTATTTTGCCAGGCCGCCGAAAAAAGTTTGGATTAACCGATCGTTTGGTTTAACCGAGCTTGGATTAACGGGGTTGTACTGTAGTATGATGAAAGCATACCATTTTCAGAACCAAAACCACTTTTTAATTTAATCCTACATATCCAACTTAGATACTAGTACACTTATCAAAGATGTGTTGCTGCAAAGAAGGGAATACTAAGTTATTTTAAAAAGCACCTCATATTGCTGAAGCCTATGACGTCCTGCATTTTGACGTGCATGCAAAAAGTAATTTTGCATGTTTTCACTTTTAATTTAGCCACTTATTATGAATATTACTTCAAGGTAAAGTAAATTAGATTTTAATGAGTAAAATAAATTATAATGATCAACCCAATATATTTATCTTTAAAAAAGATATGGCAATATGTCATTGGACTATGCAACATTAAGGCCTGGCACTCATTATGCAATGATTAATGTGTGCAGCTTTAGACAGAATTTAGTCAATGATCCCAACATTGCACAATACAGCCTTAGTACTGATCATCAAATAGCAGCTTACAGGTATAGCTTACAAGCCTTTGGTTAAAAGCCGGTGTATGAACAGGCCTAACTGCTTCTAGCTTTAGTGGCCGAATCGGTAGAGTGCAGGCCTCCCATGCGAGAGATCAGGAGTTGGATTCCCAGTCGAGTCAAACCAATGACTTACAAAATTGATACTTGTCGTTTTCTAGCTTGGCGCCCAGTATTAATAGGATAGGGCAAGGACTGGTTAGCTTAGTGTCAGGATAATGTAACTGAGTGGGATATTGGGTCATATGTTGGTGGCCTGATTTCCCAGTGGGACATCATGATAAAGTCGCCATGATTGCGCACTGTCACACGTTGGTAGGGCCTACCCATCCTGATATGACATGTGATGTTGCTAGAACGCAAAACCCTAACAACTAACCAATATAGCTTCTACTCAGAGAGAGGAAATTATAGCACATCCAATTCTGAGTTCCACTGGTCCCTTGTCAAGGACGCTGGGTCACAGCTTCAGCTTATACACCGGAAGTTAGGGTTGGTGCCCCGCCGAACCCTAGCCTTCACCATAAACTGCTCCGACACGGTCGAGGATGGCATGTTGCTTCCTAGCCAGGCGCTAAGCATTATTAAGAGAGGGCAAGGACTGGCTGGTTCAGTGTCAGGATAATGTGGACTGAGTGGGATATCAGTTCATGGTGCTGGTGGTCTGGTCTCCCAGTGGGGCAGCACTATAAAGTTGCCATGAGTGCACTGTCACACGTCAGTACCTAGCCTCATATGACCTTAGATGTTGATAGGATGCAAACCAACAGCAAACAAACAAATCAATTTTTAAAGCTGCATAGTCTGATATAAGAATAACATTTTCAAAACCAAAACAATCATCCAGAATTTATCCTACATATCGAACTTAGATACTGGTTCACTTATTAAACATTTGTTGCCACATAGATGGAAATGCTAAGGCAATTTAATAGGATCTGTTACTGCTGAAATCTATGGTGTCAGACATTTGGCGTGCTTGCCAAAATTAATTTGGCATGTTTGCACTGCAAATATCTCCAAAAGTTAGCCATTTAAAATAAAAGTTGCTTCAAACTAAAGTAAGGTAGATTATAACCATCAACCTAATATATTTATCTCAGATAATGACAGAAACTCAAAACTATTGTGCCATGCAACTTCAAGTCATTGTTTGACTCGTCCAGGGTTGGTTGGAATCCGGGAATTCGAATCCCACAACCTCGCAAAACAATAGCCGGATGCTTATCTCAGTTGGCCATATTGTGTGGTCTTTGAAGTTGCTTAGTCTGATAAGTTTTGAGTTTCTGTCAATTTCTGAGATAAATATATGAAGTCGGTTATTATACTCTACCTTACTTTAGTATGAAGTAACTTATTTTAAATGGTTAACTTTAGAAATATTTGAAATGCAAACATGCTAAATTAATTTCAGCAAGCATGCCAAAACTCCATAGGCTTCTGCAGGAACAGCTTCTATTAAATTGACTCAGTATTCTCTTTGATGTGGCAACAGATGCTTTAACAGTGATTCTGTATTTAATTAAGTTAGATATGGAGAATAAAATCTAGATAATTATTTTCATTTAGGAAAATATGATGCTTCATCGGACTACGCAGCTTTAATAACAAGCTGATCTTGTAGTCAAAAGTTGTACACATAATTATTCTTAGACGCTCACTCTCATTCGTTTTTTTTCTGTTGTAAATATTTTATTCATCTGAACACATATTTTGTCAGCGCTGAGGCACTGGTCTTCCAGCCATTGAAACAGTCACTTTTGGTTTGTACATGGTGATGGGGAAGTGGAATGTGATGCATTGTGTGCAGCATACTCCATTCTGAACATTAAAAGTGGGGGAGCAGCCTACGCTGTATAGCAAACAGCATAGGTACTCAACATAGTGCAGCAATGAGTACAGCATTCCCTTCGTTCAAGTCCGACCCGATAGGCTCTACTGGAGGAGCCATGTACATGTGGGTCACATGACTGGCTGCAGACCAATCGGATTATCACTTACCTCCTGGAGTTAGAGTCTGATCCCACCCACCAAGTGGTGCTTCTGGCACTCAGGCAGCAGTAGTCACTTGGAATTTCCTCCTGTAGGTAAACGTATTTGGTTATGGAAACTACATGGTTCCCCGCTACAAGGAACAACAACACAAGCTGAGACAATTCTTATTCTGGTGCGTGTGTGTTTTCATTTTCAACTTACACTGTATTTATTGTATTCTTCTTGATGCTTCTGGTATTTTACTCTCTTTGGATCGCTTCATATGTGAAATATTTTTAGTGCAAGAATGTGCCACGACGTAGTTGGTAGTTCATTATAACACTACGACGTTGTATTAAAGGCCCTGTCACACTATGACGTATGGTGCCGGCGTGTGCGTAATGTGTTGAAATAAATTTCAAATCAAAATAGGTCGGCATACGTCAAACTTTTCGCGCTGTGAGGAATAAAAATTGGCATACACACAACATACACACAGTGTGCATAACGCATGCAGAATGTATCTCTGACCTGTTGAGAGCGTTCATGTGCCTCACAAAACATTCGCAAAACGTTCGCATACGCTGATGGTATGCTGACCAACATTATGTATGTGTACTCCATCGCTAGAAGTATGGTGTGTATGTTAAGTATGCTGGAGATATGGCAGGAATACGTTTGAAGTATGTTTGGAGTACATTATGCATCCATTGGCAGTACGCGGACTGTACTTTCCCAACAGGCTTAACATACGGCTAATGTGCAGCAATGTATTCAAACATATCCCTAACGTACTCCCAACATACGCCAACGTATCCCGAACGTACACGCAGCGTACGTTCAACGTAGGAGGCACACATCGACATATGTTGACAATTTTGAATATACACAAAAAATTGACGACCTATGACGCCATATCCTGAGATTCCCGACCTATGCCCAACATATACGTATCATATGATGCCATATGCCGACGTGTTGGTAGAAAATCGCATACGTCGCCATACGCAAAGGCCATGCGTCGTAGTGTGACAGCCCCTTAAGTAAGACTCAATAATTGTAAATGCATAAAAATATGCGTGGGCAGTGATAATAGTAATAATAATAATAATGACATTAATTTGTACTACCGATTAAAGAAACGGTAATTATTTTCATTAGAAATATTAAAACCATTATATTGATCAAATATGGGATCGAAACCAGTTCTATGCGTGATATTCCTCCCCTGCTTTTCTTTGGGGATGGGGGTGGGACAATCAGTCACTTTAAGGCTGATATCCACATCACGAATATTAATTCTTGTTCTAAATATTAGAAATATATAACCAATATCTGATTAACGCTACTCATTTTCTAGTTCTACATATGTCATTAAAATAAGTCAAACTGACTGGCTATGGCTCTAACACTAGTCTGAGTGCCCATATTTGTCTAAATCTAAATGCACATGGCATACGATGTGCTGATTATATTGATGTAAATGCTATGCTGGGTAAAAGATTAATATGTTAATTTATTATATATATTTTTTTAGTTGCTATTCTATGTTTCAAACAAGAGCTGAGATGAGCTGAAACTAGCACATTTCATAGCTGCACCCAGTGTATTAGCATGTGTCATGTTTTTCTCACGGGTTTGTTTTTCTTCCACGCATCCCACAATGCACCGCACCGCTGGAATGGTGATGTAGTCTATAGAGAGGGCGGAATAACATCACAAGACAACTGTTGGTGGCCATATTGGATGACATACAGAAGGCTTGCAACTGCCTATTCTGTGCTTATTTACTGATTTGTTGGTTTATTTGTCACTCTTTTGAGCAGTCTGGCCTCAGAAGTTGTTGCTAAAGTGCTGTAGGTAAACACATTGGATGTAAACTGTCCAGAACCTCCCATAACGCAAGAAAACTCTGTTTTACTGCATCTGCATGCATTCACAACATGGCTAGGGAGGGTGCTGACCGCTGATTGCTAAGTAATGACGTCACGTGCACTCCCTCTATACTCGGATCACAATAATGCTGGTCGTCAGTTAGTGAAGACTATTTCAGTACGTTAGAGGGAGATAACTATGAACAATACAAACATATCTATAGTAAATGGCCTACGCGGTGTTATCATATTCACACCAACAAAGCCGGCTCATGCTATGTAACCACTTGGCGCGTGTTCTGCCGAACAACTTAATGTTACTAGTAGTATAGTGTACATTTTAAATTGGTGCGATTTAATTCAATTATAGTAATGTTGAGTACATCATACTCGAAATAACTGCGTCACTACGCATGGTAATGATATATATATATATATATTTATTATATACGTATTATTAACATAAACAGTAAAACCTCCCTAACCGACCACCTCCACAGATCGACCACTCCCCGATATCGATCGCTTTATTTGGGTCCCAACAATACCATTGTAACCATAATCTAACTCCCTAAACCGACCACCTCCCTAAATGGACCACATAAATTCGGTCCCAATTTAAGGTCGGTCGATTTAGAGAGGTTTTGCGATATATATCGACCAGACGGGATGGTCGAATGAGTTGAAGTTCCGTCTCCCCTTTTGGCAGATCGTGGATTTCGAACCCATGGGTTCGAACCCGGGTCGAGTCAATTTAAAGCAATGACTTAAAAATTGATACTTGTCGCTTCCTAGCCAGGCGCTCAGCATTATTAAGATAGGGCATGGACTGGTTGGCTCAGTGTCAGAATAATGTGACTGAGTGGGATATCAGGTCTTGGTGCTTGCAGCCTGCTCTCCCAGTTGGGCAGCACTATAAAGTCGCCATGAGTGTGCACTGTCACAAGTTTCGGTCCCACATGACCTTAGATGTTGCCAGGTCGTAAAACTCCAACAACCCACATATATATCAATTTATATATATATTTAAATTGCTCAAATATGGGCTCGAAACATTAAGAGCAGTGATTTATACTGTATATATATACAGTAAAACCTCTCTAAATCGACCGACCATGGGACCGACTTTAAGTGGTGGATTTAGGGAGGGGGTCGGTTTAGAGAGTTAGAATATTCTTACAATGGTATTGTTGGGACCCAAATAAAGCGATCGATATAGGGGAGTGGTCGATCTGTGGAGGGGTTGGTATCGAGAGGTTTTACTGTGTGTATATATATATGTCTGTGTGCATACTTTTGATCGGCTACTGACATGGTTGGCTGGGAGCGGTTAGTAAGGTGGGTCACCATTGCAGGGTGGCACCACCAGTCTTATACATCACATATTTATTTCTTAGGGTTGAATGGTTTTGAGTTTCTGCCATTTTCTTAGATGAATACATCAGATTGATCATAGTAACCTACTTTGCAGTGTTTTGAAGCAACTTCTAATTTAAATGGTTGACTTTGGAGATATTTAAAGCTAAAAGATCTCAAATTAATTTAGGAAAGCACATCAAAATTCTGACCACATAGGATTCAGCAGTAACCGGTTCTATTAAAGTGGCTTAATACCCCCCCCCCTGATATGCAGCAAATAACACTTAATAATAAATGCGCCAGTATATCAATGGGATATGCATAGGCTAATGTATGATCAAATCTAGGTGAGTGTTTTTGGTTTTCAAAATTTGATGTTTTTGTCATGGGGGTGATGAAAATGGGAAATATTGCGCCTAGAGCGGGACTCGAACCCACATCTCTTTGCATTCCGGGCCAGTGTGCTAACCATTACACCACCTAGGTTCCCTGATATCAACACACTACCCACGCCTACCTGTCTATGCCGCTCCTTGCCTGAGAGGTCAGTGCAGACTACTACACTCATCCCCCTGGAATTGTAAGTCCTTTAATAGTTACAATTACATACAGGCAGTGCACTTACATACATACACAGGGTAGGTTCAACAACTATACAGCATGTAGCTTGTACAGGATCCTGGTCACGGAACCAGTGTCATGGGGGGGGGTGAAAATGGGAAATATTACGCCCAGAGCGGGACTCGAACCCACATCTCTTTGCTTTCCAGGCCAGTGTGCTAACCATTACACCACCTAGGCTCCCTGATATCAACACACTACCCACGCCTACCTGTCTATGCAGCTCCTTGCCTGAGTCAGTGCAGACTACTACACTTTCGCGGACTGCAATTTTAAATGCTTAAATAATATTAATAATTCCACTCTCCTGATCCTGCTGTCTAGTAAAATTCCAATAGCCTATTCGACCCTGATATCGGACTGATCAGTTTGATATCACCTTCTTTTTGTATTCTGGTTATTTATTAAAATGCAAAATAGAAGAAATACACATAAATATATGGTATCTATCTATATATATATATATATATGTACTTTCTGCTCATTTGAAAGCAAAACTGAATGCTAACGAAATATTAATCTTTACCCGTAGTCCTCTCTGGAACTTGAAGCCGTTTCCTCCATCTCCAGTTGTTTGCAAGGTGGTGTGTGGTGCAACTTATATGGCGCCTCCTTCTGGTATTTAGCTGGAACTGTTTCCGAAACTTCCTCTATTCCATAAGCATATGGCCTAATAAGCAGACCAATGAGAAAACCCCACCCAGCGCATCATGCGCTTGTTAGGTCCACCGAGTGAGTGCAACTTCCAGAAACAACCTACTCATGTTCCAGTTCCCATCATGACCTCTACGGCAACTGCAGTACGTGACCTTACTATAAAAAGGTTCTATCTGACAAAGTTACCGAACTCGTGTTATGGATGTTAACATGTTCTATCTACAAAAGGCTATCATGCCCGTGTTCGTAACCACAACTGTTTCTCAACTGATATTTTTCACTGAGATATATTAAAAATAATATTGTTCTATCTGCTTTGCTATCATGCAGTTACACAGCTTCAGTCCTCATTATCTCAAAAGCACCATTTTGTCAAATAGAACCTTTGTATACATGTAGTAAGGTCACGAATAGTGTTCTGTGTGAAAACAATGGCCAAGCGACCAGGAGAGAAACAACCTAGTGAGCCCTTCTCAGTGTAAATCAGATGTAGTCATAGTAGTAGCTTGTTAATCAGGCATAATCACAACTTTTATTTATGTATAGTAGGGGTCTACAGATCAAAGTATTTTAAGTATGTTTGAAATTTACTATGGGCATACCTCCATCATAATCACACCATATTAGTAGTGTAAAGAACATGAGAATGACTATGGAAATGTATCCTCAATGTAGGGTTTGTTAAGTCGACCCAGTAGCTGGTTGGGTTGCGCCCTTTCGGGGATGTTTACCCTGCTCCTCGATTCATCTTTTCCACAGAGTTTGCACAGTGAGCTGCTATAACTTAAGTACCAATTATATTATATTAGTTCCTACACCTGCTAACAGAGGGCAGGTTGTTCGAGGAAATTCTCTGAGGCCTTTGTTTAACAGTGAGCTGCTACCAACAAAAATAACCTCATAATATCTCGAAAGTTAGCACTTAGCATTAGAGTCTACTTCAATCTAACATAAAGGTAGACCACAATGATCAATCTAATATATATAGGAGTAACTGCTATATATCTAAGGGAAATATGTCAGACATTCACAATTATTGGATTATCTAACTTTAATTTGGGATTTACAGACCCCAGTGTTTAATTTGTATGCATTTCTTTTCCAGAAAAATGAAGGCCGGTGAATTGTGAGAAAAAAAGATGCTACCAATTACCAGATCTAACCAAACACCGATTTAACTAACTTTACTTAATTAAAAGCAGCAAGTCATAACTGCCATTAAGAGCAGTGATTTATACATTTGACTTCATCATTATGGGAATCCTGAAGCATGAGTTCCTGCAGACGCCGCGAGATGGCGTGGCTGACGGCTTCCAACATGAGACTGTCAACCCGGATGTAGAACGCTCCATGCTCGCTTACGCCGAGCATGCGCGGGTCGTCATGTCGACGTCACTTCCGGAAGGCCTGAGCAAAGCTCCCCGTTATTTCCAGCGGAAAGTCTTCTTCAGACCAGTCACATGGTCACAGAAGGGAAATGCGCAAATGCAGATCCAACATTCTATGGTCACCGATTACAGTTTCCCCCATTTCAAGGAGCGTGAAAGTATGATAACGCGCCCGGACCACCGTGAGAAGCCGGATACAAAAGATCTTCATCTCTTCATCGGCAGTAACCACTCATCTTCCATACAGCCGCTACGATCGGAAGCAATGGATGAGGCAATGCCGCTACCGAAGCAAATGTCAAGAACACGAAAGGCCAAGTCGCGCTGGTCAGTGTCTACAACTAGTTTCCAAACAGATTGGGTCAAGCGGAAGCTCAGCTCGGAGAACTCTGGAGATCTCATCAGCGAAGAGAAGCCCAAAGTGTGCTCGGTCGACAAGGACACCCCAGATGCTCGCATTTCTGGTTCCGGTCCCACCAACGATATCCAGAACGCCACCGGAAGCTGCACCGCCATCGCCATGGAGAGCAATGTCAGTAATGAACTCATCAGGAGCGTCTCATTTCCCGAGATTCTCTGCGGTCAACCTCAAAGCACCTCCAATGCAAGTCGACTACTTCCGCCAAACATCACAGACCGGAAGTTGCCGCAGATCTACTACAAACTGAACCGGAAGCACGATCGGGAGCAGCGCAGTAGCCAACAACAGCCAGCGTACCTAATGATTGGGAGAAGTAACACCTGTTCTGGTCTCAACATTGACAAGATATTTCCAACAGCCATAGCTGGTGACCATGATGAGTGGAAGAAGGTTGGGAGTGATGCTACATCTTCAAAAGAAACCCCTGGTGTTTGTGAACTGAACACAGCAGACAAATTAAATGCAGTAGAAGTGACTACAGGCCTACAGGTGAATGACGCTTCCGGTAATCACAACCAGCCTTCTGGGATGGGTGCGTGTCGGCAGGGGCGCGGGAAGACAGTCATGCAGCCAACCGTGGTCAACATCAACCCTTATGACATCAGCAAGTCGTCACCAAACAACATTGCTGTGGGACTGCTAAGTCCCAGGTTCCATAGCAACGACCAGACGTGATAGCTGAATGATTTGAGCGTCTGCCTCCTGCTCTGGTAGGTCATGGGATTTGAACCCCGGCCGAGTCCAAGCAATGACGTCAAAATGTATACTTGTGGCTATCGTGCCTGGCGCTCGACATTATTAGGATAGGGCAAGGAGCAGTGGAACGAGGAAGACCAAATGTCCGTGATTGAAATTTCCCCTGCTTAATTAACTAATGTACAAAAAAAGGCAAACTTGTTTTGCCCAGACAGTTGCCACAGCAAGTGTGGAGATGATAGATACGCTTATGGGTCGTTTCATGGTAAATGGGGCCAAAGTGTTACATCAGGGTCAAAAATGAATATTGCCTATTTTCCTAATCTTTTTGTTGAGTAGTCAACTCTTGTCCATATGTATACTGATAATGTGTGTGAAAGTACAAAGTCTGAACACTTTGACTACTGGATACTGAATGCTTTATTCACCATCCAGGGGCCTGAACCGCCACCACCCTGTACCTCTGATGTCATCTCATTTACATACTCCTTTGTTCTCCACTTGTGCCTGGATGTCTTTTACGCATATATTACAACATGAAGGAAAAGATAGTTAAGGTTACCATTTTGTCAGAAAAACAAGAACTAATTGAGTAGCCAGTCCTAAGTGTGGACTTATTAATCAACAAGTGTGGATTTATTAATCAAAACAATTATTTAAGCAAATGTATTGGATGAAACAATTAGTTTTTATGTTGTGATCCCCTAAGTACAGAAATCCACTGTAAAGAAATCTGCCTAGGGTGGTTATATTCTTCCCAATTTTGAGTTGTGGACGTAACACAATAGAAGAGGACACCAAAAATAATATATAACTTCAACATCATTTTCCCCCCATAAAGCTTTGTAGAAAAAGTATATTACTAGCTACTAGAAAATAGCCTTACTCATGCAACAATAGCAACTGCTTTTTTTTACTGAAGCTCTGGTATTCCTAAGATGACATATTTCCTAATGTCCATATGTCACATTAGGCCTTAATTCTTTTCACATCTATCCCTCCAATGTGTAAGACTACCAATTCTATAAAGAAAATACCTTCTCTGCTCTTTCTGTAAATGTTTTTGCCCATTAAATACTGGAAAGTACATTGGCTCCATTTACCATGAAACGACCCCTATAAAGTTATATAAGTTGTCTGACGAGTTGTGGTTTGCAATGGCTGTTTTTATTATGGGTATCAAATTGATGCCCATGCAGCACACAGTGGTGTGCATAGGCATAGGCATTCCGCCGACCGAGCTATACATAGCATACATTAATAGTAGTATAAATTAATAGATATTCAATCATGCGAGAGATGTCACTTCCTAACTAACTTTATATATAGTTTATAATCATTATTCTGATATTCCACCTGATATAGTGTACTATCTTTTGAATATCTAATTGGATATGGTACTAATGCTGCATAGTCCGATGAAAGCGCTATATCTTAAAAACCTGAATATTTACCTAGAATTAGTACTACATTCCCGACTAGATAATAATATACTTATTAAACATTTATTGCTGGAGATAATGAATACTATATCAATATAATAGGACCTGCTACTATTGCAGCCCATAGTGCCCAGAATTTTGACATGCACACCAACATTAATATAGCATATTTTCAATCCAATTATTAAGTTAGCTTTTAAAAATAGAAGTTACTACAAATTATCGTAGATTAGATTATAATGATCAACCTGATATAATTATCTGAAAGAAAATATGGAAGAATGTTAAAGCATTGGACGAAGCAACTTTAAGTTAAAGAAAAATACATATTCACATATATTTATGTCATGAAGTATTTACTCTGTACCTACAAACGACTGATATATAAATTGATATATGGATTGATATACAAATAATCTTTATTTTGATATTGCTATGTAGCATATTCATCTGGATTCATTTACTTAAAGTTGCATAGTCCGATTGTTTTGAGTTGCAGTAATCTTTCAGATATATATATTTATATATATATACATATATATATATATATTACATTGATTGCTATAGTGTACCTTAATTTAGTTTGAAGCAACTTAAATTTTAAATGGTTTATACCCCTGTCACACTATGACATAACGAGCGAACGTGAGCCTAACGTGGTCATTTTTCGTCATTACGTTGACGTACGTTGGGTTACGTCGAGCTATGTCACGTTACGTCGTGTTACATCGAGTTACGTTGAGGTTTTGGACATGTTCAAAACTTTCGACGTACCTCGAATGTAAGGGTTTACGTTCGCCGTACGTTCTGTACACGTTCGGCGAACGTCAATGATGTTAAACAGACGTTATTAAAACGTTGGTCACTACGTTCAACTACGTTGCACTATGTTGCACTACGTTGACCCACATTAAAGCCAGTGGGAACGTGCAGTCCGCGTAGTGAAAACGCCGGGATAACGGACGCCTAACGGACGTCCAACATACGTTTACCGTTTTGCCACCGTTTCATGACGTAAGTAACGTAAGGTAACATAAAGCAACGTAGTTCTGGTGATGGAATAACGTACATAACGTTCCATGAGCGTAATTACGTTGTCCTCTCTCGTTGAATGATGCCATCACTATGGTTTACCGCCATTACTCTCTCGTCCACTACGCTGCATCCATGTTCAACTTGTGCCAAAATTTGCATACTACGCCGAGAAGTTCGACGTTTTTCACGTTCTCCCTATGTTGACGTCGTTACGTCGTAGTGTGACAGGGCCATAACCCTTGAGATATTTGAAGTGCCAACATATCAAATTAGGTTTGGCAAACACACCAAAACTCTGACACCATAGGCTTCTACAGTAACGTTTTTTAAAAATTAAATTGACTTAGTATCCCATTCTATGTGGCGACACCTGCTTAATAAGTGCAACAATATCTAAGTTAGATATGTAGAATCAAACCTAGATATTTATTTGGTTTTGAAAATGTGATGCTTCATCGGACTATGTAGTTCTAAGTCGTGGACAATGTAGTATCAATAAACTGTCATTGCATGTGTACAGGGCTAATAGACAGCTTTAGTAAGTCTATCTTTGGCACCTGTATTTCTATGAAGGCAATTCGAACAATAACATATACTTATACATATATATAGCAATGCTACGGTTCCAGGATTGAAGGACACCGTACATCGTGGATCAAGGGCTGGGGGACACCATACATGATGCCAGCTAATTTAGGATAACCAACATGGGGTCAACACATGGCTTTTCTGTAGCAAGCCCACAATCTCCGACCTTAGGAAGTTTCTGTGTTATTATTTTATTATCAGTGATAATATTATTATTATTATTATTACTATTATTTATTGGGCGTCTAGGTGGAGCTATAACAAATTTCGTTTATTTTGCGAATTATATCATTTGGGAACGGGAACAATTGTACAATGGAGTTAGGTATTAAAAATAACCTGCGTCTTAATATGTGTGATTTGGTTGTTATTTTCTCTCAACAAAACAGACAAAGAATTCGAAAATAAAAAACATAAATAAAATGAGTGACAATCACCATATTATATATTATTGTCCCACGATAGCCGCTTTACCATATTTATAGGTGGTCTTTTATTATTCTTTTGCCGCCACTCATTCATGTAAACTCTATATGGTAATGTAATTAGTTTCAAGTGGATGCATAATATAACCATCAATTATGTGTACGTTCGAGAACCGGGCGCGGTGGCATAATCGGCAGAGCGCGGGCATCGCGTGCGGAAGGTCGGGAGTTCGGTTCCCGGTCGAGTCAAACCAATGCCTTTCAAATGTATACTTGTCATTTCCTAGCCTTGCCATGGGCATTAATAGGAGAGGGCAATGATTGGTTAGCTCAGTGCCAGGATAATGTGACCGAGTGAGATATCGGGTCATGGTTCCAGCAGCCTGATTTCCAAGTGGGGCAGAACTATAAAGTCGCCATGAGTGCACACTGTCACAAGTCGGTACCCATCCTGATATGACCTTAGATGTTGTTAGGACTTAAAACAACAACAAACAATCAACCTGAAGAACATGCCCCAGTAGGGTGTGTGGTGTGTTGAAGACTTTGTTGTTTCTTCAGGGATCATTTATTAAAGGTGCATAGTCCGATGGTTTTGCGTTTTGGTAATTTTTCTGAGATAAATATATTAAATTGATCATTATAATCTACCTTATTTCAAGTTAAAGTAACTTTGATTTTAAATGGATAAGTTTTGAGATATATGAAATTCAAACTTGCAAACTTAGTTTTGGCAAGCACGCCAAAAGTCTGACACCATAGGCTTCAACAGTAACAGGTTCTATCAAATTGTTTCAGTGTTCCCTTCTATGTGGCAAAAAATACTTAATATGTGCATCAATATCTAAGTTAGATATGTAGAGTCAAATCTATATAATTATTTTGGCTTTGAAAATTTGATGCTTCATCGGACTATGCAGCTTTAAGTTAATGTCTTAGGAATAGTGAAAGTGAAGATAATTGTGTCATATAAAAGAGTAGCGTTCTGTCACAATGACTCTTAAATTCACTCATGTTGGTCCCTGTCCGTTCATGTAATGTCTTCTCACGTATTTGACCCTTCTCTCCCCACTTGGGAATTTGAATAAGTAAAGCCATATAAATAAGGAAATAACACCAACACATCATGGAATTATATAGTTACTTTGCCCACATTAAATTTACTTACAAATAATTAGGCGTACTCAAAATGTGATGTAGCTACGAAATGCCGGTCCTACAAACAGTCAAAGGAATGTTTAATTCCTGTAACTTTCTCTTCCATACAAAAATGATGGTCAATTACATTATTAAAAATCCTGAAATCCACCTACTTATGAGTAGTGCTAAGACATATATTATTAGCAAAGTGATAACATCGCTAATCTGTCTACATAGCCAGGTACAACGACATCAGAATAATGAGGACAAAGCAGGGTGAAACAGCTTTGGGTCTGGGAGAAGCTCCGCTGTACTGTGGCAGGTGTCGAGGGAGCAGCTCAATGTGGTTACCGATCTGGTAGGGCTCGGAGGCCGGAAGTAGTCGGGCAATGGCAGAATCCCCATCTCTATCTACGTGCTCTCTGCCAGCCCAGTCCTCACCTTTCGTGAAGCGGTTTATGATCTTGCGCAACCATTCCGGTGTCCCGCCCGGTAGGACCAAGCCCTCGGCTGCCAGTGGGTTCGGAGTCGATGGTGACATGGTGGCTCCACCGCCTTCTGAATCGACTCTGTTGCTATACTCCTCATGTACTTGCAATGCTTGCTTCGCATTGGCATTCACATTGCCTCTCCACGAAGGTTCCAGCTCTTCGAGATCTAGCGCGGTTCTGCCCTCCGCTTGTGCATTCAGAAGCGCGGTGTAGAACTGTTCCTTGTCGAAGAGTGCCGAGTCCACCTCCATGATGATGTCAGCGCCATCTTCACTCGGCGATGGAAGAGAACAGTTGGCATTCCACGGGGAGCAGGTGGGGTCCATGGTGACAGCAACGCCGCTGCGAGCACCGTCTTTCCGTGGCCAGTCAGTGAACTTAGAGATGATAAGACGGCGGATGGCGAATGGAACCTGGCCAGTGTCGAAGGGCAGCTTGACAACGTAGCTCACTGTATCATTTTTGCCCTTCCGCAGTTCAATAGTGCCAGTGATGCGGGTTCTATTGCGCAGCTTCTCCAGTGGGTATTCATGCCTCGCGTGCGAATACTCTTCCGGCAGCTGCTCCAGGTAGGGTGGGGGATCGGTTATTTTGAACCGCGACACTGGTGGTGGAGCCGTTATCATGAACTTCCGGTTAATCTTCTGGTGAACAGGAACAGTAGGCCTTGGCGTCTTGGTCTGCCATGAGACCTCCTGGACGATCTCAAACTCGGACCAGATCGGATCGGTCTGAGGGGTCGTCACTTCGGTTATCGGGTAGTTGTCGCTGGTGTGGTGGTGGTGGTGCTGGTGGTGGTAGTGCGGAACGGGAGTCTCCGATTCGTGCGTTGTGTAGCAGGGCGTGGTGGTTGCGGAGTCGAGTTCGGTGCCGGCTCTGATCGTCGGTGCTGTGTAATAACACGGCTGCTTCAAGGTGCTGCCGCCAGTCATCGTTGTGTCGCAAGGGCTACCATCGTCCCGACTGCGGGCCGTGATCGGCACGGACGGCGTCGTGATGGCCTGCATCAGTGTTGGCAGCTGTTCGGTCACAGGAGCCAGGCCGGTCCTGATGCTCTGGGTGACGCCCAACGCCAGCGTCAATCCGCTGGTGTCTATCCTCGCAGCCACCGCCCTGGCATCCGATGCTCTTGCTCGCTCGTGGAATAATGTGCTGTACAGCTGAACAAGAGAGCTCATATCGACATTGTTTGTCGGGCGTTTCCTCAAATTGCGCTCATCAGAAAAGCCGTACTGTGATGGCAAATTGGTGTTGTAGCCAAACTCTTCAAAGCTAGGGTACAGCGAAGTATCAGCAGCCTTGAAGTTTAGAAAGTCGTAGTTACCTTTCCCTGTTAATTTCGAGTTGGAGGTGTCATAGGGGTCCGTGTAAAAGCCGTAGTTTTGATGAGTATTCCTTGTCGGATATCGCCCATAGGTTTTCAGTGGATGGAATCTTGTCTTCCTCGAAGACTTGCCTCGTTTCCTCGTGTAAACCGGTGGGTTTCCATAGTAGCCAGTCGTTCCTGCTGGATACAATAAGCTCTTTTTAGCCTTGGCATAATCCTTTATGGGGTACGCGAGCGGGTGGAATGGATCATAATACTTTTGAAAGCTTGAGTAGACCGCTCTCTTCACTCGAAGGGGCTTGCGGTTGCTACTTGTGCCTGTTGACATAGGGGAATTGCCCCGCTTGTGCAATACCACAGAATCTGATGCAGTTCGCCTTTCGCTCGGGCTGTGCAGTGGGATGGTGAAGTCCATACTCTGGTCACCAACACCGGGTTCCTCGAGAAGCATCCATCGATTGGGTCCTTGCTTTAATAGTTTTGCGTCAGAGGTACCTGGATCACTCAGCTTCTCCATAGTTCTACTCTCTCCATACAAACCATGCTCAGCAAGCCTTTTAACCCGAAGCTTTAGATCCTCTCGCTCCACTTCGAATTTCTTCGCATTGAAGGAGTTCTTATTCTTATCTGCGTTAATCGTTCTACTCTTGCTTTGCTTCCTGGAAAGCTTCTGAAAAGCGCTGAGGAACATCCCCATTGAGTCCCGCGATGAGGGCTTGTTGCTCAGTAGGTATCTGTGGATTAGCTTCACCAACAGGGGGTTCCATAATGGTATTTTCTCGGTCTCTTTACTTCCCCGATCATTCCAGCTCTTGACAAGATCATCCATGAAATTCGCGACATCCTTCTGCTGGAAGAGCTCTATGGATTCCGGCAAATTCCCTTCAGAGTACTTCTCGTAATTCCCCTCTTGCCTTTGGGGCCCCACATCGTGGGAGATCGGCACACCTAAAATGAATTAGAATCTGTATTAGCTACTGTTGCGCATTCATAAATTAGAAGCAAGTGATAGTAAAGTTGCATTATCCAATGGTTTTGAGTTTCCAGCAGATTATTTTTAGGTACATAATATTAAGTCGATCCTTGGAATCTATTTGACTTTATTTTGTTTTATCGTTTATTTTAAGGTGTTAACTATGGCTATATTTGAAGTGAAAAGATAGTAAATTAATTTGTTGTATACAGACGGATTTGCTGGACATGACAGGCTTCAACGATGGGAACCTCTATTAAATTGACTTAATGGTTTCCTTCCATGCAACAATTAAGGTTTAATAACTGGACGCATTGACCAAATCATTCGAGCGCAGGCTTCCCATCTGGAAGGTTGGTAGTTTGAATCCCGGCCGACTTAAACCAAAGACTTACCCAATTGATATTTATCACTACCTAGCCTGACAGTCAACATTACTAGGATAGGGCAAGGACTGGTTATCTCAATATCAGAATAATGTGACAAAGTGGGATATCAAGTCGTGATGTGATGCCAGTGGCCTGATCTCACAAGGGAGCAACCCTATAAATTCACCATGAGTGTGCACTGTCGCAAGTCGGTACCAATTTTGACCCCAACAAGCAAACAAACAAACTATCTAAGCTGGGTATTCTATGATGAAATGTAGGTAAAGGCCCTGTCACACTACGACGTATGGCACCGGCGTGTGCATAACGTGTTGAAATAAATTTCAAATCAAAATAGGTTGGCTTACGCTGTGAGGGATAAAAATGGCCGTACACACAACATACACACAAGGTACACACAACATATGTAATTTATGCAGAACGTATCTCTGACCTATTGAGAGCATTCATGTGCCTCACAAAACATTTGCATATGCTGACGGTACACTTACCAATGTTACATACATTACTCCATCATTAGAAGTATGGCATATACATTAAGTACGCTGGAGATATGGTAGGCATATGTTTGAAATACATTTGGAGTACGTTATGCATCCGTTGGCAGTATGCGGACTGTACATTCCCAACAGGCTGAACGTACGGCTAACGTGCAGCAACGTATTACAATATATTCCAACGTATTCCAACATATCCCTAACGGACTCCCAACATATGCTGACATATCCCACATGTACACGCAGCATATGTTCAACATACGAGGCACACATCGACATACGTTGAACATTTTGAACATCCACAACAATTCTTTAGCACCTCGACGCACACCGACATAAGACGACCTATGACGCCGTATCCCGAGCTAACCCAACGTATACGTAACATATGACGCCGTATGCCAACGTGTTGGTAGAAAATCGCATACGTCGGCATACGCTAAGGCCAAACCTCATAGTGTGACAGCCCCTTTAGCGTTTTGAGGTAGAAATGTTTACGTTTTAATTGGATGGTGCAGATTTAAGCTGTGCTGTGTGCTGTAATTTGCAAAGGGAGGGATACCGAACCCAGAGTGGAGGTGAATTGTTTACTGAAACGGTGATAAGAAAGAGCCTTAAACCCTTATGAAGGTCAAGGTCAACATGACAGGTCCAATGTATATAGTCACACAAGTAGAGGTAATCACGGTAAGTAAGCAGATAAGTAGTTGTCGGGTGGGTGGGTGGTGACAATTTGCATTGCCTGCTCGACTGCGGGAGGAGGAGTG
This sequence comes from Branchipolynoe longqiensis, assembly GCA_030323885.1. Classification (NCBI taxonomy): domain Eukaryota; kingdom Metazoa; phylum Annelida; class Polychaeta; order Phyllodocida; family Polynoidae; genus Branchipolynoe; species Branchipolynoe longqiensis. The sequence goes on from CM059188.1 coordinate 29,674,430, forward strand.
CTGGTGTCAGTGACCATTAAGTGAGAGGTTCGGGCTGGAAAGGATAGGTGGCACCTCAGTGGAGCGTGTTGGTTTTATATACACTCAGAAGCTGAGAGTCTGGGGGGGGGGGGGGGGGGGGGTCGTGGAAGCTGTTGAGACATCTCCTCCACCCCATGTGAATCAGCAACAATTCTGATGTATTACACACCAATTTACCTCAACTATAAAATGGTCCCCCACACATGGTTGAGTAAAGTATTGTTCTTGGCCTAGAATGCTATTTTGACAAATCTAGTGTATTTTGTTTTAAGCTTATGTTATGGAAAGACATCGAATCAATATTGCAATCACAAAGCAACCTAACAGTATTTTCCTGACATATTTGCATATCTGAACTTGCTAACGATGGGGAGTCAGATATGACTGTTTATAAAGCTGCATAGTCCGATGAAAACATAAAACTTTCAAAAGCAAATCAATTATCTAGAATGGATTCTACATATCTAACTTTGGTGAATTGATTACACATTTGTAGCCACAGAGAATGGAAAACTTATGCAATTTAATAGAATATGTTACTGCAGAAGCTTATGGAGTCAGAGTTTTGGCATGCATGCCAAAATTAATTTTGCACAGTTGCACTTAACCACTATGAATTAAAAGTTACTTTGAATTAAAGTAAGATCGATTATGACAATCGACCTAATATATTTATCTCAGAAAATGACAGAAACTCAAATCCATCGGACTATGCAACTTTAATCAAATGGTGATAACCAAATAAGTCTAGCATTACATGACTGGCATTGTAAAAAGTGGTAAAGAAAAAATACTGCAATAAATTGACAATAATAATATTTAAGAGCCTGTTCATCACGAAATGGTAATAACATGAAATTCGCTAATTAGGGCAAATTCCTGTTAGCAATGTCTCTGCATGTTTGTTATTCCAGACAGGTATAGAAAAAGTGCCATTGCCATCACATACCCCCACCCCAACCCATCCTGCCCCACACACACTCGTGTGCATAACCTTAAGGCTGTATCGTCATATAAAAGCATCAACTTGTCAAAATCAAATCACTTACTTAGCACTTACAAAGCACTTATATGGATTTGATCTTACATCTCTAACTGAGAGACCTGTTCTCATATTAAACATATACCGCCATCTTCAATAAATAGTAATCAAATCAAGTGATGCAAACCTCTAGTGTCCAGTATTTTTATATGCGCGCCAATTTATTAGGGGGGGGGCGGGGGTGTTTTCACCTCAAATCTATCTAAAGGTATTCAATTTTGATCAAAGTTAATCCAAATAGATAGTAGCGATCAGCCTATATGTACTTTCTTGGGGTACATCAGTTGATTAAGCAGGGCAAATTTCAATTGCGGACAATGGGTGTTCCTCATTCCACTGCTCCTTGCCCTACCTTAGTACTGCCAAATGCCAGGCTAGCTAGTAATAAGTATAAATTTGGTAAGTCATTGGTTTGACTCGACCAGGTTTCGAACCAGCAGGGCCCGTATGCATGGAGCGGTGTTAGCGAGGCAAACCGCGGTTAGGGAGGGATTTCTGGTTTAGCGCCAAAAGGTTATTATGCATGGAGCAGTGTTAGGCCTAACACCACACGTTTAAAGTCAAAGAATGTAAACCTACCCCCTAGCAGGTTTACAACGGTGTTAGTGTTAGGTTAGTGTCAGGATGGAGACCAAACTATTCAATGCTATCATATTTGACAGAATTAAATACGCAATAAGTGAAATTTCATCAAATTAACCCTAAAAACGAAGCGATATTAACTCTGCCGCCGCATTGGCAGCGTTATTCATATTGTCGAATCGACGAATGTAATGTAAACAAATCGCTGATGTCGATATCCATACTGTCGCACAACGCCGCCGCCGTATGGACTTTGATATCCATACTGTCGAGCACCCCTGCCGCTGCCGCCGAATCAGCGGCTATATATTACGCCCAAATCTATTCAATGCTGTCATATTTAACATAATTACGTCCGCCATAAGTGAAATTTTGTATCAATTTAACCCTAAATTTGAATATGTATATATATATATATACATATATAATTTATATAATATATTTATATACCTGAAATGGTAGAACCTCAAAATCATGGAAATATACACATATAAGCAGAGGAAGACCAGCAACTCCAGCAAATACTCTCAATGCTAAGTTTCATTAATGTCTCTTAAGTTACTAAGCACCAAATAAAATTCACCAAATATTAGTGCGGTAATTTATTCAGAGGACGCCATATACTTCAACAAAGAAGCTTCGTCTGCTTTTGATGAGAACATGCAGTAAATTTGTACATGAGGTAGGCCCTACTCTTGATTGTAAAGTAGCCAGACACACAATAACTATAACAGTAACAATAACAAAGAATTACATCGTTGGTTCACAGGATAATCCAATCCAGAGAAATGATTATTAATTGGGCTGGTTTACCATGGACCCGCATCCTGTGGATTGTGTGAATATATCCCTCAGTAGCCAGTATTCCACAGGGCATGTATTACTAACATCTAGACAAAGTAGCCTACACCATTATAGAGTGAGAGAACAGCAACCAGCAGAGCATGTTCGGCATGTATTACATTGAGCTTTAATTATTTGAAATAGCGTTTGCAGTAACGCAAACACCTCTAATCAGATTAGTCGGATGTTCTCAATTAAAAAAAAAAAGTGCTGCTTAATTGTTTAGTAAAACAGATGCGTATGCGCACACAACATCCGGTGTGCGCAGTGTCACGATCAGCGACACGCCAACTGCAGCCTCCGGATGCGCGCGCATGTATACAATGGCGCCCATAGGAATGGCTTTGCACCACGTTTGACCATTCTAAGTAATCGTCCATTGATGACCCTTAGGTTGTATGGCGGTATTGGAAGTCAGTAACTGGATCAGGTTACATTAAACAACCAAACACCCAATGCTTAATATCCCTCGGTATAGGCCACGGAGACTGGAACTGTAGGTCTACTCTGACAAATGCTCTCCATGTACAGCTTTGCTTCGTTTTTCAGTATATAGAAAGACCCGATAACACTAAGACGGCTCACTCAGCCTGTACTGTGTAATCAAGAAAACAGCCAGCGCATCAGGTGGTGGGTTTGATCATTTTGATAGCTTTATAATGGGTTGTGCAAATAGTGTGTGTGCTTGAGCATGTGTGTGTGCATGTGCATGTGTTAGTGTGCTGGAAGAAGGATTCTGGGGTAATGTGTGTATGGTGGTGGGGGTGGGTGGGGTGGGGAGGTGGGTCAGGGTGGGGGTAATGGTGGTGGTGGGAGTTCTATTGGAGTAGAAACACGCAACCAGTGGGGACCTCCCTTACCCCCCCACCCCACTTACATCAGGGAGGGGGTCGTGAGGTGTGGTGTTGGAGTGCCGACTGAGGTGGGTGAGGAGGGGAGGGGGGAGAGGGAGTGTGGGGGAGGAAGAGGGAGGGAGGAGGAGAGGTAGGTAGGTGTGGTGTGAGAGCACCAAGTGAGGTGGGTGAGGAGGGGGAGGGGAGATGGAAGGGGAAAGGGAGTGTGGGGGAGGAAATGGGGAGGGGGAGGGAGAGGAAGGTGGAAGGAGGAGGAAGGGGGAGGAAGGGGGAGGAAGGTGTCGTCTGAGAGCGATGGGTAAGGTGGATGAGGAGGGAGAGGGAAGGGTGGGGATGGGAGGGGGAAGGGGAGGGGAAGGGTAGTGAGGCCAGTGTAGGGTAAGACGGAGGGGGGAGGGGAGGGGGGTGCAAGGGGAGTGAGAGAAGGGGGGGTGAGGAGGGAGGGGCAATGGTGGTGAGGTCAGGAGGAGGGAGGGAGTGGAGGGCAGGAGAGGGGGGAGGGAGGGAGAGTGGGGGAATGAGGCAGGGCAGGGCAGAGGGAGGTGGGGACCAGGCAGTAGGTGCAACATTGGCCAAATCCAAATGACAGGCAATCTCTCTTTTTTTATTTTAAACTCACCCTCTCGCCTTGTATGCGTTCACATGTGAAATACCAGCCAGCAGCTGGGCTGATCAAACCCACCACAAGATGGCACTGCAAAATTTACATTACCATGGGAGAGATAGGGAGTGAGCCGTCTTAGTCTTATAGGGTCTTTGGTATATACAAACGATTAGTGTGTGTTGAGGAGAGTGCTAAAATTGTGCTTCTCTCATTATAAAAAACAATAACTTTTGTTTCTTTCAGATGGTCTTACTCCTCTGAATAGCATGTTGTCCACTCGCTAGTTACTGCTCTTCCAACCTCAAGTACAAGTGCTGCTCACGACCTACAGTTAGTTGCATAGACCGATGTTTTTGAGTTTCTGTCATTTTTCTATTAACTTGATTGTTATAATCTACCTTACTTTAGTTTGAAGTAACTTTTATTTTGAAATGATTAACTTTTGAGATATTTGAAGGGTACATGTCAAATTAGCTTTGACAAGCATGTCGAAACTCTGACAGCATAGGCTTCTTCTGCAGTGACAGGTTCTGTCTAATTGCCTCAGTATTATTCCCTTCTATGTGGTGACAAATGTTTAATAAGTGCACCAGCATCTAAGTTAGATATGTAGAATCAAATCTAGAAAATTGTTTTGGTTTTGAAAATTCGATGTTTTCATCGGACTATGCAACTATAAGCAAAGTCATAACAACATAGGTAGAGAGTTACAAGAGAACACAGAGCAAAGCGTTGATATGTATTGAACAGGCAAACAATGAAATAAATAGAAAAGCCCGGAGGAGTGATCTATGGTATATTAGTATGCAGAAACAGGCCGAGGGTTGCTGTCACTCCGGTGTAACGATTTCAACTTCCCCCCTTCCCAAGTTCCCCCCCGGGAATCTGAAAACGTTTTTAACTTCCCTCCGGGGAAATTAAAAACGTTTTCAGATTCCTGGGGGGAACTTAAAAACAGTTTTCAGATTCCTCCCCCTATTTTCAAATTCCCCTCTCCGGGAATTTAGAATTGTTTAAAACTTTTAAAAACGTTTTAAATTTCTGACCTATAATATTTTTTTCTTAACCATCTTGGAGACTTTTTGTGTCATTTGTGGTTAAATATGTTTTATTGTACTAGTAATAATTTCCATTATACTATTCTCTGTATATTATAATATTTGTCATGAAAAATAACAAAAAATAACAAAATATAACAAAAATAAAGAGAATTCCCCCAAAATTGGGGGGGGGGGAAGTTAAAACGAGGGAGGGAATTTGAAAACGTTTTCAAATTCCCCTGGGAGGAATTTGAAAACGTTTTCAAGTTCCCGGGGGGGGGGGGGAACTTGAATTTGGGGGGAATTTGAAATCTTCACCCCGGGCAGACTGAACGTTGGCTCCCTTACACGTTTTAAAATCCTTTCATTGACATAACTAGGGTGGTCTAGAATTTCGAGAAATTATATTCTTGCCCGGGCAATTGTATTAGTTGTCAATACCTTCAGCTGTCTCAGATTTTTTATTTTGTTGTTGTTGGTTCATTAATTGTTTAAGTATGGGAAATTTCAGTCGCAGATGACTGGTCTTCCTCATTCCACTGCTCCTTGCCCTATCCTAGTAATGCCGGGCGTCTGGCTAGGAAGCAACAAGTTTTAATTTTTAAGTCATTGGTTTGACTTGACCAGGATTCGAATCCACGATCTCACGATCTATCAACACGGGAGACGGGCGCTCTAACTCATTCGGTCATCCCGTTGGTTAATAATATATACTTATATATATACTTATATATGTATACTTATATATGTTCACATATCCACTTAACTTCCCGAACCATTGATTGATTGATAATGTAAAGCTGTACCAACAATAAAGGCCATAATGATGAAGGAACCTGCCTTACACAATGCCTTACTTATTTAACTTACCTTTATCATTGCGATTGTTGTAAAGAGACACAAACTGCAGTGATATGGGCACATTTCCGGTTCATCAGGTCTGAACAAAACCATCTTGCAAGGCACAGTGAACCAAGGAAGAAAACAAGGTGGACAAAGGAAGAGGTCGGACGACAACATCAGAGAATGGACAGGCCTGGAATTCAGAAAGTCCCAGAGAACAGTTCCTAACGGGCGAAAACTAAAGAAAACTGGTTGCAAAGTGGTGCCCCAACCACCCTCACGGTAAGTGCCTGTCACACTATGCCGGATTGAGCACGGGCAGAATTGTCTAGTCCGGTGGTGATGAGTATCAAAATGTATTAAAATGTGTCAAGAGTTGCGACATTGGGTCAAAGGCCGCTGGACGAACGGACATGAAACGGACATGAACGGATAGCCAATGGACGAAACGAACTCAAACCTGACAAGAACCGTAGACGTCAATCCGGCACCATCTGTTCCTAGTTTTGTGCATGTTCAAAACTTGTAAAGACACTGGACTTTGTTCGGTTTGTGTCCGTTTCCCCCAATCCGGTGATGTGTGATAGGGCCTTTAACGGATTGATGATGATGATGACATTGAACTCACCTTTGGCGGTGGTTGGCCGCCCGCCGCCCGCCAGGAGCAGTACGATCCACAGGGCACCGTGGAGGCTGCGCATGCTGCTGGGTGGGTGTGGTGTGCATCAACCTGTCGCGTACTCCCGAGCTCCCTCAGCACCCATCCCCTCAGCGAGGGGGCTCCGACTGCCTCTCTGCCGCCAGGTGATCCTCGGCTCCGACTCCGGCTCTCCGGCTCTAATTCGGCCACTGCTTAAGCGCGCGGCTCACGGCGCGCGGGAGGGACGAGGGACGGTGGGTGCGGGGCGTGGGCCGCTGGACGCTGAGCTAGCCGAGGCGGGGACGACAGGGGTGGAGGGAGAATTGCGGGATGAACACTGAGGGCACCTGTGGACCTGCTGTCTAGTGTATGCGCTGTATAGACTACATCACGGTTCCAGCGGCGCGGTGCATTGTGGGATGCGTCAGAGCAAAACAAACCTGCGAGAAGCACATGGCACATCCTAATTCACTGGGTGCAGCTATGAAATGATCTAGTTTCAACTCATCTCTTAGCTCTTGTTTGAAACTTAGAATACCAACTAAAAATATATATTTAATAACTTAAGATATTACTCTTTTATACAGCATTGCATTTACATCAATATAATCAGCACATCTTATGCCATGTGCATTTAGATTTAGACAAATCTAGGCACTTAGACTAGTGTTAGAGCCATAGCCAGAGTCAGTTTTACTTATTTTATTCATGTTTTTATTAATATCCTATGATTAATGGCATATGTAGAAATAGAAAATGAGTAGGGTTAATCAGATATTGGTTATATATTTCTTTGAAACAAGTTTTTGTTGACACATTTCACATTTTAATATTTAGAACAAGAATTACTTCTGGCTAATCAATGGTGATGTAAACATCAGCCTGTAAAGTGACTGAAATTGTATGTTTCTTAGCTCAAAATGCTTAATCATGGAGAGCTGTGTCTTAAACATATTCATTATATTATTATATTGCATCCTTGCATCCATGTTTTGCCAAATTGTTATGTATTTCTATTAATTTTGAATAAAATGGCAGTTTTGCCCTACACGTATCGGCTAACTCAATGGCTGTACGCCTTTGCTTTGATCCCAATGCCGTTTTCAGTGCATGCGCACTCGGAACCGTGATCCCGTCTATTGATGGCTGGCGAGCTGGGATGAGTAGTTTCTTTTCTCGCCACCAGGTGGCTGAGAGTGAGAGTGGTGTTTTGCATTGGTGTCCTCTTTGATAACGCCCTGGTGGGATATGTTTTTTTATTAATTATCACCATTACTTTTCTGACCGGACGCGGTATGCTGAATAGGTAAGAGCGCAGGCTTCCCTTGCCTGGGGTCGGGAGTTTGAATCCCAACCGAGTCAAACCAATGAATTACAACAGAAAGTACACTACCATGATAGTAGTTTGAGCCTAACAGAAAGACAAAGCAGGCTTGTTATTCTATACCCCAGTACCATAGTATTTTCTGAAGAAACGTAAGGTCATCTTTCTGTTGTCACTCATATCCAGCAGGACTGACCGCTAGTGATGCAGCACTATAAAGTCGCCATGAGGGCACGCTGTCATAAGTTGATCAAACAAACAAGCACATTGATCGCTTCCTAAGTTCAGATGTTATCCTGACCTATTCTGACAACATTCACAGGTGTGGAGGTTGGTTGTTGGAGTTTTACATCCTAGCAACATCTAAAGTCATATCAGGATGGGCACTGACTTGTGACAGTGGGCACTCATGACAATTTATAGTGCTGCCCCACTGGGAGACCAGGTCGCCAGCCTCATGACCTGATATCCCATTCAGTCACATTATCCTGACACTGAGGCAACTATCCTAATAATGCAGAGCGCCTGGCTAGGAAGTGACAAGTATAATCTTTTATGTCATTGGTTTGACTCGACCAGGTTTCAAACCTGTGGGTTGGAATCTCATGATCTAGCAAAATGGGAAACGGACACTCAACTCATTTGGCCATCCTGTCTGGTATCAACATTTCAAATCCTTTGATTAATATAACTAGGATGATCTAAATTTCTACAAATTAGATTTGGCGCCCCCTAGCACATGGTACTTTTGGCGACAACCCGAGTTGCTGACACCTTCAGCTGGCTCTGGGTGGTGGTGGTGGTAGTGGTGGATATTTAAAGTTGGATAATCCGATGAAATATTTATCTTTCCAAACCAAAAGATGTATCTTAATTTGATTATATATATTCATCTTAGATATTGGTGCATTAACCAGTGATTTGGGACAGCATACATATAGAATAAACAGTGAATTTACTACCTCATCCTACTTTGAGAAAGCCATAACACATGGAAGCCATTAACCAATTTGGTCAATCTCATGGCCTTCTAGCCTTGACCCTCATTGCAAGTACCTAGTCAGGTTCCAGGATGTCCAGTGGTAGTATTGCTGGTGCCATAGGCTGGCTGATATAAAGTTGCATAGTCATAACAATTTTTCCTTCCTTGAAGATTTATACTGCCTATCATGGATAAGTCTGAATAGACTTGTTTTCACCATTAGACAGTTTGTCGATAGAAAGCCCGGGCCTACACTTTTACCGACCCAAGGGATTTTTAACCTCCCACACCACATAGAGATGGTATGAGAGCAACTGGCCTTTGATGACGCTGTAAGTTATCCACAGCAGTGGACATCCAAATTGGCAGAGGTGGGGGGCATGGGAATCGAACCACCAACCTTCAGATCAGGAGTCTGACCTAGAAAAAAGTCAGACACTCTAACCACTCTGCCACAGAGAACCAAACCACATACTTACATTTAATACCGGCCACGGCAACGGGATGAGATATGACATAAAATTAGATGAGATGTGACATAATATGAGATGTGACATAAGACAAGGTAAAGAAACAAGAATATATATGTATTGTAATTACCGTTATTGCATGTCTATCTATGAGATAATGCAGGTCTTAATAATTTAGGAGTGTCACACAGATATTGATACACAACTCCATCATAATATTTCTATGGATTAGTTATCAATGATGTAAATTAAAGAAATGCAACTAAATATGTATTATATTAAAAAATATATATATTACCAAATAACACTGATATTTGTAATGTATATGGTATAAATTTGTAAGTGAATGTTATATTGAATGATATTACACCACTGCCAAACAGCCAATGTATACGTCAAAAGTATACACAAAAATATAACCACACTACAATTAATCAAACAATGTTAGTGTCAATAAAATATATATAAAAATATATGATATAAAAAAAAGTTAATTGAAAAGAAAAAAAGAATGCAGACCAAAATGTAGTATGTCGATTGTGACATTTGGATTTGGGAATGTTATGGCTATATTAGAGTGTGCGACTTTAAAAATGTTCCCAAAATCTTGACATTCCATCATTAATTAAGCATGAATATTAACTTGAATATTTTGGGATAGAAAAGTCTCATATATGTTATATACGAAATGCTACCATTAATTGCCAAGTTCATTGAAAATATAAATGGTTTTTGACCTCCCAGTGAAGCAGTTCTATAAAGCCAGATAGAGTGGCCGAATAAGTAGGAGCACCTGCCTCCCATTTGCTAGGTCATGGAATTCGAACCCCCAGGTTTGAATCCTGGTTGAGTCAAACGAATGACTTAACAAATTATACTTGTCCCTGCCTAGCTTGATATTTGGCATTACTGAGTTGGAAATATGAGATCAAATGTAAGTATGTGGTTTGATTTTGACCAACAAATATTATGCTTCATCAGACCATGCACGGTGCAGCTCTAAGACATGGATCGAACCCATGAATTTACATCCCGTGACCTACAATGACTTACATCATTAGGTCAGCCCACATCACATCAGATGCCAAGAAAGAAATGTTGGCGCAATGGCACCATCAGTGGAAAAAGGTGACCAGGCTATATTTTATTTAGGTCATTCCACATCGCGTGGTCATCGCAAGATGTCAATACAGGCCATAGCGAGATGACTTTTGGAAAGCTTGCTGAAAGTATTTTGGGTTGTATCGGCCCAAATTGCTTCAACACTAGTCATTTTTCATCAAAATGACTCCGGACTAATGATTAGTATGTCATAACGATCAATTTGATATATTTATCTAAAAAATAAGACAAAAATTCAAATGCCATCGAACCATGCAACTTTTATGATGTTGCACACTTGTGACAGTGCGCACGCATGGCAATTTGAGCATGGCAACATTCCACAAACGCCATGACCTGCTATTGTGACACTAATTTGACTACTTCTTGCCTTATCCTCCTAGCAAAGCCAAACACCAGACAAGGTTGTGACAGGTATCAATTTTGCAAGTGTTGGGTTTTGACCGGCTGGGGATTTAATACTATGACCTCCCGGGCGGGAACTGAGCGCTGTACCCACACGCTGATCCCGTCTGGTGGGTGCGCGTCCCGGTGCAGGATCTGAATTTGATCAATAAACGCGTGCGTCGCGTGACGTGGTCAGTCACGAGGTCAGTCAGGTGACGGGGCGGACCCGCGTGTTTACGACCGTTCATCCGCCGCGCCCTCTATCGGGATTATGACATGGCTCGAGTGATTCAGTCTTCTGAGTCAGTTTCTAATTCACCCATGGCTAATGCACACATGGCGTGCCCATGAAACCAATGCCACGAGTTAAATACGCTATGTACTCTGCGCATGCAGGTATTTCAAGAAGCAGAAGAAAACACGAATGTGGTCTGGAAATATGTCGTAAATCTTTCAAAAGAAGTTTGTTTAATAGTTTTTAAAAAGAAGTTGTTTCTAATTTTTAAATAGGTTTTATATCAAATATGTTTTCATATATATACAATATATAATATACAATACATAATATATAGTGTATAGTAGGTAGTATATCGTATATAATATATCATATTTAATATATGATATGTACTTTATAATTATAATATATAATATATGGTATATGATGTATGATACATCAATCAATCAATCAATCAATAGGATACAGCTATAATAGGCCTTGGACCTGTTAGCCGCTCTTAATTAATTTAAATGGAGACAGTTCTTCAGATGTGGTCAATCGTAGCAACTGTCACTGGCTCCAAGATATATGTAATGCTTGACCAGTATGCATCCAGTCGGGACTTGAAGCAGTTCACCGACTCCGCTGCTATGACACTCTCCGGCAGGTCATTCCACAGGTCAACCACCCTAAAGCCGAAAAAGTTGTGTCGCAGGTCCAGTCTGGAGTACCGCTTCCTCAGCTTCAGGGAGTGCCCTCTGGTCCTGGTGTTGGAGTCTCTGATAAGGGGGCCGCCTGTCTTGTAGATACCATGGAGATATTTGAATACTTCAATCATATCCCCCCGGGCCCGTCTGTAGTACATGCTTGGGATCTTCAAATGACGCATACGTTGTTCATAGGGTATTGCATCGAATCCATGTACAAGCTTCGTTGCCCTTCTTTGGATCCTCTCAATTGACTCAGCATCCTTCCTGTAGAGTGGTGACCACACAACATTTCCATATTCCAAAAGTGGACGTGCAAGGGATGTGTACAGTCTGCGTACAACATCCTCGTCTAGGTATGTGTACGATCTTCGAATGATAGCCAGTATTCCATTAGCTCTGTTGGCGGCTTCCTGGATGTGGTCGCTGAATGTCAGTTTGTTGTCCACCTTGACACCCAAGTCCTTTTCTATCATTGTTTCGGAGAGCGGAACATTATTCACACCATCGTTCATTACATAGATGTGCTTGCTGTTTTTGCCCCCTAAGTGCATCACTTTGCATTTTGAAGCATTAAACTTCAGCTGCCAATCACTTGACCACTTCTGCATGTTGTTGAGGTCCTTCTGCAAGTCCCGTGAGTCACTACCTTTCTCCATACGGCGGAATACTTTGGTATCGTCAGCAAACATTTGGACCATAGAATGTACAACCTCTGGTATGTCATTGATATATATCACAAATAAGACTGGTCCAAGCACGCTGCCCTGAGTTATTCCGCTTTTCACCGAGCACCATCCTGATGGTTTGCCATTTACAATGACTCGCTGTCTTCTGTTGCACAGAAAATCCTTTATCCAGTGGAGGACATCTCCTCTTATGCCATAGCCATACAGTTTTTTTAGCAGTCGCTGGTGTGGAACAGTGTCGAATGCTTTTTGGAAATCTAGAGAAATAGCATCCAGATCTCCAAAGTCATCAATAACGCGGGTCCACTCATCCATACATGCCAGTAGTTGGGTCGTACAAGATCTTCCTTGTACAAAGCCATGCTGCTGTGTTGATAGGAGGTTGATATGATATATAGTATATAGTTTATAACATATCACATATTATATATATATACAGAATGCATTCTATATATCGCATATGCTCCATTTACTCCATATGCTTACTCCATGTACTCAATATACTCAATGTACCTCAGTAAATCCATTATAACGAATTTACTACAATTATTACATACATAAAATAAGCTATATAGGTTATGTAGCTTACATAAGCTATATAGGTTATGGTATATGACAACGTACATGTAACATATAAGAGATGTATGGTTATTTATATTCACATAAGGCATCATATTATTTATCAACCATAATTTGTTTAATGGACCTGAATGTATCCTGCGGACTAAGTTCTTTCTGAAATGCTCCACGGGTGACCTGGGGTGACCTGGGGCTGACCTCAGGGGCTTGTATCTAACTTGCACAGGGCAGCTTCCTGTGCCATTATCCTATATGTACCTGGAGCAAGAGAAGAACAAGTTATCTGAATAGGTTGGTTGGTTGTTGGAGTTTTACGTCCTGGCGACATCGAAGGCCATATCAGGGCGGGTACTGACTTGAGGCAATGCACACTCATGGCAATTTTATAGTGCTGCCTCACTGGGAGACCAGGCCACCAGCACCATGACCGGATATCCCACTCAGCCACATTATTCTGCCACTGAGACAACCAGTCCTTGTCCTATCCTAATAATGCCGAGCGCCTGGCAGTGAAGCGACAATACAGTATAAATTTGTAATCATTGGATTGACTCGACATGGGTTCAAACCCGTGGGTTCGAACCCCACGATCTACCAAAAGGGGAGACGGACGCTCAGCTCATTCGGTAGTTCTTTGAATAAGTCATGGGAGAGGTGTTTTTGCAAATGAAGTCTAGAGCAGAACTCATAGCGCCACTTCTGCCATTGCAGGGTTAGCATCCTAGCCATTAACCCATCTAGGCTCCCTGGTGCAATCGAGCTACCCACGTCTACCCATTCCTACCCATGCCTACCCATTTCAACTGAGTAGGTAAGGGAACCTCACTACACCTGGAATTGTGAGTCTTGCGTGCTTACAATTTACCAACATCCAGGTAGTGTGCTTACACTTACAGTACATATACAGGGGAGGCTCAATATTATACAGTGCACAGCATTTACAGAATCCTGGTCATGGCACCATAGAAGTATTCGGCTTCCCAACGAAGGTACACACCATGTCTAGATCTAGATTCGAACCTACACTGGTGCAATTCAAGTGATATAAGCATACCCAGTATGCTATTTATTTATGCAACCAACATACCCATGCCGATGGCGACTAGCATTTCAACGTGCATGCCAAAATTAATTTGTTATGTTTTTACTTCAAATCTCTCCAAAGTTAGCCATGTATAATCAAGTTACTCCTAGCTATGATAATGCACATTACAATGATCAACCTAATATATTTATCTCAAAGTATGGCACAAACTCAAAATCATCAGTGGTGTTCTCTGTGGCAGAGTGGTTAGAGTGTCTGTCTGTTTTCTAGGTCGGACTCCTAACCTGAAGGTCAGTGGTTCTATTCCCCATGCCCCCCATCTCTGCCAATTTGGATTTCCACAACTGTGTATAACTTACAGCGACATCAAAGGCCTGTTGCTCTCATACCATGTCTATGTGGTGTGGGAGGTTAAAAATCCCTTGGGTTGGTAAAAGTGTAGGCTCGGGCTTTCTATCGACAAACTGTCTAATGGTGAAAACAAGCCTATTCAGGCTTATGCATGATAGGCAGTATAAATCTTCAACAACAAGTCAGACTCTAGTAAAATCTCTCTAACCGACCACCTCCACAGATCGACCACTCCCCTATATCCATCGATTTATTTGGGTCCCAAACGATCACCCATACAATAGCATTGTGACAATAACAAAACTCCTTAAACCGACCACCTCCCTAAATGGACCATCTAAAGTCGATCCCATGGTCGGTCGTTTTAAAGAGGTTTTTTTATTCTATTCAACTTAACTGTCCCACACCTGTGGCATTCTATCCCACTGATAGCAAATGAACATAATTAATTAAATGAAAAATCATAATTTTCAAGAGTAATTCAGAAACCCAAGAGGAATTAGAGACACAAGAAGAGGCATAGTTTAAATGGTATTTATTTAAAATTTAATAAAGTAATCTTGGCCGACGCATTAGCGTAGCAGTGTGGTGATGACAAGGAGCAAAGACCCGAATGTCCTGAGCAGTTCAGAGCAAATCAGGGGGCTGTGAGGCAGTTCATGTAGAGATGAAGAGTTGAGCCATGGTGAGGAGACAGATCGGAACACCGCTCAAACCAAAAGAGATGTGAGCACTGAGGGACCTGCATGTACTTCGGAGTAGGCGAGGTAGGCATTAACACTAGCAGACTTCCAGGTGCCTGCACGCATGATGCCCGGGAGGGGCAGGCTGAGGGGGCTATTTAGCCGCACAGAAGGTAGAAGGTGAAAAAGCTCCTGTAGAGTAGAGTCAGTGTAGAGTCACATTCAATCAGGTACTGCTCACGGCGGTAAGAGGGGAGGAGCTGGAGGGCATTATAGTTAGCTGCAAATTCCTCAAACCACTCGAGGTCGTCAAGTAGATCACGGGGGAAGAAGTGCTAGCCTGAAAAATGGGTGTTTCTTAGTGCTTCTAATACGTGGTTATTGAATCTTATTGACGGTTTTATACATTTGGACAGATGTTGCAGCTTACCCGCAAGACTTTGTAGTTGCTTCCTTACGTTAGTTTTGTTCTTCCAGCTACTACATTCCTTAACAATATCAGCTAATTTCCAGGTCCACAATCGTCCTCCAACCCCTGTGACAGAATGCGGTTGATAGCTGCCCACGTATTCCAGAACCGTTCCCATGACATCATCATCAGAGCATCCCGCACGTAGTTTGCAAACGTGGCATGCTCCGTAAGGGCCGGTGTTGGAGGTGGCTGCAGGCCCTTCAGCAGCTCCCCAGACTCATCGTACCGCTTCTGGATAGCTGCCAGCAGGTTGACGTAGTCTGAGGCTGTCCGCTTCCCATTTCCCCACTTTCAGACTCTTCCTCCAGCCCAATCTGAAGATCAGCACAGACATTCTCGGCAGCATCGAGATCCCCATGTGCAGCATCTATGGCAGCCATCACCTGCAAGACAAAATCATTAAATAACATAAGTAACATGAATGCAAATCGATGTTTCCACAAATGAGGTCAACAACAACACAAATCAACAATAAAGAAGACCAGCAAATATATCTTGTAGAATGTCCTCCCCATCCAGTTTGCCTGGTCCTCCCACATTTTCCCCTTCTTGTCAGACCACCTGTAGTCTGTCATCTTGACGTTCCAAATGACTGGATTCTCCTGCAGAAAATCCAACATTCTATACTCCTCGCCTAGCGACAGAGAACAGTTGCTTTTTTTTGCCCTCTTCTTCTTGGCCGAGGTGAAGCTGGAGGTGCTAGTGGAGACTGAGGTGGAGACAGAGGTGGTGGAGGTGATGGATGATGCACACAAGCTCCCACGGGAAGCAGGAGATGGAGAGGGGCCGCGTCTGGCTCTACGTCTGCATCTGGGTCTCCACCTCATACTCCATCTCCATCTCTTCAGGCTGACTAGATGGAGAGTGGTGTGATCGAGAGTGGTGTGATGGAGAGTGGTGTGATGCAGAGTGGTGTGCTGGAGAGTGGTGTGGTGAGGAGGCAGATGATGACACCGGTGATGGTGATGCTGGCAGAATCTGCTTCTTCCTGCCTCTCCCACGCCCTAGTCCTGTAGTGATAGCAGCCTTGCAGGCAGCTGAAGATGTGATGTTCATCTTGGCAGGCATGGTGGCAGTGTGTGGAGAGAGCCAAAACTCCAAGGTATTCATACCCATCAGCGACTGATCACGTGACTAGGGCAAGGCCTAACGATGATTGCATACATCACGAGCACGCTTTGCACACGTTACGCATAAGTTTTGAATACTTTTTGCATATGCTACGCGCACATCGACATGCTAGGCGTACGTTGACCATACGTCATTGCGCATTACTGATACACTCAAACTGTCACCTCCAACCGTCACTACACTTCCCAGCATGCCGGGTATACATCACTATACATCACTATACGTTTCATATACATCGCTATACGCCACACACAAGCTAGCCATACGCCAGCCATATGCCCTGTGTACGCTTCATACGCTGCGCAGGCCGCCCGCAGCATGAAATATTTGCCGAATGCCAACCTATTTAGATTTGATTTTTATCTCAAAACGTTACGCACGCGCTAATGCCATATGTCATAGTCTGAGAGGGCCTTTTGCACCCTTTCCTCCAAAATCAGACCAACTGCTGTCCGGCACCACCCAGTGGCGCCCACTGGTGTGCATGCAGTGAAATGATGTTAATTTCGACCCTTGTTTGCAATGCCATAAATGTAATTATAGTGCGCACGTGAAACGCACATTCGAGGACACCAAGTGCAACAAAAATATCTATAATTTGTTCAGATTGTAGGAACATAGCATTATACAAGCATAGATTACCATCTACTACTAATTACAAACACAATTCACAATAGGGGCTTACCAATGTATAAATTCAAGGGCGCCCAGTACACAAACTAATAAAATTGCTTTGTTTTTATACGAAAATATCATTAGGTTTTCAAATAGCACAAACAAAAAATTATATAAATTATATAGGCATAAACTCCCAATTAGTGCTAATTGCCATTTTAATAGGGGCCCGCAAATGTGTAAATTGCGCAATATTGTAATTCGCCACGCTCGGCTGCGGAAAGAAAGCGGCAAGAAAGACATAGAGGAATATTGATTTCAGAAGAATTTAATAAAACAAGTCGGGGACCAATGGAGGTCTATCAAAGCAGTATCGTGGGCGACCAGGGCCAGAATCAAGCGCTGACTGGAATGCGCTACCAGGTATCAGTTCATGAATCAGGTGATGAATCAGGTAAGTGAAGATCAGCGCTCACCCCCCCAGTAAGTGGGTGGGAGGGTGGGGAAAGCGAAGTGCACAGTAGCAGTGTCGAGTGCAGAGTGACGACAGGTGGAGAGAGGCAAGCGAGGAAAGCTAAGAATAGACCAGCCTCGTGAGCAAATTACCCATGTTAGCCTCGGGCCAACATGCACAATTCATATCGAAGCATATTCCGATGAAAGCATCGACATTTTAAAACCAAAGCACTTACCTAGACTTGATTCTACATATTCGAATTAGGTTATTGGTGTAGGCCTACTTATTAAGCATGTATTACTGAATAGAAAGGGATACAAATTGAAGTTAACAGAAGCTGTTAATGCTGAAGCTTATGGTGGCCAGCATTTCGATGCGCACATCAGGCTAATGTTTACTTTTAGTTCAAGTTATTTCCAAATGTTTTGGCATTTTTAGATGAAATGCAGAAGAATATGAAGAAGCAAGAAGAGGAAGAAGAAAAAGAAGAAGACGAAGGGGAAGCGGAGGAAGGAGGAGAAGAGAAGAAGAAGAAGAAGAAGAAGAAGAAGAAGAAGAAGAAGAAGAAGAAGAAGAAGAAGAAAAAAAAGAATAAGAAGGAAATAAAAATATAGAAAATGAAGAAGACAAAAGAAATACACTTGAATATTATACTGTTTAGTAAAGGCATTCACCATTCTCATAGTTCTTACTTTACAATAATGGTATCATAACCTAATGGATGAATACTGCTGCAAAGACCCTAAAATACTAAGACGCTCACTCCCTATCTCTCCCATGGTAATGTAAATTTCACAGTGCCACCTTGTGGTGGGTTTGATCAGCATCAGCATCATCATCAGCATCATCATCAGCATCGCCATCATCACACATCTTTCACATTCATATATACATTTATACATATAATATAGCACCTGTTTAACCAAGAGAACAGCCAGCGCACCAAGTGGTGGGTTTGATCATTTTGATTACACAGTACAGGCTGAGTGAGCCATCTTAGTATTATAGGGTCTTTGACTGTTGTTAAGTTGACATTCCCCACAACCAATATCCAGGTTTTTGCGAGGTACCCACAATGAGACAATTACAGCAAGAGTCTCTCCATTTGGGCAATTTCTCGCCTACTTACAAAACGTGATTCGTCTATGTAAACAACACAATAATAAAACAGCCAAAGTGTCGTCTCTGTAGGATCAACTCGAGGCGCCCTCTGGATTTAAAAACGTGCAATAGACCGCTACCACCACCAACCCGCCCTCTGGCGGTAGTGGCAAGAACTTGTGTTCTGGGTAGGACTTCAGTCTAGTTTGTTGATGTTTTACGTCAGGTCACGTCAGGACGGGTACCGACTTGTGACAGTGTGCGCACATGGTGACTGTATAGTGTTGCCTCACTGGAGGGCATAGAATGGTTCATATCAAGAAAAGATATGGCTAATAAGGTAGATTCTAAAAATAGTTAGATTCCCCGCATAACAATGACAAAACTTAATACTGAGCATACATAGGATCCCGCCATATGACGTCACGGAGGGGATTTTCAAAAAAACGTAGAGACCAGAATGAATCTTTCCAACGGCCAGATTGAATGCATGAATGCGGTTTAACGTCCTAGGAATAACGGATGCCACTGGATTGACGTCTACAGTTCTTGTCTGGTTTGAGTTCATTTCATCCGTTGGCTATCCGTTCCTGTCCGTTTCATGTCCGTTTCATGTCCGTTTCATGTCCGTTTCATGTCCGTTTGTCCAGCGGCCATTGACCCGATAGCACAACATTTTGACACATTTTGATACATTTTGATACTTTACATGTTCGAACACCACCAGACTAGACAATTACGTCCAATTCTGTCCAGACTAGACAATTCTGTCAATCCGGCGAGGTGCGACAGCCGCTTAACGCAGGCCCGTTGCATATCGCATAACGCACAATGCACAACGTACATCGCATGGATCAATATGCGTTAACAGACTCTTACTAGCACCGGAGTTCCAGCGTACAGAACAGACTTATGCCTATACCTATGCTCCAAGCATTGTGTCAAGTTGATAATCCGATACTTTAAAACTTTTCCCATATATCAATCAATCAATCAATGGGTGCCGTCTTCTCGAAGAAGGTTGGCTGCAATGGACCTCCATCTCTTCCTGTCATTCGTTCCTCTCACGCATTCCGCATAGCTCATTGCTGTCCATTCAGTGATGTTGTCCATCCATGTTGTTCTCCTTCTCCCTCTTGGTCTTTTCCCTTCTATCTTCCCTTCCAGTATTCTTCTCTGTGGTTCCTGGTGTCGTATCATGTGGCCAAACTATTAAATTTTTCTGTTTTTGATCGTTTGTATTATCTGTCTCTTTATTTTCATTCGTGTTAGGACCTCCATGTTGCTTATCATTGCTGTCCATGGAATTTTTAATATTCTTCTGTGTTGCCACATTTCAAATGCCTCGAGCTTTGTTGTTATTGCTTTCTTCAAAGTCCATGTCTCGCAGCAATATAAAAGTGTAGACCACACATAGCATTTTAGCAGTCAGAGTCTTGTTTTTATATTTATGTCTCTAGATGTTAGTACTTTCTGCATCTTTAGAAATGTTGTTTTGGCAATGTTTATTCTCCGTTTAATCTCTCTTTCACATCCGCCATCACTAGTTATTAAATGGCCCAGATACACAAATGACTCTACCTGCTCCAAGATTACACCATTAACTTTTATCTCTGCTCTTGGTTTGTATTCCTTTCTGCTGACAACCATGGATTTTGTCTTCTTTACATTCATTTTGAGGCCACATCTCTCACTTTTTCTTTTACTTCATCCACTATATCTTGTAGTCGATTTGACGTTAAGGCTAGCAGTGCTGTATCGTCTGCGTATCTTGTGTTATTGATATTTCCACCTCCAACATTTATTCCTATGATGTCATCTATTTCTCTGAAAATCATTTCCTTATGAATGTTGAAAAGACTATGTGATAGAACACATCCTTGTCACACTTCACATTTGATCTTCACTTCTGGTGTCAATGAGTCTCCAATTCTTACAATAGCATACTGTTCCCAGTAGAGATTGGCCACAAGCCGAACGTCCTTACCGTCTAGACCGATTTTTTGTAGAGCTTCTATGAGTTTCTTATGATGTACTTTGTCAAATGCTTTAGCATAGTCTATATAACATATGTATATATCCTTATCTACTTCTAGGTGTCTCTCAATTATTGTTCTCATGTTAAAAATGACTTCCCTTGTTCCACTGTTTGGTCTGAATCCAAATTGCTCTTCTGATACCTCTCGATTAATTTTTTTTAAATCCTTTCTAGTAGTATTTTGAGTAAAGCTTTAATAACATGGCTCATGAGGCTTATTGTTCTGAAATCCGAGCATTCCACCGCTTTTCGTTTCTTAGGAAGGGCAATAAATATAGATTTTCTTAAGTCTGATGGAATATATCCAGTGTTATATATGTCATTAAAAAGAGCAGTAATCATTGTGATGCTAGCTCCCTCCAAAGCTTTTAACATTTCAGAAGAGATATTGTCTGTTCCTACTGCTTTCCCATTCCGAAGTTGCCCATATATATATATATATATATATATATATATATATATATATATATATATATATATGGGAAAATATATATATATATGGGAAAAGTTATATATATATATATACACATATACATAATATATAGGTTGAACACGATATTTGAAGCGAAAATTGAAAACGTGGAAATTAATGTTGGCCTGACATGCTTGACATAATAATTAATAGGTATGGGTGTCGCGTAATAATGACATGCTCTATTAATTTGGTTTTAATATTCATTCTAAGTAGCAATTAATGTTTAATAAGTACCTCAGTATCTAACGCAAGTATCCAGCCTACAAATTAGTCAAATGTAGGTAGCTGCAACGATTTCGGAAACTTCATGGTTTCGTCGGATTATGCAACTCTAAGTTCTCAGAATTCCTTTGTGGCGCCAAATGAAATCATAAATGTGGAGGTCTATGAAGGAAACAGTTAACCCGATAAGCCACATTGTGTTAGCACAATGCCTCACTCAGAGGTCAACACGATAAAACCCTAACTCAAGCTTCCCTCAATTATAATAATCCCCCGAAGGTGCTTGTTGCCTTAATATGCATGCACATTTCAGTTTTGTTCTCCAATCATGGCATGTGCCTTTGAACATCTTTGATATAGGTGTGCATTAATTAATCAGCGGTAATTCGGGTGGCTGGGTCAAATTCCCTTCAAAGGGCAACGGGTGAAATTGTCCGATTGTTGGAGCTGCCGCATAACATTAAAAGGAAATGAGAGTTTCATATCAAACTGTGATAAAATAGCCACCTGAGATTACAAATATATTTTTATATTAAAATATATGATCTTTTATAGCTTTTTATTGCAATAGCGTTTTATTCCATGCGCGAGAAAATCCCATACATACATGTATTGGATTTTCTCGCGCATGATGTATGTATATATATATATACATATATATATATATACATGTATGGGATTTTCTCGCGCATGTATTTATGTATATATATATATATACATATATACATATATATATATACAGGTATTATGGGATTTTCTCGCGCATGGAATAAAACGCTATTGGAATAAAAAGATATGAAAGATCATATATTATATATATATACATATATATATATATATATATATATATATATATATATATATGAAGAGTTCAGGCGCAAAACCCCTTAAGCACCAATTCAAAAATTGACTTCAAATTTAAAAGGTTTACGTGAAAGTAATTTTCAATTCCTCTAATTCGACATTGGTTGTGAAGAACTGGTTATGGAACAATGAACACAAAAATAGGAATATACAAAAATTACTTTTTTGAAGGTGTGACTCCAATGTTTATCTCAATTTTTGGAATGGCTTTTACAGGGTTTTGCGCATGAACTCTTCATATGTATATATCTATATATAATTATAAATATCACTTTCCATATTCCTAATTAAGTGTCATTTGAGTATGACATTATTAGGGGAAATTATATGTTTATGTCAATCCAGTTTATCGTTATTTTTCTCACGCATTTTCCTTTGGTAAATGGGTTCGGGGGTTACATTTTGTACCACCCCCTCCAAAAGAACAGTTAATATCAACCTGTTATGGTATTGTTCTTTGCTTTACTCCTCATGTATTTTCCTTTGATGAATAAGTGGATTTACCACCTGCACCCGAGAAATTTAATTAGCGAATATTTAGTAAAGCACGCACAACTCAAACGCGCTCACTCAAGCTCCTTACTTTAAGTTGATCCCTTTTTGATGTGAGCCAAATGAGTCGAGAAATCTAATTGCAGTCCGCGTTATTACGCACTTATCGTGTTATGTCCAGTACTCCCCCCTCCCCCCTACCCTCCCACCATCTACCCTCCACCCCCCACCCACCCATTCTACCCACACCCACCCACTTCGACTCCTCCACCCCAACCCCGCACTGCCTCTCTCACCCCCTTCCATTATGATCGGCAACAAACAAAAATTCCCGTGTAAAAAAAAAAAGATTTGTCTACAATTTCTTTGGCAGTAACAGCGGTTTTATCAATCAATCAATAGTTCCGTCCTCTAGTCGAGGGTTGGATGCAATGGTTCTCCACTTGTCCCGATGGTGTGAGGTTCTGATAGACTGTGAATAATTCAAGCCTGTCCACTGTGAAATATTTGTAAACCATGATGTTCTTGGTCTCCCTCTCCCTCTGCTGCCATTCACCTTCCCTTCCAACAATGTACGGTATATTGAGCTCTGACGAATGATGTGGCCAAAATAAATAAGTTTCTTTGTCTGTATACTGGCAAACAAGCTTTTCTTATTTTTAATTTTTCTGAGAACTTCTTTGTTGGTGATCTTCTTTGTCCATGATATTTTCATCATCCTTCGATAAGTCCCCGGTTTTATAGCACTGGAAATAAAATGCTTAATAGGAGAAACAAAATTTAATCCTGACGAAAGATTTTGTTGTTGAACATAATAAAGTGAATATTTATTAGATGAAAATGTTTGTTTCCTATATACCATCCAATCAATTTTGAGTTCAACAGAACCCTTTTTATAGTCGGTAGTTTTGAAGAAAATGTCAAATTAAATCAATTCCTACCACACCAAAATTAATTGGCCGCTCTGCCCGATTTGTTGGGGTTTGTTTGGGTTTTACATCTAAGCTCAGTTTTGCCCCCCCCCCCAAATTACATGACACATTTCTCTTTCCAAATAAAATAAAAATAATAATAACACTGCCGCACAATATGTCTCAAACCATTTTTTAACAAATGAAACACGCCTGTTTTGCTTCTATTTGTTATATCGGTATAACAAAATATTTCTGTGTAAGGTTGGGTTGGGTGGGGTGGGGTGAAAAAGTGGGGATCAAAGGATCAGCCAATCAGGCGACACACTTTGAACGTGATTAAATATGGATTAATACGGCAGGATTAATTTAGACCAAAGTGCTCCTTGATTGGTTAATCTGATGGGATGAAGGCATAAAGTCAGAGTGGAGTAGCACCATATGTGAAGAACGGTATTATTGAAGTGACCCTGGTCAATTGAAGTGATCACAAGGATTGAGTATTACCTACCCCGCCTCACACACACGCACACACACCAACACCTTCTCTACACACAGATGTGCGCGAGCGCAAGCGCTCTGTAGACAAGGCAGTCTTTATACACGCATACACGTGTTGAATATTAATCCAAAACACTTTTTAAACTGTGAGGACTTCTCAGGAACCATTCACATACAGTGGTCAGTTTCTGATATAGAAAATATCTAGCCATTTCTGTATGTAGGTTTACTTGAACAATTGTGGCAAAATTTGATATTTGCAATCCACACAAAGAGGTTTGTTTGTTTGTTGTTGTTTTACGTCCTAGCAACATCTAAGGTCATATAAGGACGGGTACCGACTTGTGACAGTATGCACTCATGGCCATTTTATAGTGCTGCCCCACTCGGAAATCAGGCGGCCGGCACCATGACCCAATATCCCACTCAGTCACATTATCCTGACACTGAGCTAATGAGCCCTTGCCCTATCCTAATAATGCCGAGCACCAGGCTAGGAAGCGACAAGTATCAATTTTTAAGTCATTGGTTTGACTCAACCGGGAACTGAACTCGCGAACTCCCAATCGCCCGCATGTGAGGCCTGTGCTCTACCGATTCGGCCACCTAGGAATTGTGATGGATAAAACTAATTACCCGTTGCAGCACTGCCACATATCGGTAGGCCTACCTATCCGGTTATGACCTTAGATGTTGCTAATGCTAGGTAGGAACAAGTTAGATAAAGGATTCACGCTGTACTCACAGTACACGGGTGAATACCAACCCTATATAAAAGCTATCGAAAAAGCGGGGAAATGAAATGAGATCCTAATTTCATGCTACCTTTGAGTTGAAAAAATATAATAAAACTTATAGTTTAATAGAATTTAAAGGTGAAATTGATGGCGTTCTATGGCCGCCATCTTGTCTTTTTGCATTCTCTCCCATTTCACCAACTCTGTGCCGATATAAGTACCCATTTGATACTGGAGACAGGCATTCTACTTCCTGTTCCATACTAAAGCTATTTTTGCCCGTATTTATGCTACGTTGTCATTCACCCGTGTACTGCAAGTATCGGGTGAATCATTTATCTAGGAACAAGTATGCATTTGGTTATCTTTTACTTTAAGCTGCAAAGTCTGATGAAAACATCAAATTTTCAAAATCAAAGCAATTACCTAGATTTGATTGTACATATCTAACCTACCTACTGGTTCACTTATCAAACAAGTGTTGCGACATAAAAGGGAACAATGAGGCAATTTAATAGAGCCAGTTACTGCAGAAGCCTACGCTATCAGTTTTGGTGTGCTTGCCAAAATTAATTTAGCATGTTTGTACTTCAAATATCTCAATAGTCTAAAATATAAGTTACCTCAAACTAAAGTAAGGTAGGTTATAACGATCAACCTAATATATTTATCTCGGAAAATGACAGAAACTCAAAAACATTGGTCTATGCAACTTTAAGTATTAGGGTCCAAAGCAGTTCATGAGCATTTCCTATAGAGCATGCGCAATGAGTAGCTGACCATAACATTAACAGTAGCAGAACCGTGGGTCGAAGTTTGGGTTCGAATCCTACTCTTTGCGCAAACAATGGACGTATTCGACTGGGCCTCTATATTCGCATATCAAAATATTTCTTTACAAATTCCTATTCGAGTGGGGCCGGAAGTGGGTTTCTATACTTATGAATCAAATGTGTCTTGTGCCTCCATCCGCTCCATCCGTAAATCTTGCGGATAGAAAGTTCCCAGTCGAATGCCTCCAATGTGTGTAGTCGATGTGTGGTCTACCTTGTCGGGCCGACGCAGTGCAGCACACACCGAGTCTAGTCTTTTGTCGGTGGGGGGGGGGGGGGGACCTGTACATCAATATAATACCACCACAACCACCCCACCCCCCTCCTCCACACACACACACACATATACCGGTAGAACAACATTGGTCATTAATAAAGGCGCATATATATATATATATATATATATATATATATATATATATATATAGAAACACGTGAGCCTGCTACCGCGGGGGTTTAGTGCCTTGTTTGTATTTCGCCGACTGTCGGGACAGTTGTGGGTGGTTTATAGCATAGGACGGCTGGACAATGCTCTATAGACTAGAATTGAATACACTGACCTGTAACAAAGAAACTAGTTGTGCCGTACCCGTTGCAACACCCACGCAGTGTCTAATGATTCAAGTAAATAACCCAAGCAACGCATTTGTAATTACAGCTTCATTATAGTGAGGGTGGGTGTTGGAGCTGGGGAGGTTGAGTGGGGAGGGGGGGGGGGTTGTTGGCGCTCCATTTGCAATAATTCATGATATTGATTGTTGGGGTTTTACGTCCTGGCAACAACTAAAGTCATATCAGGATGGGTACTGACTTGTGACAGTGTGCACTCATGGCAACTTCATAGTGCTGCCCCAATGGGAAATCAGGCTGCCGGCACCATAACCCAATATCCCACCCAGTCACATTATCCTGATACTGAGCTAACCAGACTGGATGGCCGAATGAGTTAGAGAGTCCGTCTCCCGTGTTGGTAGATGGTGGGGTCGTGGGTTCGAACCATGGTCGAGTCAAACCAATGACTTAAAAATTGATACTTGTCACTTCCTAGCCTGGCACTCGGCATTATTAGGATAGGGTAAGGACTGGTTGGCTCAGTGTCAGGATAATGTGACTTAGTGGGATATCATGTCATGGTGCTGGCGGCTTGTTCTTCCAGTGGGGCAGCACTATAAAGTCGCCATGAGTGCGCACAGTCACAAGTCGGTACCCGTCATGGTATGACCTTAGATGTTGCTAGGACGTAAAACAACAACAAACAAACAAATATTAAAGATTTGTTGCAGCATTGAAGGGCATACTAAATCAGTTTAATTGAACCTGTTGCTGTTGACACCTATAGGATCAGAGTTTTGGCAAGCATGGCTAAGTTTATTTGGCATGTTCACACTTCAAATATCTCCCAAGTTAGTCAATTTAATTCAAAGTTACTTCAAACTACGGTAAGGTAGGTTATAATGATCAATCTAATATATTAATCTCAGAAAATGACAGAAATTAAAAACCACTGGACTATGCAACTCTAAGCAGGGGATATTTCAATCGTGGAAAATATTCGTCTTACTCATTCCACTGCCCCTTTCCCTGTGCTATTAATGCCGAGCGCCAGGCCAGGTAGCAATTAATATACGTTTTTAAGTCATTGGTTTGACTCGGCTGAGATTTGAAGCCATGGGTTCGAATCCCACGACATGCCACACGGGAAGTGGGCTCCCAACTCATTCGGCCATCCTCTCTGGTTCTAGGTTCCTCACAACATGGCCAGATGAATGAGTTTTTATTTGTAATTAACAAAAACAACTTCTTTCTGTAGAGAAAGCATAGTCAACTTGGTTCACACAATCTATCAATCCAAGCTTGTATCACCAACTGCGACAGATTGTCCGAAATTCGAAATGTCAACTTCAGATTGTGTTAAGTATTATTATTCGAAGACCTCCACGAGCGGAACACCTGCAAAACCCAGGGCATCACTACCTAATAATTCATCGATAACATTTACTGAAGATTCACCGATTTAATGGTGCATATGCCGATGGTTTTGCGATCGCTCTGTGACCACTTTGCGACCACCGTGCGACCACCTTGCGACAACCTTGTGACCATCTTGTGAGCTGTTGATGATTGGGCGCCGAGCGGTCGCAGAGCAGTCGCCGACCATTTTGAACCATTTTAGACCATTTTGGTCGCAACGAGGTTGCATCTGCTGCACCAAAAACCTCCTTGCGACCAAAACCATTATCAGTGCTTGCGATCGGTCAGCAACTGGTTGGTGACTGGTCAGTGACCAATCAGCACTGCTTACACACTAACACCCCAGTCAGACTATCCCTGCATTTGCTTTCGATCATTTTGCGATCGATTTTGGGACCACCATACAACCACCATACTGCCACCATGCGACCAGTCGGCGAGTGACCACTCGCCGACCATTTCGGGTGATTTTGGTCACGAGGAGGTTTGCAGCTGCTGCACTTCCAACTTCCTTGCGATCAGTGTGGTCGGCATGTGGTCGGCGAGTGGTTGGTGACCACTCGCCGAATGGTTGGTGATTGCCATGCCAGGAGCGTGAGAATTTTGGTCGCCGACCGTTCGCCGAGCAGTCACCAAGCAGTCGCCGATTCGGTGACCGTTCGGCGACCAACCCCGCTAAACATCGGCGACCGCTTGGCGACCGGTCACTGACCTGTCGGCGACGGCTTTTACTCGCAAAGTGGTTGCAAGTGAATGCTTGCCGTAGTGTGACGGGGGCCTTATATGCCCTTTGCACCTCAGTCTGACTGTACAGATAAACAGAAACCCACGCAGGACATTGACCAATGGGGTTGCGTCATAAGCGTGCCGTAACACGCTAACGGCAAACTCTCGCCGGCCCACGTGACCATAGGAGCGCGGGAACTGTCAATATTTGTGGGGGTGGCGGGTGGGTGGGTCGTGG
This sequence comes from Branchipolynoe longqiensis, assembly GCA_030323885.1. Lineage (NCBI taxonomy): Eukaryota > Metazoa > Annelida > Polychaeta > Phyllodocida > Polynoidae > Branchipolynoe > Branchipolynoe longqiensis. The sequence continues at coordinate 29,703,239 of CM059188.1, forward strand.
AGGATCTTCTGTGCAAACATGGCGCCGCGTAGGGCGGGAAGGGGGCGGGCAGGGGGCGGGAAGGGGGCGGGTGTGGGCGGAGATAGGGGCGATGCCTCGAGACGCCCAGAGGGCAGCCATTGTCCGACATTATTGGGTTTGGAGTTAATTCTGGGCGTTCAGGGTTTTGTCAGGGTGAGAGATAACATCCCAGAGTCGGGCAATGACCGCTAGGTGCGGCTAGAAGTCTTAGTGGGGGGGTGGGGGGGGGGGGGGTTACGCTGCAACGAAGCTTGTGTCCTTCCGCTATGACTGCTGTAAAACAAACAAAAAAACAGTACTTGCAGGGCTAAAGTTGTACTTTCCGTTGGATTAAAAACAGGCCCCCCAAAAAACTATCCATCTTTATTTAGATGATGTTGCATAATCCGATAAAAGAGCATTTTCAAACATCGCACTCATTAAAGTTGCATAGTCCGATGAAAACATCAAATTTTCAAAACCAAAACAATTGTCTAGATTTGATTCTACATATCTACCTTAGATACTGATGCACTTATTAAAATTTACCGGCACATAGAAGGGAATACTGAGTCAATTAATAGAACCTGTTACTGCAGAAGACTATGGTGATAGAGTTTTGGCAAGCCTGCCAAAATTAATGGAGCATGTTTCCATTTCAAATATCTCAAAAGTTTGAGATTTAAAATAAAAGTGACTTCAAACTAAAGTAAGGTAGATTATAATGAACATACCTATATGTTTATCTCAGAAAATGACAGAAACTCAAAAACATCGGACTGTGCAACTCTAAGAATGTGCTGCATTTTGATTCTGTTGTGCTATATTGCTACATTTGAAACCTGGTAAAGATAGCATATATCCAGTATTTTCGATGTGCACACCAATATATATAGTTCAGGCGCAAAACCACGTAAACTCCAATCCAAAAAATGCATATTGAACATGAATTGTTGTATATAATTTAAAACGAAATACCCGGTGGATTCATTTAGCGCTGACCAGATGGGATGGCCGAATGAGTTGAGCCTACGTCTCCCGTTTTGGTAGATCATGGAATCCGAACCCTGGTCATTATAAAATTGATGCTTGTCGCTTCTTAGCCAGGCACTCGGCATTATTAGGATAGGGATTAGGATTAGGACTGGCTGGCTCAGTGTCAGGATAATGTGACTGAATGGGATATCAGGTCATGATGCTGATGACCTGGTCTCCACTGAGGCAGTACTATTAAGTCACCATGAATGCGAACTGTCACAAGTCAGTACCCATCCTGATATGACCTTAGATGTTGCCAGGACGTAAAACTCCAATAACCAACCATTTAGGCAAGTATCTAGAACACACCCAAAGAACACCAGGTGGTTATCTCAAAGAGCCAACAACGCCAGAAGCTGAAGCATGCCGCTTTACATTTGTCACCAACCCCACGCTTGGACCTGTCTTTTGGGCCCACTCCACTACAAATTAACCGATCGTATTCGTCAAAACAGAACTATATATGTGTGGCCTATGATTGCACCAACTCTACCTCTCTCTATACATGGCATGCACTGTTGTATCTATTCACTTTGCGGTTACGCGCAGCATTTTCTGTTCTAATAACATGTCCAGAATATTAATAATCCTCATGATTCACTTGGTGGTAATCTGTTTGCAACACCGGCCATTGCGTTGCCCGTGTAAGTGCATACACGTAGAAGTAGTCTATACCCATGTTAAATCTGGAATGTGTAACAATCCACACAACACACAGGACACACAGCAGACAGATTGTCGCTGTGTTTGTTTGGGTTTAACGTCTTAGCAACATCTAAGGTCATATCAGGACGGACACCTAAATACTTGTGACAGTGCGCGCTCATGACGACTTTATAGTGCTGCAACTTGAAATTGTCACCTCGCAGTTTCAGTCCTTCCTGAGGGACCCTGATGACTTATAAAACTGATACGTGTCGCTTCCTTGCCTGGAACTCGGCTTTAGTAGGATAAGGCAAGGACTGGTTTCGCTCAGTGTCGGGATAAGTGACTGAGTGAGATATTGGGTCATTATGCCAGTGGCCCGATTTCCCAGTGGGGCAGCACTATAAAGTCGCTATCAGTGTGCAGTGTCACAAGTCGGTATCCATCCTGATATGACCTTAGATGTTGCCCGGATGTAAAACTCCAACAACCAACAACCAATTCTGAGGGACCAGCGAAATTCGGAACAGGCATATTGATAGGTTAATAAGTTATATGACTGTCATCACTCATTAGCATCCTACCCACCTGCCACACACACACATGAACACATACACAGATATGCACACACATGCGCACCCACACGCACCCATGATGCTTCCAATTAGCATTCATTTAGTAAAGAAGCGGACGATTGTCTAATACAGTAATACTAATAGTGACGTCACTCCCCTTACACCCATACCTTCACCCACACTCACACCCACACCTCCACACACTCACACCTCTTCACACCCACACCCACACCCACACACACACACACCCTCCTCCCGTGGGAAGCGTTGTCGCAGCATCGTCATAGCAATCTGTGCCCGATGCTCGCGTGTCAGTCTGGGTATTGTGTAGGTAATTGCTCCAGGTGAGACACCCCCCCCCCCCCACTATGTAACCCTTCTACCCACACCTATCCTGTCCCCCGATCACCGTCCCACAACCTCCCTTCTCATTGGCCCCCACCCCCTCTTATGTATATCCTACATACCCCTGTCACGTTAAGAAGGGGACAACAGCCGAACTAGCAAAAGTTTGGAAATAATACATGCCATATGGTGTATAATTTATTATGTGAATATAAATAACGAATAAGATCTCTGCATCTGCCACACAATCAAACACACACACAACTCCAAGCTAACAATGCACACATATATAAATATATAAACAAATATATATACAAATATATATATATATAAATATATATATAAATATATATATAAATATAGACCTATATATGAATATATATATATATAAATATCCTTAATATATAAATATCCATAATAAATAAATATCCATAATATAAAAAAATATATATAAATATATATATATAAATATATATAAATATATATATATATAAATATACATGCTTGTTAGCTTGGATTTGTAGCTATAGGTGTGTGTTTATTAACTTGGATTTATATACTATATAACAACATATGCGAATATAAATAACAACAGTTCTCACCATTAGATTACCAATTATATCTGACGCTGCTGGTGGCGCCCCCAGTCTGCATCCAATCGTACTACCACCTTCCTGTGACCTGCATATTCTGTGCGTGCGTGTGTGTGTGGGGGGGGGGGGGCGGTGGCTAGTAAGGAGGCACAAAACAGACGTGAACCATCTCGGAGCACCGCCGCCATTGCTGAAGCGGGCATTTCGGCGCAGGTCCCACCTGGCCACTTCCGGTTGTGTGCACGACAACAAACCGCCAGGTAGCAGCACAGTGTTAGCGCATCTGTTTGCGCATCTTTTAGCGCATCTCTCTAGCGCTGCCCCAGCCTTAACGACCTCCAGCTGACATGTTGGCTTAGTGGTCAGGGCGCGTTGAGTAGAACCCCCACCCCTCATCCCCACCTACCACACTCACTCCCCACACCTACACCCCCACCCCACCCTCACCCCACCCACATCCACACCCACACCCACACCTAGACTCCACCTACCTGCCACCGCAACTAACAATTCACTGCCCAGTCGCACTGAACAACAAAAAACTATCGATATGGAATCCTAGAATTGAACATTTATTTTAACTGTTCTCCGGTTAAAATTGTATAGTCCAATATATTAGAATTTCAACTACTTTCTGAGATAAATATATGAGGTATATAATAGGACATTACTTTCATTTCAAGTAATGTTGGTTAAAAATGGCAAACTTAGGAGATATTTGAAGGGCAAACATACCACATTAATTTTGGTGTGCTTGCCAAAACTCTGATTCCATAGTATTCAGCAGTAACATCCTCTATTAAATTGACATAGTATACTAGTATGCCCTTCTATGCAGCAATGAATGCTTAATAAGCACACACGTATCTATGTTGGATATGTCGGTTCAAATCTACATCAGTTTTTGTTGTGCTTTTTTAAAATTTATATTTTTATCAGACGATGCAGCTTTATGTATATCAAGCGCGAGGTATTGCTCGGTTTATGATTCCTTGCCCAGTAGAGCGTCACTATACTCAGCCTGTTAATATTGAATGTGTCATTTGGATGCCATTGTCTTTAATTTAATTTAAACTCATGTCTTAATTGGTTGGTGATTTGTTGGTGACACCGTGTACAGGTGAGTCCATAGGGAGGTAAGCACCTCTACCTGCTACCTACATTTCCTCCGGGTCTAATAGGTGTATGTGGTGTTGTGCACTTTGCAATATTGATGGGGAATTCTGTAATATTGTGATAGTAGTCAAGGTTATCTACATCCTAGACTTGTTGTTGAATGATTATGAAGTATTGTCCAGAGTTGGTAAATGTAAATATCTTGGACATTTTCTCACTGAAGATCTTGGTGATGATGGCGATGAGGATATAGCCAAGCAGTATAAAGCATTATTGATGGGGAATTCTGTAATATTCTGATATAAATATAAAGCAATATAAAGCATTATCTGATGTGTCTAAGACATATCGTACTTCATTATAAACATGTCAGATATGCATTAATTATAAATCTAAATCTTTTAGATTTGTTTCTTTGTTGGAGCTTTACATCCTGACAACATCAAAGGTCATATCAGGACGGGTAAATCTTGTAGTAAATTATGCATAGCATACAATACCATAGCCAAATTATTGGGCCACAAACCAAAGAATTGCAGTACTAATACGATGTTTATCTAATGGTGTGGGGGTGTTCTCGTGCAATGTCGTGATCAGGAAAAATGCTTATAGTTGTATGATGTGCGTAGCTAAGTCAGGCAATACATTATTATGATGTTTTATGAATAGCAATACATTATACACATCACTAGAACAAAATATGTTTCATACAGTTAAGCCATTCAGGTCTAGGTTTAAAAAAGAAATTCTGTGAAAAAGAAATTGAATTGAACATCCAGGGAAGCACAATATGGATGCTGTTCTGATAGCACTTGTTCTGTCAGTTGTGACAATTATATCCTCAGCAATTCACCACAAGGAATTATAACTGTCCCCCCCCCCCCCCAGGTCCTGATATCACCTTAGATGTTGCCAGGACGTAAAACTCCAACAACCAACAAACCAATTACACACGCCAACAGCAGCTGTACTTTGATACCAGCTAAAGAAATGTGTGTCATTCATTCACTACAGGCTGAAAGTGTCCAGAATCTCACCAGCCCCCCCCCCCCCCCCCCCCCCCCCACACACACACACTTCTCTTGTGACCTTCCTGTAGGCACAACCTTGACACGTCCATCACATACACTACACCAGCCCGGCCAGAAGGCAGTGATTGGGGCGCCAGGACATACACACATTCATCAACAAGTTGTCGACCATTTCCACAAATTCATGTACATCAGTAAAGCTAAGATTCCATATATACGGTATGCGGTATGTGGTATGCGAATGCGAATGCAAATGTGGCCAAAAAATTGTGCCAACGTATGCCAACATATGCCATCACTAGAACAACATATGCTTTTACAGTTAAGCCATTCAGGTCTAGGTTTAACAAAGAAAGTGAAACATGTAAACGCACGGACGATCGGTGTGAATGTCAACGCGAATGGCATGCCGTATACCGTGTATATGGAATCTTAGCTTAAGTCCTTACCTATTTAGCAAGCTCTGTCATATATGAGCCAGGGTTGCAATGTGCTATTAAATTGTTTTTCAATTTAATATGTGAAAACGAATGGCATGCCGCATATCGTGTATATGGAATCTTAGCTTAAGTCCTTACCTATTTAGCAAGCTCTGTCATTTGTGAGCCAGGGCTGCAATGTGCGATTAAATTGTTTTCAATGTAATATGTGAAAACGAATGGCATGCCGCATACCGTGTATATGGAATCTTAGCTGAAGTCCTTACCTATTTAGCAAGCACTGTCATTTGTGAGCCAGGGCTGCAATGTGCGATTAATTTGTTTTCAATTTAATATGTGAAAATGAATGGCATGCCGCATACCATCTCTGTGGAATCTTAGCTGAAGTCCTTACCCATTTAGCAAGCTCTGTCATTTGTGAGCCAGGGCTGCAATGTGTGATTAAATTGTTTTCAATTTAATATGTGAAAATGAATGGCATGCCGCATACCGTGTATATGGAATCTTAGCTTAAGTCCTTACCAAGCTCTGGCATTTGTGAGCCCCTGAAGTGTGCAATTTAATTATTATTGTTTTTAATGGGTGACCTGGATTTGTCTCAAAACAGGACAGTTGCTATGTCAGGACAATATAGATCTGGATGCACAGTTACCATCTGAAGACATGTACTGGTACTACTCTAATGTATCATCATCCACGCCACTCTCCATCCATATCCGCACTATCCATCACTGAAGGCCTGGCTACATATACGTTATACCCCTGTCACACTACGACGTAACGAGCAAACGTAAGGCTGACGTGATCACGTTTCGTCATTACGTTGACGTATGTTGGGGTACGTTATGATGACATCAGCATGACGTTAGACTGATGTCGAGCTACGTCACGTTACGTCATGTGACATCGGCGCGCGTTAAAGTTTTGAACCTGTTCGAAACTTTCGAGGTAACTCGAACGTAAGGGTTTACGTTCGCCGTACATTCTGTACACGTTCGGCAAACGTCAATGATGTTAAACGGACGTTAGTCAAACGCTGCTCACTATGTTCAACTATGTTCCACTACATTGACCCACATTAAACCCAGTGGAAACGTCCATGCGGCGTAATGGGAACATCAGGATAATGTCAGGAGAACATCAGGAGAACATACATTCAATGTATGTTCAACGTTTCGCCACTGTGTCATGATGTATGTAACATCACGTAACGTAGTTCTGGCAATGGAATAACGTTCATAACATTCCGTGAACATAATGAAGTTGTCCTCTCTCATTGAATGACGGTATCACTACGCTTTACCGACGTTACGCTCTCGTCAACTACGCTGCATCCATGTTCAACTTGTGCCCTAATTTGCATTCTACGCCGAGAAGTTCAACATTCTTCACGTTCTCCCTACACCGACGTCGTTATGTCGTAGTGTGACAGGGCCATTAATGAACGTAGTTGAACATAGGATAGATTAATGTGGGTCAAATGTGGTGTAAGTATGTTAAACTATGTTGAAATACGTTAAGGTATGGCAGGTTTTGGTACGGATAAATACATTACGGTACAGATAAATATGTTACGGTACAGCTAAATACATTACGGTATGGATAAATATGTTACGGTATGGATGCTGAAGGGCTTCTACAGCGGACTGAAGGAAGTGTGGGGACCCGTGAAGAAGGGAGCTGTTCACCTGAAATCAACAGATGGAACGGAGACCTTTTCCAACAGCAAGAGAGTTCTGGCAAGATGGAGCGAACACTTCCAGAAGCTACTCAACGTCCCTGGCGACATAGATCACGAAGCTCTGAACAACATCCAGCAGCGCATTACCAAAACATGCCTCGATGAGATTCCAACCATGGATGAGATGGCTAGAGCAATCGCCAGCCTGAAAGATGGCAAAGCACCTGGGGGTGATGGAATTCCTGCCGAGGTATGGAAGCATGGAGGAGACAATCTGCTCAAGAGACTGCACCAACTAATCACCAATGCCTGGGAGGAGGGTTCTGTACCCCAAGCATGGAAGGATGCCAGCATTGTAACCATCTACAAGAAAGGTGATCGAACAGACTGTGGGAACTATAGAGGAATTCTCTTCTTTCCATAGCAGGGAAGATCTTCGCCAGGATCCTACTCAACAGACTATCTATTCACATAACACCTGGTGTAGTTCCGGAGTCACAGTGTGGCTTCAGAGGTAACCGGAGCACTGTGGATATGATATTTTGTCTCCGACAGCTACAAGAAAAGTGCATTGAGCAGGACCGACCACTGTACATGGTATTTGTCGATTTCACTAAGGCATTTGATACAGTCGGGAGGACCGGGCTATGGCAGCTACTGAGGAAGTACGGATGCCCAGAGAAGTTCACAACTATGATCGAGGCTCTACATACAGGAATGATGGCGAACGTTAGTGCTGGAGGGGAAGTCTCGGAATCGTTTGGGGTTACCAATGGGGTCAAGCAAGGTTGTGTACTGGCCCCCACGCTCTTCTCCATCTTCCTATCAGCAATGCTAGACGAGGCTTTCCGAGACATGGGGGATGGCATCTATATACAGTCCAGACAGAGCGCTGACCTATTCAATGTCACACACTTCAGAGCGAAGACCAAGACTACTCAGATACTGGTGAGAGAGCTACTATTCGCAGATGACAGTGCACTGGTTGCCCACTCTGCTGAAGAGACCCAGAAAATAGTGGACGCTTTCTCCGATGCATCAAAGAAGTTTGGCCTGAAAATTAACATCAAGAAGACGGAGGTGCTGTACCAACCCAACTCTACAAGAACCCGAGAGGAGGAGATCATGGTTGACGGAAACAAGCTGAACTCTGTTCCGGAATTCACCTATCTCGGAAGCACTATATCAAGTGATGGACGCATTGATGCTGAGATACAGAGGAGGATGGCCAAGGCTAGCGCATCTTTCGGCCGACTACGCCAGAGACTCTGGAACAACCACCATGTGTCCATTCGGGTCAAAGGTAAGATCTACCGCGCAATCGTGCTATCCACCCTACTATATGGAGCCGAGGCCTGGACAGTGTACAGACAGCAGGTGAAAAAGCTGCATGCCTTCATGATGTGACATCTGCGTTCAATCATGAGGCTAACCTGGAAGCACAAAGTGACGAATAAGGAAATACTCGAACGGATGGGGCTGCCCTCTATGGAAGATCTTCTGATCAAAAAGAATCTCCGGTGGACTGGACACCTCATGAGGATGTCATCAGACAGGCTACCAAAGCAGATCCTCTATTCTCAACTGTCTTCTGGCTACAGAAAGAGAGGGCGCCCCCGTCTCCGGTTCAAAGATACCATCAAGAGAAACCTGAAGCTGAGAGACATTAAGACCGACTCATGGATGCAACTCTCACAGCAGAGAGCTAAATGGAGAGCGGCAGTCAAGTAATGAAAGCAGTCTTTGTCGCATCGCGACCGACAGCATGATGATGATGATGATGATGGATGCTGGTACGTTCAACTACATTCAACTACATTAGCCTCCACTACGTTCACCTATGTCCACAAACGGATATGTGACCAGGGCTTCGTCCAAGTATGCTAGAGTATGCTAGAGTATGCTAGAGTATGCTGGAGTATGCTAGAGTATGCTGGAGTATGCTAGAGTATGCTAGAATACGCTAGAGTATGCTAGAGTTAGCTAGAGTTAGCTAGAGTTAGCTAGAGTTAGCTAGAGTTAGCTAGAGTTAGCTAGAGTTAGCTATAGGTAGCTAGAGTTAGCTAGAGTTAGCTAGAGTTAGCTAGAACTAGCTAGATAATGATATTGTATGCAATAGTATGCTATAGTATGTTATAGTATGCTATAGTATGCTATAGTATGCCATAGTATGATATAGTATGCTATAGTATGATATAGTATGCTAGAGTATGCTAGAGTATGCTAGAGTATGTTACCATCATGGATGCAAATTCAGCCTCTAATGTAGCGCTCTTTTGAACATGTCCAAAGATTAAATAGGAGCTCATGGCCCACCCACGTTATTACCAAGGAGAAGTACAGATGCCAGTATGTTGATCTATGTTGAACTATGTTGAACTATGTTGAACTATGTTGAACTATGTTGAACTATGTTGAACTATGTTGAACTATGTTGAACTATGTTGAACTATGTTGAACTATGTTCAACTATGTTCAACATAGTTCAACTACATTAGCCTCCACTACATTCAACTACGTCCACTAACGTGTATGTGACCGAGCCTTGAGAGTTAAAGCCCTGTCACATTACAACGCATCTCGCAAGCACACAGCCAATGCATAAAATCACTTTTATGTCGAGAAGCATCTAACTTTTCGGCGTCGGGGGCAAAGTTGGACTTATACATACCGTATACATAGCGTATGGCCGACATATGTCCAACGTATGGCTAATGTGCCTCCCAATGAAAAACACTCGAATTACGCTCATGGTACGTTCGCAGAACGTGGGTGAATGTTATATACATTATTCGATCGCCAGAACTATGCCTCAGACGTTACATATGTCAAGACACACCTGAGAAATGCTAAATATATGTTAGACATACGTTAGACCTACGTTAGATGTACGTTATCCATACATTGTCAGTACGTGGACTGTATGTTCCCACTGCCTTTAACATAGGTCAACGCAGTGCAATGTAGTGAACAACATTTGTCCAATGTACATCTAAGTACATCGACATATGTGTAACGTATACATAACGAATGGCCGACAGAAAATCCATACGTTGTCAAATGTTGTCATACGTCGAAAGTTTTGTGCATGCACAAAACTTTGCCGACCCCTTGATGTGTGACGCCGTATCCCGACGAACGACGACGTACCTCAATATTTACCAACGAGAGTCTAACGCATGTGTAACGCATAATCACGTATCCCAACATAGTGTCCAAAAATCACATACGTTGGTGTACATTGGCGCGATGCGTCGAAATGTGGCAGCCCCTTAAGACTGTGAGAAGATGTGTCCGGGGTCCTCAAGCCAATTGAATACTTTGAGGAAAATGACATTTCGTGATGATGATCATCATCATCAATCCCTTAATTGTGAAGGTCATTGGGGAACCACAGATGACTTTGCAACAGGTTTTTCCCCCACTGTTCTCCACTGCCCTCTGGGACTTGCCAAACTCCAGACCTGCCCATTCCCTGAGATTGTCTTCCCACCTCCTCCTTGGCCTGCCCCACCTCCTTCCTCTTTTCACAGTGCCTTTCAAGATGGTTTTGGCATTTAGTCTATTAGTACTTCAAACATTTTTACTTTTCTGATAAATGCATATATAAGAAAAATTTGAAGTGAGGCAGGGAGACTGTTGGTGTCGGTTCCCAGGAAAGGGAAGCAGAGAGTGCCCGGTTACAGGAGGACCTGCTGAGAATAAGGGGTGTTGGGAACCGAACAGGTGCCCAGGAGGAGCAGCGAAACATTAGGGACGATTCTTTATTTATATTCACATAATCACTTATATAGCACATATCTATATATATATATATGTGTGTGTGAGTGATGTCAGATAAAATACACGAGTATAGATACAGAATGCTTCAAGTCCTTGCCATTTAATTTCCATATGTTGCTGCATTTGCATTGCATTTTATCCATACGAAACTAACCAACATCTAACTTTGCAATGTACCCAATTTTGTTCTCTTTTGAAGACGAAGAAAGTGCGTTGCTTTGTGTGCGTCTGCGACCTCAGGTATGGTGAGCTGGGCCCCACACCTCACGCCACCACCCTGGTAATGTTACCTAACGCATAATGAGTCAATCTTTGGGGGTGTTATCTTCCCGGGCAGTGCCCAGCAATGGTTTCATCACCTCGCGACAAGGCGAGGCTTTGAGGGACTGAGGGGGGCATGACAGAAGATTGGGGGTGGGGATGGAGGCGGCGGGGGGATGGAGGGGGTGGGGTGGAATCTCATCTAGCCTCACTGCTTATCTATGGTCTCAGTGGCGCTTAAATTGTGTGTATTTGTGGGGAGGGGGGAGTTTGGGTGGGGGGGGGGGGGAGAGGATCTGTTCCCAAGGTGGCCATTAGTGGGGTTTGACGCGGATACTGTCAGCGTGTTTTGGTTCACATGGGTGGGCACAAGTGTGGGACCATGGGGGGGGGGGGCATGGGTGTGTGGGTGATTGGGTGTGTGGGTGATTGTGTGTGTGTGTGTGTGTGATTGGGTGTGTGGGTGATTGGGTGTGTGGGTGATTGGGTGTGTGGGTGATTGGGTGTGTGGGTATGTACGCGTGGATATGAGTGCGTGTGCATGTGGGCCTGTGCGTTGTGCGCGTGTGTGGGTTTATGGGTTTGTGGGTATGTGGTGGATGGGTATGTATATGTGGTTGTGTGGGTGCGGGTGTGTGGGTATGTATGTGTGGGTGCGTGGGCATAGAAGGATGCTTAGCTTGGTAGGTGCATGTAGGTGGGTGGGTATGGGCGTGGGTGTGGGTGTGGGTGTGGGTGTGGGTGTGGGTGTGGGTGTATGTGGTTTGTGAGTGATGGTGTGTACGTACGTGTGTCAGGTTGTGGGTGGATATGTTTCTGGGGAGAGGGTGAGTGGATGGGTAGGTTAATGGGTATGTGGGTGTGGGGGGCAGGTGGGTGAGTGTGGGCGTTTTGGGTGTGTGGGTGGATAGTTGGATTTATAGATATGTAGGTGGGTGTAGAGGTGTGGGTATGTGGATGTGTGAGTGTGTCTATGGGTGTGTATCTAGTGTTTGTGGGTGGGTGTGGGTGTGGGTGTGGGTGTGTATGTGTGTGGGCATGTTGATATGTGGGAGGGGGGTGTTTGTAGGTTTGTATGGGTTTGGATTTAGGTTTTTGGATTGGGTTGGGTATGTATGTGTGTGTATGCGTGGATTTATGGGTATGTGGGTGTGTGGCTGTGTGAATGTGGGTGTGGATTTGTGTGTGGGTGTGTATGTGTGTGAGTGTGGATGGGGTTGCGTGTGTGTGTGTGTTTGTGTGTGGTAGATCTATGTATGGGAGTGTCAGTGTTCACTGACCCTTATGCAGGCAGCTTTGCCCTTTTCTTCTTAACACGCCGGTCACAAGCTTGAACAGCGGACCTATAGGCCTATTTGCTGATCCCCTAACTCCAGAATGCCGGGACACCTAGATAACCATTTAAACTGTGCCCCAAGACTAGCCTCCGATTTGAAAGCTGCATAGCTGTTATAAAAGCATAACATTTTCTAAAACCAAAACGCCTATCTAGATGTCATCATCATCATCATCATCATGCTGTCAGTCGCGATGTGACAAAGACTGCTTTCATTACTTGACTGTCGCTCTCTATTTAGCTCTCTGCTGTGAGAGTGATGTCCATGAGTCGGTCTTAATGTCTCTCAGCTTCAGGTTTCTCTTGATGGTATCCTTGAACCAGAGACAAGGGCCACCCTCTCTTTCTGTAACCAGAAGACAGTTGAGAGTAGAGGATCTCCTTTGGTAGCCTGTCTGATGACATCCTCATGAGGTGTCCAGTCCACCGGAGATTCTTTTTTATCTAGATGTAATCATTGATAAACCGCTCTAGATACTAATACGTCCATTTAAGCATTATCAATTGCATGGAAGGAATATTAAGTCGAGTTAATAGAACATGTTACTATTATAGTATTAAACCATATGGTGTCCAACCAGCATTTCGACGTAGATCCTAAAAGTAAATTAGCATATTGTCACTTCAAATATCTCCAAAGTTAATCATTGAAAATACTAGTGGCTTCAAAGTAAAAGATTATAATTATTAACATCATGCTTATTTGAAAATAAGATTGCATAAACTCAAAATTCGGTGGACTGTGCAACTTTAAAGCTGCATAGTCCAATGAAAACATTCAAAATCAAAACAACGATCTAGATTTGATTTGACATATCTAACTTGGATACTGGTGCACTTATTAAACATTTGTCACCACATAGAATGGAATACCAACCCAATTTAATGTTACTGCAGAAATCTATGATGTCAGTGTTTTGACGTGCTTGCCAAAACTAATTTTGTACATTTGGACTTCAAATATCTCAAAAGCTAGCCATCTAAAATAAAAGTTCCTTCAAACTAAAGTAAGGTAGATTATGACAATCAACCTAATATATTCATCTCAGTAAAATGACAGAAACTCAAAATTATCGCACTATGCAACTTTAAGTTGCTTTCCTCGCATTGCACATGCGCGGCATAAATAAGAAGTGTTGTTGCTGGCCAATACAATTAATGTTCCGGAAATAGTCGTCTGTAAAAGAAAGCAAACACATCCAGCACACACTCAAAACCATAAACAACGTACGACAAGTTCTATACCGCTTATTGGTGTTATTCCATTTCCTTTAAAGGGGTAGTGTCATGTCGAGTACAACTTTACTTATTCACAATAATCATGACGTCATATAGCGCACTATTTGAGCTTCAAGCCAGTAGGTAGGGACGGGCCTGTTCAGAAACTCCCTTAAACATGCATATAGAGCTAACCTGGTCATTCAGGCCCAAACCTAGCACTGTGAAGAGTTCTACACGGCACACATAGCCCCCTCCCCCTTCCGCTCTGGCCCACCAAACCTCCCCCCGCCACCACGAGAGACCTCACCCACCCCTCAATAATGAAACAAAGCAAAACGGAATGAAGGCAGACGCCTGCCAAAACAAACCAATACAAGCCAAATACAGAACCATGTTAACCACCAACATATACAGAAACAGAACACACTCACTACCAACACAAATCAAACCAAAAACAAAACAAGAACACCAAACAACTGCAAACTATAAACACACACACAGAATTAATAAACACACAGACATAATAAACCCAAAAAGCACATTAGCAATGAGAAATGATTACAATATCAATTACATAGTCAAGTATAGTCACCTGAGACTGACAAGAATAGTGACTGATGCTGCACATAATGCAGTATGAGTCACGCACACCCATTGTACAAAGTGTCCTGTGCTGCAGAGAAACAGCACAGCTCAGATGAATAAACACTTGTGATTTTGTTGTTGTTGATCATTATAAACATTGTTATTTCTACTAATTTTTGATGCTCTGGGTTTTCATTCCAGAAAATAAATATATTATGTAGGTATAGCGAACATTCGTGTCAGGCACGTAAACTAAATCCAATGAGCAGATTTTTATGTCGCACAATCATGTTAGAATATATCATATTTTATAGCATGTTCAATCAATATTATTAATATTATTATTTTGCATATTGTAATCATGTGTTTATTTTATAATAGTCCTGAAATCCCCAAACACGTAAAGATATGGTTTTCATTTGAAAAGATACACATGTATAATGACCATATATATACATCATTGTGTGAGTATAATGTTAGTAATTTGTGACCATCATGCGCCAGGTGATTGCATTGTTGGGAATTAAAGTTGCATACATCGATTAAAGCATCATATTTTTTTAACCAAAGCATTTGCTGACATTGCATCCAACCTATCCAACTTAGATACGGATACAGACATTAAGTTGTTATTTATATAGACCTGAATATTAAGTTAATTTAACATAACATGTTACTGCTGAAGCCTATGGTGTCCAGTATTTCAGTGTACACATAGGGGCCTACAATTTATTTAGAATATTTTCACTTCAAATATCTGTAAAATTAGCCAGTTATTATCAAACTTACTCCAAACTAATGTGATTTGTTTATAAAGATCAATCTAATTTAATTATTATTTAACAAGTGTCGCAGGATCTCAAAACCATTTCATTGTCTTACTCTAAGTCATTATTAAATATGAAGTGAAAATATTCAACCAGCCAATCAGATACGAGAAAGATGGCATTTGAACACTGTTTTTTTAATTAAATTTTCTAAACGATCCTAAAATATGACGAGCAGATGCAATTGATATTTAAATCAGATATTTTCTTTTAATTCATTTATCACCAAGTCCATCGCCCCCATAACCACACCGCATCCGATAGAGTGCATTTTAATCAGTGTTGCAAATAATATTAGACCTCTTTAACCCATTGTTATTTTACTTGTTGTTTTGTTCCAATCCTATTGAAACGTATCAGTTCTACTCCTTCAGAGGCGAGCTTTGGACAAATAGACTGCCTCCCCCTATACAAGAAAACAGTTTAAACACACGCGCCGCCCCCCAAATGCACATATTATTCCTCAAACATAACATACAGCGAATCCCAAACATTTATCACCCCAATCTATTAAGCTGAACAACGTCGCACAATATTGTCGGATTCCATAGCGGCGTACGTAAAGATCGACACATCGGTCGCCGAACAGGAGCACAATATTTTGAAAGCACCCAACAATATATGCGCTCAAAGTGGAAATATTGAATCTGACAGGCACTCAAGCGGCGGCGAACGCCGTGTGTGTACGTGTGTGTGTGTGTGGGGGGGGGGGGGGGGGGGGGCTCTGTACATATTGTGGCGCAGCGTTGCATTGTGGGGGTTGGTATAGGGGGCAGTTAAAATGTGCGGTGTGACGTAATAGCTCTGTGCGCATGCCTGTAGGGCTTTTGCGGTGGGTGGTGGAAGGTGGGTGGTGTAAGTTGGGGTGGGGATGGTGGAGGTGCGGGTGGGTGGGTGGGTGGGTGGTGGTGGTGGTGGGGGCAACCATCGCCTCGCCTGGGCTGGCCTGGCTTGGCCTGGCCTATTCATCACCGCACAGCCAGGGCTAATCTGTAATGAAAGCAACTGTAATGGGTTCATTGCAGCCCACCAACAGGTGGAAGGGGGGTGCGGGGAGATGGAGGGGTGGGGTGGGGAACGGGGAGGGGCGAGGGGGCGGGGACTGGAGGGTGCCGGGGCTACTGTGGGTGGGGTGAGGAGGTGAGTGTGTGTACGAGGGGGGGGGGGGGGTAACCACTGGTCAAACGCTACAACTAGCCACCCGCTCACCCACCCACCCACCCACCCACCGGAAAGTGGCCTCCGAGTAGCAGCGTCCACCACTAAGCTTTACCTGCGGGCACCAGCCAATCAGAGCGCGTCACATCGGGGTATAAGTCGACCCCCTGCCGGGATGATGGTCAGTCAAATCTACCCCAGCCACTTCTCAAATCTCCTTCTCTCCACATCTCTCTCTCTCTCTCTCTATACAGATTCATCCCATTCACCACTGGGCACAGGTAGCTCACGAACTATCCTGGTTTATATTTATTTATATTATACACAACCTCAACAGGCGCTACCAGTACCAGGCTCACACAGCCCCTGAAACATCGGTGGATTATCAATCAAGAGGTAGTAGTCCTTGTGGGTTGCACTGAGATTGTGCTGTGGATTGTGCTGGCTACAATTGTGTTGTGGATTGTGCTGTCTAAAAGTCGTCGTCCTTCTCTCCCCCGACCCCCCCCCCCACGTCGTCTCCACCCCCTGTGGAGCACTACCACCCACACCGCCCCCCTCGTTGACTTCCAAGTGTCGGACCCGCCCACTATCGGACAGGTGCGGAGGCTTCAAAGCGGACAGGCTTGCTCTTCCCCGCCCCTGTCGTTTAGTAGGGGCACTCACTTGCTTGTTACGTGCACCTGAGTTTGGGCGCGTGCATGCGGAAGACTGTCCCCCAATCTACCCCACTCTGGAGCAGGTGAGTGAGTGGTTTGCGCCCCAGGAGGAATTCAAAACAGGCATCCACCCATTTGCGCATCATTGATTTGCTCTCTCCCCGGAGGATTTTTTTCGAGATCACGCGATGATCATGGAGGGCTCCACTGGAGGAGGAGGAGCAGGAGGCATGGTGCTGAGCTGCTCCCAGCACCTGGCCGGGCATGCTCCCGGGCTCACCGCGGAGGGACACGGCACGCCGACCAGGGGCATGCGCATCGACGATGCGAAGCCCGTCTACATGCTCGGGACGGCGGCGGCGGCCAGCAGTACGGGGCCGACCGGGGGGCAGCACCGGGGTCCCGGGCAGCACCACCCGGGCGGGCCCCTTCAGCAACTTATGGAACACGCGCTGCACCTCTCTGCTTACCACCACCTGGGGCACCAGCAGCACCAGCAACACCAACAACACCAGCAACACCACGAGGAGGATGAGGAAGAGGACCTCCAGGGTCACCACCAACACTCCATCAGTTCCATGATCCACCAGCATCAGCAGCACCAGCTTCATCAGCACCAGCAACACCAGCACCAGCAACACCAGCAGCGGCAGGTCGCGCGTCACACACATCTCGGTGAGCACCACGGGGCTGGCGACGCCCACGCCCACTCCCCACACCTGGAGGCGTCAGTCCCCGGGCTTCTGGAGGATGTGGGCGGCGGGGAGCAACAGCAACAGCAGCGGCAGCAACAGCAGCAGCGACAGCAGCAGCAAGACGCCGAGCTGGCCGACCGTGGAGGAGCCGGCTCCAGGCGCGACTCGGACCCGGCGGTGGGCGGAAGTAGGGCATCCACCCCGGAGGAACAGAAGCCCATCCCCGGGCAGGAGGTGGATGACGATCTGGACGTGCAGTCATTCTCTGGTAAGCCTATTTGGTATGTGTGTGTGTATGTGTGTTTGTGAGGGGGGGGCAAGATTACGCGGTATGCAGTAAGCGAATGAGACAACAAAATGGAAAAGCATGTAATGCTTCCCTATGTCCAGTTGCGAATTTGAATGCGAATGCGAATGCGAACGCGAACGCGAATGTGAATGCGAATGCGAATGCGAATGCGAACGCGAACGCGAACGCGAACGCGAATGTGAATGCGAATGCGAATGCGAATGCAAATGCAAATGCAAATACAAATGCAAATGCAAATATGAATGCGAATGCATAGATGGTCAAGTGGATCGCTCAATGGACCGATTGGTGCGAATGCGTTTTTATCGCATTTCCATTCACATGCCTCATACCGCATGTATGCAATCTTAGCTTTAAGAGGAAAATATTGTGGTAAGCAGTTGTCATTTTGTACGCGTTCTCTAAATTTCATCAATTCCTTTCTGTCGCATGAGTTATAATTATTCAAAGGGGGCATGTAGTGGTCTTACTTAACGAAACTAGAAGGATATCCTGATTTGAATTAGAGTTATACATTTCATGCGACTACACTCGTTAATGCCCATAAACAAGACTTATGGGAATCAAGCGATTTATAAAACGCATATGTATTTATAGACATCGATTTTTTGGAGTACATATACATATTACAGGGACTATATGCATCGGGGCAAATTTTTCCATGAATATATATGTATATATACATATTTACCTATATACCTATATACATATTACAGGGACTATATGCATAGGGGCAAATTTGTCCGTGAATATATATCCGTATATATATATATATATATATATATATATGCATCAATACATAGTATATGCATCAATACATACATACATGTATATATATATATATATATATGTCCGCGTCATATATTCATATATATATATATGTATTTATATACATACACTATCCTCTATATATCCATATATGAATGAAACGAATTTTGCATTACGCACTGTAACATAAACTAAACAGTCTTCTCAATGTCAACAGTCGATTTCGGACCTAAAGTCTTGGAAATATACTTAGGTTGCAGTCATGCTATCATTTAATAATCACTTCCGGTATAATCGAATTATAAGTTTTCGATATAGGAAATTTCTTTGAAAGCGGGAACTTGGATGGTGTGTTATATAGAAGATTTCTATGACATCGTCAAGTGCTTATTAACATGGTTCTATCGCTTATAATTAATTATATCGGCCGGTTCTCGGTAAGAATCATGTACGCATTGTGACGGTGGGGGGGGGGGGGGGGCTGTAGGGGCTGCTGCAACATGATAATGAATGTCATGACATTCCTTCAAATCTATTATGCTTTGACGGCTTGTGATAACGAAATCCTGTTAATGAATAACATAGCTATGTTCGTTTAGCTTGCATTATATTCTGACATGTTGCTAATCAAATGCTTTCAATAACAAGACCATCCGTAGTTTGGCTAGTACTAGTAGGCCTATATTTGTTGTATCAAAAATCCTCTCAATAAAGAAAATTAGGGTTTTTGGTTCGATTTGTATTCCAGTGGGTTTCTAACCAAATCATATATATGAATAACAATGACTATGTTTCGTTTATACTTTTTTATTTTTTTATAGTGGATTGTGTTATATATGCTGCTAGCCAAACCTTATAAACGAATAACATGACTTCCTTCTGACGGGTTGCTAACGAAATCCTTTCACTGAATGACTTGATATCCATTAAAGCTGCATGGTCCGATTAAATATCAAATTTTCAAAACCAAAACAATTATCTAAATTTGATTCTACATATCTAACTTAAGGCCCTGTCACACTACGACGTTTCCTACCAACGCGCGTCGACGTGTTGCCTTTTTGGTCGAAACGTCGGTACACGTCCGGTATGTTACCGGCGCATTAACGGCGCGTTACCGGCGCGTTACCGGCGCGTCGGTACATAGCAACGTTTGAATGAACACGTCGGCGCGCGTCGGCGCGCGTCGGCGCGCGTCGGCGCGCGTCGGCGCACGTCGGCGCGCGTCGGGCCGCGTCGAGGTTTTGTGCTTGCACAAAACTTTCGACGGGCCGCAACGCGCGGCAGCGTGTTGGCGGGCGCGTCACGGACACGTTAGCAACACGTCGACACCCGTTGGCGGCGCGCCGGCACAACGCTGGCAGGACGTTGATCAACGTCGGTTAACGTTGGCTTTTTTTCCCCCAAAATGTGACCGTTCCGTCGGCGCGTCGGGAACGTCCCATCGACGTGTTGTGGGCGCGCCATTGGCGTTGCTCCAGCGTTTTTCGGCGCATTGGACATGTTGCCGGCGCGCCTGGATGTATTGGCCGCGCGGTGTGGATGCTCTGCGGGCGCGTCCTAACGTGTTGCTGGCGGGTATGTACGCGTTGACATGGTAGTAACCCGACAGCAACACACCGTCTACGCGCCAACAGCGCGCCGACAGCGTGCCGACAGCGTGCCGACAGCGCGCCGATGGCACGCTGGGAACCCGCTGGCGGGACGTTGACATGCTGTTCCGCCGTGCATCGAAGCCCGTTGGCCGCGCACTCATAGCACGCTACTAACACGCTGCGCCACCTCAAACTTTCTCCCAAAGCGCCGAAAAGTTAGACGTTTCTCGACGGGTTGCAAATATTTTGCGCGTTGCCAGCGCGCCGGGGGAAACGTCGTAGTGTGACAGGGCCTTTAGATACTGGTGCACTTATTAAACATTTGTAGCCACATAGAAGTGACTACTGAGGCAATTGAATAGAACCTGTTACTGCAGAAGCCTATGGGGGTCAGAGTTTTGACAAACTTGCCAAAATTAATTTTGCATGGTTCTACTTCAAATATCTCAAAGGTTAGCCACTTAAAATAAAAGTTACTTCAAGCTAAAGTAAGGTACATAATAACGATCAACCTAATGTATTTATCTCAGAAAATTTCAGAAACTTAAAACCATCGGACTATGCAACTTCAAAGTTGCATAGTCCGATGGTTTTGCGTTTTGTTCATTTTTCTGAGATAAATATATTAAATTTATCGGTATAATCTACCTTATTTCAGGTTAAAGTAACTTTCATTTTAAATGGATACGTTTTGAGATATTTGAAATTCAAACATGCAAACCTAGTTTTGTCAAGCACGCCAAAACTCTGACACCATAGGCTTCAACAGTAACAGATTCTATCAAATTGTCTCAGTGTTCCCTTCTATGTGGCAATACATGCTTAATATGTGCATCAATATTTAAGTTGGATACGTAGAATCAAATCTATATCATTATTTTGGTTTTCAAAATTTGATGCTTCATCGGACTATGCAGCTTTAAGTAAAACCCCAACAAACAAAACAAACATGGCATAGTAACGGGTAAAGGTCTAGGTGAATATTTCAATTGCCGATTTGTCATAACAATGTATTTTGCATGAGTAGAAACTTTAATTTAAGGTAACATTGGTTGCTAGGCAGTCAGGAGCCTGTTCGGTAATGATCCTTCTGCAAGTTCACCTACGGAAACCTTGTCACAATAGCCGTAATCGATTAACACGACCCGGATGACTCGGGTCACCCGAGTCGTCAGAATTTCAAATCGAACACTGCGAGTAGATTCGAAAAATACACGTGCCGTGTGCAAAACGATCCGACCCAAGTAACCCACCTCGTAGCTGGGGTTGGCTACGAGCGATGATGTCACATTTGCACTGGTACCGTCCTGCAGAATAACAGTTTACTGTACCAGTCATACATGTTTAAAAAAAATAATAACTTAGATTAATGAAATGGAAACATAGCTAAACTATGCCATCATAAAATACTTTAAATCCTATTTTGCTGTAGTTTTATCAGTTATTAAAAAGAAAAATAATTTTTTTCACCCGAGCGCGGAGAAGCGTATTCGATTATTCGACCCGAGTCTGTAGGATGTGCGAATGCGCCAAAAGGTGGCTCGGGAGACCCGAGTTGATTAATCGATTACGCCCCCATTGGGGAAGCCATAAAGTACCTTACTACATGTAAAATTGCATAATCCGATGGTTTTGAGTTTTAGGCTTGTTTCTGAGATAAATATATTAAATTGATAGTTATCACATACGTTCGAAGTAACGTTTATTTTAAATAGCTAACTTTTGATATATTTGAAGTGTAAACATGCCAAATTAATTTTTGTTGTTGGAGTTTTACGCCCTGGAAACATCTAAGGTGATGCCAAAACTCTGTCACAATAGGGTTAGATCTATGCAATAACATTTGGCAACAAATACTTAATATCTACACCAGTATCTAAGTTAGATATGTAAAATCAAATATAGGTGAGTGTTTGGGTTTTGAAACTTTGATGTTTCATCAGACTATGTAGCTTTAGGTGAAATTCAACTCAAACTCAAACTCAACTAAACTCAGATCGCTAATAAAACCCTTTCCTCTCTTCTCTCCTCTCCAACAGGCAAGTCGACCATCTCCCAACAGAAGCGGCGCTTCGCCGACGTCAAACCGCCCTACTCGTACATCGCGCTCATCACGATGGCGCTGGAGAGCTCCCGGGTCGGCATGATGACGCTGAACGAGATCTACGCCTTCATCATGAACCGCTTCCCTTACTTCAAGGAGAACCAACAGCGCTGGCAGAACTCGATCCGCCATAACCTCAGCCTCAACGATTGCTTCCTCAAGGTGCCCCGGGCACCGGGCAAGCCTGGCAAGGGAAACTACTGGGCGTTGCACCCAGCCTGTGGCGATATGTTCAGCAACGGGTCTTTTCTCCGACGGGCAAAGCGGTTCAAGCTGCAGAGGAAGCGGGAGGAGCAACATCAGCAGCAGCAGCTGCAGCAGATGAACCCGTACGGCTTTGGGCTATACGGCGCCGCTGGTGCCGGCTATCCGGCGGCGGGCGCCGGGTACAAGCCGCTGCCGGGGTACAATCCGCTGGCGCCGTACGGCCTCCCTCCGCAAACACAGCAGTACCCTGGGCTCATCGGACCTTCAGCGGCCGGGGCCGGCGCTTGTGCCGGCGGGCTCAAACAGGACCCGTGGGCGTCACCGGCGGCGGCCACGGCGATATCTGGGAGCACCGGGTACACGTCCCCGTACTACCCGGGCTCGTCCCCCGCCAACATGGCTGGCGTGACGTCCGCGTACAGCGGGTCCTACCTGGGACAGGCGATGCACGGCGGGCCGGCTGCCCCCATCAACCCGCAGCAGGCAGCCGGGCTCCCCGGGTCGGTGATGGCCGGCGGCACACACCTCTCCGCCTCCCCGCACCTCACCGGGTCACCACTCAACGGGCCGTCTCTCTCCAACTCCTTGTCGGGCTCCTTCTCAAACTCACTCACAAACTCACTTTCGAACTCCCTCTCGAATTCCCTCTCGAGCTCTTTGTCGAACTCGCTGTCGAACTCGCTGTCGAGTTCGCTGTCAAACTCGCTTTCAAACTCACTGTCAAACTACACCGCGTATCAACAGTCCGCCTATCAGTCGCATTACTCTAATCAACTTCGCATTCAGGCAGGGCAATAACATTTTGCTAACCCATTTATTAATAGCTATTGTGTTGTTGTAATTATTAGTATGCCTATTAAAGTATTATTAATAATTCTGACGCAAATATTCCTTGTGATAAATCTGTTTGACTGTAACACAGTAGGCCTAATTGGTGTCTTCAGATGTGCTGCTTATGAACTTCTCAAAGAGTAGACCCTCTATCTGATGTAAAAATGAATAGTCGAGTGTGGAAAGGTTGTACTGTAGTATCTGCTGTAAAGACGAATGATTGAATATGTATGTAAAGCCACACTAAAGGATGCGCACTAGTATATGATGTAAAGACAAATAATGGAATGTGCAAAGCCACATTAATGGTAGTGCACTAGGGTCTGATGTAAATACAAATGGTTTCCAGTGTGCTGTGATCATCTTGACCGTCCTAATACTACAAACATGCAATATGCAGCAGCCTACATTGAAAATGAAATAGTATCAAACAGATAGTAGCTGTACATAGACATTTGGCGCAATGGAAATGTGATATTATAGGTATATATGTTTTAATATTCACCTATATTTACTAGGCCTCTGCCAAGTGTGGGCGTCACAGAACCTTGGACAAACTACTGATAATTATGACTCGAGACTTTGTATAACTGGACTTGAGAATATCTCAAGTGGAATAGTTCGCACTATGGTGTATGGATGAGGGAGTGATCGGCCATCACATGAAAGATTCTACTACACATAATCTTTAATAAAAAGATTATACTACACATAATCTTTAATCAAAGATTCTACTACACATAATCTTTAATACAAAATTCTACTACACATAATCTTTAATCAAAGATGCTACTACACATAATCTTTAATCAAAGATTCTACTACACATAATCTTTAATAAAAGATTCTACTACACATAATCTTTAATAAAAGATTCTACTACACATAATCTTTAATCAAATATTCTACTACACATAATCTTTAATAAAAGATTCTACTACACATAATCTTTAATACAAGATTCTACTACACATAATCTTTAATCAAATATTCTACTACACATAATCTTTAATAAAAGATTCTACTACACATAATCTTTAATAAAAGATTATACTACACATAATCTTTAATAAAACATTCTACTACACATAATCTTTAATACAAGATTCTACTACACATAATCTTTAATAAAAAGATTCTACTACACATAATCTTTAATAAAAGATTCTACTACACATAATCTTTAATAAAAGATTCCACTACATATAATCTTTATACACAGTCTGCGGCCAATGCTGAACAATCCACACCCAGCATTCAACAAGCCTCAGGGGAAACTACCTAGAGTCTGTTCAAACTACACAATGGAACATGGTACCCGTATAGGGCAATCATAACAATTCACTTCAGCTTGCGTACTGAATATATTGTATATATGTGCTATATAATTTGCTATCGCTGCAGTAGATGTACATTCAACGCGATGTGTTTGTGTAATGTGAATTAATTTACTCTAAAGTTGCATAGTCCGATGGTTTTGAATTTCTGCCGATTATATATTAGATGCATCTTTTTAATTTAATTTACTTCAGTTTGAGATAGCTTTCATTCTGAAGTGTTACCTTTCGAGATATATATGAAGTGAATGGATGTAAAGTAATTTGGTCATGCATGTGTAAAATTCCAGACACTGTAGACTTCAGCAATGACAGGCTCTATTAAAGTTGCACGGTCCGATGGTTTAAAGTTTTTGCCATTTTCTGAGATAAATACATTAGATTAATCATTATAGTCTACTTTACTTTAGTTTGAAGTAACTTTTAATTTAAATGTCAAACATTGGAGATATTTGATGCAAAAACATGCCAAATTAATTTTGGCAAGCACGCCAAAACTCTGACACGATATGCTTCAGTAATAACAGGTTCTATTAAATTAGCGCATTACACCCTTCTAGGCAGCAACAAATGTTTAATAAGTGCACCGGTATCTAGGTTCGATATGTAGAATCAAACGTCGATCATTGTTTTGATTTTGAAAATTTGATGTTTTCATAGGACTATGCAACTTTAACTTAACTAGTATTCCTTCCTTCTATGCAGCAATGCAAGTTTAATAAGTGCCTCAGTGTCTAAATGTTATATGTAGGATCACTTCTATGTATCTAAGCGTTTTGGTTTTGAAATGTTTCTGCTTTCTTCACACAATGCAATTTTAAATTGGTGTAATTGTATATAATAATTTAGTTCTCATGTGACGGTCATGACAGTAATTGTGTGTAGCTATGAGTATCATACATATATATATCTATATTTATGTATACATTGTATATATTCCGACATACTAGTCATTGAGATATGTAATACAAACTATGAAACAAAAATTTAAGGACTTCATTGCTTCTTATTTGTATATTATATGAGTGTGGTGGGAATTTAAAAAATGAAAATAACCTGTATTGTATTCTAGTGGTTACTTGGCTATGTAGGGCATAAATTATTACGGAATAAATTGTCTGATTGTAAGCCTTACACAAACCATTTATATTCAATTAAATTTACTAATATTATTATTAAACAGCAGTGTATATTTGAATAGCATTGCTATTTACGTCACGGAAATGTGTTTGGGGTGGGGGCGTTGCTTCACACATCCCAATCTTTACCTCCTTAACAATGGTAGTTACAGATAGTGAAACAGGGAACCAACAACTAAGACATGATGTTGTTAAATTTCGGATCACCCACATCGATGTGGCGGGCGGGGGCATATGACAATGAATCGCAATCGCAAATATGGAATTAGTACCTGTGATACCGGGGTTATCAGTATCCATATATGGATAGTGATACACTCTTTAATCGCATGTAATAAGCTCGGTAGTGGTTCCCCCCCCCCCCACCCACCCACCCACCTACCCACCCACACCACCCCACGCCACCTCTTGTGGAGGTGGGGTGGGGTGGGTCACCAGGATACACATCGCCCCACAGTCGGAAGCATTATGTCACGTCCGACACGTCCTGAGTCTCTCTCTCTATATATACACAGTAAAACCTCTCTCAAATCGACCGGCCTTGGGACGGACTTTAAAGTAGTCCATTTAGAGAGGTGGTCGATTTAAGGGAGTTAGAATATGGTTACAATGGCATCAACGTTGGGACCCATATAAAGCGATCGATATAGGGGAGTGGTCGATCTGTGGATGTGGTCGGTTAGGGAGGTTTCACTGCATATATATATATACAGTATAACCCCCATTAAACGAAGGTCGGTTAAACCAAACGATCGGTTAATCCAAACTTTTTTTGGCGGCCTGGTAAAATACTGCCATTTATCAAATAAAAAAGTTGGTTAAACAAAAGTTGGTTAATCCAAATTATTGGTTAATCCGAACAAGATTTAGAACCCCATGCCACATCTGGTATGGTTAAACCAAACTTTCATGTGGTTATAAGGTCATCTAAGAAGCCCACCAACTTTTATATGATAAATGGTAGTATTTTGCTGGGCCACCAAAAAAAGTTCGGATTAACCGATCGTTTAGTTTAACCAAGCTTGGTTTAACGGGGTTATACTGTAGAGACATAAAAAAACAATACTCAAAATGTCCACATACATTGTATATTACATTCATAATGCGCCTGCATTTTTGCCAAAGCCAAGTCAAAGTCGAAGACAAAGCTCGGTTAAACCAATGATCGGTTAACCCCAAAAAAATTCTAGGGCCCCTTCAAGATTGGTTTAACAGGGTTATACTGTATATATATATTATATTATATAGCATATGCTTAGTAATGGGGATCTACAATATATATTACCCCGGTGCGACTGACAGTGACAGTTGTCAACATCCAGTGGAGGCATGGTGGACGGAGATGGCGCCACCAGTACAGTGTTTCACCTTACGGAGCATAACAATAACAATAATAATAATAATTAATATGCCCTTCCATATTTTTATACTCACATAATGCGCTTACATCACAGATGCATATTTATATACACACCCAATAACCTAACCATTATGTGCAACTGGTAACTACAGCTGCTGAAACATAACGTATTATACAAGTATAAATGCTTGAAGGGAAATACATCATATCCCTTCCTCATGCACTGCTGCATTGGAGGAGTACCCCCCCCCCCCCCATCTGGAGCGTTTTTGTAACTGGGTGTCTCCCCCCCCCCTGCATCACTCAGCCAGGATTATATATATATATATATATATATATATATATATATATATACACATACAACAAGTAATAATTCCGGGAGTGAGATGGTTTCAACCCTCATAGCTCAGACCCACACCCACTCCACGTATATATTCATCTAGAACAATAAGATTATGGGATTTATTCTGCCACTGAGAATATCATTCAATCACTCAAATTAAATGGCTGGAATCCGGCGGACGGACGGAAAAGTGTATAATTTCACTTCCCGAAGGTATATTAGCAGATATTTGGAATATATTCTAGTTATGATATAATATAGTAAAAATGAGAAGGCATTGCTATGGGTATAGATTGAAAATATAATATAAAAGGTTGAACAAACAGAAAAAATACTTTGACATCGAAAAAAATACTTTGTTTTGTAGACATTTTTAGCAATACTTTACACAGACATATATATATATATATATATATATATATATATATATATATAATTATAGTTTTATATATTGCACATGACAGTTAATAATATATAATTGTAGTTTACATTCCCCTCAAACCACGGGTATAAGATGTTGCTATGTCATGTGAATGGATAAACGGAGTTGACATAGGCTTTTAGAACTGAACAAATCTTCGTGGATGGAATGGTTGCCAAAGACACAGTCAAACAGTCTAAAGCTGACAGCGACTTTATCCTAGGGATTTACACCTAAGGAGTAAGGTGTTTCGCAGTGCTTGTTACCTGTGCTAGTGCTTTGCTAATGGAGACTTGGCAAAATTGGCTAATTGCCAAATTACTCAAATTATTCCGGCGACTTCGGCACACATAGCCGGCCTCTTTCTCATCGAAGATTTCTTTTCTGGGGTTTTCCACCCTGGCAACATCTAAGTTCATACCAAGACAGACACCGACTTGTGACAGTGCACACTCATGGCGAATTTATAGTGCTGCCCCACTGGGAAACCAGACTACTGGCATCATGATCTGGTTCCGCACGCATTCACTTTATCCTGATACTGAGCTAATCAGTCCTTGCCCTATCCTAGAAATGCGGAGTGACAGGATAGGTAGTGACAAGGCAGTGTCAATTTTGTATGTCATTGCTTTGACTTGGCTGCGATTTAAGCGCCTAACCTTCTGCACTGGAAATTTGTGGTCTTATCGACTTGGCCACTGCATCTGATCTCTGGTTGAGGAAGCTCGCTTGTCAAAATGAATAGACTAGATCACCGTTCCGACTGTGCATGCGCTAAAAATGGACCTGGCAGCAAAGCAAAGGGGTACAGCCATTGAGTTTGCCGATACGTGTAGGGCAAAACTTCGATTTTATTCAAAATTAATAAAAATATATAACAATTTGGCACAAACATGGATGGATGGATGCAATATAATAATATAATGAATATGTTTAACTTTAAGACACAACTCTCCATAATTAAGCATTTTGAGCTAAGAAACATACAATTTCAATCACTTTGCAGGCTGATGTTTACATCACCATTGATTAGACATAAGTAATTCTTGTTCTAAATATTAAAATGTCAAATGTGTCAACAAAAACTTGTTTCAAAGAAATATATAACCAATAACTGATTAACCCTACTCATTTTCTATTTCTATATATGTCATTAACCATAGGATATAAATAAAAACATGAATAAAATAAGTAAAACTGACTCTGGCTATGGCTCTAACACTAGTCTGAGTGCCCAGATTTGTCTAAATCTAAATGCACATGGCATAAGATGTGCTGATTATATTGATGTAAATACAATGCTGGATAAAAGATTAATATCTTAATTTATTATATATATTTTTTTAGTTACTGTTCTATGTTTCAAACAAGAGCTGAGATGAGCTGAAACTAGCACATTTCATAACTGCACCCAGTGTATTGGCATGTGCCATGTGCTTCTCGTGGGTTTGTTTTGCTTTGACACGTCCCACAATGCACCGCCCCGCTGGAATGGCGATGTAGTCTCTTGTCAATTCTTTTCAATTCTAATAACTCCACAGTTAACCATTCATGAGAACAAAATACTTCATACTTAAAAATAAGGTAGATAATAACCAGGGCATCGATTTCAGATATGGACGTAGACAGCTATATATACCATCTGAGATTAAATTATATATATATTTCGCTAATTCAAATATATTATGCAAATGAATGTATGCTCTATGTACTACAGTGTTTTATTCCATCGCGAAAAAGGCACGTGTACCACCTAAAAATACTAATGCAGGCCCCATGATAACGATCAACCTAAAATAGTTATCTTAAAAAAAGTGCCAGAAAGTCAAATCCATCGGACTATTCAACTTTAATAAACAAAAGAAGTGTTTCACCAAGCCGACCCACTTCCCCCTGCACACACACATACATCTACAAGTGCTCCCCATACCTGTCGGGATGGTCGAATGAGTTGAGTACCCGTCTCCCGCTTTGGTAGATCGTGGGTTCCGAACCCACGGGTTCGAACCCTGGTCGAGTAAAACCAATGACCTAATAATTGATACTTGTCATTTCCTAGCCAGGTGCTCGCCATTATTAGGATAGGCCAAAGACCGGTTGGCTCAGTGTCAGGATAATGTGACTGAGTGGGATATCAGGTCATGGTGCTAGTGGCATGGTCTCCCATTGGGGCAGCACTATAAACTATGATAAAGCCACCATGAGTGTGCAATGTCACAAGTTAGTACCCATCCTGATATGACCTTACCAACCAACCAACAAGCACTCCTCTACACTCCGCTACACTCCGCTGCACTCTGCACCATAGCACTCGGCTAATTGTGGCGCGGGGTGTTGACACGATCGCTTTACACCACCCTAAGCGCATAATGAGTGCGCATGCGTGTCCCTAACTTAAGCACAAACCCCACAAGGGTGGGTTGGTGGGGGGTGATGGGGTGAGGGTGTGGGGGTGACGTGCATCCCCTTTTGTGGTATGCAGGGAAGAGAATGGCCCCCTATGACGCAGTGATCACTGGTGTCACCATCCATCCACCGACACCCGGCCCATGGTCGCCGGGACGCCGGCGTGGAACAAGGGGGGCGGGGAGGGCGGGGGGAGGGGTGTGTGTGGGCGGCGCCGGCAGGCACGTCGTGTAAATGGCGCAGTTCAAATGCGCGCGCACACACACATACACGTACGCAGACTGGTGCCGTCTGAAATGTACAGACAGGTATCTATCTATCTGCCAAAGAACAAATGACCTTGACTGTCTCGCCAGACCCATTGCAGATGGACTTTCAATGAACTACGATATTATGATCTATATTATGTTCTCTCTCTCACTCTCTGTCACACTCTCTCTATATATATATATGTATATATGTTTACCTTCATATATAGTTGGTGCGACTGTGGGCGATTTGATGTCCTGCATGTATATATATATATATATATATATATATATATATATATAAGTAATATATTGCACACATGTGTACATATAACATTACATATATAATTAACACATTGCATATATAATTATATGTGTGTATAAATGTTTACCTTCATGCGAAGAGTATATATGCGGAATAAATTATGTATATTGCTTGTGTTGATTCTGGAAGGTTCCATAGGGCTACGTGGTTGGAGCAACATGGGGACCAGTTGATTTTTGGGGGTTGGTAAACAAAGTGTTGCTGGTCAGTGAGTGCTTCCTGTCCTATCCCGGCTGGTCACTTCACTCGCATTTTTCCTTTAATAAAAGAGTGGAGTTTAGAGCCAGTCAGGGCCTAGATAGTCACATAGATACATAGATATTGTAGTAGTCTGCACTGACCTCTCAGGCAAGTAACCACATAGATAGGTAGGCATGGGTAGTGTGGTGATATCAGGGAGCCTAGGTGGTGTAATGGTTAGCCCACTGGCCTGGAATGCAAAGAGATGTGGGTTCGAGTCCCGCTTTAGGTGCAATATTTCCCATTTTCATCACCCCCCACAACACTGGTTCCATGACCAGGATCCTTTACAAGCTTTGCGCTGTATGGTTGTTGAACCTACCCTGTGTATGTATGTGTTAGTGCATTACCTGTATGTATGTAATTGTAAGCATTAAAAGACTTACAATTCCAGGGGGACGAGTGTAGTAGTCTGCACTGACCTCTCAGGCAAGTAACCACATAGACAGGGAGGTGTGGGTAGTGGGGTGATATCAGGGAGCCTAGGTGGTGTAATGGTTAGCACACTGGCCTGGAATGCAAAGAGATGTGGGTTCGAGTCTCGCTCTAGGCGCAATATTTCCCATTTTCATCACCCCTATGACAATATTGTCGTTTGTCTCTGTTGTGGCGTATATAATATAAGTAATATATTGTATGTTACAAGCTGAGTTTCATTGTATCGCCCCATACGTTTCTTTAGGTGGTTTTCACGTGTCCTTTATTTCTCTAAATAACTCTATTTACGGTTCCACCGTTGAAAATAACCACATTTTTTAAAATTCGTTTTATTATTATTTCCATTTCTTGTATTTGAAGGAATTATTTCAATGATGACTCAGGCGTTGAAAAATTACCTCCATCTATATCTTTTGAACTCATTTTGAAATCTTCCATGCATTTTGTTTTCCAGCAATGGAATCTTGTGTAATGGAATCTTTGATAGGATTACTTTATGAAACCAGACTTAACGCCTCGATTCCATAGACTACTTATTGGTCATAGACAAGCGAACCCGGGCCGGCGATGCAGGGCCCCGTGTCGGGCGAAATATCTGACCTGCTAAATAATTGACTTTTGTCGGGCGCGCGCCGCGTAGTCGGTTGGTTGGTTGTTGGAATTGTACGTCCTCGCAACATCTAAGGTCATATCAGGACGGGTACCGACTTGTGACAGTGCGCACTAATGGCGACTTTATAGTGCTGCCCCACTGGGAAATATTAGGCCGCCGGCAACATGCCAGAGTCACACTATCCTGACACTGAGTTCTTCATTTGACTCAACACGGGATCGAGCAGACGAAACAAAATCAAGCTGAGCCTTAAGCAAAGTACCAACAAGTATAACTGTTCTAAGTATTTTATTTGACTCGACTGAGGATCGAACATACACAATAGTGTTGATCGCTAAGCAAAGTAGCATCAAGTATGCAATTTGTACGGTTTTTTTATTTGACTCGACCGAGGATCAATTAAAAAAAAAAAGAAAAAAAGCTGAGCGCCAAGCAAAATAACAACATTTGTAAGTCTTTCACTGGACTCAGTTAAGGATCAAACACACGGAAAGCGGAGCCCCATACTGACCAGCCCATCCTGCCCTCTGCCAGTCAATGTTCTCTGCTGACCTATTTTGACACAGAAAACCTACACAAATAACCACAACTAAAGCAGCAGGCATCTTAAAATTGTTTCATAATAACAACTAGGTGATAACTTACTGATACCACATTCCAAAACATGTATCATATTAGGTACCGGAAGCGGCATGAAAAGGTCCAGGAATGGTGCTTTTTTCCATCAATATTCACATGCTTGTAACTATTTCTGTATGTATTTGATTCTGATGAAATTGCATAGGCTAGAAGATCAACATATTAGCGCAATAGAATATGGCAATGCGCAGAGACTAACTGATCGATGTTGGCTCATGTCTATAATAGTAGCTCCCCACTCCCACTCCCACCCCCACCTCCACCGACCCACTCCCAGTCCCATATAGCGGATGGCGGCGCATGCGCGCTGCGACCATTGTGTTGCCGGCGGTGTTGTTGCTATGGTGTCATTCCCTATGACAACAGCCACCTATTGGGTATCAGCGGCACATCGCCGGCCAATTAAACCTGTTTAAGCAGATCTCCCAGCTCGCCATAAGGGCTGCGCAGACAGAGGTCCAGTGGGTTAGTGCTCACACACACATTTATATATATATGAACCTGTCTCAAAAGGTGATAACTCTTTTTTTGTTGTCCACTTTAACGATTGACACAAAACAGCACAGAAACGGTTACACTGAAAACACAAGGACATTTGCTTCAAATCAATATGTATTCTATTGGGATTATAAAACACCATGTATAAAACAAATCAGTTTATCCTGAGTAAATGCATATGTTGATCGTTACAATGGACACATTTTTGTTCCATATTGCTGAGCACCTTTTGAGACAGTCTCATATATATATATATATATATATATATATATATATATATATATATATATACAGTAAAACCTCTCAAAATTGACCGACCATGGGACCGAGTTTAAGTGGTCCATTTCGGGTGGTGGTCGGTTTATGGAGTTAGAATATAGTTACACTGGCATTGTTGGGATCCACATAAAACGATCGATATGACCTTAGACGTTGCCTGGACGTAAAACTCCAACAACCAACCAACCTTTGATATATATATGTATCTATATATTAATATGTATGTATATAATCTTACTACGACTCACGAGACAATGAACACAACAACATCAATTGGGATGGGAACTTTTATCCTGGCAAGGTAAAACGGCCTTGCCTAATAGTAATACAAACATTTTGCAGTAGAGTGAAGAGAGGGCGGAGCGCCATATGCATGACATTATACAGGCGCGAATTAGGGCACCACCGTCGTTAGTGGCCCGAACCGCCCAAAGGCGCATCCCGAAATCAGGACAATTATTTATTTCAAACAATTTCCAAGCCTGTACCTACTTCATCTTCTTATACATCTATAATACATTATATAATCTATATACACTCTGTATATATATATATATATATATATTTATACATATATATGTGTATATATATATATGTATATATATATGTATCTTCATCATGATGTCGGTCATGATGCAACAAAGACTGCTTTCATTACTTGACTGCCACTCTCCATTTACATTTCATGAAAGCTGCCTGCAAAAGTGTTGAAGTGCTGCTGGCATTTACAAGTTACCAGCGGCACTCTCTCGGGGAGCAAATAGAGGTCGCACACTGGCAAGAACATGTCCAGACAGGCGCAAAACTATTTGTCCCAGCAGTGGCTGGTCGGGAGATGTTGGGAGTTCCATACATCAACTGCCCTTGATGCTGCCACAGTGGCATGGTTTTCTGTTCAGGGTTTGCTCCCTTAGCCTTCAGTTCTGTCAAGAACCTGTACCACAAGGCAGTGGTTTACAATTCTGCAGGGCAGGGGTGTCAAACTCCCTGAGGTATTGCAATACCTGCATACATATTTATATATACACTATATATATATATATATATATATACAGGGTGTATACACACCCAGGCTCAGTAGCGCCGCTTTGTGGTGCTGGCGCGCGGTGCAGCCTGGGTACAGGCGTATGCAATCCATAGCCACCAGCGTCCCACGGAACAATGCTTGTTTGGACAGCCTACCTATATGTGGGGCATGGGAGACTCAGCACTGGGCCACAGCCATACAAAACACCGGCAGCCAGTGCGATTCCCCACCCCCACCCTCACCCGCTGCCCTCACCGCACCCACAATGCCTTGCGTCTATTATAATCCCCCAGGCTAACCACCGGAAACCAGCGACAATTAACAAAGCCGAGACGCCCAGGTTGATGTTGATTGGTCTGGGGTTGGTCGGGGTGAGGGGCTTTTTTTTCTTCTTTTAATTTATTGGATCCGCTGTTAGTATTATATATAGGTGGGTGTGGGTTTCTGAAATTGCACTTTGTTTTGGTTTATTGGGATTTTAAAGTTGCGTAATCTGATGGTTGTAAGGTTTGTGACATAATAATTAGATATATATATAATCTATATATATATATATATATATATATATATATATATATATATATATATATACAGTATAACCCTGTTAAACCAAACTTGAAGGGACCCTCGAAATTTGTTTGGATTAACCGATCATTGGTTTATCCAAAGACCATATAATACTAAGATGGCTCACTCCCTACCTCTCCCATGGTAATGTAGATTTCGCAGTGCCACCTTGTGGTGGGTTTGATCAGCCCAGTTGCTGGTTGGTGTTTCACATGTAAACACATACAATTATATTATACATGAGATAGGTAAGTATGAATACACATCAATATGAAATTGCTATGAACAAATATACATCAACATCAGCATCATCATCATCATCATCACCATCATCACACATCTTTCACATTCATATATACATTTATACATATAATATAGCAACTGTTTAACCAAGAGAACAGCCAGCGCACCAAGTGGTGGGTTTGATCATTTTGATTACACAGTACAGGCTGAGTGAGCCGTCTTAGTATTATAGGGTCTTTGGTTTAACCGAGCTTTGACTTTGACTTGGCTTTGGCAAAAATGGGGGTATGAATGTAAAATGTATGTGGACACTATGATTATTGTTTTTTATGTATATACAGTTTAACTCCATTAAACCAACCTCGGTTAAATCAAACGATCGGTTAATCCAAAGTTTTTTCGGCGACCTGGCAAAATACTACCATTTATCATATAAAAAAGTCTCAGATGACCTTAAAACCACATGAAAGTTTGGTTTCACTGTACCGGAAGTGGCCTGGGGCCGACAATTTTGTTTGGATTAACCGATACTTTGGATTAACCGACTTTGGTTTAACCAACTTTTTTATATGATAAATGGTAGTATTTTGCCGGGCGCTGAAAAAAAGTTTGGATTAACCGATCGTTTGGTTTAACCGAGCTTGGTTTAACGGGGTTGTACTGTAAATATATATATATATATATATATATATATATAGTAAAGCCTCTCTAAATCGACCGACCTTGGGACCGACTTTTAGTAGTCCATTTAGGGAGGTGGTCGGATTAGGGAGTTAGAATATGATTACAATGGTATTGTTGGGACCCAAATAAAGCGATCGATATCGGGGAGTGGTCGATGTGTGGAGGCGGTCGGTCAGGGAGATTTGACTGTGTATGTATATATATATATATATATAAATAAAGAAAAAATCCTCCGGCACGACTGACAATGTCGGCCAGGTGGAGGGTGGGGTGAGCGCAGGTGGCGCCACTGGTCAAGTGCATAGTCTTACGGAGAATAACAATGGTATGAAGTAATAATAATAATTTAGAATAATAGGAAATTCCCTTTGTATTTTTATACTCGCATAATACGTTATACACCACATATATATAGACAGTAAATATATAAGTGTACATATATATACCCAGTAAATCCTCATATATAGACAGTAAAACCTCTCTAACACGAACCCTCCACAGATCAAGCCTTGAACAATGTTATACTTTCATCAGATTATGCAATTTTAAGTCCTAGCATTATAAAGAATCACATCAGGATGAGAATCAGTTTCCAACAGTGGGTACACATGGTAATTTTATATTGTTGCCTCACCGGGATACTATGCTACCAGCACTATGACCTGGTAACTCTAACACACTCATTCAGATTATCCTGAAAACTGGACGACCCCGCCACAGATAATTGAAATGACTATTTAGTTGACCAAACAATTCTAGATGTTTGTTTATTTATAAACAGATAGAGAGAGAGAGCTTTGTTTAGTCAAAGCAGACGACAAAGAAATATTCAGGAGTGAATCTGTTAACCCCGCCTACCGCTTTCAGCTGTTGCCGCCAGGGGCCGCCACCAATCGCAACGGGTCAATCTCAGCCCAAATATTTGCGGAACGCGGTATCTACCGCGACCTCTGGCGGCGACTAGTGGCGATGACTGTCTAAAGGGCAGGTCATGATCTGATCTCGGCATAGATTGTGGGAAGAGGTGGGGGTTGGGGTGAGGGGTGAGGGGCGGCAGGGGAGAGGAAGAAGAGGGCCCCCGCTACTAACACATTATGTAGTGTTCGCGTTAAGTTAACAAGTAAACAAGTAATCATGTGAGTGCACATGCTGAAATTTATCTGCGGCGTGGTTGTCTTGATAAACTGTACCAGTACTACCACCTTATAGGGCTTAGAGTTATTTGAACTGAAAGCATTCAAAATAATGTTGGCAAGCACACGAAAATTCCTGCGTTGGAAGCCAAGTCAAAACACAGTTTCCCCATCTTGCTGTGATCAAGTGGTACAATAAGATTTTTTTCTTCTCTTAATATTTTTTTTTAGTATATGAAAATAAATCAGGCTGGTCAAATGGTGCTTGAAAGTAAGCCAAGACAAACGAGCATCTTGGAGAGGTCAAAGATTGGCCTATTTTTTCAAAGCAGTTTCTCATACATATAGGTTCTTCAAATAGTTGGGTTAAAACAGATTCTTGTAAGTTCAGAAGTATTCCTTATATGCAGCACCAATTGTTAAGTGTGTGCACCAGTATCTAAGTTGGATATCTAGGATCGAATCTGGGTAAGTGTTTTGGTTTTGAAAATATATTGATATCATCGGACAGTGCAACAAAGAATCGAACCGACTACCCGCCTCTCCCTCCTTCCCCTTACACTTATCACCTCTCATGTGAGCTACTGAATAGGTGATCACTGCACCCATATTCTGAATTCAGCTGACTAGACGGCATTGTACATCGTGATTTACATCAAACAAATATCGGCGTAGCATTTATGTACACACAACGCCTTACCCTGGAGGTGGGGTGGTGTGGGTGTGATTGAAATGTGGAGATTTTGGGGGTGTGGGTGTGGTTGTAGGTGTGGGTGAGGGGGGCAGCAGGAGTCAGCTCTCAGTGTGTGGTTCATTGCATACACAGGAAGGTTGAGGGCTGGGGTGGTGGGAGTGTGGGGGGATGGGGGGAGCAGTGTTTGTATGTTCTGGGGGCGTGGGTATTTTGAATCAGCTCATTGTAATATACACAGGGTGGAAGCTCGAGTAAGTGAGATGCATGGAGATTGGAGGTTGTGGGTTGGGGGTCGGGGGGTTCGGGGCTTGGGGGGTTGGGGGGCTGGGGGTTTGGGCTTGGGAGTTGGGGTTGGGGTTTGGGAGTTGGGGGGGTTAGGGGTGGTGGTGGTGGTGCTAATGGTGGGGGGGGGGCGGGGGCGGTGTGGTGTGTATGATGTCTGTTTGTTTTGTTTGTTGTTGTCTTACGTCCTAGCAACATATAAGGTCATATCAGGACAGGGTGTGTATGATGTAGAGGTGTGATTATTTGGAGGTTTCTCAGTGTGAGGTACATTGTGTACCCAGAGACAAATCTGTTGCAATGGATTGGTGGATGAGGATTGGAGGGTTGTGGATTGTGGGGGTGGAAGCAGGGGCCCGTGTGTGTATGATGTAGAGGGGTTGAGTACCTAGAGTCTACTCAGTGTGAGGTACATTGAGTACCCGGATACAAATCTGTTGCAAGTGAGATGCTTATGGATTGGTGGATCGAGGTGCAGGTTGATGACTCAGGGGAGGGCTGTTTGATGTTTGTTGTTGTTTTACGTCCTAGCCACATCTAGAGACATATCAGGACGGGCACCGACTTGTGACAGTGCGCACTCATGGTGACTTCATATAGTGCTGTCCCGCTGAGAAACCAGGCTGCTAGCTCCGTGACCTGATATCCCACTCAGTCACATTATCCTGACACTGAGCCAACCAGTCCCTAGCCTATCCTATTAATGCCGAGCGCCTGGCTAGGAAGCGACAAATATAAATTTTTAAGTCATTGGTTTGACTCGACCGGGGTTCGAAGGAGGGAGGGGATACCAACATTCCTCGCAGTGTGTAGTACATCGTGTATACGGAGCGGGAGCTGGAGTAACTAAAGGTAAGGGGTATGAGTATTGTGGATTGGGGGTTGGAGTTGTGGTGGGGTGGAGGATGTGTGTGTGTGTGTGTGTGTGGGTGTGTTGGAGTGTTTGTGTGTGTGAGACGGAGCGTAATTGGATGAGACAAGGCAGAACGTTAGCGTTATCTGATGGCCACGTTAAACAGCCAGGTCGCTGTAAGCGGTAAGTAGCTGTATCAGTCGGCAAAGGGCTGATGGTGGTGATGGAGGTGGCTTGGAAGAGGCGAAGGACCTATAGGCGGCGGGGGCGAGGGGTGGAGGGGGCGCGGGGGTGGGGGGTGGGATGGGGGGCTCAGATACTGATTGACCTCACTTTGACTGATCTTTAATGGAATTATATACCATTCAGAGCAGATTCTTGTCTCCCTTTTCTCATTCCTAAAGCTAAAGTCCACATACAAGTCATGCTTGACGCCCGGTGACACAACAAGAACACGGCAGAGCGCGTTAAAGGTGATGATGTTGCTCGTTGATGTGGAATGTGGTTTGCTACAGATTTTGTTATGACATTGTCTTTTTTTGTTTTTATTTTGTGCATTTGTGGATTTTTGCTGTAAAAAA
Source organism: Branchipolynoe longqiensis (assembly GCA_030323885.1). NCBI lineage: Eukaryota > Metazoa > Annelida > Polychaeta > Phyllodocida > Polynoidae > Branchipolynoe > Branchipolynoe longqiensis. The sequence goes on from CM059188.1 coordinate 29,743,393, forward strand.
AAAATCGTAGATTAAAAGGGGAGATTTCAATCATGGTATTCCTCATTCTGCCGATACTTCTTGCCTTATCATATATTTTCGATTAGATTAGAGTATGCTCAGGCCAAGTCGGAGGCCCCACCATCAGGGCCCACCACAGGTGGTGAGGATGCACTGTTACTGTTAGGTTTTGTCATGGCCAGTAATGAGTTTGAATCTGTTGGTGTTAGCTGGGTGCAGACAACAGTAGCACCAAATATAAATGTTTAAATCATTGCTTTGACGCGGCAAGGTTTCGAACCTGGGGTATGGATACGTTGACTTGCCGAACGGGAAGCGGACACTCAGTGCATTCGGCTATCTCGTCTGGTTGTTGTTTTTGTTGTTGTGTGCACGATTTGAGATGTTTCTGTGTCTGGTTATTGCCTAGAAAGTCAAACACAAATAGTGTCTATCTGTTCCATATACTATTGCCGTTACCAAATCACGGAATGGTTATATACCAGCGGATCGGCGCACGCAGATTCGTCGTCACGTGAGATTCTTTGAGATGACGTCAGAATGAACACCCAGGGCACAGATCCGGTGCCACGTGACATTCTCTAAGATGATGTCAGGATGTCCATTCGGAACATAGATATGGTGTCACATGACACTCTTTGAGATGACGTCAGGATGCCGACTCGGGTCACGTATATGATGTCACATAACACTATCTAAGATGATGTCAGAATGACCACTCAGGGCACAGATCTGGTGTCACGTGACACACTTTGAGATTTTGTCAGAATGACCACCCAGGGCACAGATCTGGTGTCACTTGATACTCTTTGAAATGACGTCAGGATGACCACTCAGGGCACAGATCCGTCGTGACCTGACACTCTTTAAGATTACATCAGAAAAACCACTCAGGGCAAAGATCCAGTGTCACGTGACACTCTTAGATATTTCGTCAGAATGACCACCTGGGACAATTAGTAACATATGATGAGTGTTGTGTAAAGCTAAGATTCCTTTTACGTGGTATGCGGTATGCGGAATGCGGCATGCGGTATGCGAATGGGAAGATTCCTTCTACGTGGTAAGCGGCAAGTGTCTACCCCCCACCACCAATACCATATGTTTCCCCTCAGCACCCCTGTGCATGACTGTTCCATAATGATCAGTCGCCTCTCCTAATCTAAAACTAATGGACAAGTGCGACTGATGTTTCTATTCGCATACCGCATGCCGGATCGATCGCTACAGGGACCGATCAAGTTGCCGCAATCGCATTCGCATTCGCATTCGCATTCGCATACCATGTGTAAGGGATGTAGCCCATTGACTTCAAGGCGTTTAGATTTTTTGCCGCATTTGCATTCGCATACCGCATACCGCATACCGCGTGTAAGGAATCTTAGCTTTAATGTCCACTGACAGAAGAGACGATTTGCCAGGCATGCGCTCTCAGCTGAAACTTGCATTGTGAGTCAAGTATGGAAGGAAATAGTAAGTTTAGATAGATTTTTTTTTCAATGATCACTGAACCTATCCATGCATTAAAACAATTAAGGATAATAAGTTACTATCATTGTGTGATGTTGACCTGGCTGCTTGTTCATAAATATAAAACATGGGTAGCAACTATAGTACCTAAACTAGTAACTGTAGACATCTCTGGCTCTAAATCCAGATTAATCTAGTGCTAGAATTATCTAGTACTTAAACTTAAAGGCAGAGAATGCCAATTTTGTCAGCAAAAACTTGCTTCGGGGTCACAGATAAAGTGAGTGCTGGACGCGGGAGTGTCTTTACGTGCTATGAATCATCATAAATAATGAAATTTTATTCAATTAAGAGAAATTTATCATCAAAACAACTTTGATTCTAGATCTTAATCTAGGTTTCTATATGTAAATGTCAATTAATATATGGGTGTGTGAGGTTTGTTGTTTGTTGTTGTTTGTTGTTGTTTTACGTCCTAGCAACATCTAAGGTCATATCAGGACGGGTACCGACTTGTGACAGTGCGCACTCATGGCAACTTTATAGTGCTGTCTCACTGGGGAAACCAGGCCGCCGGGACCATGACCTGGTATCCCACTCAGTCACATTATCCTGACACTGAGCACACCAGTCCTTGCCCTGTCCTAATAATGCCGAGCGCCTGGCTAGGAAGTGACAAGCACCAATTTTCAAGTCATTGGTTTGACTCGACCATGGTTCGATCCCACAACCCCACGATCTACCAGCACGGGAGACGGACCCTCCAACTCATTCGGCCATTCCGTCTTGTCTCTTGTGTGTGTGAGGTTGTTGATGTCAACTGGTTGTTGATTTTCGCGACATCTGTATGGTGGGTGTCTGATGGGCATAATATTAATAGAGAAGCAGGGCGCACCTGAAGGGAGAAAGGGCGAGGGAAGAGAGAAGAGAAAGGTGAGAGGTTGGTTGGTTGTTGGAGTTTTACGTCCAGGCAACATCTCAGGTCATATCAGGACGGTACAGGAGAAAAGAGAAAAGGGTAGTTTTATTGCTTGTTTGAAGGGGGCATTACAGCCTATCATATCAGGACGGGTACCGACTTGTGGCAATGTGCGCCAATGGAGACTTTATAGTGCTGCCTCACTCGAAGACAGGGCTGCTAGCATCATGAATGTAATATCCTGAAACTAAACAAACCAGTCTTTGCCTTATCCTGCAAACGCCCAGCGCCAAGCTAGATAGTGACAAGTACCAATTGTATAAGTTATTGGTTTGACTCGGTCGGGGTTCGAACCTACAACCTATCACATGGAAATCCAACCAACCAGGGCTCTTACCAATTCAGCCGTCCAGTTTGTATCGAAAGGAGTGGGGAGGAGTGAAAAGGAGAGAGGAAAGAGGAGAGAAGAGGAGAAAGAGGGGAGTGGAGAGGGGAGGGGCATATAATCTGACCATTTGCCCATCGTAAATTGGGCATCATTGTACGGTAATCAGACCAATGAAAGCATCATGCCGACCGTGAGAGTCGATCAGCTGAGACCGTACCACCACCCACTCACCTTTCTTTCATCAGCAATTAAATTACATAACTATCAACGCAACAACAAATAAAGGCCACCCCATGTTCACTGCATTACATAAAAGCCACACTGAGCAATGGAATAGTGTGAGTTGGGCCGAATTGTGCTCAGTCTTTTTTCTGCAATCCGAGTCTTGATTTAGAAAATGGTTTTCATACTTTGAATATTTATTCTAACTATTCCGACGTGTGTTAAATTGTTAGTAAGATGCATTCCACCGACGGACAAGTCCTCCACCGAGCCCCTAACCGCCCCCCCCCCCCACCCCACCACAACCACCTGTAACCGCCCCCTTCCCCCCAACCCCACCCCTCCGACGAGGGCCACCCGGCGTCTGGCTGCCCGACCGTTGCCCCCCGGCCTGGTCCAGCCCGGTGTGGCGGTTTCAGCGTGTTCCCGTGCTCAGACGTGTCCCGTTGCTTCTGCGCATGCGCGGATTTCGCATCAACTCGGGTCACCCGAGACACTTATTGGCGCATGCGCACATCCTACAAACTCGGGTCGAATAATCGAATACGCTTCTCTGCGCTCGGGTGAACAATTTTTTCTTTTTTTTTAAGTAACCGATAAAACTACAGCAAAATAGGATTTAAAGTATTTTATGATGGCCTAGTTTACCTATATTTCCATTTAATTAATCTAAGTTATTCTTTTTTTGCACACGGCACGTGTATTTGTCGACTCCACTCGCCGTGTTCTATTTGAAATTCTGACGACTGGGATGACCCGAGTCGCCCGGGTAGTGTTAATCGATTACGGCCATGGTTTTTAGATTCTGAGGCATGCGCAGAAGCGAGGTACACGTCTGAGCACGGGAACACGCTGAAACCGCCACACCGGCCCGGCCCGGGGCCTCACGCGTATCTCTTTGTGGACATATTGAAAACAGCTTAATTAAGCGCCGGGTGGTCTGTGTGTGAGATCACCTCCCCCCCTTCTCTTTCAGCCTCCCCTCTCCCCCCTCCACACTCCCCTCTCTCCGTCTCCCCTCACCCTCTCCCCCTCTCTTCCCCTCACCCGTCCCCACTATCCCGTCTCCTCCCCCCTCACTCCCCTCGCCTCTTTTCCTCTCCCCCTCCACTTTCTCACTCTCCTCACTTCTCCCCCCAAAACCAAAACAATTATCTAGATTTTCTTCTACATATCTGATGCACTTATTGAGTATTTGTTGCTGCATAGAAGGGGATACTGAGTTAATTGAATAGAACCTGTTACTGCAGAAGCCTATTTTTTTAAATATTTGTTACTAAATGTATTTTATTCAGCGAATAATGTCTTTTGTCAGCGCCAGAGCACTGGTCTTCCGGCCGTTCATTACAATTTGTTGGTACATAAAGGACAATATCAGTTGCAATAATAACCACATGAAAAACCTGTTCGATAATAGAAGCATAATATAGATTGACTATTCGTTGTAATAGTAACTGCATACAATTCCAGTTCAACATATGTATTATGCACTTGGTGAGCATGCATCAATAAATGTACAAGATGATTCTAGAATTGTCTTTAAACACTTCTTTCTTCCTTTGCGTTCTCTCTTCTTTAAAAAAAAAGATATAGCATATCTCCAATAGCCTATGATGTCAGAGTTTGCGTGTGCTTGCCAAAATTAATTTTCCTTGTTCGCACTTCAAATATCTCAAAGGTTAGCCATTTAAAATACAAGTTACTCCAAATGAAAGTAAAGTAGATTATATAACAATCAATTTAATATATTCATTTCAGAAAAATGGCAGAAACTCAAAATCATCAGACTTTAAATTTACTACACTTCCAGTGATTGTTCCTGTGTTTTTCGTCCGAATCACCCAGCACATACATGAAGAATAACAAGAAGACAGATTTCATATATGAGACTGTCTCAAAAGGTGCTAAGCAATATGGGACAAAACCTTGTCCATTGTAACGATCAACATACTACCTGCTTATGTATTTGCTCAGGATAAACTGATTTGCTTTTTACATGGCTTTTCATAATCCCAATAGAATACATATTGATTTCAAGCAAATGTCCTTGTGTTTTCAGTGTAACCATTTATGTGATGTTTTGTGTCAATCATTACAATGGACAAAAAAAAAAGAGTTATCACCTTTTGAGACAGGCTCATATGCACTAAAATAAAATAATGTATGTGGAAAGCGGATATATTTTTTGTAATGACTAATTGTGTGGCGTGTGTGCACGCCTATGTATGCAGTATGTGTGAGGTGGGGAGTGTGTGTGTGGTGGTGGGGGCTGTGGAGGGGGGGGGGGGAGGTGAGAGGCTACGTGACGGAGGCTGGACCGCAGGCGTGAGGTGGTATGGGAGAGGTGTGCGCAGAGGTATGCGCACCCACATTATCCCACTCTGCCCATGCGCAACACGCCCGTGTTGCAAATCCTATAGGTCCCCCAAACCCGAGAGACACAAACGAAACGAAATGGCATTCAGTCCAATAGAATGGCCACTCTCCAAGACGGGCGAGGCGCGGTCCTGTCGCACTTACATTCTAAGCCGCCCTTTCCCCCACCCACCCACCCTCACACACATATTCCCCGCAGTTGCGTAGCTAGAGAGGGACAATGGGGGTGTAGTACTTACTAGTGGTCTGCACCGATGTCTCTGGAAAACAGCCAGATAGACAGATGAGCATGGGAGCGTGCTGACAGCAGGAAGCCGGGGTTAGTGTAATTGTTAGCACACTAGCTGGTGTGGGTTCGAATCCTGCTCTAGGCGCAATATTTCTCAATAGACTACATCACGGTTCCGACTGCGCATGCGCTGAAAATGGCGTTCGGAGCAAAGCAAAGGCATACGGCCATTGAGTTTGCCAATACGCGCAGTGAAAAACGTCAGGTTTATTCAAAATTAATAAAAATCCAAAACCCTAACCTTATTGTTTTAATATAATCTATTTGTTAAACATGTTTTCTATATGTGTTCCAAGCGGTTTGTGCCTAGATGGTGTGGATATAAATAAAAACATGAATAAAATAAGTAAAACTGACTGTGGCTATGGCTCTAACACTAGTCTGAGTGCCCAGATTTGTCTAAATCTAAATGCACATGGCATAAGATGTGCTGATTATATTGATGTAAATGCAATGCTGGATAAAAGATTAATATCTTAGTTTATTATATATATTTTTTTAGTTGGTATTCTATGTTTCAAACAAGAGCTGAGATGAGCTGAAACTAGCACATTTCATAGCTGCACCCAGTGCATTAGCATGTGCCATGTGCTTCTGGGGGGGCTGTTTTGCTCTGACGCATCCCACAATGCACCGCGCTGCTGGAACCGTGATGTAGACTATTCCATCAATCCGAACAACACTGGTGCCGTGACCAGGAGTGACGAAACCCCCTGAGCACATTCTTCGAAAGGGGGACCAGACGGGATGGCCGAATGAGTCAGAGCATCCGTCTCCCATGTTGGTAGATCGTAGGGTCGTGGGTTCGAACCCGAGTCGAGTCAAACCGATGACTTAAAAATTGATACTTGTCGCTTCCTAGCCTTGCGCTCGGCATTAATAGGATAGGACAAGGACTGGTTGGCTCAGTGTCAGGATAATGTGATTGAGTGGGATATCAGGTCATGGTGCTGGCAGCCTGGTCTTCCAGTTGGGCAGCACTATAAAGTCACCATGATTGCGCACTGTCACAAGTCAGTTCCCATCCTGATATGACCTTAGATGTTGCTAGGACGTAAAACTACAACAAACAAACAAATGGAACGGGGGGTTTACTATATATAACCAACCATAACTGTAGATCGATCACTCACCTATATCGATCGCTTTATTTGGGTCCCAAATGATCGCCAATACAATACCATTGTAACACATTTATTTAAACCTCCCTAAACAAACCACCTCCCTACATGGACCACTTAGAGTCGGTCCCGAGGTTTTACTGAAAATAACTGACATCAGTGACAATAACTTAAAAACCTGGCTACGCCCCTGACCCGCCGATATCCTCCAACTCCCGTGTTGGCCTTACCCAGGCGCCCTACTATACTGTGCACCCCCCCCCCCCCCTACACACACCCCTATCACATATGGTTGGACGACGTTGATTGGGAATTCACGGTGTAATTTGAAGGCGGATGTGCCCATGAATAGAGGCAAATCATCCACATAAAAAAATTGGCAATTCTTTTTTATTTCTAGCCGTTGGGGATGTGGGAGGTTGGCGGAGGAGTCTTGGTGGCATGAGTATCTATATCTTTATATATATATGTGATGTATAATGCATTATGCGAGTATAAATGCAAGGGTAACATGTACATCCTATATTTCCTCGTGTGCATTGGTGGAGCGCCCCCCCCCCCTCCCAGCTGTCAGGTATTGCTGGGCGGCCGCCCCCTCGCGTCGCACTCTGGAGTATGTATATATAAAATTAGGAGTATGTATATATAAAACTTATTGTGTGGATATGAGTAACGAAAAGCTTGTTCCTTGCCTCTATTCCCTCAGCTACTGTCCACCCTTTTTTGCCAAGGCCTCATTCTCCTGCCTGAGAATAAACTCAACCCAAACCCAAGTTTCCTGTCTTCTCATTTGTGTAACCGATAATTTATGTGCATGTAAGGGGGAATCTAATGTTTTCAACATTTTCAAGGGCGTACAAAGAGTACTACTTTTCCGGATCTACCACCCCACCCCCCCTCCATCCCCACCCCCAAGGTAATACACATCAACATTTTACTAGAGAACACAAACACAAAAATATGAACGATGTACATAATTTGATTAAAGTAGTATTAAACTGTTGATGAGGTGTGCATATATGAATATCTGTACATGTACGATCTTGGAAATTCTTTCAACAATAATAATTATATTGTTCTGTTCGCCGAAATTCTTTTTTATTAAGCGATACAAGTAATAATTTGCTGACACCCCCCTCCTTCCTGTTCCCCATGCGATTCGCTTTGTATGATTGTGAAAATATTGAAAACACTGTGTAGTATCATGTAACACAAGCGAACTCCACGACGTCTAGTATCCAAGTGTTTATTTCCCGCTCTCTAGGTCACGCGTCATGACGTCATACTGGTCTCGGCTATACGCACCGTACACATATATTACATCTTCCCCCTTTTTTTTTTTTTTTTTTTTATAGGGTCAATTATACAATAGTGTTGTCAATGACGTTTACATGTTTCACTGTAACCTTACAACTTCTAACGCTTACGACTAAAACTCCAACAGAGTTTGTGTTATGCTAACATTTAAAATTTAACGTGTTTTGTTTTAGTTTGGAGTACAAGTAATTTTACTCAAGGTATCACTTTCTATTAGTCGACTAGGTGGGCGCGATGCTCGCCCAGCCCTCGTGTGGTATGTGTTAGGCATGTCTGTTGCGGTGTCTTGAAAGATAACGACACTGTTATCTTCAGACTTTGTAATCGGCTTGCAGTCACTTGTGTGTGCATGCATGCTCCTGTTGTCGCTGCTTTCTGGTATTTGGAACATGTGTACTCTGTTTCGATGTATGAGCTTGCCTGCACTATTTTTTAGTTCGTAATTTCTGGGCTTCGTCCTATCTGTTTTTGTAATTGTGCCTGCCCTCCATTCGCCCTCATGTGTTCTATATCTGACTTGGTCCGTGATCTGAAACGGTTTGTGAGGTTTGCCTGCTCTGAGGTCGTAATAGTATTTTTGTTTGTCTTGTCTGTGGAGGATATCAGTCTTTTTTTACCCCTGTGCTTGTGGTTTTAAATGTGCTTTAGTCGTGGGTAATTTAGACCGTAGTCGGCGACTCATGAGCAATTGTGCTGGAGACGCTTTCATGTCTGTTAGCGGAGTATTTCGATAGTTTAGTAAGTACAAATTGAAATCCTGCTTATTTTCAGCTGCTTTTTTCATCATCTTTTTTACTGTTTGAACGTACCTTTCTATTTGGCCATTACTCTTTGGATAGTATGGGTTTGAACAAATATGATCGAAGTTATATGTATTCACAAAGTCCTTGAACTCGTGGCTTGCAAATTGTGGCCCGTTGTCTGATATTAGGGTGGTTGGTATCCCGTAGCGCCCAAAAATTTGTTTTAGTGAATCAATTACTGCCTTCGAGTCAGTTTTCTGTAGTTCCACCACCTCGGGAAATTTTGAGTAATAATCTACTAAAATTAGATATGTTTTCCCTTGGCATAGAAATAAGTCAACTCCCACCTTACTGAATGGAATATCGGGTATGACGTGTGGTGTCATTGGTTCTGCACTTAAAGAATTTCTATAATTCTGACATGTCTGGCAACGTGCTATCATGTCTTCAATTTGCCGGCCCATGCCCGGCCAAAACACGTTGTCCCTGGCTAACTCTTTAGTTTTAACGATCCCTAAGTGGGTTTCATGCAATATATCCAACATTTCTTTTTGTAGATTACTAGGAATTATTACCTGTCTTCCTTTGAACAGCATGCCATCTTTACCAACTATTTCATCTTTGTATGTAAAGAATGGTTTTGCACATGCTTTCACTAAATTATTTTGCCCTGGCCACCCATCTTGAACTAACCGTGTGACCTCAATGAGTGTATTGTCTGCCTGTGTGGCTGCAACTATCCGGGCGTTCATGTGCACCGCAATGTCTATCGTGGCAATTGAGATGTCGTTGTCAAACAAATTATTTGGGTCTGTGTTGGTTGTGTGCGCCCGTGAAAGGGTGTCTGCAAAAAACATTTCAGTTCCTTTTATGTATTTAATTACGATATTATAATTTTGAAGCCTCATGCGCATCCGTTGCATCCTGGCCGACAACATATGCAGTGGTTTTGTCATGATTGCAACAAGTGGCTTGTGATCAGTTTCGATTATTACTTCTTTCCCATAAATGTACTCATGAAAACGAACACATCCGAAACACATTGCCAATAGTTCTTTTTCTATTACTGCGTAGCTCGACTGGCAGTTATCCAACGCTTTTGACGCCATGGCAATAGGCTTATTGTCCTGAAATATGGCTGCCCCTAGGCCCGACTTACAAGCGTCGACCTGGAGTGTAATTTGCTCGTTTACATCGTAATATTTTAGCACAGGTGCTGTTATTAATAATTTCTTCAATTTAGTAAATGCCTGTTCTTGCTCATTTTGCCAGAACCATACTACCTCTTTACACAAGACCTGTCTTAGGGGTTTTGAAATTTCAGATAAATTCGGTATAAATTTGCCTACGTACCCTACCATGCCCAAGAAGCGTTGAACTCCTGCTTTGTCGGTAGGAGTGGGCATGTCAACAATGGCCCGTACGCGTTCAGCATTTGGCTTCAACCCTGTTTGTGTTAATGTGTGTCCTACATAATTAACTTCAGGTTTACAAATTACGGATTTGTCTGGGTTCAGACGCAAGTTAGCTTCTCTAGCTCTGATTAAGACATTTTCTAAGTTCTCATTATGTTCTTTAATCGTATTCCCATATATCAATATGTCATCCGCGACTACATTAACACCCGTCAAACCCGCTAATATTTTATTCATTTCCCCAATGAATATGTCCCCCGCCGTTTTAATGCCGAACGGCAACCGTGTGTACCTGAACCGGCCCCATGGGGTATTGAATGTACATAATTTCGAGCTCTCAGTGTCAAGTTCTATCTGCCAGTAGCCGCTATGGGCATCAATGACCGAAAAATATTTGGCATTGCTTACTTTCGCTATAACTTCCTCTATCGTTCTGGTCGGATATGGAGTATATAGTATTGCTTTATTAAGCTTTGTTGGGTCAAGGCAGACTCTAATTTTGTTTGGTTTCTTTACAATCGTTATTGAATTCACCCATGGGGTCGGTTCAACCTGCTTTACAATAACCCCTAATTTTAACATTTTGTCTATTTCCTGCTTCACTTTTTCTACAATTGCATGAGGAATTCGCCTCGGCGGGTCAATCACTGGGTCAACATTACGGTCTATATGTATTTTTGCCCTACTCTTGATATTTCCCAGCCCTGTGAACACATCAGCATATTTCTTTATCAATTCTTCAGCTGCACTGTTCGTTGTGACTGCGTTTTTTGTTCGTACAGTGATTTCTCCTACTCGACGGATTAGTTGAAGCTGCACACATGCCTCCTTTCCTAGTATGGGTGTGCCATGAGTTGTCACTTGAAACTTCAACGGCGTACCCCCAACAACGATGTTGACTTCTCCATCTGGTCGTATGCGATTACCTGAATAAGTGACGAGACAACACTTTGAAGGCTCCAACACGGTATTTTTCAGAGCATTGTAGACAGTACGCGGTATTACATTAGCTTGGGAACCAGTGTCTAGTTTGAATTTAACCGGTATGTTCTGTAATTTATACTCCACGTACCATAAGTTGCTGCTGCGTAGTGGCTCGGTAGTTATCTCGCCCACGAACAAGTCATTTCCTCCGTTGTGCTCGTCCCCTTCGTCTTGTTGGTCATCATTCGTGCTCAATTCGTTCACTTGAGCTCGACTTGCACGTCGGGTTCTGCAGACCTTTTGAAAGTGTCCGTAGCGCTTGCAGTACATGCATTGTTTGTCCACTGCTGGGCATGTCGAAGCGCCATGTTGGTATCCGCATCGGGTGCAGGTCGTCCCCGGTGTAGAGGGACGTGTCCCTCGGTCGTGCCACGTGCGGTCACGTGGTGCTGCTGAATTCCTGCTCGCCCGTGATGTGTAGATTCCTTGCTTGCTCACCGCATCTACCTGCTCCTCCGTACGGTTGCTTCCCTCCGGGTGTAGTTGGGCGTGTGTGTTTTCGCTCAGTCGACACATTTCCAGGCATCTGTCCAATGTTAAGTTGGGCGTTTGCAGTAACTTATCTCGCAGCCTCTTCTCTCTAACCCCGCACACCAGCCTGTCACACAGCAATGAGTCCTCCATTTCTGAGTAATCGCAGTATGATATTCGGTGCCTTAAATCCCTGATGTAAGTGTCCATCGACTCATTAGTTTGATTATGTGAGTTGAATGTATACCTGACAACCGTGATATTTGTTTTCCTTACACAGTATTCTTCAAATGCTTGTATTAAGGGGTCGATCTTGTCTTTTTGGCTCTCCGGCATTCTGAACGTCGCGTGCAACTTTTGCGCCTCCGGTCCGGCTATGTGTAAAAATATGCAGCATTGTATTTTTTCTGGCTTGGTTGCTGTTCCTGTGGCTATGCTGTATATTTCAAATGCGCGATGCCATGTCCGCCAGTTCATAGCCAGATTTCCTTCTAGGCTTAACGGCATTGGCGGTTTCAAGCCTGTAAGTGCCATGGTGACTTGGTTTTTATTTTTGTGAGCGTCCCTTGGTTTCTGTACACGATCTGACACCATGTAGTATCATGTAACACAAGCGAACTCCACGACGTCTAGTATCCAAGTGTTTATTTCCCGCTCTCTAGGTCACGCGTCATGACGTCATACTGGTCTCGGCTATACGCACCGTACACATATATTACACACTGGAGTCTGATTGAGGAGCCAGATAGATTTTCTTGCAAATATACTTGTGTTTATGTACATTATACATGTTGGCCTGCTAACATAGGTAATTTGCTTCACGAGGCGCACAGTCCCGCCTTGTTTACCTTGTTCCTCTTGTTCCTCTTGTTCCTCTTGTTCCTCGAGGTACGCATATCTGTCACTTCACCCCGACGGCTCGCACAGGCAACTTCGCTCACCCTCTCCCCCCACCACACCCCCACCCCCACCCACTTATTTTATTTTGACCTTTTAGTGTATGCCCTTGTGTAATTTCGTGTCAAATGTTTGTTAAAAGTGAATTACCACCTGATTATGCATTATTATATGATAGTGATTAAAAAGATTAAGGTGGGAATTTGTTCTCAAATTCTAACAGTGGGTAAATTGACCAAATCCAAGATGGATGCCATGAAATACACTTTATGTTATATCTTTGCAACCAGTTAAGATAAAAACACAAATGAGGGGTCTTTAAAAAAAATACATTTTAATACACAAGGAATCTGGTTTTGCCATCCATAGATCTTTTAAATGGTATAGGCCTACCGATTAAACGGTTATTGCCTCATGAAAGGAACACTAACTGATAAATAATTTTAACAGAACCCTATCTATCACACATGCCAAGTGTTCTATGTTTTCACCTTATAAATATATCTCCACAAAGCTAGCCATTTAAGTTCAAAGTTACTTCAAACTAAAGAAACGGAGATTACTCTGATCAAGTATTTGTCTAAACCCAAACCATCGCAACTTAAAGTTGCATAGTCCGATGGTTTTGAGTTTCTGAAATTTTCTGAGATAAATACATTAGGTTGATCATTATTATGTACCTTACTTTAGCTTGAAGTAACTTTTATTTTAAGTGGCTAACTTTTAGAGATTTTTGAAGTGGAAACATGCAAAATTAATTTTGGCAAGCTTGTCAAAACTCTGACCCCCATAGGCTTCTGCAGTAACAGGTTCTATTCAATTGCCTCAGTATTCCCTTCTGTGTGGTGAGAAATGTTTAATAAGTGCACCAGTATCTAAGTTAGATATGTAGAATCAAATTTAGATAATTGTTTTGGTTTTGAAAATTTGATATTTTCATCGGACTATGCAGCTTTAAAAGAATAATACAACACAGCCCGCTCAAGTAGCAGCTCGGATGGCAGGGAACTTTGAAAATTTGATTAAATGCGGTACCAGGTGGGATTTCACTGATTGAAATAGATTTAGCATTTCGGATTATAATCAAAGTGTAGGCATATAAAGTGGTGGCCGAGTGGGTTGGAGCGTCCGTCTCCCGTGCTGGTAGATCGTGGGGTCGTGGGTTCGAGTCCCGGTCGAGTCAAACCAATGACTTTAAAATTGATACTTGTTGCTTCCTAGCCAGGCGCTCGGCATTATTAGGATAGGGCAAGGACTGGTGTGCTCAGTGTCAGGATAATGTGACTGAGTGGGATATCAGGTCATGGTGCCGGCGGCCTGGTTTCCCAGTGGGACAGCACTATAAAGCCACCATGAGTGCGCACTGTCACAAGTCGGTACCCGTCCTGATATGACCTTAGATGTTGCTAGGACGTAAAACAACAACAAACAAACAAACAAACGTAGTTGAACCTACGCGTCTTAGCGTGGATTTGCGCCGAACGTGACTTTCTCAACCCTATTAGTCATCGGATTAAAAGATCACACAGTTATTAGCAAGGTGTCCCGTAATTAGATTTGAGTAGAATACAATGCGATGTGGCTTAATCAATCAAGCAGATTTAGACTTCTCACTCATTTTTGTTCGCGAAAGAAGGGACTGTAGGCGAGAGTTTAGGCCTACGTTTTCTGAGAACAAATCTAACTTCAGAAGAAGTATGTTGGCAAGTAGGCATACCATTAAGGCACTATTCTTATAACTATTTAAGTAGGGCTCAATACCAAACTCAGATCAAAGGTCACACTCACGGGGTTTTTTGTTGTTGGTTTTTTTCTAAATATTTTATTCGTCAGAATACATCTTTTGTCGACACCGAAGCACTGGTCTTCCAGCTATGGGGTGTAGCAATCATTGACACAATTCGTTTGATGATGATAATAATTGTTAGTAATGCCTAATGGGATTGTGTATGGTGACACTGGGGGCATGGTCTTAAATATATTGTGTGCTTTGCTATTTTTGTTTGTTTTTAGACATGTTACAATGCTTTGCTATATTTGCTTTTGTCTACCATATTTAATTGTTTGTTTTATTTGCTATATTAAAATTGAATACTCCGATGGTTTTGACTTTCTACCACTTATTGAGATACATACATTAGGTTGATCGTTATATTGTGCCTTAGTTCAGTTTGAAATAACTTTCATCATACATGAATAACCTTAGAACTATTTTGAGTTAAACCATGATAAATAAATATTGGGCATGCACGTCGAAATTTTGACGCCACAGGCTTCGTCAGCAGTAAACGGTTCAGTTAAAGTTGCATAGTCCGATGGTTTTGAATTTCTGTATTTTTTTCTGAGATAAATATATTAGATCGATCACTAGTATCTACTTTACATTAGTTCAAAGTTACTTTTATCTTAAATGGTAAACTTTTGAGATATTTTGAGTGCAAACATGGAAAATTAGTTTTGGCAAGCTTGCCAAAACTCTGATACCATAGACTTCTGCAGTAACAGGTTCTGTTAAATTGACTCAGTATTGCCTTCTACGCAGAAATAAATGCTTAATAAGTGCATCAGTATCTAAGTTAGATATGTCAAATCAAATCTAGATAATTGGTTTGGTTTTGAAAATTTCATATTTCATCGGACTATGCAGCTTTAAATTGATATAACATACCCGTCATGCAGCACAACACATGCCTAATATTAGTAGTAGTAGTAAGTACAGCAGTATTTAAGTTGTGTATGTATAGTTAAATCTAAATAGGTGTTTTGAATGTGAAAAATTGACACTTTCATCGAACTATACAATTTTAACACGTCACTGGTGCCTTTTATAAGTTTGAGGTATCAAGCGGGGCAAGCTCCCTAAATCCCACGTGGGCATGGTCTTCCTGAAACTAACGTAGAATTCTTGTGTCGGGCCCGGGTGAAGGGGTAGAAAACACTGAGCGTGGTTGGGGAAAGTGCCGATTAGGGTGACACGGACAGGTTACATCAACGCCGGGGGCGACCAGCTACGATGAGATAACGGTCCTTACAGCTGCTTACCAGTGGCGCCGACAGGTGGCCAGCTCCCGCGAGAACACGGCCAGCGCGAGAACTCACACTGCGCAGTACATCGCCACGAGAAATACTAGTTACTCCCGCAGCATTGTCTCTGAGACAAGGCTGCTTTTGCTGAACTACCTATAATATGAATAAGCAATGCTTAAGTCCGATCCCCCACATTGGTGATTAATATATGTATATTTTCTGAGGAATTGATATAAACTGATCCCAGTGCCTTCTCCCATGTTTCAGCCCTGAACTGACTCTTGGGTGGTTCGTGACCTTACGACGGTTACCGGCTGCAGAACTGCACCAATATAGAAAGGCACCAATAAATCAGGCCAATCTTTGGTTTGAAGATTAAACTTCAGGTGGGACGGTTGTAGATGTGGAGATCTTTTTACAACAATTAACGAATAGTCGTTGAGGTGGCGCCAGATTACTCCGGCCGGCTGTAGCAGTGCACTTGTATCCAGCAGCAAGGGGTTCAGAGGAAGGGACGGGTAAAGGAGGGTTCATCAGTAAGGACAAAGCAAGACAGGGAAAAACGAAAAGGGTCCCACCCAAGCAAACAACTCCCTTGATCAGGGGAAGGAGTAAGCCTGGGAGAAAAAAAAAGAAAGGATAGTATAAAGGAAAGAGAAATGAGGAGAGTTGAGTCAAAAGGCTGTGTCTCCTTGCTCTATGGTGACCAGCCGGCGAGCTGGAGACATGGACGGAGTAAGAGGTAGAAAGTGAAATGTTGCTGGCTTCCCCCCCCCCCCCCCTGGAACTCTTTTCAGACATAATCAAGGAGGAGCGAGGCGCAGTGGAGAGGAGAAGAAGAGGTGCGGACGAAGTGCGGCCCGGATCGTAAGTGCCCAGAACAGGTTTCAGCAGTACTTATACCTGGCTGGTACGTTATTAAAACATGGGAGAAGACAGTAGGACCAGCTTATATAAATTCCACAGAAACAGCTGTTTCAGGTTTCTAGATTCTGGTGAATTTATTTTCCCATTCTATGCCTATCAGTATTGTTTATGTATATATATACACACATGCTAGTTGGAGCGCATCACATGACCGGAGAAGGCGCCGCTACCGCCGGCGTTCATCCAGTTCGTCCTCCTCGGATGAACGTTCGACAAGCAAGGAAAGAAAGGCCAGAAGTAAGTGATCCCTCCCCAGACACGTAGAAGATGGAAGGGATGTAAAAAAACTTCCCCCTTCGAACTTATAGAAGCTTCTGCAAACTGGGTAATAGCATCGAGGGAGACTGACGGTGTGAAACTCTTAAATTTGCTAAAACATATTGGCTATATCATGGGCAAGGCCAAGTCTAGTACTTTTCTCGAGAAGTCCCATGTAAACTATGACAGGGCTATCAGAAAGCTTGCAGTGTATGAGGGCTTTGGCACCTTCTCATCCGGGAACCCCGAGGTTGCGTTAAAATACTACGGTTTTGAATTTATGCGTACATCCGGGCCTAGCTCTAACAGTTCTACCAGTGGTAGGGCAAGCCCAAGTAGGTCCAGACACCTGTACATTAGGGATGGCAAGAAACCTTGTTTTGCCTTTAACAAGGAGGAGGGGTGCTCGAGGGATGATAAGACTTGTAGCTATGGTCAATGGTGCTCCCGCTGTGGGAGCAAGACGTACGTCCGCAGCAAGTGTAGTAAAGATTAGGGTGTTGTCGGTTGCCTGGGTGGATGTTTCCCTGAATTGTGTCTGGGGGTCGCTAGTGTTTGTATTAGTTCTGACAAAAACGTTTCAGTAAATTGTGTTACCCCTACACCCATGGCAATATTAATAATAATTATTCTTTATTTGCAATTTTACTTTAATTGTACTTTAATTTATAACAATTACATTATGGCATGCCATTATTGAATGCGGACACACAAATTCTAGTTTAAATATTTATTTATTTACACATCTTGCCACATATATACATACATACATATATACATACAAACATACAAAGATAAACAATACAACATATAATATTTTACTAAAAATACAAACTATTACTACATATCTACATAGCTACATATCTACACATATATACAAATATCTACAAATATTTACGATCACTTTTCGTTCGTCCCGTTGGAGCCCGCCCCACCTGGTGACATCGGGGCTGACGGGGGGAAGAGGTCCAAGTTGGAGACCCCCAACACTCCCGAGATCCCAGACAGCCCCGACAAGTTCAATAGTCCGTCAGACGTCGGGCTGGCCGACTCCGACAATGTTCCTGCCGCGTGGGTGACTCGTGTTGGAGTGGAACTCGCCACAGCACCGGCACCCGAAGTCGACGGCCAGCTCACACCAACAGTGGCCGCACCAGCTGGGTCGGCAACTAGTCCTGGAGGGGCTCTGGTGTGACCCGCCATACGCAGTGTCCGGAGTGCAGCAGGCGGCTGCGCCATCGCCACAGACGGACGGCCGTTGCGCCACCTGAGGCTGAGGCGGGACCGGCTCATGATGCATGTGGAGCAGCTGTATGGGCAGAGGTTGAGGCAGAGGTTGAGGCAGAGGTTGAGGCAGAGGTTGAGGCAGAGGTTGAGGCAAAGGCAGAGGCTGAGGCAGAGGCAGAGGCTGAGGCTGAGGCTGAGGCTGAGGCTGAGGCTGAGGCTGAGGCTGAGGCTGAGGCTGAGGCTGAGGCTGAAGATGCGGCTGCGCCATATACTGCTGCACATACTCCTGTGTCTGCAATACCCAGGGTTGAGGCTCATATAAGTGACTTGTTGATGGCGCACAAACCACAGGAGGCGGTGCAGCCACAGGAGCCGGTACAGCTACAGGAGCCGGTGCAGGCACAGGAGCCGGTGCAGCCACAGGAGCCGCCGCAGCCACAGGAGCCTGAAGGCCTTGTTGACGTTGGCAATCCATCTCCCACCCATGCGACAAGATCCAGTTGATCGCCGCCCGTGTCTCCACAAACGCTCCTCCGGCATCGTCATAAGCATATCGCGGACATAGTTCGCAAACATGGTTTGCTGCATCATCGCCGGTGTAGGGGGCTGCTGCATCACCTTCAACATGTCCCCAGACACGTTGAACCTCTTCTGGATGGCAGCGAGGAGGTTTGTGTCATCTGGGGCTGACCGCTTCCCCTTCCCCTTTCTCTGCTCTCGGCCTGGACGGGAGGAATGGCGGTAAGGTCCTCTACCATGCCCACCTGCAGATCCGCGCCGACATTCTCCTCGAGGCCGACATCGTACACTGCGCAGCCTCTATGGCAGCGGCCACCTGCAAGACAAAATAATAAAATAACCTAAGTAACATGAATGCAAATCAATGTCTGCATGATAGATGTAAACAACAACACAAGTCAACAATAAAGCACAAATATATAACGATAAATGATTAAATTGATTTATCAAGATTCATTACGTAAATAACGTATATCGATTGTCGACTTCTCGATATAACGATAACAACACAATAAGTCAACAATAAAGAACAACAACAAATATATAACATTAAACAATTAACTTGATTTATCAAGATTAATTACGTAAATAACATATATCGGTTTGACGACTTCTCCAGAATAATAGAGGTTTTATGAGAATCCTAACGCCCACACTAGTCAGAAGGATAAAAGATTATGTACTTACAGTTCTGCAGGGCTCCGGCTGGTGACGGACAAACTTCTGCATGATCCACTGCTCATTCTCAGTGAGTTTGGGCAGTCCGTCACCACTCTTCTTTTTTGTGGAGTCACGTGTTGGTGTCCCGGAGTGACTTGAACCACTTCTGGAGATGCACAGATGTCCTCCCCAACAGCATTGCCTGGTCCTCCCACATCTTCCCCTTCCTGTCCGAGCGGCGGTAGTCTGTCATCTTAACGTTCCAGATGACTGGATTCTCCTGCAGGAAGTCGAGCATCTGATCCTCCTCGAACAGCGACAGAGAACAGTCGCTTTTCTTGGCCCTCCTTCTCTTGGCAGAGGAGAGGCCGGAGGTGCTAGTGGAGGCTGAGGCGGAGGTGTGGAGGTGACGGACGACGCACGTGAGCTGCCACGACAAGCAGGAGATGGAGAGCTGGAGCGGGGCCACCACTGGCATGTCGTCTGTGTCTCCACTTCCATCTCCATTTCTTCCAATGCAGAGTGGTGTTCTGGAGAGTGGTGTTCTGGAGAGTGGTGTTCTGGAGAGTGGTGTTCTGGAGAGTGGTGAGGTGAGGAGGCAGGTGAGGAGACTGGTGATGGTGAAGATGGTGAAGTTGGCATAGTCTGCCTCTTCCTGCCTCTCCCAAGGCCTAGTCCTCCTCCAGTGGGAGCGAGCAGCCTTGGAGGCTGGTGTAGCAGCAGCAGCAGCAGTAGGGTGTTCCTCTTAGGTGGCATGGTGGAAGAGTGTGGAGAAACCAAATTCTCCAGGGTATTTATTTATACCCCTGTGGAGACCGACCACGTGACCAAATGGCGATAACATACGTCATTGCACCCTTTGCATACGCTACGCATAGGTTTCGCGTAGGTTATGCATAAGCTACTCATAAGTCATTATGCTAGGCATAGGTTGGCCATAGGTCGGCGTAGGTTACGTATACGCTTGAACTGTCAATCATAACCGTCAACACATATCACAGTACGCCGCGCATAGGTCGTCTTATGCTTTGAATACGCCACCATAGGCTAGGGGTAGGTTACGCGTAGGTTATGTATAGGTTACGCATACGCTTCATACGCCGCTGGGACCTCCCGCAGTGTAAAAAGGTCGGCTTTTTTCTTATAACGTTTTTCAAATTATTGCGCCACGTTACGTATACACCACCGCCATACGCCATAGTGTGACAAGCCCTTTAGTCTAAGAAGTAAAATATATTCATTAAATCCATATTTATATTTACGCGCTACTTTTGAGTAAAGAATTGATTAAACAATGTAAGATTAATAAACTTTTAAAACTCGAATCAACAGCATTTTGAGACATTATAACATTCGCAGTCCAAAGCAGACGATTGGATAACAAAAAATGTTACGAATTCAGCGATGGATTAACAGAAAGGTTTTGCGCTCCCAATCGAAAAAAACAGATGACAGCGGTGGGATTCGAACCCACGCCCCCGAAAGGACTGGTGCCTTAAACCAGCGCCTTAGACCGCTCGGCCACGCTATCAGATAGGAAGTGGAAATCACCAGCTCTCAGAAGGTGATTTCTTATGATAATTTGAGAGCATAGGGTTTCTTTTTTTAAATCCTTTTTTCTCTTTTCAAATACAGACACAAAAACAATCAAACACACACATTCGCTTTTATTTATATAGACGAATTTTGAAGATATTTAAAGTGAAACCATGACAAATTAATATTGGCATGCACATCCAAATGCTGGCTGGCTACCACATGTTTTAGTAGTCACGTGTTCTATTAAATTGACTTAGTATTCTTTGCTATGCATCAACACGTCAGTGCTTCCAAAAAGTTGTGAGATAGGAGTTAGAATTGTAAAAGTAGAAGCTGCAGATGCGATTCCTTTGGTGTTGCGGCGCGCACACCTCTATGGAGTGTAGTCTATGTTGTGGAAAAATACAGGTCACAGGTGAGCATGTAGACGATGCTGGGAGCATGGGTCGGCTCATTTTGAAACTACTGCACATGCTTAATAAGTGCAATAAGTGCACCAGTAGCTAAGTTGGATTTGTAGGATCAAATCTGGATAAGTGTTTTGGTTTGATTTAGAAAATATTATGCCTTCATCGCATTGTTCTATTTAAGTATTAATTATCATTCTTGAATCAATCATCATACAAAGAAGAGTCCCCTACCGTTCGTTAATTTAGGACTGGATATAATTCCGTGGTTAGAACTCATAGGGTTAGCTGATTTAACTGAAGTTCTAACAGTTTTCGCTCTGCCCCTATTAAGTATTATTTATCACTGACATTGGTGCCAATCATCACTCACAAATTCGGTTGAGAAGTGAAATTCTCGGTTGTATTCAAAACAAAGCTTCAGATATCAAACCGCTGTCGTCACGCAACGTACTGAATATTGACATAGTTACTAATTTAAAGTCTAGGATATCCAAATATAAAGGGAATGAGATTGGTTGGTTGTTGGAGTTTGATATCCTGGCAACATCTAAGGTCATATCAGGATGGGTACCAACATGTGACAGTGCGCACTCATGTCGACTCAATAGTGCTGCCCCACTGAGAAATCAGGCCATTGGGACCCGATATCCCACTCAGTCACATTATCCTGAGCTAACCAATCCTTGCCCCATCCTATTAATGCCAAGCACAAGGCTAGGAAGCGACAAGTATCAATTTTATAAGTCATCGGTTTGACTCGACCAGGAACCAAACTCCCGATCTCCCACACGCGAGGCCCGATTCGGCCACCGTGCCTGGTCAAGGGGAGGAGATTAATGGAAGGTAGGGCTGTCTTGTTTGTGTCCTATCACTATCACAGTATTGTATCAGTATGAGTTTATATCACGGTTAATTCAGCACAAATCATCCGATATAAATTTAGACACACTCTAGGTATATGTGGCACATAATTAACTATGCTAGTATAAATAACGCAAGGGACCCTATCACCCTATATACATTGCTTAGTTATTAATGTGGCTATGTGTTTTCTGCACGACTCTACATTCAGATCCATGTTGTCCTGACATAGCACATTGGATGGACAGGTTAAATGAAATACAAGCAGTTCGTACATTGAAAAGTTGGTCGTGCAAAGGGTTCGTCGATCACATGTGTTGTTTGGGAGAGGAAAGCTTACTACTTACTATACTAGCCTACTGCATTATTATGTTGCATGAAACCAAACTGGTGGCGCCACCATCACGGTGGTCTGCCTCACTAGCCAGCCACTCCCAACCTACACTATCAATGGCCGCGGAATGACTTTGGTCGTTGGACCTGGATTCAGTGACAATCAAAAGACAATGACTTAAAAAATAATAGTAGCATTGGACTCATTAGACAGACCGGCGGGGTGGACGAATCGGTAAGAGTAAAGCTAAGCTTCTATTTGCACAGAAGCAACATACAGCATGAGCAATGCGTTAAGCTGATCTAGCAATAAAATGACGATGCATTAGAATGATTCCATATGTCTGGATGTGACTGATTTTCCATAGGGTTGCAAGTGTGGTCAATTGAATCGGTTCATCTAGCGATCGGTGTGGCATCCAAACATACGGCATAATCGCTTCCATGTACAGTATAACCCCGTTAAACCAAACTTGAAGGGCCCCTAGAAATTTGTTTGGATTAACCGATCATTGGTTTAGCCGAACTTTGGCTTTGACTTTAACTTTGAGTAAGCGTGTATTGCACATGTAATATACTATGTATGTGGACACTTTGATTATTGTTTTTTATGTACGTACAGTATATCCCCATTAAACCAAGCTTGGTTAAACTAAAAGATCGGTTAATCCAAACTTTTTTTGGCGGCCCGGCAAAATACTACCATTTATCATATAAAAAAAGTCAGTGGGGTCTCAGATGACCTTATGAAAGTTTGGTTTAACCATATCAGAGTGGCCTGGGGTCTGAGAATTTTGTTTGGATTAACCGATAATTTGGATTAACCGACTTTGGTTTAACCAACTTTTTTATATGATAAATGGTAGTATTTTCCGGGCCGCCGAAAAAACGTTGGATTAACCGATCGTTTGGTTTAACCGAGCTTGGTTTTACGGGGTTATACTGTACTGAATATGGAATCTTCTTAGCTCAAGAGCACTGACACTTGCCAGGCTTCCTAGGTAGATTGTGGGTTTGAACCCTAACCGACACAATGGCTTAGGTAATTTATACTTGCTGCTACCTGGCATTAATAAAAATGTGCACCCGCACCCGCACCCGCACCCGCACCCGCACCCGCACCCGCACCCGCACCCGCACCCGCACCCGCACCCGCACCCGCACCCGCACCCGCACCCGCACCCGCACCCGCACCCGCACCCGCACCCGCACCCGCACCCGCACCCGCACCCGCACCCGCACCCGCACCCGCATCTTACCATGTTGAAGAAAAGGAAGACGATGTGATGATGGCAAAGAAAAGAAAAAAGGTGAAGAAAAAGAATAATAAGAAACAACAACACAAAATAATAAGCTTCTATTGCTGATCAAAATTAATCACAATTTGTGGATGTTGCTCTGGCGGTAGCGTGTCCACCTGTGAAGGTGTGGGTCATCCTATCGATCTGGCTCAGTGTTTGGGCTATTTTCTGTTCCAACCCGTGGTTCAAACTGGTTCATCAAAGGCTGTCCTGTCTGTGGGAAAGTGCATATAAAAGACCCCTTGCAGCTTAGTGGAAAGAGTAGCCTATGTGGCAAAGAAATACGTCAGAATGACCATACATTTGACGTCCAATAGCCTATGATGCTGAAATCAATGTACTCTAGAGGAGTCATTAAATAAAACAAGCATTACTTCTTTCTTTTGTAATTGGAAACTGTATGCATGTAGTTACTTTGTATAAATATATATATATGTATTGAACCTGTAGGCTGTCGCCCTCACCTCACGCCCAGTGTTTCACTCACGAGCCTATTAATGTCGGTCAGCTTATTTAGGTTTAGTTTGGCCTCCCGCCATCCCTCACCATCACCATTATAGCACTGGTGTTGCTAATAGTTTGTCGATTTAATAAATAGAGTTTTGGTAACCGTCCGTAAATAATTGAGTTCATGCGCAAAACCACGTAAACGCCAACCCAAAAATAGAGATAAACATTGGAATCGAACCTTCAAAAAGTAGGTTTTTTTAATGTTTCTGCTCTTTTTTTGTCATTGCTCCATAACCATGTTATCATATGAAAAGCGGAATAAGTGAGAATTAAAAATTATGTTCAGGTAAAATCTTTCATTTAAACTACATTTTTGGATTTGCGTTTACGTGGTTTTGCGCCTGAACTCTTCTTTTGTATCTTAAACTTTAAATGTTACTAATATTAATAAACATGGAGACACTTTATGGAAATGTGATGAAAAATTGACTTTAATGGATTTTCATCGGCACCAACTTCGGGTGGGGTGGGGTGGGGTGGGGTGGGGTGGGTGGAGGGCTGGTGTGGGAGTGGTCTTCTCCTATCATCTTACCTTTGATCAAAATTAATTACTGAATTGAATTGTAATTAAAAATGTTAATGTAATCAATTTAATGCTATTCCAAAATTCTTCTAACTTGTATGTACTCTCTTTTTGTTCTCTCTTTTCTCTCTTTTCTCTCTGTTCTCTCTTTTCTCTTCTTTTTCTCAGTTAAAATTGATTTGTCTTTTTAATTTGGAGACTTTATTTTTTTAAGCTGTAAAATGGCGACATCGTGGTAATGCAGGCCATTTGTAAGGCCACTTCGCCTCACGACAGGACTCTGTGTGTGTTTGCACAGTGGTCAATCAGAGAAATAGCCAGCGGGGCAGCAGGCAACCTGTGTGTCCCACAATGCGCGTCTTCTGAGTTACTGTCTACTGGGACCAGACGGGATGGCCGAATGAGTTGAGCGTCCCTCTCCCGTTTTGGTAGATCGTGGGATTCCAATCCACGGGTTCGAACCCTGGTCGAGTCTAACCAATGACATAAAGATTTATACTTGTTGCTTCATAGCCTGGTGCTTGCCATTATTAGGATGGGGCAAGGACTGGTTAGCTAAGTGTTGGGATAATGTGACTGAGTGGGATATCGGTCCAGTGGGACAGCGCTATAAAGTCGCCATGAGTGTGCACTGTCACAAGTCCTGATATGACCTTAGATGTTGCCGGGATGTAAAACTCCAACAACCAACCAACTGTCTACTGGTCATGAGTCTACTGGACTGAAGTACCGGACACATGTCGGAATCGGTAGAGCGAGGGTTCCCGTGCGGAAGGTCAGGAATTCAATCCCCAGTCAATGTTTGTTTGTTGTTTTACGTCCTAGCAACATCTAAGGTCATATCAGGACAGGTGCCGACTTGTAACAGTGCGCACTCTTTGCGACTTTATAGTGCTGCCCCACTGGAAGACCAGGCCACCAGCACCATGACCTGATATCCCACTCACTCACATTATCCTGACACTGAGCCAACCAGTCCTTGCCCGATCCTAATAATGCTGAGCGCCAGGCTAGGAAGCAACAAGTATCAATTTTTAAGTCATTGGTTTGACTCGACCAGGGTTCGAACCCACGACCCCACGATCTACCAACACGGGAGACGGACCCTCTAACTCATTCGGTTATCCTGTCTGGTCAATTCCCAGTCAAGTCAAAATAAAGACTTACAAAATTGATACGTGTCGCTACCTAGCCTGGTGCTCGGCATTACTAGGATGAGGCAAGGACAGGTTTGCTAAGTATTACTATTAGGATAATGTGACTGGGTGGGAAATTGGATCATGGTGCTGGCAGCCTGGGCTCCCACTGGGGTAGCACTATAGTCACCATGAGTGCGCACTGTTACAAGTCAGTACCCATCCGGATGTTGCCAGGATGTAAAACTCCAACAAACTGGACTGAAGCTTCAACTTGACCAGTGCGTTTCTTTTATCTCCCAGCCAGATCCTTCACTATATGGGTTATGCATTAAAATCACTTTGAAGCTATAACTTAGTATAGGCACCAGTGCCAGATTAAAGTTGCATAGTCCGATGGTTTTGAGTTTCTCTCATTTTCTGGGATAAACATATTAGGTTGTTCATTATAATCTACCTTACTTTCATTTGAAGTAACTTTTAATTTAAGCCGCCAACATTTTAGATATTTGAAATGGGAAAAATGCTAAATTAATTTTGGCAAGCTTGCCAAAACTCTATCACCATAGGCTTCTGCATTAACAGGTTCTATTAATTGACTCAGTGTTCCCTTCTATGTGCCGGTAAATGTTTAATAAATGCATCAGTATCTAAGGTAAATATGTAGAATCAAATCTAGATAGTTGTTTTTGTTTTGACAATTTGATGTTTTCATCGGACTATGCAACTTTAACCAAGTAGAACAAAAGTAGCATATGTTACAGGCTCCACATTTGCAAGGGTCCTGTGCTAAGCAATTGCAAGCTATTACTATTAGTATCAATTGATACCTGCATTTAAGTAATGATAATACTAATTACTATTACTGAAATGTCAGACATATTTCTTGTATTATCTGGCTATATAGAAAATGACAAACAAATTACTTTCTATGCAAATTTTAAAAAAATCCATGTGTTTTAATATTTATGTATATTTTTGTTTCATTTAGGGCCCCTTTGCAACATATGCTACAGACCCAGCACCAGCTTAATCCTGCTTGATAAGCACATGGTTCCTCATTACCAAACTTGGTAGATTTTCTTGCCTTATGAATGTTTCTGTTGCAGTTAAAGTGTGCTAGCCACTTATATACATTGAATAACATGCTACTTCCTGTATGTACCATGTATGAGGGTTTACTGATACAGTGTGTTTCATCACACCTGCCCTAGCACGGTCGTGGTGTAAAGTGCGACGGCCGGCAGCTGTGGTTGTGTATGCAGGTTAAATAGGAAATCACTACAGGCAAGTATAGAGAAGGAAGGCAAGATATAGAGTGTGCAGAAGGAACCAGAAGGAGCTTGCTTAGTTTATTATATATATAGTTTTAGAATCCAAGATGGCTGTACACACCTGACCAATCCCTCCAATCACCAACAGGCATTCTCAGATTAACCAATGAGGGTTCAATATCCTTGTATCCAAGGCATATTTAGATCTGGCTACAGTGCCCTGTTGTCTCTGGTGTGCAATGATCCGTAAATAACACTTGGGGGGAGGGGGTATGTGAGGCAACTTCCCAAAGACTGTCCCACATGTAAAGAAATGTTATATACTATTTACCATTTTATAGACAAGTTGCAATATATTATAGCAGAGTTCTCCATATCCCATATCTCATATATCGGAAAATTTTACGGTGGGGTTGCTTGGCTTGGTGGGCAACAACGTTGATATCTCGGAAATGACGTCTTTGAATGCAGGAATGCGACAGGACAGATTTACCAAGGTATTGCAATGGGCAGTGAATGGACGACCTGGAGAGGCCTCTGGCGGTGGTTGCAGTACCACTCTGCCCTGTAAGCCCATATAAGGTGCCTGCCAACATTAGGTCTTGATAAACCTTGCCGGGGGTGTGGAGAGAACGGGTGGGGTTGGGGAGGGCGAGGATTAATTGAATGTTGTTAATGCATTCACTGACAGAATTCCCTGGGTGGTTTACACCAATGTTTACGTGTGGGCTTGTCACAGGAATAAAGTGCTTCTCGTGACGTGTCCCGGTTCTGTAATATGGTGCTCAGATTCGGATGCCAGCTTTTGGATCCGGTTTCTACCGCCATATTGGACGGCATTGAATTAAGTCAACATGGGGCAGCTTGATGCATGTTAATAAAACCCATGGATAGCTTTCAATGCGCAGATCTTGTGTAATGTGGGGTTTAATGATCATAATGCTTGACATATCGGATAAAGTTAACCACACATTAAAGTTGCACTGCCTTGTGGTACAGGTTCTTGACAGAACCGAAGGTTAAGGGAGCAAACCCTGAACAGAAAACCATATCACTGTGGCAGCACCAAGGGCGGTTGATGTATGGAACTCCCAACATCTCCCGACCAGCCACTGCAGGGAAAAATAGTTTTGCGCCTGTCTGAACATGTTCTTGCCGGTGTGAAACCTCTATTTGCTTCCCGAGAGAGTACCGCTGGTAACTTGCAAAAGCCAGCAGCACTTCAACACTTTTGCAGGCAGCTTTCATGAAATATGATCCTCTACTCTCAACTGTCTTCTGGTTACAGAAAGAGAGGGCACCCTCATCTCCGGTTCAAGGATACCATCAAGAGAAACCTGAAGCTGAGAGACATTAAGACCAACTCATGGACATCACTCTCACAGCAGAGAGCTAAATGGAGAGTGGCAGTCAAGTAATGAAAGCAGTCTTTGTTGCATCGTGACCGGCAGCATGATGACGATGATGATGATGCCTAGAAGGGAATACTGAGTCAATTTAATATAACAACATGTTACTGTAGAGGTCTATGGTGTCAGAGTTTTGGCAAGCTTGATACTAGTGATCGATCTAATATATTTATCTCAGAAACATTACAGAAACATAAAACCATCGGACTATGCAACTTTAATCAAACTGAACTCACCTTACGCCATTCACTCATCACCGAGGACCTCATGGACCTCCCTCAAAAACTAAACAGGATGGTAAGAACGCTGACTGGCTTCCTGTGTAGGTTTGAACTCTGACCGAGTCAAACTTACAAAAGTGATATTTACCCCCACCTATTCGACATTAATAGGATAGTGAATGTGACTTGGTGCGATGGCAGGTCAAACTGCTGGCGGCCTGTTATCCCAGTGATGCAGTACTATAAAATCGCCAGTAGTACACACAAGTCACAAGTTGGTACACATTTTAACATGACCTTATATGTTGCCAGTACGCACGTCTCAACATGTGGCTATTCTACATATATATATATATATATATATATATATATATATACATATATATACATATATATACATATATGCAGTAAAAGCTCTCTAAATCGCCCGACCATGGGACCGACTTTAAGTGGTCCATTTAGGGAGGTGGTCGGTTTAGAGAGCGAGCATATCCTTACCATGCTATTGTGGGGACCCAAATAAAGCGATCGATATAGGGGAGTGGTCGATCTGGGGAAGGGTCGGTATGGAGAGGTTTTACTCTGTATATAAATTATATATAACCCCATAAACACCAATCCGGAAATTGAGATAAACATTGAAGTCAAATATATATATATATATATATATATATATATATATATATATATATATATATATGCAAAGTGAGTTAAAACTATATGGCATGATGCTGAATGATATATAAGCTGAAGCTGCGACCTAGCGTCCTGTATCGCAGCTTCAATCCTCCCCTGAGAGACGAGTGGAATTTGGAACACCCATATTAGAAGGGACAGTCATATAGCGTTACACAGTCACTGGGTGTCGTCACTAGGTGTCGCCATGTGGAGCAGTGGTTTGGAGCCCAATATTGACGCACCCAGTCAACATGGTGGTGCAGATTCGTGAACCACATTGTAAGAGGCACAAACCCCACTGTGCCGATTAGGCAGGGGACCACAACCTCACTAAGCCACACCCACATTGTCCGCAACGACAGCAGCGTTCAAATTCATGTGACTGACAGACACCAATATTGTCACTGCCCCTTGTCCCGCAAAGCCAACACTGTCACCGATGTAGAGTTTATTAGTTTAGTTTCCCCAACCAATCGTATGTCGGTATTCTCTGCTCTGCTAGCCTATCAGTGTCACTGACCAACTGTTGTGCCACTCGCGTCAACAGTGGCGACGCTCAATTTATTGGATTATTTGTCGCTGCTGTCACGGAGTGCCAATGTTGAGATGTTAACAGGAGCACAGTAATTCAACGATTTCTATTGGACCTTTGAAGCCCCATCAGATACGTGTTAGTTCTTTTGTGTTGAATTTTTTGTCTGTGTTTTATTTTGATTGTGTTTTTAAGGAGGTGGTTGGGTAAGGAGTTGCAGGACTGTATCTAGCGGAATGGGGAGGGTGGGTGACGTTGTCCCCCCCCCCCCCCGCCCCTCCCCCCGCCCCCCCCCCCCACCACCACCACGACAAAACGCAGTAGGCCTATGTAACCTTCCTGATATGGCTGGAAATGACATTTCAAAGCCTCTAGATTCCAAAGCCGTGGTCACACGGGCAAAATATAAAGCGAGTTAGACAAGGCGAATCATATGAATCGATTTAGTTTGAAAGTGTTTCGCGTTCACACGGGCAGTGTTTTGAATCGGTTTAAGGCGGAAGTGGATATCTGCGCATGAGCAAGTCCAGACTAACCAGCGCCATTTTGGGTTCGACGACGCCGGCACCAGAGAGTGTGGGTTCGACCTAGATATGTAATGACTGAATCGTATTGGTTTAGAACGGTCAAAACTTCTGCTGGGCAGTGAAACCCTAAAAATAAATGATTAAAAAAATATATGTGCACCTCTAGCGGTTTCATAGACCAAATTATAGTATATAGTTCGACGTGCTTAGTCCGCATCACGTAAGTCGGTTGCGTCTACATGGGCAAAATAAACCACATCACAGAAATCGCCTCACGTAAACTAGGTGGTTTACAGTATCCGCATCACGTGAATCGATTCAGCATTAATCCGCCTCAGACTCCTGTTCACACGCGAAATGTAACCCAAACTATACAAGTCGCTTTCTACAAATCGATTTACATCGCCCGTGTGAACATGGCTCAAGATTTCACTAATTCTACGTTTCTTGTGATGATATGATTATGGAGCAATGAACAAAAAAGTGGGAATGTAAAAAAAACTACTTTTTGAAAGTTTGATTTCAATGTTTATCTCAAGAATGTATCAATTTGTTTCCCCAAGCAAAAATTCCCAGTTACTGCTATCAGTTGGCTGGAAGCTAGTTCAACCTAGTTACTCTCACAGCATTGTCTCAGCGCCTACTCTGGGTAGGGGTGAATATTTTACCTATGTTTAACCCGTCCCAATATTATTTGTGTTGCCTTTGTGAGTTTCTGTGACCATGTGGTGTGAGATGGAAAAATATTCCCGAAAGCATTTATAGCGCCTATTATTAATTCACAACACGACAAAGAACTACAAGTATGGGAATTTTATTGATCAATAATTAGTTAAGAACATAATTAGTTAAGAATATCACTCAAGTTAATGAGTCAGTCTATCAGCAGGTTCTTGGTTCGAATCCGATGAGACAAGGACTCAACCCTACCGCTTGACAGTCCGGTGTGTCGAGTTGGATGGGCGGTGTTGCGGATTCCGAGGGACACCAGTTTGCGAGGGACACATCGCTTCTGCACATGCGTAAAAATCGAACAGCATCATCACTAACCTTATAAATTTAATATAATGTTTTTGGTAAAGATGTTTTCTATATGTGTACCAAACGATTTGTTTCTAGATGATGTAATTTAAGAGATATTTGACTTCTTGTGTATTTTCTGTATGAAGATTGCTTACGGCTATTGACAATGCCTTGAGTTTGACGCTACGCGCAGTGCAAAACGTTAGTTTTATTCAAAAATAATAGAATTCAAGAACCCTAACCGTATAAATTTAATATAGTCTTTATGGTAAAGATGTTTTCTATATGTGTACCAAACGATTTGTTTCTAGATGGTGTAATTTGGGAGATATTTGACTTCTTCTGTATGAAGATTTGCTCACGGCAGTTAACAATGCATTTGAATGGAAGTGTCCCTGTCAAACTGGTGTCCCTCGGAATCCGCATCACCGGCAAAGAAAAATGTGTAAGGTGTCAATGGTTGGACATCTGCCAGGGGCCATATGTATGAACAACTTTTTATTGGCTCCGGTGTTAATGGCGGGTCCTGGGTTATCTAACGCCGGTGTTCCAGATGTGTCACGGGTATGTATGTGTCCAAAGCGCGGTGGGGTTAGTTAAATATGATCTGGCAGTATGGATATTGACGTCGCTGCGGCGGCGGGGGTTTGTTTAATTTACATTCGTCGATTCGACAATATGAATTAAACCGCCAATGGGGCGGCAGCGTTAATAATGGTTCGATTTTAGGGTTAATTTGACTTATTGCGTATGTAATTCTGTTAAATATGATCGCATTGAATAGATTTGGGGATAATCGGTCACTAACATCGACGTTAACCATCTTATGGCTTGGGGTTAGTGCAGGCGACTTCAAGCTCGCAGTGTTTGTCTAACGCCGACACATACATACGGAGTTATCGCCGCTAACCCGGTAAACCCGCCGAAAACCAGCTTCGCAGCGCTAACCCCGACACATACATATGGCCCCTGGATGTGAAGTGCTGGAGGTGGCAGTATCACTACCGGAAATTATGTCAGTGGAGTTCAGCGAGTTCACATCAGGGCGGCCAGCAGCAACTGAAGGTGGTGCCACCTAGCATAATGTGTGGAGGCAGGCCAGAGCATTGACCGGAAGTGGAAATGGGTTCAGAAAGTACAGTGCAGATGGCGCACATATAGCTTGCTGAACTAAAAGCGGCAGCACGATCCATCCCATGTGGGTGAACTTTCGGCAACATGACCAATTTGTATTAACCTGGGTTTTCCTCCAAGCATGTCTTTAAATAGTGAGCACACCATCCCTGTTGTGGTTTCCCAGGGACACCAGTTTGCGAGGGACACATCGCTTCTGCACATGCGTCAAAATCGAAGAGCATCGTCACTAACCTTATAAATTTAATATAATGTTTTTGGTAAAGATGTTTTCTATATGTGTACCAAACGATTTGTTTCTAGATGGTGTAATTTGAGAGATATTTGACTTCTTCTGTATTTTTTGTATGAACATTGCTCACGACCATTGACAATGCCTTGAGTTTGACGGTAAGCGCAGTGCAAAACGTTAGTTTTATTTCAAATTAATAGGATTCAAGAACCCTAACCTTATCAATTTAATATAGTCTTTATGGTAAAGATGTTTTCTATATGTGTACCAAGCGATTTGTTTCTAGATAGTGTAATTTGGGAGATATTTGACTTCTTCTGTATGAAGATTTGCTCACGGCCGTTAACAATGCATTTGAATGGAAATGTCCCTGGCAAACTGGTGTCCCTCGGAATCCGCATCACCGCCCTCCAGTCTACATGTTCATCCCATACTACCCAAACTTAGGTGACTGGGGAGACATGAGCGAATAATATTATCTCTAGCTGATACTCAATGAGGACCGTGACTTTATTGACTAAGAGCTAACAAAGAAGCTATTCTACATTTTACCACCCAAAATTGTGTAGTCGAATAGTAACATCCGAACAAGAACTGTAGTGCCATCTAGCGGTTGAGATTGGCGATGGAGTTGTGGTTATCTAATTCCCTATCAGCTGGAGGGATATAGGGAAACTAACGCCCACCACCACCCACCGCCAAGGTTAGATGAATCCAAAGTCTGAGCCACCTTTAGGGTGGGAGGGGGGGGGGGACTGCGATCAAAAATTTGTTATCACCCACTTGTATTGGCATCCAATAAAACAATGTCACTAGTAAAAATGAGAGTCATGCGCCTTCTTTTCAGCATTGCATACAGATAAAATCATTTATAATG
Source organism: Branchipolynoe longqiensis (assembly GCA_030323885.1). Taxonomy (NCBI): domain Eukaryota; kingdom Metazoa; phylum Annelida; class Polychaeta; order Phyllodocida; family Polynoidae; genus Branchipolynoe; species Branchipolynoe longqiensis. The sequence goes on from CM059188.1 coordinate 29,777,143, forward strand.
CAACATACATTACTTGGGTATGTTGCAAATATGTAAATGAATTATTCTGGATTCTGATTTCGTTCAGAATATATTGCGAAAGTGATATTTACAGTCACTTGATTGTTCAAAGATATCTTATTGACATAGTGACGTGTGAGGATAAAGAACAAAGATATTGCAGTGCTAATTTATAGAAGAACGCAACCAAGTTGTCTGAATGTTCCGTGCCCTACATCACAAGGTCAATTGGAGATGAATGCCCCTAATAGTCATATACTAACTACAGATGCCCTTGGTCTTGATTAAGCCCTAAATAACTGGAAGAGAAAATGTAGTTTCAAGATATATACCATCTATGACTATCATATTCGATAATGGTAAGTATGTCACGTTGTGGTGGCCATATTGACCGATTCCACACGCACACCATCTTGATTCGAAAACTCGGTTAGTTGCCCAACTGGGCCCATATGTATGACCCAATTTTTAACCGGACCGGGGTTAAAGGAGGGTGCTGGGTTAGCTAACCCCAGAGTTCCAAATGTGTCACGGGGGGATGTATGTGACCAAAGTGCGCCTGAGTTAGCTAACGTTTCAGTTATTTATAGATTTTGGGGAACCCCTGTGTGGGTATTTACATTCGTCGATTCGACACTATTAATATCTCCGCCAATGCGGCGGCAGCCTTAATATCGGTTCGAATTTAGGGTTAAATTGATCAAATTTCACTTATTGCGTATGTAATTCTGTTAAATATGATAGCATTGAATAGATTTGGGACTAATATATTCCCGCCGATTCGGCGGCGATGTTTAGTTGACGTTGGACAGTATGGATATCGACGTCGCTGCGGCTGCGGCGATTTGTTTACTTTACATTCGGCGATTCGAAAATATGAATAGCGCCGCCAATGCGGCGGTAGCCTTAAGAAGGGTTCGAATTTAGGGTTAAATTGATAAAATTTCACTTATTGCGTATGTAATTCTGTTAAATATGATCGCATTGAATAGATTTGGCCATAATCGCTGCCTAACCCCACCTTTAACCCTCCTTTCGCATGGGGTTAGTGCAGGCGACTTTAAACTCGCCGAGTTAGTTTAACCCCAACACATACATACGCACTTTTCGCTGGTAACCCGGGAAATCCGCACAACGCAGGGTTACAACCGCTAACCCGGACACATACATATAGGCCCTGATGCTAGCAAAACCTTAGCAATTCCATGGTTTATAATTATGTGCTTCGATGTTGGGTAAAGTAGCGAGAATGTTATTCCAGTATGTTTTCATGTATTTCTGAACAAGTATACATACCAAGAAAGATTTCTGAGATGGATGGCAAACATCATAGCATTTGCTGATATCTTAGCAGTGTGTGGGAGAAATTTGGCAATAATTACAATTGCACTGGTGAATGCCTCTACACTTGCAATGGTTTCATAACCATTCAGTACAATTGCAAATCTCTCAGCACTGACCTTGATTGCATTTGAAAGTGAGGTTATTTGCACTTGAATGTGACACCTAGCTTGGCTCCCCGCCTCGGTCACAGACCGTAGACTTGGCACAAAGCAGGACATCATCGGTGTTCCTCTGTGCGTGCACTACTCTGCCACAGAGCAGCCAAGGTGTTAAGCCCATAAGCCATCAAATTCACCCTATTCACGCCGTGGCCATGTTGAAACCAGACCGAGGGCACTCATGCGTCTGAGAGGCGGTGGATGTATGTGAATACTTTTTTGTCTACCAAAACCTCTCGAAATCACTCAAATTTGAGGGTATTCATTTTTTAAAGTAACAGATTCATCTTTGCATACCTGTTTTCTATGTATTGGCCAATTTTCACGAAGATTGGGTGACCCTTGCATGGTGATTTTTCCCATTCTTTAACTACAATGTGACTGTCAACTTCAAGTCTGCATAGTTATGGCGCTATCATGTAATGCAGCACTGTCAGTGTAGCTATATGTGCAACACAGTTAAACAACTAGTGTTAGTAATTACAAATTAATAAAAGCTTGAAAAGGGTTAAACTATATTTGTTAAATATATCTATATTAAGAAAGTTGTGCAATTTTTAATTTAAGAAAAGATTGGCAGCCAAGGTGTGACTTTGTTGACATTGCCTACTGAAATGCATCTGATCATCACTCAATCTTCATGAAAATTGACCAATAAATAGAAAAAAGGTATGCAAACATGAATATGATAGTTTCAAAAGTGAATATCTTCAAATGTTACTCCTTTAATTTCTGTAGTAGTTCATACACATCGGCACACAGTAGTGTCTTATGACCATTTCAAATAGCAATGCTTACTCAGCCTCGTTCTGATAACGAATTAGGTCGCGCATGAATAGGGTGAATAGTGTTATATTTTGCAATAACTACGTACTGGCATCTCAATTTGAAAGTTTTATTTGAATCATGTATGTTTATGGAATTTAAATATTTATAAAGAAATAGATGCCGGGATTGGTATGTGTTATAAACTTAATGCATTGATGGCTTATGGGCTTAACACTTTGATGACTCCGCCACAGAGTAGTGCACACCACGTGGACGAACACCTACACTTATCCCTCCCTACATGTCTTCTATATAGGGTCCGATGACGTCATGCTTTATAAATGCCAAGCCTCAGGACTTGTCCGTGGCGGGGAACCAAGCTAAAGTGGCACTCTGAAAGTGGGAGATCAATCAAATAAGGAAGTAGTTGGTTCTTAGATAAAGATGAAGAAGGAAATAATGGCCAAATAGCGGATCTGTGTACACACACCTCAGTGACAATGCACAATTGCTGTGTTTTTATTTTACTTTTTTATTACCATCCTTTATTTTCTTCGATATATGCAGTTAATACACTGAGGTCCATTCCATTTCTTTTAAATAGTCCTAGCAATGTCATGATTCGTCTTATCAACCTTTCCTTGTGAGTACATCCGAAAGTTCTGACAATGCATTAATTGTATATTTCGGTAATCTATTACTATTAAATAATTCATTCATTCATTCATTCATATAAAGATAACATTTGTTCTCAGGACATTTTCCCTTAGTATTTTACCTTATTGGGAAAATTCAGGTGAGCGCAACGCGCTAACACATTTAGTATCTGGTACTTGGGTATTGCCACTATTGCTGCTAGGGCCAGAAGTGTTAAATAATTCAATTGAAACCCTCAAAACAGTTCGAAATAAAAATTAATCTCAGATGAAGCCCATTGTATGGATAAAAATGGGATCAAAGCATAATTGCATAAGAATGTTATATTAAGCAGTGGGGAGCAAGATTAGCTTAAAATCAGTTTAAATGTCTAAAATTGTGTTGCATGGTTTAAGTGCGAAAATCGTTCATGCCAAGTCAGTTAGTGTGATGTAAAACTTATATTTTACAACTTTTGTTCATCGATCTGATGCCACCGTTAACTCAGAGCTTCGGCTATTCATGGTCACCCTAATATGTTTATTTACACATTCATGGTGTAAAGAAATATAGCAGTTCTCGATAGTTTATCTAGTCATGCAGGAATCTCCTCAATAATGATAATTATATGCCATATCGATAGGCTTATGTCAACCATTATATTAACAATCTCTCTCCTTAGGAAAACTTTCTGGTGACTTAACTTGTTTATGCCTTTTAAACTTCAGAAAAATCAAGAACACTTAAGAAGGCATTGTACACATTGCGTTAAATTTAGTCATTCATTGATTAGTAAACACCGCTTCAAAGTTCAAGTGGGCCAGTCAGGCAACACTCATACACACATATATATAAGATATGAACTAAAAAAATGGCGGGGGGGGGGGAACACAAATAAATAAAATGTTAAAACACAAGAGTTCAGTGATTGTTCAAGTGTTGCCCGCCGATGTTCAGAGGGGGCAGGGTCTCCAGCCGGGACGGCTCGATGTAGTGCGGCGGGTTGTAGAGCCCCCACTGCGGCACCTCCACCTGGCCGTAGGGTACCTTGGGCGCGAACTGGTTACCGGACGTGAAGGGTCGCGGCGGGTCCTCGCGGCGCCACCCGTAGGTGCGCTTTGTCGTCGGCTTCATGGTGCCCTCCCAGTTCCAACGCGTCTCCTTCCAGTCGTTGTGCATGATGTTGTCCTGGCGCCGTGCGTACCAGTAGGGCATCGTCGACACCTTGTCGTGGGTATACATGTTCGGCGCCACGTCGGCCCACTTATTCCAACCGCTCTGCAGTTGTTGGATGAAAAGCAGAGGTTTATCGATCTAGCTATCTATACTCATCTGTCTACCTCTGTGTGTTTGACCTTAGATGTCGCTAAGACGTAAAACAACAAACACACCTATATGTGTCTAACTGTCAATCTAGCTATCCAGCTGTATATCTATATATATAAAATGACATATCTAATATATATATTATTAGATATATCTAATAGGTCCCCTATATCTTAGATATATATACTTATCTTATATGTATATACATGTATATATATCTAAAATAGGACCCTAGATATCTAATATATATATATATCTAATATATATAATTATCTGATTTAGTTATCTTTAACTAGCTGTCTATTTACCTGTGCACATTACGTAATTGGTGTGAGCAGTAGTGGAGTGATGTGGGAACGCGTAAGAATGGCGTTCCCTTATTTCGTTTGAGAGGAGGAACAGCGTTCAGTCACTAGCTCAAGTAAATCCAAACCTGCGTTCCCTCACTTCTTATTTTAGCACTATATCATCGGGTGTGACAGAATATTTGTAGCGAGTCAGGTCTCTCCATATTATTGATTAATTAACTAATATATACATATAAACATAAAACTACCTAAACTTAGATAAAGGATTCGCCCTGTACTGCAGTACTACAAGTACGGTGTGAATCTTTTTATTTAACTTACACTAAACTATTGAATTAACCTTGTAAATAAGTGGGACGGAGACCGGTGCATTAAAACTGCCACCGCCATCGAAGTTCATAAAAGCTTGGTCCACATAAATCCGTAAATGCGATTACCAATGAAGATGGGATTTTTCCTACCTAGTATTTGGTCTCATTTCATTAGTTCATATACTCGCCGAAAGATGGCGGTAGCGGACTATCATAAGTATGAGTTTCAGTTGCTATGCCTATGGGAGGTTTCTATAGCCTATAGTATAGGGAGTCCTGCTTTAGTTCGTTATTGGGACCGAAAGTAAGTTATCTTCACTTATTTGCGTAATAACTATATCTAATTCAGGGTGAGACAACTTAATTCCATACTATAATCAAGGTTGCTAACTTTCTCGAATGCAAACTTACCTGAATCAAATCCACGCTGCTCGAATGATATAAGTTGGGCTTGTTATGGCTAGGTTGCCTGTTGAGGAATATAGCAGAATCATATGATGAAATCGCATGAAAGAAATATGAACAATACAAAAGGGTAAATGCTACAATATTACTGGTTGTCTTTCTTGAATCGTAAATACACGTGGGATTTGTTTTATTGGACGAATAGGGGTGGGGTTAAAACTAATGGCTAGTAATGCTGAAAATAATTCACACAAAATCCAATGCTAAACTTTAAAGCAAACGTTGAACATCTTTTGACAATCATGTACGTATGAGCTAGGTCAGTGTCGATAAATACCTTGATACAACATGTACAGAATTTGGAAGGCTGATTCTAGATGTGTTTGTCTATACTTATAATTTTTTTATATTAAATAATCACCTATAGCGTCACACGGTGAAAGCTGAGCGATGGCGATCATCCACGATTAGTAGCACTAGCGGTGTCCGGAATCGATTCTGTGCGGTAATTTGCCGTGTACCACCATTCGATTCGATGGGATAGCCTCACATTTTGTCGTGTGAACACGCTCATCTGGCCCTATACACATCGACGAACTTCTCTGTGGCGGCAACATAAAATGACCTTATTTTGTTTAGTTAGTTCCGTAGATGTATCTAAATGGAGGTTTTACACACATGTCTGAATAGTGAAGCAAATATTAGATAGCAAATATTTATTTAAAAGGTCAAATTAAAATAATGTCAACAATTTGGATATCATTATCAACAACGGTGATTTTGACATATGTGCCTTTGCTATGACATGGTTACCATAAACTGGGTCTGACTCAGCCATTTTGAAACGTCACGGCAAAGAGGGAAGAAGAAAAGAAGGACCCTTTCGGGGAAGTACAAGTATAATAATATAATGGCAATATAACTCAAGCTTACCACAAGTGGGGCATCTGGGCCTGAGGCCGTGGCCTGTGTTGCACGTGAACATTAGTGTTCTCTAATAGTGTTGGGTAGGTCGACATTTTAAAAATGCAAACTAATATGGAAAAGAAAAAGAAAAGAAAAAAAGGACGGAGTAACGGGCACACGTCCACCTGTGAGGAAAACAAAAGGACAATGTTTGCTCCAAACACTCCAGCGATCGTAGTGTGACGTCGCACTCTGAATCCCAAACGCCAGTCTCCAAGAAACTGTGTCTGAGGGTGTTGCTAAGATAACAGATATTACTTCAAACTCAACAGCAATCACGAATTTTGTTTCCAAAATGCAGTAGTGATGTAACTTCGGTTCAGCTGTGGATGAATTTTCTTAATGTTAAGCTACTGTGCGAATTTTCAGGCTGTCAATCCAAATTTAGACGTAGCAGGTGCTTGCTAATGCTAGCGAATAGCCCACTAGCGCCGGGCGTCCATAGCAACCACCAGCAACTTACTGATGGGCCGCATACGACATTAGTAAATGGAAGCACCGCACGTTTGTTTTGTGATATTTCTGGCTTAACACGTCAGTATAGGAGATAGAATTTGTAGGGAATTAATTATATCTATATATCTTACGATAAATGTATATAGTGTAGTAAATCGCGAGAGATTAATGGTTGTTAAAAGGGTTGAAAATTATCTTGTAATCTCTGTCTTTTTATTCATGCCATAAGGGACTTGTAGCCGTAGGTAAACAAAGTCCACATAATCGGGAACAACGGCAGAATCTGTCACTGGCGGCACGTAGCCTATGCATAACGTCAAAAGGATTTGCTGGTCTTTTACAGAAAAGAACAAATCAGCAGAAGTTTAGAAAATAGAATCGGGCGAAGTGAAAAAGAACAACCATCGAAATGTCACATCTTACCAACCGGGAGCCTGACTGGGCACGGATACCTCCACACGCGCCCACTTACCCGAACCCACCAGGTTTTCTCAGGTGAGATACTTATCATGGATGTAGTCGTTCTGCGACATTGTACGTAGGCAAGGAATGCGTGTGAATTTCTCCCAACCTAATAATGGCATGAATGGCCTGGTGAACTTGGCCCACGTTACATTTATTGAGTTATTTTATCCTCACGTTTTGCTTTGTTGTTGTGGGTTAGTTTCAAGTAATTCCAAATTGTGTAGGGCCTAGCTACTATGTGGCCTAGGCCGAGGGCTAGGCTATGCTATAACATAATTGTACCATATAAATTTCTATCAATTGTAATATTAAATATGAAGTAATGCATTAAATGTAGGCCCGTGTACCTCATTCCTATTATTTTATTTCACAAAGGTAAATTGCACAAATGCAGATCTTGATATTAATAACAAATATTCAAAATAATAACTTTGAAGACTGCAGATCAGAATACTACTAGAACATATCACTAGTTATGAAAACACCATTCTAAAACAGGGAACTGTGAATATCGATATAGGATAGATGAATGGGGAATGACAATTGCGCTGTCCTCCATAGAAAGGGAAATATCCAGATCGTTCTGGCATGGTGTTGAAGCACTGTGATTGCTGCTCTTGAATAATATAAACGGTCACCCATCAGATCTATTTGACTATCTTGAGCATGTATAATCATTGCAGCAATTATTAGCATATTTGACTATATTTATCGGAGTCGGAGAGTTTTAATATAAAAATAAGGTGCATATGATGTGTGTCAATGTGGCAGAGAAATTAGTTGATAACGTACGTTACATTGAATAATTGTTTATAAATTATTATTTGTCCGTACTTTATCAAGTATTATTTTTCCATACTTTCAGACAAAAAACAGCCGAGTACTACACTCGGCCAAATGGAACAGACGCATATTTCGTAAGTTGGCTCCTAGTAATATACCTTTATTATTCTAGAAATTCACCTGAATAAAGTAACCACTTGTAAAGCTCGGTTTAAAATATTACCTAAATAATCAATGACCCTTATAAGTGATGCAAATTCCTTAAATAGCTAGTATTAAGCGATGGGTAGAGGACCAGGCCATTGACGTTGACAACAAAAATAGCCTAATTAAATAATGTAAGCTTAACAGATAGCCATAATGGGGCCATGGCCATTCTAAGGCGCTGTAAATAAAACCAGCATTTCAGTGAGCCCCAAAAAATAAATTTGGCATATTTCCACTTAAAATATATCCAAAGTTACCGAGTTCTAATAAAACGATCAACTAATATATTTATCTAAAAATCTGGTGAAACTCAGAAGCAGATGTGTCTTAAAGACGCCCAGAGTATAGGCCCTACTTCGCCCAGAGATAAACAAATCCGGTATCAAAAGCTCTCCAAGCACACAATTACTGTTCATTCAATTGAAGATGTGGTGGAGAGGAGGGAATCCACAGAAACCACCAAGATGGCAGTCAGGAAAAGCGCTCAATTCAACTTTTTAAAGTTGATTAAACTACAGGATTTAATCAATTATTCACACCAAACATAGCTGATTATGATAAAGAAGCATTTGAACTATATATTTAGCTTGCACATTCCTCTCTATATGGTTGTCTAAACGCCCCGTCTGTGCTGCTGAACTAACTAGAATACTGCAGGAGCAACCAACCTCAGCCCTCTCCCCTCATACTCAGTTTCACTAACTGTAAAACCAGGGAAAGGTATGCTTGGAGAGCATTTGTCGGAGTACATGGTACCAGTCTCAGGGGCTTAAACCAGATCTGTTTGAGAATTACCTCTTCTGACGAATATAATATTTAATTCTCCCCCGCCCCCCACAGACATACACCCTACACAAATAAACACCAACAAAAAAATGATCATATTTCTTATCAATTTACTTTTATAGAGGCCGTCGAGCAAGTGGTACTCCCACTATACCTTTGAGCGGAACCCTGAGCATTACCGCGCCCCGGACCAACGTGCCCCGATGATGACCAAAATCGAACACCAATTCGGAACCATCGGGCCTGACAAGCCCGAGCCTAAGTACCCTCCATTGTGGCGCGCACAGTACCTGCGTCAGGGTGGAACCGTGTCAGAAACACACAGGGCACGCGGTGTCAGACATGCGCAGAGCGTCACCGCCGACAAGAACGTGTATCAGTTCTCCAACGCAATGACGTCATCGCAGTACCGGAAGCCTGTGGCGAACCTGTATGGCCCCATGCTGCGCGAGCGTGTCTACGGGGTGAACACACAGCACAACAAGCACGGCTTCATGAACTTCCAGGACATGTACTACTAACTATTCACACACGCAAATATGATAGATATGGACATTGGAAGTTTATTTATCAAGATCTATGTGCGACGATTTCCTAATCTAGCCTACCACTGGATACTACCTTGAGTGTAATCCGATTTGATAGTCTATTATTAGTGTATATATAACACCAGTTGTATGAATCCGTTTAGCTAAATATTGGACAAAGATGGCTATTAATAAAGACTTCATAGACAATTGGTGGTATTCTGAGTTGCTCTTTTCTACTTGAATGACATACAGTTTGCCTGAAATACAGATCTAAGATAAATGATTGTCTGGCTAGCCACTTTTTTCCCCCATCCCCCTCACGGCTCGCGACCGACGCTGTAACACCACACCGTCAGAAAAAAGCCAGTTAGCTTATACAGTGGTAGCCCTCTTAAACGACCACCCGCCATATACGGCCAGAATTCCAAAGTAGCATGTAACTACAAATTACTCTTCACCAACGACTACCCACCAAGGGTGACCAACAACCACCATTTTCCCCTTCATCCGGCCAGTCTTTAAGTGGTGTTTTAATTACTTAATGTGTTATTTTAAAACCAACAAGTATGATTTATGATATTTAAATGTGTCACTCCATCTCACCTATGACCACCTCCCTTATGCGACCTCTCTGCAGTAGTAGTTCGTTTAAGAGGGGGACCACTATATCTATATTTCTAACCATTAAACAAAATTTTGTAACCACAAAAAGCACGCCACACAGTTGAGTAGGTTTTAATTTGTCTCCCTAACAAAGGGTCTTTATTGGCATGCACAAAGATAATTCCAAGTGATTTATTCCCAGTCACCCTATTCTAGACCAAACAACAGATTCCAACTACAACAGTCCGGTATGACATCATCAAATTTTAATATCCGGCAGTTAAGAGAATCGTCAGTGTCTATAGAAACGATTACACCATTTTAATACCTTGAGGTGATTTTTTCTTCGATAAGACTGATATCATTTCACAAAGTGATAAACTGGCCTCCATTACCCAATAATTACAATGGGTTAAATTTATATTCACTATAATTATGTACATGGTGCTTAAAGCTGCATAGTCCGATGAAAGTATAATTAAAAACAACAACAAACCTATCAAGACTTGATTTCACGCATCCAACTTAGATAATGCTGCAATCATTAAGCATTTTTGTTGTTGAAGATTTATACTGCCTATCATGGATAAGCCTGAATAGGCTTGTTTTCACCATTAGACAGTTTGTCGATAGAAAGCCCGAGCCTATACTTTTACCGACCCAAGGGATTTTTAACCTCCCACACCACATAGACATGGTATGAGAGCAACTGGCCTTTGATGTCGCTGCGGTGGAAATCCAAATTGGCAGAGATGGGGGGGCATGGGGAATCGAACCACTGACCTTCAGATTAGGAGTCCGACCTAGAAGACACTCTAACCACTCCGCCACAGAGAACACCACACACAATTGTTGCTTCACAGAAGTGAATAGTAAGTCACTTTAATAGAACCCTTTACTGATGTGGTTTATGGTGGCAGGATTTTGAGACGCACACCAAAAATAATTGTAAATGTTTTCACTTGACATATTTCCAACGGTAACAATTTATAATAAAACTTACTTCAAACTAAAATAAGGTAGATTATAAAGGTTAACCTAATGTATTTATTTAAAGTAATTACAGAACCTCAAAGCCATCGGACTGTGCAACTTTAATGTCAACAAAACCGTGTCACTAATAATAGCATTCCTGTCCTGATTTCATAACTTAGCCAATTAGGTCAATTGACCCATATACATAATGCATTGCCGGGCAAGACAAATTTGCAATACATATTGCCTTGGACAAACTAGCAATATGCGAGAACACTATTTGATATCTGGGCGAAGGTAATTTACGAGATCTGTTGAAACGAGAAAATGAAAGTTAAGTTAATTCCAACGCAGAATTTCACACTGATTTAAAAGAAATTACAATCACTACCTGTACAGCAAGTTCCCTTCAATTTTTTTTAGTACCTGGGACATTAGTACTATCCAAACTCATGCGGCATTTGCAATTTATTTAATAATGACATGCAATATCCACCCTTCCCTTTCCATCCAACAAAAAAAATAGAAAACAAAAAGAAAAAAAGCCTCATCATAATTGACTCCCCAAGACTCACTATATAGGTTTTGCTTTTGGGAGGTTTCCCGATTGATACATAGGTTTCCTGATTGATACATTGTACTCGACTGTCTTAGTTGAGGGGATTAGTGGATCAAGCTTTCACAGCGGTGCCAAGTAGATAAGAGTGTGAATATGGAAATCTCCCTAATACACACATTTTAAATACGATGAAATAGCATGGCCAAAGGGCTATGATGCGGAGGGGGGGGGGGGGGCGGACTCCACCTGTCACAGTGGGGGTCTAAACATTTTTGAAAAATAGGATTACAAAATGGTGGATTCCGATGAAAAAATATGCACACACATTTTGTTAGTTTTAAAGAAATTAGAAGCAGGAAATGAGGAGAATGGAGTTATTAAAAAATATATATATTTAGGGGAGATCGCCTACCAAACCAGGAAACTTGGCACCTCTGGTTTCATTGCTGGCAATATGCAGTAAATGCTTAAGCATACTTAGAAGCTGTACAAGCTCAACAAAAGGGATTTATACATATTGCCCTTTATATTAACGCTTACTACTATTGAGCTAACAATATTTCAGTAAACGTATAGGTTTACCAACAAAAAAAAAGGGTTTTTAAAAGAAAGTTTATTTAGCGTGGCTGTGCTCCCCATGTCCCCCTTAATTGTGTTTCACCGGTCTTTTATTTATTTGTTACTTTTATAAGGCATGATTTGTTAGATTATAATTGCATAATATATTCATTCACCATACACATGAGATTAAATTAAGTATACTTCAATCGGCATTCCTAATGAATAACTGCCCCCCCCCAACCCCCATCGAGTGCCATGTGAGATGGGTGAAGGAAGGGCATATTTCTGTGCATCAGTGTATATGGGTCGTTCTCAGAAGTTGTGTACTAATACTGTGACATCAGTACCACAAAATCAAAATGCTGTCAAAGTCCTATACACAAGTTTCCTCAATGTCCCCTTTGCATCTGACTAATGGGGGACCTCCGACTTTTTAGTTCAAATTTCTGCCGTTCGCGTCTCCACTGAACAAGTGGGCCTATTCGGCATACTGTCACACTGCAAACCCAATGGCTATGAGCAATCTTCATACAGAAAAAGTCAAATATCTCTAAAACCACAACACCTACAGACAAATCGCCTGGTATACATATAGAAAACATACAACGGATAGATTATCTTAATTTTATAAGGTTAGGGTTCTGTATTTCTATTAATTTTGAATAAAATAAACGTTCTGCACTGGGCGTACCACCAAACTCAGTCATTGTCAATGGCCGTGAGCAATCTTCATACAGAAGAAGTAAAATATCTCTAAAACCACAACACCTACAGACAAACCACTTAGAAAACATACAACGAATAGATTATATTAAATTTATAAGGTTAGGGTTCTGTATTTCTATTAATTTTGAATAAAGTAAACGTTTTGCACTGGGCGTACCGCCAAACTCAGTGCATTGTCAATGGCCGTGAGCAATCTTCATACAGAAGTCAAATATCTCTAAAACCAAAACACCTAGAGACAAACCGCTTGGTATACATATAGAAAACATACAACGAATAGATTATATTAAATTTATAAGGTTAGGGTTCTGTATTTCTATTAATTCTGAATAAAATATACGTGTTGCACTGCGCGTACCGGCAAACTCAAAGCATTGTCAATGACCGTGTAGGCCCACTAGTACCGACGCGCCACCAAGTGTCGGAAAATGAACTACGCCACATGTCCCCCATTGAACATAAACATATTCTGACATTTTTAAGTAGGTCAAATGATGCCCACACCCAGTAGATAGCAATATAGCATAGAAACCAATCTGACTCCAAAAATCAAATATTTTCCACATAAAGCTTGACATTTTTAGGACATTTCACATGCCACTTGCTTTATAAACAGTAGTAATAATAATTTGAAACTGCATTGCTATGGTTTTGTCTTATTTGTGATGATTAAAGAGAAAAGCAGAAAAATATTAGCAAGGTGGAATCAACAAGTGGAATCAACAACTTTACACAAATGTTCGGCTCAAATTTCAATGCTTAGGGGCAATTTCAGGATTTATCTTTTATTATACCATAACTGGGTCCATGCATAGAGTGCCAAATGGTGAAAATAGTTCATGTACTGTATCTGTACTCAGTGTTTGATACAGAGTTTCATAGTACTTGCAGGTGGAAACAAAATGTTACAATGTTAATGACTCCAGAAAAGGTTAACTATTTCATAATTTTCATAATTTGTTTAGAAATAAATGTCTTCAACTTAATGAAGACATTGTATATGAGCGTTTGAAGTGAAAACTGGATCTTTCCCTCCCCATCTCCTTATACTTAATAGTCTGCCAGGAACCAGCACAGTGTGCTGTCCAATGCGTTGTCTCAATAACTGTCCCCTGATAATCTGTATCTTCCAGAAACCAGCGCAATGACCCACCCTCAATATTCAGCGTGATTTTCTGTCTAAAGATAGGATTCTATATATGCGGTATGCGAATACGTATGAGGCATACAGCGACTTTTCGCTGATTGTATTAGGAACGGCACCCTCGGTTTGCATTCGCATTGGATCGCTACATGGAACGATTGGTGCGAATGTGAACTGAGTGTGCCATTTCCAATACAAACAGGGAAGTTGTTGCACCGGTTTCTGGCAGACAGATTATCAGGGTGTAAAATTTCCCGATAATTTGACATTGGCGGATGCTGTGAACTAGTCTCTAGTGAATTACAATGGTTATATGAAAAGGCAAATGATATAGGGCCAGAGGCATTAAGGTATTATGTGGTGCTGGTGATCCTTTACTGAGTTTTATATAGACAGCCGTCGACTTTACAAGGGGACACATACCACTTATATGGAATCCAAGCTTAATGACTCAATACCAGCAATATCTAATGTCGCCAGGAACCAGCTCAGTAAACTGTCTAAGGACCCACCAGTGTCTACCAGGAATCAGCTCAGAGAGTTATCATAGGGCGTAATCGATTAATCAACTCATGTCACTGGAGCCGCTTTTTGGCACATGCACACATCCTACAGACTCAGGTCGAATAATCTAATACTCTTCTCCACGCTTGGGGTGGAAAAAAAGGTGGCTTAATCCAAAACCTTTTCTTTTTTTTAATAACCGATACAACTACAGCAAAATAAGATTTAAAGTATTTTATGATGGCATAGTTTAGTTATATTTCCATTTCAATAATCTAGGTTATTACCAAAAAAAAACATGTATGACTGGTACTGGTAGCTGTTATCCTGCAGGACGGTGCCAATGCAAATGTGACATCATTGCTCCTAGCCACCCCCAGCCAAGAGGGTCGGGTCGTTTTGCACACGGCACGTGTTTTTGTCGACTCCACTCACGGTGTTCAAGTCGCCCGGGTCGTGTTAATCGATTATGGCCTTAATGACCCACTGCCAATATCTGGTGTCTGCCAGGAACCAATTTAGTGAACTGTTTAAATTCTAATGATCCACCACGGCACCCTCCATAATCTGGTTAGTTACACCGTAAACCATGTAATATGTACTCAAGCGTAGTAATCTCCATCAAATCCAATGGAGAAACAAACACCATTCTTTCCTTATATTCTATCAGGGCACATTATTTCAGATTAACTGTCACGATAGAAATCACCCACACCCACAAAAATACATCCATCAACCCACAAGTAAATAGAATAAACAGCAGTTTACATTAACTAGTCAATGACCAAGAATATTTATACTGACAGTTTGTGTATGATTGGTTTCAAATTTACATGCATTCCAGGGTAGGACAGTAATTCTTTTTCCCACTTGCCCAAGTGATGGAATTTTTTACTTGTCCAAGCCAAAGTTAGCCAATTGAAACTGAAATCTGCTACTGCAGATTAGATAAATAATGACTTGCCAGTTCGGGCAGGTCACCGATAACTGCTGCCCGACTGAATAAACTAGGTGTCCTCGGCAACCGGGCAGTCCTTATTGTCCTATCCTGCATTCGACTGTCAATGGCATGTTGAAAGGTCACTATCACAGCGATCACTTGCCTTTCCAATACAAGTGTCTACATATTTCATCGGTAAGTCAGTGGACGGGGAAAACTAAATCACGGCATGACACACCCTGCCTGAACATAATTACTTATTCAAGTTTTATAGTCCGATGAAGTATCAAATTTTCAAAACCCAAAACCTGCTGATTTGATCCTATATATCGAACTTAGATACCAGTGCACTTATTAAGCATTAGTTTCTGCATAGAAGGAAATACGATGTCAGTTAAATAGAACCTGTTTTTGCTGAAGCGTATGACGTCATAATTTCAATGTGCATGCCAACATTCATGTTTGCATGTTTTAATTTAAAATATCTCCAAAGATAACCATTTATAACAGAAGTTACCTCAAACTAAAGTAAGGTAGATTATAACAATCGACATAATACATCCATCTAATTAACAGGCAGAAACTCAAAACCATCGGACTATGCAACTTGAATAATAAAAGCTTTTTTTTAAATGTATAAAGATAAAAAACGCTGCCTTTCTAAATGTAGGCAACATCTTTCTTTTGGGTCGGGGGTAGAACAGGTACATTAGTTGATTAAGCAAGGACATTTCAATCGCGGAGAATTAGTCTTCCTCAATCCACTGCTCCTTTCCTTATCCTAGTAATGACGAATACCAAACTAGGTACTATACAATTTTATGGTTTTTTTTTTACGAAACCACTATTCGAACCCATGACCTACTAAAACGGGAGGCGAACGCTCAACTCAATACAGGTGACGCCCTCATTGGTTTAATAAAAAAAGAAATCAAAACAGTTTCTAACTGAAACCGTCCTCTTCTTTTTGATGCGGTTTATTTTGTCTCATCTCGTTTATGGGAATAATCCCATCGCATAACACCTATGTTAAATGTAGGCGCTGAGCTTTCCAAGACATCAACTTGATGTCAAGCGGACACTACTTGACACTTAAAGTACAGCGTTATAATTCACATAATCAATGAAATTACAAAAATAGAATTCTAAGGCATATCATGACTTGTAACTCCCATTGTTTAATTAATTATATATATACATATATATACACACACAGATATATAGTATAGTTATACGAGTCTTACCTTGGTACAGATGATGGATAACTGTTGTTTTACCGAGGTATAAGCCTCGGATAGATGTGGGCTAGGGAGAGGTAAGCACGTCCGGTACCAGCAATCTTAACCTACTTATTGAGGATAAAAATGACTTTCAAACAATGGATACTATTACTTTACCGAAAAGGTACACCAACGGAATAGATGTGGCAGGGTGTGGCGGGAGGGCCCTAGCCCACATCTATCCGAGGCTTATACCTCGGTAAAACAACAGTTATCCATCATCTGTACCAAGGTAAGACTCGTATAACTATACTATTTTACCTCGGTAAACAGCCTCAGGCTAGCCTCAGGCTAGGGAGACCTTTACATAATTCATTTTTATCCTTAATATCATTCTTTCTTATTATTATAACATTCTAAATTTTTGTTCTCACCTATTCTTGTTAGTTGGCGAGAAGACGCTTTGCAATGCTGGTAGGCTTTTCTAGTCGTTTATTATAATGTTTTGCAAACGACTTAGCCGTCTTCCAGCCTGCATGCGCTAGTATTCTTTTCACAGAAATACCAAGCACCCGTGCCTTGGAGACCATGGCTCCTCTAGTTGAGTGGGAAGAGTATTTACTCGTATCCACTCCAGCCAATTTCAACACCGTAATTGTCCATCTGGCAAGTGTGTCTCATGAAATCGCCTTATGTGGCTTTATAAAGCTCACTAATAGCTGTTGTGATGCACGTAAATCCTTTGTCTTGTATATATAAGCCCGTATGGCCGACACAACACATAATTTCCGATCATTCGGAAAACAGTCTAAGTGAACCGTTGATAAAGGGTCACCTAACGTGTTCGATTTAAGCAATTTTTCTAAATCAAACGTAGCTTGTTGCTTGTCTATTTCTAATCCAGTTAAGGATAAAGCAACAATCGTCTGTCCTCTGTGTCCGGTTACTAACAATAACAGGACCGCGACCTTAAAACCTAACTGTTTTATATCTAACCACGAGTTGTGAGGCCAAGCCTGAAACAACTTAAATACTATAAAAACATCCCAAAACCGACTATACTTTGGTTTTGGAGGATTCCTTTGATAAATTGAACGAAGTAAATAACAAATAACATAATGTTTTCCAACTGTTTCGCCATCAATTCTAGGTAATATAATTGATAACGCACACCTCGCCGCATTAATCGATCCAAAGGAAAGTCCTTCATCCTCTAGAGAACGAAGAAACCGAGCTACTTGTGAAATCTTTGGATTTGTTGGCTTAACTTTCATTAACAAACAATGTACACCCCATTTCTTTAAATAGGTTGTATACATTTTGACAGTTCCTGGCCTCCAGGCATCCGATACTATCCTATCCTCAGTAATTCTGTCCAATCCAAATTGCTGTAGCTGCTTCCTTAGAAAAGGAATGCCAATAGGGGCGTCGTTGACACGTCGCCGTGAACCACTAGCGGTCCGTGGTGCGTCAGATTCCCGAGTTTTCTTGGGAATCGTATACGATCTTTTGCCAGTTGTGAAACTGCTGGCAGCCAAGGTTGCGTGTCCCAATCGGGCACCACCAGTATCGCATGTGTCCCTTCCAAGCCGATTTTTCTCACTACTCGGCTGATAATGCTAAATGGTGGGAAAATATAAAAATAATTATTTTCCCAGGTAATAGCAAACGCATCTACTTTCCAAGCATCCGGTTCAGGATGCCAAGAAACATAACAGGGTAACTTGTTATTATTTCGTGATGCAAATAAGTCAACTTCAGGTGTACCCCATTTTTCACAAACGAAGTTAAACAAAGGTGTAGAGAGAGACCACTCTAAATGGTCATGGAAATTTCTACTTTTATAATCTGCAAGTGTATTTTGTGACCCTGGAATATGCGCTACAGTCAGCCAGACTTGTTGAGCCTGTGCCCAGTTCCAAATCAGTTTAGATAACTGATTGCAAGACTTTGATTTGGTTCCACCCATGTTACGAATATATGCCATGGCAGTAGTATTATCAGTTAGTATTCTAACCTGTGATTTATTTATCTTTACTAAACTACGTAAGCCCAGATAAATAGCACGCAATTCTAGTGCATTAATATAGTCTGATTTTTCATCATCAAGCCATCTACCTCCTGTTGTGACCCCATCTCGATGAGCTCCCCAACCTTCTAACGAAGCATCAGTAGTAATTACTGTATTAGGTTCCGCCATGCGGATTGGATTTGGTGAACTTGCTATATGTTGCATCCACCATCCAATATCCTGTAACCCTTCTTGCGAAATAAACATCTTTCGCTCAAAATTGCCTTTAGTTCGTGTTAACGCTAAATTTTTATCTATTTCTAGCGACTTAATATGGGCCTTCCCATATAACACAGCAGGTGCATATGATGTCATTATGCCAATAAGAACAGCAACCTGTCTAATTTTTGGCTTTGATAACTTAATAAGCTGAGTCGCTGTAGTCATAAACTTAATTAGTTTTTGTTCTGTTATCGACACTGTAAGGGACTGTGTATCCAGAATAAACCCTAAACATTTGAGTTGTTTTGTTGGTTTAAACACTGACTTTTGTTGATGTACATAAAACCCCAATTTAGTGAGTAATGCACATAAATCCAAAACTGCATTCACACAACCAATTTGTGTTGATGCTATAATAAAAGAATCATCTATGTATGGAAACATTATTTGACCCTTCCTCGCCATTACCGAGAAAACAGGTTTAAGCAATTTAGTAAATAAACGTGGCGCACAAGCTAAGCCATTCGGCATGCAGGTAAACTCATAGAGTTGGTTATCCCAAATAAATCGAAGAAATTTTCGGTATTGTTCCATTATGGGAAGCGTATAATATGCATCCTGTAAATCAACACTAGCCATCCACGCATCTGGTGTAATCAGATCTCGTGCCGTATCTAGAGAAAACATTTTAAAATGTCGATATTCCACCCTTTTATTAAAGATTGTTAAATCCAGGATCATTCGAACATCACCATTAGGCTTCGGTCTCGAGAAAATGTTTGAAATAAACTGTCCTGAACAGTGTGTCACTTTTTGTATAATTCCTTTCTCAAAGAATTTATGTACCTGTTTAGTTAGTGCGTCTCGTTCAACTGGTTGAATGTTATATGGAAAAGGTATTATACTTTGTACAGGAATTTGTGTAAAGGGAATGTGAACACCCCTAACTATTTTTATAATTTCTTGGTCACTAGTAATTTTGTGCCACTCAGAAATATGATTACTAATATTACCAGCCACAAAGTTGCTTACAGTTTGTGTGTTTTTAGAGGCTTCAGGGACTTGTAAAGTTTGTGTTTGGACCTCTACTTGGACCCGCCCCTGGGGAAAGGTCTCGACGAGTTGAACCCTCGGCCTATTGGCCGTGCGGTGTTGTCGGTCCAGCCTGGGCGAGCGCCCCGGCCCCGAAACCCTTGACCGAAGCTTGAACTCGGTCTGGTTCCTCTGGTGAACCGTCGTGGACGAAAATCCCCTCGTGACTTTTTGAAACGAGGAGCTTCCTGTTTCTTCTTGCCATCCATGTTTTTGCCACTCTTGGCTGCAGTCTCTACCTCTTTATAGAGGTATTGTAGTTGACCGCCAAACATCTTGGTGTTATCTAAAGGTTTCCCTTTAATCGGCTCTCGAGCAAGATAAAGCGTAAACTCCTTCCCCTCATTATCAGTAACCTTCTTAGAACGAGCCACTTCCTTGCCAGCATCTGTGCAAACTGACTTGAAGACATTTTCATATCTTCGAAACGACAGGTAATTACCTGCCGCCGCTAACACTGCAATGCCTTTGTCCATTGTCTTAGCCAAAGACGAGAACTTATTTTCACTCTGCATCCTATTAGCCACAGGAACAATAGCTGTTAGGGTAGCCAACACTGCCTTATGCACTGTGTGCAACACATCCTCAAACTTCTTACGGTCATCCGTCATATTGACATCCCGATCCATTTCTTTAATGATGGAGTTGGGAACACCCTTTATGCCTGTTAACTCATCTCCTAACTTGGAGATAACCTCCGCCGGTTTGAACGTGCGGAAATGACCATTCACGGTCTCGCGCATAAGCGTAGTGGTTTTAACCCGCTTAGCCTTTGGCTTCTCCACCTTCTTAGCCACTTTAGTGCCAATGTCCGCATAGACCCCTTCATATATGGTGTCTGAGTCTGATTCCATAGAAGTAGACTCAGTGGACGAATCAGAAGAAGAATATTTCCTCTTCCTCTTCTTCTTTTTGGACTTAGTCTTCCGCTTTTTGCGAAAACCAGTCTCTGCCCGCTCCTTGGTGAATTCATCACCCGAAGAAATCACCTGTTTCTTCTTCTTCCTCCGTTTAGGAGAAGGAGGAGGAGGAGCCTTAAGCTCCACCGCCGAGTCTGTGTCCAAGAAATCCTCAAACGAATCCTCTTGGACACTCGGCCTACGCCGCTTCCGAGACACAGGCGATTTGGCAGTCAAGATGTGGCTTTCCAATCGTGCAAAGCGAGCCTCCCAATCTGGAGGCGCAGGCACATCAGGCACTGCGTCCTCGTCCGGGTCGGAGAGGATATGCGCCCGGGGCTGTGTCGACGGCCCTGCCGACAACACAGGTGAGGAGTCGTACTCCTCGTCCACTCCACTCGGAACACGCCCCTCGGCTGCTGCTGCACCGCGCTTACTCCGCTTCGTGGCCATCGGGAGCTGAAACAAAGATTTTTGGTCAGTCCCGGTATATATATATGTCACAATATGGTTGTTTCAAACTCATTTGGACATCTATTGGTGTTAGAGAACGTGTTTATACCGTTATAACACAGGCGTAATAAGCTAAATTTGTGCGTGGGTTGTGGGTCAAGCCCAAACCTTACGCGGGGTCGGGACCAGTGTATCGGCCCGCCCATCCCTCTGTTCCGCACACTTCTCCCACCTGTGACTACTACGTCAACAAGTTGGAGAAAATGTTACGAAACTCGGAGAAACGCCTGAAAAAGTTTTGTCTAGGGGAGTCTATAAAAGAAACCCAGGAGCATCTCCAACATTACTCTCTATTAGAGTACGAGAGAATTTCCACATGAGATAGGGCGAAACCCACATCTCTACCCATAGTCACACGGTGACCCGGGTGTTGACATAACCGCTAATGACCGGTTTGGTTCCTTCGAGAAACCCACTCGAGTGTTCTATCCTTGGTTGTTTATAACCAAATAACTCGTCCAAATTGGACCAACGAAAGTCTAAACTTTCCATAATGATGCTCTAATGCATCATAATTAAGCTAACCACAGTTTTTATTATACTTACTGCGTATTTGCTTGTATGTAGACTAATTTTGCCGGAGCAACCCAACGACACGTTATCCAGTCGTGAGTTGTATATGCTAATTGCTGGTACCGGACGTGCTTACCTCTCCCTAGCCTGAGGCTAGCCTGAGGCTGTTTACCGAGGTAAAATATATATATGAGCCTGTCTCAAAAGGTGATCTCTTCTTTTGTTTGTCCATTGTAGCGATTGACACAAAACAGCACAGAAACGGTTACACTGAAAACACAAGGACATTTGCTTCAAATCAATATGTATTCTATTGGGATTAATGAAACACCATGTAAAAAATAAATCAGTTTATCCTGAGCAAATGCATAAGCAGATAGTATGTTGATTGTTACAATGGCCAAAGTTTTGTCCCATATTGCTTAGCACCTTTTGAGACAGTCTCATATACATAATAAATACATATACAATTGCATAATGCTCTGATCAGATATATCTAATGGCCGGGTTGTGCCCCTCCCCCTCAAAAAAAAAAAGCCATGTTATGGCTTTATTGCTAAGAGCGTAAAAAAGATGATAAACAAATCTACAAAAACGTGATCTATAATTTACATAACCCATCTGATACAGTATTCCCCTTTTTTTAAACTACCAAAAGCAGATGAGCTTGTACCTAAGAGACAGGTTATTTAGTTTTGTTGTTGCTCTCATTTTTTATATTTTACATTATACTATCACTGCCACCCTATCACGACCCTATGGCAAGAGTTGCAGCCTTTTCACCCTTTCCTTTCCTTGTTTGGTTGTTGCTCTCTTCCATTAATATTATCAGGGTCCGTACACAGGGTCCGTGAAGATATGGAATTCAAGACTTTTTCAAGGTTTTTCAAGGTTGTCTTTGATAACACTATTTTCATTTGGATTTCTTTAGATCAGTTGGGACACTTTAATGGAATACATGACTATTAAGACTAATTACCCAGAATAGGTTAAATTCAAGGCTTTTCAGGGACTTGAAATGGAGCAAATGAAGTTCAAGACTTTTAAAGATTTTCCAGACCCCGTACGGACCCTGCATTATACTATCAATCACTGGCACCCTATCACAACCATTCAGTAATAATTGCAGTCTTTCCACCCTCTCCTTCCCCTTCCTTGCTTTGTTGTTGCTCTCTCCCATTAACTTTACACTACATCAATAGCTGCAGTCTTTCCACCCTCTCCTTCCCCTGCCTTGTTTTGTTGTTGCTCTCTCCCATTAACTTTACACTACATCAATAGCAGCAGCCTTTCCACCCTCTCCTTCCCCATCCTTGCTTTGTTGTTGCTCTCTCCCATTAACTTTACACTACATCAATAGCTGCAGACTTTCCACCCTTTCCTTCCCCTTCCTTGCTTTGTTGTTGCTCTCTCCCATTAAAATTACACTACATGAATATGTAGTGGTCTGCACTGACCTCTCAGGCAAGTAACCACATAGACAGGTAGGCGTGGGGAGTGTATTGATATCAGGGAGCCTAGGTGGTGTAATGGTTAGCACACTGGCCCGGAATGCAAGGAGATGTGGGTTCGAGTCCCGCTCTAGGCACAGTATTTCCCATTTTCATCACCCCCATGACACTGGTTGCCGTGATCAGGATCCTGTACAAGCTTTGCGCTGTATGGTTGTTGAACCTACCCTGTGTATGTATGTGTTAGTGCATTGCCTGTATGTATGTAATTGTAAGCATTACAAGACTTACAATTCCAGGGGGACGAGTGTAGTGGTCTGCACTGACCTCTCAGGCAAGTAACCACATAGACAGGTAGGCGTGGGGAGTGTATTGATATCAGGGAGCCTAGGTGGTGTAATGGTTAGCACACTGGCCCGGAATGCAAGGAGATGTGGGTTCGAGTCCCGCTCTAGGCACAGTATTTCCCATTTTCATCACCCCCATGACAAATAGCTGCAGTCTTTCCACACTCTCCTTCCCCTTCCTTGCTTTGTTGTTGCTCTCTCCCATTAACTTTACACTACATCAATAGCTGCAACCATTCCACCCTCTCCTTCCCCTTCCTTGCTTTGTTGTTGCTCTCTCCCACTAAAATTACACTACATGAATAGCTGCAGTCTTTCCACACTCTCCTTCCCCTTCCTTGCTTTGTTGTTGCTCTCTCCCATTAACTTTACACTACATCAATAGCTGCAACCATTCCACCCTCTTCTTCTCCTTCCTTGCTTTGTTGTTGCTCTCTCCCATTAACTTTACACTACATCAATAGCTGCAGCCTTTCCATCCTCTCCTTCCCCTTCCTTTTGTTGTTGTTGCTCTCTCCCATTAACTTTACACTACATCAATAGCTGCAGCCTTTCCACCCTCTCCTTCCCCTTCCTTGCTTTGTTGTTGCTCTCTCCCATTAACTTTACACTACATCAATAGCTGCAGCCTTTCCATCCTCTCCTTCCCCTTCCTTTTGTTGTTGTTGCTCTCTCCCATTACCATTATACTACATCAATAGCTGCAGCCTTCCCACCCTCTCCTTCCCCTTCCTTGCTTTGTTGTTGCTCTCTCCCATTACCATTACACTACATCAATAGCTGCAGCCTTTCCACCCTCTTCTTCCCCTTCCTTGCTTTGTTGTTGCTCTCTCCCATAAACTTTACACTACATCAATAGCTGTAGCCATTCCACCCTCTCCTTCCCCTTCCTTGCTTTGTTGTTGCTCTCTCCCATTAACATTATACTATCACTGCCCCCCCTATTACGACCCTACATCAACAGCTGCAGCCTTTCCACCCTCCCCTTCCCCAGTCACCGCCGCACCTCCCGCCGCGCCCTGCTGCCCATAAGTCCTTTTGCTGATCATCATCAGAATCAGCAGCGCCGGGATGTGCACGAGGCTGAATCGGAAGAGCTTGCGCGACGACCGACTGTCGCCATCACGATAGAAGCGCCAGCCCAGGTAGGCCAGGTAGAGGTTCAGTGGCAGTGAGTCTGCGGCAAACATCCATGTGGTGACACCGAGCACGGGTGCCAGGGTGCACAGCGCCGTCATGCCGACCGAGTAGCGAAAGGCGACACGCCGGCACAGTGCAGGGTCAACAACGGCAGACATCTGGTAGCCGGCGCGCGAGTAGTCGGCGCGCAGATTCCAGCTGAGCGCGTTAAAGTGTGGGAACTGCCAGGCGAACAGGATGGCGCCAAGCAGGAAGGCACCTGCATAGGAGGGTACAAGAAAGAGGTTGTGTTTATAAGAAGTGTGGCCACCAGGATTCAAGATTTTCCCCCCAGAAGATTTAGGAAGATTTTTCAAGGTTTTGCAAGAAGATTTTCCAAGATTTGTTTGTTGGAGTTTTACGTCTTGGCAACATCTAAGGTCATCAGGACGGGGTTATCCAAGAAGACTTCCCAAGAAGATTTCCAAGTTTTTCCAGATTGTCCAAAAGATTTAAGAACGTTTTTCCAGAATATTTTCCAAGAATAATTTTCAAGGAGATATGAAACGTTTTGATACAAAATTGTTATACAATCTACTCAAAAAGTATATAATGTTAGGAAAAACTATTCCACAAAAGAAACCGGCAGGAATTATTCACTTTATTCGCACCGTTATGCTATGCCTATTCCTACTGAGTGACAACCGATATGCTAGGTAGGCCCACTTTATAAACAGTGGGGGCCTTTAGCGATACCAGCCTGTGTGATACTCATCCAACTATATTCACTGTGATGTGTTGCCTGTACGGAGCGTACTAAATAATGTGGTAAAATCAAATTCAAGTGAACATATATTAATAGGGATGAAAGTGGGTCTCCAGCAAAAGATGCGGAAATTAGGCCAAGACCGTGGCGCCACCTAATGGGTTTCGGCAGAACCAATGGTGAATTTTTACAAAAACGCCTGAGATTCCATCATAGGATTAACACTTGTCAGGAAATTGTGGGAAAATATCGGAAGTTAGGTTCCAACTTTCTTTGTTGTGACTGTATGTGACACTTCTTTGCTTGTTTGTTGGAGTTTTACATCATGGCAACACCTAAGGTCATATCAGGACGCGAAGAACTCTTTCTTCTTTGGGTTTTATGTTCTAGCAACATCTAAGGTCATATCTTTAAGTTAACATCTAAGTTAATATAACAACCGGATTCAGATTAACCAATTGCCATCATCTGTGAATATATAAAGTCGCGGAGTGATTAAATGCACTTCACGTACCAGGATCTAGTGTGCCCGCGCTGGCCGCCCAGCCCATCATGGGCGGGATGGCGCCGACAATGGAGCCCACCCACGTGTTGACGATGTGAAGGCGCTTCAGGGGCGTGTAGACAAGGGTGTAGAGCCCCAGGTTGAAGGCACCCAGCGCAGCGGTCAGCGGGTTCACGCCGACCGTCAGCACCACAACGCCAGCGACACCGGCCACAGTCGCAAAGCCGACAGCGTGAAGGGGGCTGTGGAGATGTGGAACGGTGGAGCGTGGAAGAAGTCAGGAGGTCATGACCGTCATTTGGTACAGTGAGAAAGGTGTTTAAAGTAGAGGAAGGGCATGGTGGTGATGGTGGGGATGGAATGGTGGTTTGATTGATTGGTGGTTGCTTTACGCCGTGTCGGCAGCATAGGCCATATTCACGGCGAGAAATGTTTGTTTTTGTTCAAACCATCGCTTTTACATGTAAAAGCATACAATCAATTTTGTGTCAATGGACACTCATGAATTTTGTAAACTCACAATCATATAGCTAAATAAAAGTCTAAATGATAGTATTATTCACTGATGAAATTTGCTTAAAAACTTATATGAGTTGGTACAAACCAGCTGCCCTCAAAAAGGCTAAAATCTTTTCTTGTTTTACTTTAGTAAAATGGTCTTGCATGTTGTTTGCAGTGTAAAATTGTTGGCGCAGGGCCATGAAATCCACACAGTTTAATAAAATGTGTTTTAATGTCAGTGGGGACTGACATCCAATACATTCAGGGGGAGGCTCCCCCTTGAGCAGAAAAACGTGTGTTAGCCACGAGTGGCCAATATGGCATCTTGTTAAAACAACCTGGTCGTATCGCCCTTCCAGGCGACTCTGCGGCAGTCCGTTCACAGAGGGGGTAATTCTATGGAGTTTGTTGTCTGGGTGTTCATCCCATTCGATCTGCCATAGGTTCCAAATGTATTTTTGAATGGTAGGTTTCAGATCAGAGTGGGGAATATGACAGTGTTCCAAAGGAGCAGTCAGGGCTCGAGTGGCCGTTTGATCTGCTCTCTCATTTCCTGGGATACCCACATGACTAGGCACCCAACATAGGTGAATGTCAAATTTTGCTATTGAAAGAGAGTTTAGCTTAATGAGTACTTTAAGTAGTATTGGGTGGTCCAGTTTCCTATTGTTTAAAGCCTGAAGGCAGGAAAAAGAGTCAGTGAAAATGATGAATTTATGAGTGGCTGAGGTTTCGATGCACTCTAACGCGAGTAGGAGTGCTCGTGCCTCAGCAGTAAAGATAGAACTCTGATCTGGAATACGCGTACCTAATTCACGTCCGTGCACGATTGCTGCCGCAGAGACTCTGTTGTCTGTCTTTGACCCATCCGTGTAAACGGCTAGGTGGGAGCTAAAAGCACTTCGCACATCGATAAAGCTTTCATGATATGAAAGTGGGTGCGTCTGAGATTTCTTCGACATGGCCAGCTGGAGGATGATGTTTGCTTTCCTCAGCTGCCACGGAGGAACATCTGAATATTGTGAGAGTGCTATGTTATGCATATTTGCCCTCAGGGCCTCCAAATGAGGCTTTATTCTGAGGCCTAACGGCTTTATGTATGTTGGCCTTGATTCATAGAGGTGTTCATATGGTGGCATAAAAATGTAGTTATATGCAGGATTTAAAATATTTCCTTTTAATTTTATCGTATATTGCATAGACAGTTTGAGCCTTCTACTCTTAAGGGAAGGCTCTCGGCCTTCGACATAAAGGCTCTGGACGGGCGAGGTTCTAAACGCCCCCAGGGCCAGCCGAAGGCCTTGATGGTGTATAGTGTCTAACTGTGATATGTATGATTTCCTGGCTGAACCATAAACAATACAGCCATAGTCCAATTTTGAACGTATTAAAGTTCTATATAATTGGAGCAGAACAGTGCTATCTGCTCCCCACTGTGTGTGGGCTAGAACTTTTAAAATGTCCAGTCCCTTAAGGCACCTGGACTTTAAATACTTAATATGAGGGATAAAAGATAATTTGTTGTCAAAGATGACTCCTAAAAACTTGTTCTCTTTGACAACTTTTATGGGATCATTTTCAATTGTTAAATTAGGTTCATGGTGCAAAGTCCGTAAAAGACAAAAGTGCATGCAAACGGTTTTCGATTTGGAGAATCTAAAACCATTTTCCATTGCCCATGAGGAAAGGCTATTTATATTTAATTGGAGCTGCCGTTCCATAATGTTCATATTTTTACCTTTATAACATATTAAAAAGTCATGTACATAGAGACTGCAGGATACAGTACTCTTAATGGATTTGACTATATTGTTAATTTTAATGCCAGAAAGGCTAACAGATAGAATGCTACCCTGAGGTACACCCATCTCCTGATCAAAAGGATCAGAGAGGGTAGCATTGACCCGAACTCTAAAGTTCCGGTTTGATAAAAATTTAGAAATGAAAATGGGCAAGCGCCCTCTAAAGCCCATATTGAACAAATCCTTCAGGATGCCGTACTTCCATGTCGTGTCGTATGCCTTTTCGAGGTCGAAAAATACGGACACGACATGTTCTTTGTTTATGAAGGCATTTCGAACGAATGACTCCAATCGGACCAAATGGTCGAGGGTACTCCTCGCCCGCCTGAAACCACACTGGAAGTCGGTCAGATGGTGCTCCGACTCCAGGATCCAGACGAGGCGATCGTTAATCATTCGTTCAAACGTTTTACAAATGCAACTTGTAAGCGCTATCGGGCGGTAGTTCCCGGGCTCGCTATGGTCTTTCCCCGGTTTGGGGATGGGAATAATGATGGCCTCTTGCCAGGAGGTTGGGATGTCTCCCGTGCGCCAAATATTATTAAAAAGGTGCAGAAGCAGTTCTATTGGTGCTGGTGGGAGGTGTTTTAAAAATTGGTAGTGTATTTTGTCTGGACCTATTGCAGTGTCGTGCGATCTATTTAAAGCGTGCTTTAATTCATCTATTGTGAAAAAACTATTGTAGTGCTCAGTGTTATTTGATTTGAAATTTATAGGTTGTCTTTCCAGGCGCAACTTCATCTGTGCAAAGGCCGGAAGGCAGTTTTGCACAGATGAGTTCTGGGAGAAAGTACTGGCAAGAAGGTTGGCTATGTCAGTTATGGAAGTTAAAAGAATATTATTGTGTTTTAGATGTTGGACCGATGATCCAGCATATTTTTGTTTTATTTTCTGGATCATGGTCCATACTTTAGAAAGTGGGGTGCGAGTGGTTATGCTGGAGACATATTGTCTCCAACACAGCCTCCTTGCCTCCCTAATAATTCGGCGAGCCCGAGTCCTTAGGATTTTAAAGCGAACGTGGTTCTCGGCGGTAGGCCGCCGGAAGAACAGATGTTGCGCCTTTTTCCGCTCATTGATAGCGTTCTTACAAGTTGCATTAAACCAAGGATTTGTTATATGTTTTGGAAAAGCCGAGGTCTTAGGAATGGTTTCCTCTGCAATCGACCCCAAGATCTCTGTGAATGCTTTCATTGAAACAGGATTATTGCGGGCTACTCCCGTGAACCTCTCACGGGCGAGTGACTGGAACAGTGACCAATCGGCTTTGCTCAGCCGCCAGCTCGGTTCCTTCCGGCTCCGAGCTGGTCCCTTAGTCGTAATCACGATAGGGAAATGGTCACTTCCACAAAGGTCGTTCCAGACTCTCCATGAGAAGTCCAGCAGGAGACCCGGTTGCAAAATAGTGAGGTCGATTGCAGAGCAGGTCCCATACCCAGGGTGAACATAAGTATGGGACCCATCATTCAAAAAGCTTAAAGCACGATTGCTCAGGAAGTTCTCAACTCCCCTGCCCTTGATGTTTGTGTTTGCACTACCCCACATGGGGTTGTGTGCATTGAAGTCCCCCATTAAAATGTAGGGGGAAGGCAACTGATCAGCTAAAGTTTCTAAATCTTGTGTTGAAAATATGGAGTTAGGGGGGATATATATGGAGCATATTGTAATGGTTTTATCTAAACTAATTCGAATGGCTATTGCTTGAAAAGTTGTATTTAAGGTGATGGGGGTGTGTATCACATCTTCACGCACCAAAATGGACGAACCACCAGTGGCTCGTTCCCCATCCGGTGCATAAGAGTGATACATATTGTAGTGCTTTAAAGAAATCTGATCAGTAGCCTTTATATAGGTTTCCTGCAAGCAAAGGGCAAGAGGGTCAAGCCTCTCACAAAGCAATCGCACTTCATTGAAGTTTGCTCTAAAACCTCGGCAGTTCCATTGAAGAAGAGATTCACCCGCCATCAAGGTGGTGGATTGACGGGTGATCTCCCCCCCATTTTCACTTTGGGGGAGACGCTGCGACCACGACTCGGCGCAGCCTCAGCCATCTCTTCTTCATCTAACACACAAAATTTATTTTTAAGGGAGATAGATCCCTTCTGCTCCAGGAGCAACTCTCCGTTGTTTTTGTGCCGGAGCCTTTTCAGGCGCCGGCTTTGTTTTTTTGGTAATTTTTATAGTGTCTTTCTTAGACACACTTGGATTCGGATCAGTTTGGACAGTGGTTGTCTTCGTCAAAGAAACCACGCTCTGGAAACCAGAAGGACTGCACTTTGGTTGATCCAAGTTCAACCATGTGCAGTCGGTCTGATATTCGATTGTCCTGGTGGAGGGTTTGACCGCAGAGGCATAGGAGCGGGAGGGGATGGACCCCTCAACCAATTTCCTAGCCTCTGGGTAGCTGATGTTGCTTTCAGTTTTCACCCTTTGTACAGCTTTTTCTTTTTTCCCACACAGGACAATCTTTCGATATGGCCATGTGGGCACCTTGACAGTTAACACATTTAACTGTGTTTTTGCAGTCTGTATTTTCGTGCCCTTTCTGACCACATCGGAGACAGGTCTGCTCACTGGAGCAGTTGTCTCTGCCATGACCATACTTCTGGCATTGGAAACATCGGAGTGGATTTGGAATAAACAAATCCACATCAACGATTAAGTAGCCAATTTTCAACTTCTTAGGTGGAGTGGGTTTATTAAATGTCAGAATATAAGTGTTTGTAGGAATAATATTTCCTTCTTTTTTAATACTTATTCTTCTGACACTTAACACGCCTTGAGGTTTTAATTCAGAGGCGATTTCAACCTCATCGATACCCTGGAGTTCTCTAGTACGGATTACTCCTTTACTAGAGTTCAGGGATCGGTGAGGTGAGGCCTTCATGCCGACACCTGCCAGTGTTTTGCAACGCAGCAGGTTATCAGCATGGGCCTTCTTACCACACTCCACAAGAATCTGTCCAGAATGTAGTTTCTTTACTGAAGTCACCATGCCTGCTATCCCCAGAATGCCTTTGTCAATGGCAAATGGGGACACCTTGCCCAGAGGATGGGATGAATCAGTTGCCTCAAGGACAACAAATCTAGCCCATTCACTAGAAGGTTCCTGATCCGAATCCGAGTCTGTCAACGGTCTTTTCTTTTTTTTTTTTGTTTGAAGCCATATTTTATGAAAGAGATTCGTCACCCTTGCTCCCCACCCACCACGGAGCCCCAAATGGGGGTGTGCAGAGCTGCGGATACCCGGCAGTTACACACCAAGGATACAAGGGTGATATACTCAAGCAATGATCTTCCAAAATGGAAGATCATTACCAGATTGACCCTAGCCACCGCCTTCTAGGAGTAGTGAAAAATGAAAATAAATTGAATTTATGTATATATATAAATATATATGTATAAATATGAGTTTGTCGATAATTACATTTTTCATAGTACTACTCCTAGGGCTTGGCGTGACCAGCCGATTGATTGGACCGGGCCAGTCCAACCCCTCATCTAGGTGAAGTCGGGGCCAAAGTGCAGTATTGGTCGACAGGAAGCCGCAGCTCCCTGAAGACCTCATGCACCAGGATCCCTTCCTCCACCGACACGAGCCGCGACTCACGGCAAACGAGTCG
This sequence comes from Branchipolynoe longqiensis, assembly GCA_030323885.1. Lineage (NCBI taxonomy): Eukaryota > Metazoa > Annelida > Polychaeta > Phyllodocida > Polynoidae > Branchipolynoe > Branchipolynoe longqiensis. Next base: position 29,809,188 of record CM059188.1, read on the forward strand.
CCCCATTTGTCGCCTTTTACGATCTGCAAGGGGGTGCAAAGGAACTATTCTAACCCGGTTCCCCACGGGGGTGGAATGGTGGTAGAAGTAGGAAGGGGATGGTGGAGAAGGGGGGGCGGGGGGAATGGTGGTAAAAGTGGGGAGGGAATGGTGGTAAAATTGGGGAGGTCACAGTGGTAAAAGTGGGGTTGTTACAGTGGTAAAAGTAGGTCATAGTGGTAAAAGTGCGGTGTATATGGTGGTATAACTGTATATTGGGAGGACATGGTGGGGTTGTTATGGTAGTAAAAGTGGGGAAGACATGGTGGTAAAAGTGGAGAGGACATGATGGTAAAATTGGGTAGGGTAATGGTAAAAGTAAGGTGCAAACGGCAGTAAAAATGAGGAGACCAATTGTCAGTGTCTCTGCTTAAATGTTGCAGTCCGATAGAAACATCAAATTTCCAAAAAGCAAAACACTTATCTAAATTTGAACCTATACATCAAACTTAGATACTAGCGCACTCACTAAGCATTTGGCGCTACATATAAGGGCATACTCAGGCAAGTTAATAGAACCTGTTACTGCTGAAGCCTATGGAGTCAGAGTTTGAACAAGCACGGTAAAATTAATTTGGCATATTTTCACTTCAAATATCTCCTAAGTTAGTGATTTTAAAGCAAGGTTACTTCAAACTAAAGTAAGGTAGACTATAACCATCAAACTAATCTATTAATCTTAGAAAATGACAGAAACTCACAACCATCGGACTATGCAACTTTAATGAACAAAATGTACAAAAAACATATATTTAAAAAAAGATTTCTTTTTGTTTAAAGCTTAATAAATAACAAGTTAACATACCTGAGTAGGCCCCTGACAAGCACTCGGTTCTTTGTCCGATTCATCTGAGAGTCATACGGTACCTCCAGGTACTAGGAATGAAACAAAGACTCATGAACAATTGATGAGGGAAATCAATGGCTGAGGGAAAGCAATACCTGAAATTGATACAGTAACAATATAAAGCCACTGTATGCACTATGACATTTTTTTTAGCGGGTGCATCTAACTGCATATGGCCAGATAGGATGGCCATATGAGTTGAGCATCCGCGTCCCATTTTGGTAGGTTGTGGGATTCAAACCCCTGGTCAAGTGAAACCAATGACAAAAATTGTATAGTTGTCGCTACCTAGCCCGACGCACGTCATTACTAGAATAGGACAAAGAGCAGTGAAAGGAGGAAGACTAATTGTCCGCAGTTAAAATTCCCTCTGCTTAATGCGATTTGAGAGGATTTCATCAATGGTATTATTATACAAGTTCAAACTCCATATATGGTAATGACCTGCTTCTAGAAAATGCATGTGTTTGATGGCCCTTTGCGTGCCAGGAAATTATCCACACCGCTCTAAGCAGATGGCATGGCCAAATGAGCTGAGCACCTGCTTCCTGTTCTGGCAAGTTGTGGGATTCAAACCCTGGGTTCGAACCCTGGCAGAGTCAAACCAATGACTTAAAAATCTATGCTTGTCACTAGGCTATCTAGCCTGGCTTTCGGCATTGCTAGGATAAAGCAAGGAGCAGTGGAATAAGGAAAACCCATTGTCCACAGTTGAAATTTCCCTTGCTTAATCAATGAATGTATAAAATGAATGATTTAAAATATATATAACATTTTAAGAAACATTTATGGCGGATCTGTTGCCACTGGGAGGATATAAGTAATATACCCATGACGCACCTGGTTGATTGCGTTAGCGGACGAAGAGGTCAAGGCCGTTCCCAGAGAGCACAGCGCGAAAGTGCTGGGCTGAAAGGCACCCGGGGCTATGCCATACCCAGCCATGGCGGTGAGCACCACAAGACCTGGCAACGAGGAGTAAACAGTGCTTAGCAGTCGCCTCGACATGGCTTCAATTGTTCAGGCCACATTTTACTGAAACACATTCCAAGTTCATCCTGACAGTCCTTCCGTATTGAGGTGTATGGTTGTACAAAGTGCTCATCCACAAAGCTTCATGTCAGAGAACATGTCAATTAAAATCTATGAAGGCATGATCCTACCATGCTTTGACTATGGGGACGTAATATACATGGGGGGAAACACAAGCCTCCTAAACAAGCTACAAGTACTCCAAAATATGCCTTCAAGTACATAGAAGGTACCCAACAGTAGACCTACACCTAAACTGCGATGCAACACTATTAGCAAGCAGGAGGGAACTCCACCTTAAATTACTTGCTCACCACTAGACAACACAGCCAGATCACACTGTGACTGCGCCAAGAAATACCAGGTACATGGATGCCCCAGTTCTAAAGGAAGTCATAAGCAACACAAAAATCCATGAAAGGAGTACATTTGCTATGGCCGCCCAAGCCTGGAACAAACAACCTCCAATAGCAAGATCGATAAAAGATCTTAATAAATACAAACGATTTCTAAAAGAACAAACAATAAGACTGCAGAATTAGCATAGAAACTAACATAACAAAATATACATATCAAACCATCTTCATAGCTGTCCAGCGACGAAAACAAGTACCCTCAAAGGAGCTTAATCGCTATGGGCAGAATAAATACTGTATCAATAAAAAATATTAAAAGAGCGCAATACAATAACAGGGTTCCCACTCTTTTTCAGGCTTCTTTTTTATGTACTTTTCCGGACCATTAAACCTGTTTTTTAAGACCCAAAATGAAGAAATTCCTCAGCTTTTTCAGCATGCAATAACTTCAGGTTCCGCGTATGCTCCACTAGTGCTTTTTCCCATCAAGTGGGAACAAATTCAAATGTAATCTTTGGAGGACAGCCAAGGTTGGCCCAAAATTATTGTCTGCAGCAAGCAAGAGAAATTATTTCCAAATTACACCAAATTTCACCTATCAAAGAACAAGTGTTCAACCTTGATATACAATTTAAAAAATAAAAAATAAAACAAAATAAAGATCGATTTGAGAAACAAGACACACATTTTGCAAACATTTCCCCCCCAATATATTGACATCTATAATTTTTAATGACTTATAATACTTTTTGTATAATCATAGGACTTCTCAGCACTTAATTTTTGCATTTTCAAAAGTTAGTAATTTTAAGGTTTTTTATGACCCTGAAGCCTGAATAATACATCTTGTACTTAATAAAGATAAAAAGTTGGTTCATCAGAAGGTGTTTGTCGCACATGCTTGAAAGTAATGCAGTAGTCTGCACTGACCTTTCAGGCAAGTAACCACATAGACAGTTAGGCATGGGTAGTGTATTGATATCAGGGAGCCTAGGTGGTGTAATGGTTAGCACACTGGCCCAGAATGCAAAGAGATGTGGGTTCGAGTCCCACTCTAGGCACAATAGTTCCCATTTTCAACACCCCCATGATACTGGTGCTGTGACCAGGATCCTATACATGCTACGCGCTGTATGGTTGTTGAACCTGCCCTGTGTATGTATGTGTAAGTGCATTGCCTGTATGTATGTAATTGTAAGCATTAAAAGACTTACAATTCCAGGGGGACGAGTGTAGTAGTCTGCACTGACCTCTCAGGCAAGTAACCACATAGACAGGTAGGCATGGTTGTGGGATTGATATCAGGGAGCCTAGGTGGTGTAATGGTTAGCACACTGGCCCAGAATGCAAAGAGATGTGGGTTCGAGCCCCACTCTAGGTACAATATTTCCCATTTTCAACACCCCCATGACAGTAACATGTAACAAGAAAGCAGGGTGGTTCCTTACCCATTTTGACATAACATATTCCAGGACTTTCCACGACCTTTCAGGGCAAAATGTCAGGACGTTTTAAAGACATTTATTAAATTAAAGTACCATGAAACATGGCCGTAATGATAGTCGATTCACTGTGTAAGATTTGATGTGTAAATATGCAAAAAATATAACAAGGAATATATGCATAGTTATATAAAACAACAAGAGGCAGGATAACAAACCTACAAAATCACTTTAAGTACAAAACTTCATTTTCTAAAAATGTAGTCATGATTTTCCATTTTCCAGGAGCTGTAGACACATTCCACCACTTTCTAGAATCCCGAATTATCAAATTCCACGACTTTCCAGGTTTTCAAGGACCTGTACGAACCTTAGAAAGATCACACACCACAATCCACAGAAATCTGACTTTAGGAAAATTTCCCACAATTCTCTGATCTATACAGTCCTATTAGACAATTTTATAAAGTACCTGTGCCCTAATGTCAACCTATAATGCTTGTAACGCCAACTTGCAATAAATTTGCCTCCACTGAGATTTTCTTGTGTTATGAATTAGATGTTAAAATCAGGTGAGCAGCTCTTTAAGTCCAATACACATGAATCGCGGTCGGACCATGACCTTTGCCCGACCTCCTGGGAGGAAGGAATAATGGTTGGTTGGTTGTTCGGAGTTTTACGTCCTGGCAACATCTAAGGTCATGATATGACCTTAGATGTTGCTAGGATGTAAAACAACACCAAACAAACATCTAAGGTCATATCAGGACGGGTACTGACTTGTGACAGTGCACACACATGGTGACTTTATAGTGCTGCCCCACTGGGAAATTAGGCCGCCAGCACCATGACCTGATATCCCACCCCGTCACATTATCCTGACATTGAGCTACGCAGTGAGGAAGGAATATAACATGTAAACTGACATACTGGTATTTGTGTCCCTTCTTTCGGTTCCCAGTTTCAAGTACAGGGAAAACTTAACCTCCAAACTACTCAAAGCAAAACAAAACCTACCCGTCAATCGAGGCTTGGAGAGGTTCATGTAGTAAGATAAGAGTTTCTTCCGGTTAATGGTGACCGGCTTCCAGATGAGCTCATCGATAGATTTCACGCTCGAGTCTTCTTCACCGGTCGGGGGTTTGTCCTCATCAAGTGAAATGTGTGTCCGTTTCACCTCGTTCCAGAATTTCTCATTGAACCCCAAATTGACAATCTCATTTGTGTGATTCAGCATCAGGGAAACCTGTCGCTCCTTTGAGCTGAGCGGCACATTGAACGAGCGCTTTGTTGGTCTGTGGAAGACCGTTATAATGTCATAAGTGTCGCCTGCATTGAAAACCGGCTTCTTGGTTCTGTAGCTTACGCCTGTCGAGTCAGGCGTGGCTGCTTCAGCAGATTGGGCAACATTTGGCTGCGGCCCATGATTCGGAGTCCGGGTTGATTTACGACCATACTAGAAAGAAACAAGAGAAGCGAAAAATGTCATGACAAGTCTAAAGTTCAGGGATGAAAGTGCTCTCCGGGAAAAGAAGCAGAAATGCTGATACTCTCCCATAGGTTTAACATTGTCCGGGAATCGCGGAAAATTCCCGGAAGTCGGGTTTCATATATATTGGTATATGCTGAAAGTGCTGCACCGTTTGAAGCATGTATTAGTAGTGTACGCTGATAGTGCTGCAAAGCTTGGAGCATTTATTAATATTAGTAGTGTACGCTGATAGTGCTGCAGCCTCAGCACCATCAAAGAAGATGATAATAATAATAATAATTAGTATACGCTGATGGTGCTGCAGGATTGAAAAATCCCGGAAATCCGCGGAATCGTGGAGATCTTTCATCCCTAAAAGTTGCATAGTTTGATAGTTTTCAGTTGATTTTTTCTTTTTAGATAAAAAATTAAGTTGATCATGATGCTCAACATTACATTACTTTAAAATAACTTTTATTTTAAAGGATTAGATTAGAGCTGTATGCTCAGGCCAAGTCGCTAGACTCCACCATTACGGCCCAGTACATGTGGTGAGGATGCGGTGTTCAGTTTTGTCATGTGCAGCAATGAATTTGAATATGCTGGTGTTAGCTGGGTGTATCCTGGAATCTGAGGTTCATCTGCTATTGCTGTTAACGCCAGGTCAAGGTGCCTATTGAACGAATGTACACTGCAGTTTGGTTTGTATATGTTGGCATGGTATTGAAGAGCTGAGCTCCCATGACAGAAAGACTTCCTTCCCACAGAAAATATTAAATTCTATTATTAGCAATTTAGGAATACATACGAGATTGTCTCAAAAGGTGCTAAGCAATATGGGACAAACTTTGTCCATTGTAATGATCAACATACTGTCTGCTTATGCATTTGCTCAGAATAAACTGATTTGTTTTTTACATGGTGTTTCATAATCCCAATAGAATACATATTGATTTGAAGCAAATGTCCTTGTGTTTTCAGTGTAACCGTTTCTGTGCTGTTTTGTGTCAATCATTACAATGGACAAAAAAAAAAAGAGTTACCACATTTTGAGACATATATTAAACTCTGGAAATATTTGAAGTGAAAACATGCTAAATTAATGTCGGCATTCATATTTAAATGCTGGACCCCATAGGCTTAAACAGTGAGAGGTTCTATTAAATTGACTTCAATGCAGCAATAAATATTTCATCAGTGCACCGATATCCAAGGTGGATATGTAGGATTTAATTTAGGTAACTGTTTTCGATTTGAAACTGTTATGCTTTCCTAGGGTTGTGCAGCATTAACTTGTTTTTAAATTGCTACACGGCTAAACTTTACTCATCCATGGGTGATAAATTAACTTAACTGTATTCAATTACTGTAAGAAGTAGTATATGTAGTATATTATTCCATAAGTATAAAATATGCAGTTAACACATTTGGACATTATTATAAATATCAGTTATTTATTTAGACACGACTGATTTGCTACGTTTGAAGCATGTATAATAACTTAGCCTTTAAATATGAATTCACAATAAACGAAATATTTTAAGTATGGTATCTAATTTGTACTATGAAACAAACAAAAGTTGTGTAAACTGATAGCATGCTTGCAATTCCTCTGTTGGTCTTGATGTAATGCGAAAATAATGATTATAATGCTATCGAACACGGCAATAAATCATCAAATAAAATATCAATTCTTCATTTCTTTTCATCCCATAGGCTAATTCTGGAGGGTCTTGATATACATTCGTAAAACATTTGTTAGTACTAAAAACCATACCCAACGTGTGATGTGCGCTTGTAGAAGTCGAGATTTCGGGGATCCACGTGATGCAAACTGTTTCCATAGGCAGATGGCCACTGTGTGACCAGAAGGCAAATGGTGCCCCATGACGGGTCAGGTTCACTCCAACATGGCGGGAGGGTTGTGCAACTGAAAATGTAAAAGTAATGTGAAGCTTGTTTTATTTAACGACCCCTTTAGAGCACATTGATTGAACTGAAAATGTAGACCATCAGAGCATGCAACTTTGATAAAGACAACATTATTTTTAAGTAACTATTATTAAGTTATAATAGTTCTAGGCTACTAAATAGCAGAGGAAATTAGCTTAGAATGCAAGAACACTCTTGCCATCTCTTCCTATTACTCGTCAAATTTGTGCAGGGCCTCAGACTTCCTCAGATCATTCCTTCAATAGACGAGATCACCGTTCCAAGTGCGCATGCGCTGAAAACGGCGCTGGCAGCACAAAGGCATACAGCCATTGAGTTTGCCGATACGCATAGGGAAAAACTTCCATTTTATTCAAAATTAATAGAAATACATATCAATTTAGCATCATTGCTCACGGACACAGCTGACTCAGAGGCATGAGTGGGTTAATCAAGGCTTTTATTCGGGCGCTGCCCACCCAACGGCATGTACATTGACTGTGTATCATCGGGCAGGAAGCGAACGAGCGAAGGCCCCGATATATTGGGGAAATGAGATGTGATGAGGGCATATGAGTCATGTGAACGATTTAACAAACGAGTAATCAATTACCTTAAAGTAGAATAGCAATAGTTAATGATAAACATATGAGATAACAGTACAGGGTAAATTATCAGAAATGTGACACTTTTGGTAGGTATGATCTGTCAACTGCGCGGGTCAGTTGCTCATTAGATGGTATTCTTTATTTTTTACTTTAAATGCTTGATTGGCTTTCGGTTTTGTTGATTGTTGTGGGCACAATCAACTGCAGGTGTGGGTGGGTGGGTAAAATTGGAGGTGGGAAGTGGTCAGTGCGGGCGTTTGGAGCAGACTGACCAGCTTCGGTGGGTCCGGAAGATACCAGGACCAGGATAGTCCCTTGCCCTGATGGTTGGCAGAAGTTGTTATATAGGCTGGAGGGGGGGGGGGGGGGGGAGATGGCTTCCCCCCCCCCCCCACCGGTGGGGTGGGGGGGGGGGTGAGCGAGTGTGGCACACATCACTCCCCCCCACCCCCCCCAACCACAGAAGTGGCAGGGGGGAGAGGGCTTCAACCCTGAGTCCGCCGTGTCCAGCAATGACACCGAATGAGCGACCTCGCTCATTCAAGACAAACATGTATGCACACATGCAATATAATGATCTGATGAATATAACTAAGACAAAACTAGCCATAGTTAAACATTTTGAGATAAGAAACATACAATTCCACACAAAACAATCAGTCACTTTAAGGCTGATATCCACATCACTATTACTAATTCTTGTTCTAAATATTAAAATGCCAAATGTGTCAACAGACACTTGTTTCAGAGCAATATATAACCAATATATGATTAACCCTACTAATTTTCTAGTTCTACATTTGTCATTAACCATAGGATATAAATAAAAACATGAATAAAATAAGCAAAACTGACTCTTGCTAAGGCTCTAACACTAGTCTGAGTGCCCAGATTGATCTAAATCTAAATGCACATGGCATAACATGTGCTGATTAAATTGATGTAAATGAAATGCTGGATAAAAGATTAATATAGGTATGTCAGATTCTGCTAGGGGTGCGTTGGACACCATAGCTATAGTAAAATGTTCCTGCATTTTCACGATTCCGGGGCCTTGATTAAGGTACTTTTGCATTGGAATATTTTCATAAATTTTATATCACTGGAACGAACATGACCTAATCTCACTGAAAATACACATAAAAATACCAAAATCAAAATACTTAGAGCATACAAAGCTGTAACAATGTGACAAGGGTCACAGTTTATTATAATGGGGAATCCAGACTAAATTTAACAATTCAGCCGACATTAGAAATGCCATAACTTTCTCCCCTATTAAGATATTTTCAAAATTACAACAGATTCAAGATTTGAGTTTGTCTCAGCAAGATCTGTTGAAAGAGCTTACATTTATACTGTTTGTTGTGTTTTGAAATTTTAGCTGATCTACCTAATTAATATCTTAATTTATTATTTATATATAGATTTTTTAGTTGGTATTCTATGAGACTATGTACCAAACAAGAGCGGAGGTGAGCTGAAACTAGCACATTTCATAGCTGCACCCAGTGTATTAGCATGTGGCATGTGCTTCTCGCGGGTTTGTTTTTCTTCCACACATCCCACAATGCACCGCGCCGCTGGAATGGTGATGTGGTCTATTTAGTTTGAGATTGGGTTATTGCTATTCTATAATTGTTGTATTGGAACGCAACTGGGTCGATAAGTATTGACAGGCGCCACACTTAGGCATAAGCTAACCTTTATGCAATAGTGAGACCTATCATAGCAGTTGACACTCGATGTTCAATAAGTGGTGTCTCAATACGTTTATTTATAATAATAGGCCTACATATCAAAACAACATACCCAAGTTGATGTTTGGATTATCCTTGAAGTCGCATGGCTGCCATAAGGTCATTTGTGTCTCAAGAATATTATACTATATTCTATTATATTTAATAATCTACAATTTGAATACATTACTGAAAGATGATGTAGCTGGCGTATGTATTACAATTTCTATGAAATATTTCTCACAGTATATTTCTATTTCGGGAATTAACTGTTTGTTGTCCAACACATCCATAAAATTGACAAGTTTAAAAAACTAACACAGGATAATTCGGGTAGTTGCCACCAGGGAATGTTTCATAACAGTTCTATTTAAATGGTGACGACTTAATGTTTTGATGTCAATTTCAATTTCCATTGCAAATATTATTTCTTTTTAGACACGTACATACAGTTTATATCCAAATCAGTTGCCGCCCACAGTTACAATTTCGGATTTCTCTAAGGTTACATCGCCATCTTTCGGATAGTTTGTGAAACAGGGTCGATATTTTCGTGATTATGTAATTGTTTACTTACAGTTGCGATCTAATTAACAAACAATATACATCCATGAGCTTTAACCTCAATATATTGGATTTTTCCTGTTAACTTATTCAGGTAATACTATTACATACTTTCAATTTACCGGTTTATTATTATGACTTAAGCGGCCAGATTGCATCGCCTGGTCCCCGTTCCGCCAATGACCACTGAGTATGTTACCCTTTCCACTCTAGATAGACGAACGCAACCACGGGGCTGGATAGGTTGCATGGTCATATATTAGTTGGCTTTATGGCTTATTTTGTTGTTGTAATAGTTTACCAACAACAATTGCAGCAGAACACAACAAAATGTTCACGGACAGAACAGACCCTGCAATCAACCTCCCTTATCCCCACCAACAAGCGCTCACCAGGAACTCCACCTGGAGAGCCAACCTCATAGACATATCAACAGCCACACCATCCACCCATAATCTTGACACCCACCTGACCAGGGCCGCGTTCAGGGTCCGTCTCGGAGGCGCCTCGGCGACGTCTCGGCGATGCTTTTTGGCTTATTTCCGTTCAGGGTGCGTCTCGGAGACGTCTCGGAGACGCCTCCCTTTTCAGGTTGGAGACAAACAGCGCCTCGAAAATGGCTGCCGCATGCAGTGGTTTCATCCAATCAGAGCGCAGCATTTCGATGCAAATGGCCGCCTCCTATGGGGGCGGCCATTTTCGAGGCGACCAACTGGCTGTTGTTGTTCAGACTAGCCTGACGTCACGGGCGCCTCCGAGGCGCCTCCGAGACGGAGCCTGAACGCGGCCCTGGGCTGAGCTTGACTGAGCCCTAGGCAACACCACAAAGAAGACAACCCCGAGAGCCAACTGAGTCCCTAACACTGCATGGACAAAGTTATCTGCCACTAACAGGGAAACTCTCCTTCCCCTCCTCGACAATATCTTCTACAACGCGGACATACCCCAATCTTGGAAGGATGCTGATATCATCCCCATCCCCAAGAAAACCCCGGGCGAAGTCAGACCCATCTCCCTTCTCCAATCCCTCGGGAAGGTTAGTGAAAGAATTGTCCTCGCCCGTCTCCAGATGGTCACAGAAGACCCCACCACTGGCCTACCTGAGGAGGTCATCGGCTACCGAGGAGGACGAGGCACTCAGCACGCCATTGCCACCCTCATTGAGAGCATTTCCTATGGCCTCGGTAATGGATACGAAACAGCAATCATCTTCCTTGACCTCGAGAAAGCCTTTGAGCTTATCGACCACAACGTGGTACTTACATCAATGGCTGATCTTGGCATTGCCGGCCGGCCTCTTGCGTATCTCCGAAATTACCTCCATAACAGGCGAGCCAGAGTATGTGTCCAAGGCACCTCTTCTCCCTACCTCAAACTAAAAAATGGCGTCCCCCGGGGTGCAGTGCTCAGCCCCCTCCTCTTCAATGCAGTGATGGCATTTCTCGTTAGGAGGCTTAAACAAGACCTAGCCACCCGAGAGATCACAGACACAACCATAGTCTGCTACGCAGATGACATCGCCATCACCTGCTCCCATGCGATCAACGCACAGGATCTCACTGAGCAGGTGCTCCACGTGGTAGGAAACGCCTGCCGGGATCTTGGACTAAAAATCTCCCCCACCAAGACCAAGATCATGCACATGTTCAGAGGTCAACCACTTCACCCCCTCTACCTAGATGGATCCCCTATCGAATGGGTCTCCACCTTCGACTACCTAGGTATCCGTCTAGACCGAGACCTGAACATGAGAGCCCTCTGCCGCCACTTGGCCACCAGAATGACCAACAGACTCCTCCTCATGAAGAGGATCTCCGGCTTCTCCTGGGGCGCTCGGACAGTGTACTCGCACTCTTCTACCGCCAGGCAGTCCGCTCCCTCTTCGACTACGCTGCGCCCACACTTGCTCTCACAGCCCTCGGGCTTGACAACCCCCAAACTCAACTACCCAAGAACAAGATCTTTTGAACGAGTTCCGGAAACTTGAGAACATCCAACACCGGGCTGCCAGGCTTGTCCTCCGTGTTCCAGGCACCACCAGGATTGAGATCCTCCTCCTTGAATCCGGCCTCCCTCCTTTCCACCTCCGAGGCAAACAACTTCTCACCACCCATCTCACAAGAACCCTTTCCTCAGGCCTTTCAACAACAATCCGCAGAGCCGCGGCCTACCTCCGAGATGGGACCCGCGGTCACCTCACATCTCCTACCGTCTCAAGAACGTCATCACCACCCTCAAGGACTCCCACGGACTCCACATTGCAGAATTCGCCCCGAGCCCTCACAAGCCACCTTGGGTTTCCATCCCAGTGGAAACCCGAACCACCAACCTAGTTGCTGCCAAGGCGGCTTACACCACCCCAGAACTCCACTCCCTGGCTCTCGAGGCCATAACTAAGGCGAAGGTGGAATTTCCTCTCGCAAAGTCTGTCTACACTGATGGCTCCCTTAACCCAACATCAGGTAGAGCAGGAGCCGGAATCTTCATCCCCTTCTCCAACACAAAGAACACCACCAGGGTGTCAGACTTTGCTTCCACTCTCGATACCGAGCTCGCCGCCATTCACTTGGCCCTCGAAGACCTCCACAACTCAAGTGCCATCATCATTACCGATTCTCTGAATGCCATCAAAGAGATCGCCCGCCCAAATGCCCGACACTCCCTTGCCGATGCAATCCAGATTAAAATCTTGACCAGACATCAGGCACACCTCAACACAGTCCTGCTATGGGTCCCCTCGCATATAGGACTGTATGGTAATGACCAGGCCGACTGTGCCGCTCTAGCCGGTGCCAACCGAGCAAACGTAGAGACAGCCATCCTTCTATCCATCACCAAATTGGCCGCCGCCGCTTCTCGAGCCACCACCAAACTCTGGGAACGAGCCACACAGAAGGAACAAGTACGGAACCCTTATTCAATAAGCTGGCTCTGGTACACCCTGGTCAGAACGAACATCCCCCATCCAGTCGGCCTTCGTGCTTCTACACAAGTCGCCATCAACCGCTTCAGGACTGGCTACCGCCGTTGGATTGATGTCCCCAACCTCCAGCGCTGTCCCTGCGGAACTAATATCTTTAATGTGGCCCACATACTCGCCTCATGTGGCGCCGTCGACAGATCTGCCATCAGCGACTTCATGGAGGATGCTGACCGCCAACTCAGCGACAATAGGGCCGCTCTGACTATCCTCTCCATGATTTCTAAGTCATCCTGGAACGCACTTGCTCGCTTCTACCGCCAGAACGCAGACATCATCAACACTGTCGGTCGCCCAGTTCATGACATCGGGGACTAGCAGGCCCCACCTCATCGCCATAGCTACTTGGTGCCACTACTCACTAACCACTAATTTTCACTGCAACAAACAGGTAACCCCACCCTCTGCCTAAGTAATCCCATCCTCACTTCACTTCTTCCTCTGGCCTTGGCCGGACTTACGGTGCACACTGGTGAATCTGGAGGGACTGAAGTTTGGATCCTGGTCGAGTCAAACCAATGACTTATAAAATGGGTACCTGTTGCTACTCGGCACTTGGCGTTATGAAATCAGGACAGGGACTGGGCGCACAGTGTCAGGATAATGTGACTGTGTGGGACATCAGGTCATGGCGCCGGCGGCCTGATTTCCCAGTAGGGCAGCACTATAAAGATGCCATGAGTGCACGCTGTTACAAGTCGGTGCACATCCTGGTATGGCCTAGGGTCTTACTGGGGTGAAAAACTACACCAACCACCCAGCCTCCCCCGGCCCTCTCAGAGGACTGGTTGGACTCTTAGGCTGCCTTTTTCCTTCCTCCTCCCTCCCCCCTACCCCTCAATTCCTCTGATCACTACACACCAGAAGCCAACTCCCGACCACATGGGACTGCTTTCAGTGGTGCCCATTCAGTGCTGCAGATTTGCAGCCTTCAGCGCACCAATGTGACTGAAAACTCCCCAAAACAACAACTAATAGGAATTATAATTTAATGAATTGTTTGTACTGAAACATTACTTTCTTGGCTAACACAGCTTTCCTTTGGCGAACGTGCGTCTCATGGGGCATACATTTCGGTAGTTACTCCAGCAACACTCTCAGGGCTGTTGAACAACCTATTAGTATTAGAAATGTATTAGAAATGTAGGAATTAAGGCTGGAATATAGAAATATCCACATGCTTATGCAATCTAATAAGTTAAATAGTGATTCATGACCGGAAGTACTTTATTTGTCGACAGAACTGTCATTTAGACATTGTTTAGAATGAATTCATCCTAGTTAAAATATTAGAATTAATCCTTAGAAGGAATTCACCCCAATATAATATTCACGCTGACTCAGATAGACTTAAGCTGTATTCACACGGGCAAAATGTAAGGCGATCTACAGAAGGCGATTTATATGAAGCGATCTAGCGCGCATTCACACGGGCTGAGTTTCAAAGTGTGTCGCATTCACACAGGCAGTGCTTTGAATCGGTTTAAGGCGGAAGTGGATATCTGCGCATGAGCAAGTCCAGGCTAACCAGCACCAGTTTGGGTTCGTCGACGTCAGCCGAGAGAGTGTGGGTTCGACCTAGATATGTATGGACTGAATCGTATTGGTTTGGAACAGTCAAAACTTCTGCTGGACAGTGAAACCCTAAAAATAAATGATGAAAAAAATATATGTGCACCTCTAGCAGGTTCATAAAGCAAATTCACCGGAAAGTCAACACACTCAGGTCTCGACTGTCATGTTTCCCTCAACTGCGCATGCGTGTGATGTCATAAATAAAACGTTTCAGCGTAGATCGGTTCCTGTAGACCACCTTGGTAAGCGTTTTACATTAAACGATTTATATGAATCGATTCAGCCCTAAAACGACTCAGCCGTGCATTCACACGGCAAATGTGAGTCGAACTAGGCAAGTCGATTTATATGAATCGATTTAACTTCCCTGTGTGAATACAGCTTTAGTGCTTGAGAAGTAGGCCTAACTATATTCATCCGAGCTACTCCCGCAGCACTGACTCGTGGACAGGACTATGAAACAACCCTATTTAAAACGTGCCCTACATTTATTCCCAATCTAACTGGCTATATCTTGTTCACATAGGCTACTTATATATCACAGTGTGCTATTTTTGGAGTGCAGAATTAATCAAATTATGTCCATTAATCAACTTTAAAGGTTGAATGGAGGTTATCATGGGGCCACTACAGCTTGTCTATAGTTGGTTCTTATATAACACCTAATGCAGTGTTGCCAACCTGGAGGCACATAGAATCCTTGAAGTTTTGAATTGTGGGCAAGGAGCTTGAGTGGTGAAAGGCAGGACCTTGCTATGGGGTTGGGGGGGGGGGGGGTCTGGGGGAATCCCCCCAGAAATATATATTTTAAATGGGATATCTGAGGGAATTTCCAAACCATTGTTGGCACCTTTTTATGGTATTTTTGGGTCAATCCATAGCCGTGTTCACACGGGCAAAATGTGAGGCGAATCAGACAAATCGAATCAGGTGAGTCGAATTAGCGGCCCGTTCACATGGGCAGTACTTGGGCCGGAAATCGAAATCTGCGCATGAGCAAGTCCAGACTAACCAGCGCCAGTTTGGGTTCGTCGACGTCGGCCGAGAGAGTGTGGGTTCGACCTAGATATGTATGGATTGAATCGTATTGGTTTGGAACAGTCAAAACTTCTGCTGGGCAGTGAAACCCTAAAAATAAATGATGAAAAAAATATCTGTGCATAGATAGCGGTTTCCTTAATTAAATTATATAATATGCGCTTTTGATCGACCGGAAAGTCAACAAACTAAGGTCTCGACTGCGCATGCGTGTCACTTCCTTAATCCGCATCAGTGCGTCCACACGGGCAAAATTATGCGCATCACAGAAATCGATTCACGTAAACTACCTCGCTAGGTGGTTTACAGGATCCGCATCACGTGAATCGAATCAGCCCTAATCCGCCTCAGATGTCCGTTCACATGAGAAATGTGAGGCGAACTAGGCAAGTCGCTTTCTACGAATCGATTTACATTCCCCGTGTGAACACGGCTCATGACTCGTGAAGTGACTGATCAGAACTTTCAATTTCCTTGACTCTCAGTGAGAGTCTCATGGGAATTTTGTGAGAGTTGGCAACACTGCTAATGAAGGTAAATATTTTATCTATGTAATTTGGTGCAACCCAACTAAACCCAACAGGAAACTGGTCTGCAGGAGGAACTACAATAGGGAAATGAATAGTGAAATGAAGTCAATACACAATATTCACACGCATGCACTGTGTCAACGGTTGTTCGTCGTCGCCGGCAGGATGTCGCATGCGTTGTGAATATTGTGTATTGTCTACAGTTGAGCCTCCCTCCGCCTAACACCACCCCCCCCCCCCCTCCCCCAAATTTGATTTGACTCGGCTTTGGATTATTTCTTAGACCTCCCGTATGATAAACTGGCGTCCTAGCAACTAGATGAAATATTCACCTCCTGTATTCAATAGAGGGAGTGCACGTGACGTCAGGTATGCAGGTATAGCAATACCTCAGGGAGTTTGACGCCCCTGCCCTGCAGAGTTGTAAACCACTGTCTTGTGGTACAGGTTCTTGACAGAACCGAAGGCTAAGGGAGCAAACCTTAAACAGAAAACCATGTCACTGTGGCAGCATTAAGGGCGGTTGATGTATGGAACTCCCAACATCTCCCGACCAGCCACTGCAGGGACAAATAGTTTTGCGCCTGTCTTGACATGTTCTTGCCGGTGTGAAACCTCTATTTGCTCCCCGAGAGAGTGCCGCTGGTAACTTGCAAAAGCCAGCAGCACTTCAACACTTTTTCAGGCAGCTTTCATGAAATGTGCATGCCTTCATGATGTGACATCTGCGTTCAATCATGAGGCTAACCTGGAAGGACAAAGTAACAAACAAGGAAATACTCAAACAGACGGGGCTGCCCTCTACGGAAGATCTTCTGATCAAAAAGAATCTCTGGTGGACTGGACACCTCATGAGGATGTCATCAGACAGGCTACCAAACTATTCTCAACTGTCTTATGGCTACAGAAAGAGAGGGTGCCCTCGTGTCCGGTTCAATGGTACCATCAAGAGAAACCTGAAGCTGAGAGATATTAAGACCGACTCATGGACGCAACTCTCACAGCAGAGAGCTAAATGGAGAGCGGCAGTCAAGTAATGAAAGCAGTCTTTGTCGCATCGCGACCGACAGCATGGTGATGATGATGATGATGACGTGACGTCAACACTCAGCAATACCAAGAACAGTAGGCCCCCCCCCCCCCTATGGCCACCACTGGGCCTACCCAGTCGGCAGCGCCACCTAGCGGGTACTGCTTGAACCTTTCGAATTCTTTGATAGAGCATCCAATGTGTCAACATACGGCACTTTAGCAATGCTGTGAGGATGATTAAAAAAAGACTTCCCCTCCATTAAAAAAAAACTTTTCCCCGAACTTCTGAGGTAAAACTGCTCAAAACAGTGACAAATAAACCAACAAATCGGTAAATAAACACAATGAAAACAGTTGCAAGTCTTTTGTATGTAATCCAATATGGCCACTGGAAGTTGTGTCGTGACGTCATTATACCGCCCTCTATACGGGAAAGGGAATAGACATACTGGTGAATTGGATTCTTGCAACCTGATTTCCCAAAGCTGCCGAAACAAACGACGGATGTGCTTAGCATGTGGACCACACGAATGCAATTTAAAAGCGACCATGGTCCGTACACAGCGGCCAAATAACAACAAAGGAATAGCCCACAAAGAGACGTTCCTTAGAATTAATTATATGTACCAGGTATGTGAAAACATGAACATTTTATCACATTTTTGACAACACGCCGGACTTGAGCGATAATAAGGGGTTGACGTGTATGCCTGCCTGTATTACTGTCTACTGTAGACTAGTGGCTTGTTGAGAGTAGAATTTTGTGTTGTGCAAGACTTAGACTTGCAAACCTCTTGCATATCGCTACGCAGTCCCCTCCAACTATTATATTGATCCCGAATTAAAGAATTCCCCAAGGCCAAGTTATGCTATGGTCGTTGACAGCCACCCAGCTTTAACTTTTATTTGTTTTGTCAAACTTTTGTGTTGTACTCACAGTAGGTATGTTAGAATTTTTTTTTAATTTACCATATAGAAATGATACTCATACCATTATAAAGAGCCAAACAAATGCTTTTAAATAACACAAAGATCATGCATATTGGTCTAGTTACTAGTATTAAGAAAGTTATGATTTTTTATTTATTTAAAATCGCATGTTTTTGTGTCCTATAATTAGACTGAAACAAAGGGAATGGGTGTGACCCTAAACAATACAAACTGAATGAAAAAAGTGCATAACTTCATTAGTTTTCATGATATGTACATGGTTTTTGTAATAGATTAAAGAGAAGAAAAAGTCCTTTTTAATGCTCCATCAAGGACTGAGTTTGTATTATTAATTATTTAATTAACTAATTATGTTATTAATTAATTAATTATCTTGAAGAGTAGCTCAACCACAAAATATACCATAACTTCCTTAAATTACATGATATTTACATGATTTAGGTAATAGATTATAAACAAGAAAAGGTCCATTTTAAGGCTGCATCAAAGGCTGATTTTGTATTAGTAAGAAATTAACTAATTAATTGATTAATTAATCTCAGAAGAGTAGCTCAAACACAAAAATATGCCCCATGAGGTATGCGCCCCGCGCCAAAGTCGCGCAAACCATGACACTTTGCCATTCAAAATCAACCACTTTCGACATATAGGAGCATGATAATATTTGGTACATAGTGAGAAAAGACATTAATAATTACGTCTATATATTTTTTATTTACGTCCAAAGTGATTTTGAACCGATTTGAGCATGCGAAAAGTACGGCAAATGATTGAAAGCACTGCGCCAAAGTCAATCAAACCATGACAGTTTCCAATTCAAAATTAACCACTTTCGACATATAGGAGCATGATAATATTTGGTATATAGTGAGAAAAGACATTAATAATTACGTCTATATATTTTTTATTTACGTCCAAAGTGATTTTGAACCGATTTGAGCATGCGAAAAGTACGGCAAATGATTGAAAGAATGTCAAGAATGAACTAATAAACAGAAATGCCAAATTCGAAAACAAGGATATCGGGACAGGTTTCCTTAACTGTGACGTCATCGGGGTTTCCCTCTAACTCCATTATTTAGCCAATGAGAAGCGATTTTGGTCGAGTTGTCCAGACCCGTTCGCATACTCTCGATCACAGCCAGCCGGGACGACACGGCGGCGACGCATCGCGGGGATGTCAACATACCTACTCACAGTACTGGGTATGCACTGACGTCACGCTAAACGGAAGTGCGGCCATTGTGGCGATAGTAACCACAATAATAAACACACTGTCGTGCTGCAAACTCAATGTCTATGAGCAATCTTCATACAGAAAAGTTAAATATCTCTGAAACCGCACCACCTAGAAACAAACTGATTGGAATACACATAGAAAACATGTTTAACAAAAAGATTATATTAAATTGATACGGTTAGGGTTCTGGATTTCTATTAGTAGGTATGTGACAAAAAAATTCAAACTTAACATATTCCAACATAAAATACATCATTAAAAAGGTATTGTAAAGTCCTTTCTAATGATATCTAAATCATCATCCTGTGACAATTATCAAGGAAGTTGTGACACTTTCTAACACGTTTTTTATGGTTAATTTGGTTCCATTGTTTCAATGGAAAACCACTTGAATTTTGTGACCCATCTCAAGTGTGGTGTCCACCGTGCAGTGCTCCGCGGGACACACGAGTAGCGTGAAAGTGGCGTTTTCTTTTAGTACACACCTTTTTATCTGCCCTCAAAAGCACTGTTCCGGTCCTCACATTAACACCAAATTACATCCTAAGATAGAAAAGAATATAAAGAAACAAAATAAACTAATTTCAAAATTATTAAAACTCACCTTCAGGTAGAATTCCATTGATTTAAACAGACATAAATTTGAATAACAATTTTTTGTCACTTTTATAAATCGGACAGCAAATATTTTTGGATGTAGCAGTAGAGCCAAATGTGAACTAAATCATCCATATGGTTGAATTCCTGGTAGTTCTAAAATAAAGGTTGCAAGAGAGGATTAAAATGAGACTAAAATGCGCTCCGCGCAAGTCCGTGGAACAAGCGAGTCCCGTGAAACCGCCGTGTTATTCGCGTACCTACTATTAGTTTTGAATAAAACTGACGTTTTGCACTGCGCGTTCCGGTGTTGCAGTTTCTGCGGTACACCAGTTTGCGAGGGACATATCCATTCAAATGTATTGTCAATGGCCGTGAGCAAATCTTCATACAGAAGAAGTGAAATATCTCTACAACCACACCACCTAGAAACAAATCCCTTGGTAGACATATAGAAAACATGTGTACCAAAAAGATTATATTAAATTGATAAGGGTAGGGTTCTGGATTTCTATTAATTTTGAATAAAACTAATGTTTTGCACTGCGCGTACCGTCAAACTCAAAGCATTGTCAATGGTCGTGAGTAATCTGCATACAGAAAATATAGCAAAAGTGAAATATCTCTAAAACCACATCACCTAGAAACAAATCGCTTGGTAAACATATAGAAAACATCTTGACCAAAAACATTATATTAAATTTATAAGGTTAGTGATGATGCTGTTCGATTTTGACGCATGCGCAGAAGCGATGTGTCCCTCGCAAACTGGTGTGCCGCGGAAACTGCATCACCGGCAAACTCTCACTCACTCATACTCATCCGCTTCTGATTTTGTTAGGCTTATAAGCCTGTATTCGGTCGATGCATGTCAAAATTTGATTTACTAGGATTACATGCATCGAGTACCGGATTTATGCAATATTGCAGCCCCCTCCAATGCTTATCCAGTCTACCTTTGAAGGCGTTGACAGAAGGCGCTTCTATGACATGTTCAGGCAGTGCGTTCCAGGCATTTACTATCCTGTTACTGAAGAATAGCTGTCTGACTGGTTTTATTGCTCTTTCCTTCTTCAGCTTGTATCGATGACCTCTAGTTTTACAGTTGGCCAGCTTCAGGTATCTGGGTCGTTCTCAGAAGTTGTGTACCAATAGTGTGACATCAGTACCACAAAATCAAAATGCTGCCAAAGTCCTATAAACAAGTTTCCTCAATGTGTATGTCCTTTTGCATCTGATTAATTGATTGGCATTTTTAAGTAGGTCAAATGATGCTCACACCCAATAAATAGCAGTATAGCATGGAAACCAATCTGACTCCAAAATCAAATATTTTCCACACAAAACTTGACATTTTTAGGACATTTCACATGCCACTTGCTTTATAAACAGTAGTAATAATAATTTGAAACCTCATTGCTATGGTTTTGTCTTATTTGTGAATATTAAAGAGAAAAGCAAAAAAATATTAGCAAGGTAACAGTCAAAGTGGAAACAACAATTTTACACAAATGTTCAGCTCAAATTTCAATGTTTAGGGTCAATTTCAGGATTGATCTTTTACTATACCATAACTGGGTCCATGCATAGAGTGTCAAATGGTGAAAATAGTTCTTGTACTGTATCTGTACTCAGTGTTTGATACAGAGTTTCATAGTACTTGCAAGTGGAAATGAAATATTACGATGTTAATGACTCCAGAAAAGGTTAACTATTTCATCATTTAAATTTTTTTTTTTTTTAGAAATAAATGTCTTCAACTTAATGAAGACATTGTATATGACCATTTGAAGTGAAATGAGCTGTTCAGAGGTTTTCATTAAGTTTGTGACACTTTTTGTAGCGCCTGTTGATCTTCAGGGCTGTTAACCTCCATATACAGCTTTGTATCATCCGCAAACATCTGGATGAATGCATGGATGACTTCGGGCATGTCGGTAATGAAACATATGAACAGTAGGGGTCCCAGAACACTTCCTTGCGGAATACCACTCAACACTAACGCTGCCAGGGATTTCACACCATTGATGACTACGTGACACTCAATGCATTGTCAATGGCAGTGAGCAATCTTCATACAGAAAAAGTTAAATATCTCTAAAACCACACCACCTAGAAACAAACAGATTGGAATACACATAGAAACATGTTTAACAAAAAGATTATATTAAATTGATAAGGTTAGGGTTCTGGATTTCTATTAATTTTGAATAAAATAGACGTTTTGCACTGCACGTATCGGCAAACTCAATGCATTGTCAATGGGTTGTTTACTAGTTGATATCGCCACAATGGCCGCACTTCCGGTTGATGACGTCACATGAATACCCTACATTGCACCCAGTATGAATATTGGGAAGCATTACTCCATTACTTTTAGACTTTAGGCGTCGCCATCGGTCTTTGAAAAAAAAAAATTGAAGTTGTTTACGGGTCGGCAGAGCTTAGAAGTTAGACTAGTCACTAGTTAGAGGGACCAGGGAGCAGTATTTGTGTGCATGTATTGGTTTTACTTACATTACCTGTATAAACCTGTATAAACCTGTCCGCCTTCCACCCCACTGAAGGTAGATATTTGATCTAGACCACAGTAGATGCCAGCAGCTAGCGAAGCACTATGAACTCTAGATAAAAGATTCACCCTGTACTTGAGTTACACGGGTGAACGACAACGTAGTGTAAATACAGGCGAAAATAGCTTTAGTATGGACCAGGAAGTAGAATGCCTGCCTCCAGTATCAAATGGGTACTTATATCGGCACAGAGTTGGTGAAATGGGAGAGAATGCGAAAAGACAAGATGGCGGCCATAGAACGCCGTCGATTTCACCTTTAAATCCTATTAAACTATATGTTTAATTATATTTTTCAACTCAAAGGTAACGGGGAAATATTAAGACCTATAAAAAGAATAATTGTTGCTTCTTAGATTGTGAAATTAGGCTCTCATTTCATTTCCCCCGCTTTTTCGACAGCTTTTATATAGGGTTGGTATTCACCCGTGTACTGCGAGTACAGGGTGAATCCTTTATCTGTATGAACTCATGAAATCGCCATGAATACGCACTTTCATAAGACTAAATCGGTACCTGTTCTGATATGACCTTAAATATTGCTAGGACATACATCCCCAACAAAGCCAACTCAATAGATATTTACGTGTTGTGTAGGAATTAATTTAACACTCACATACAGTCTTTTTTCTTACAGGCCGCACATCTGGTCCTTACACAAAGCCCAAGCAACACCGAACTTATACGTTTCTATGCCTACACACTAAAGGCAATGGCAAAGAAGCAGGTTCTCCGTTTGTAAGTTTCTTGTTTGATTACTAAGGTGTAAAAAGGTGTTCCTGTTTTCAGGCAAGCAAAAAAGTAGGCAACTAGGTATTTTTATTGTTTTAATATATTTCTATCCCATGATCTTGACCGTGATGTAATTTGATGTATTATTTCTAAAGATTAAATAATTTAATCAGCAAAAATTACGGTCGACAACTTTCGCTCAGCCAGAAAAAACATTATTTTTGTTAGGCCTGCATAGAATTTGTATTTGATTTGAATCAATGTATAAATATTAATTTCCCTTTTTCTGTTGAAGCAATATTTATATTTCAGTCCGATCTAAATGTAAATCTGTGATTACATTAAGGGAATATTAATAGTTATTTTATTCTGGGTTTAATCTCAATATTGCTGTTGAAGTAAACGACTTGGTTCCTATTTCTGTTCTGGTTTAAATTTCAGGCATCCAAATATTAAGCGGACAATCTGCAAGAAATGCTACATGCTATTGGTTCCTGGGGTCACAGCTACAGTGCGGAAAAAGGGTAAGAATACACAGTAGACAATCTAAAATAGTAATGTTACCTAGTCCGATGATTTTGAGTTTCTCATAAATATATTAGGTTGAGTGAATTAATTTTGATGTACACACACAAATTCTGATACCATAGGCTTCAGCGCTAACAGGTTCTGTTCAATCGACTTTGTATGCCCTTATCAATCAATCAATAGTTCCATCCTCTAGTTGAGGGTTAGATGCAATGGTTCTCCACTTGTCTCGATGGTGTGCTGTTCTGATAGACTGTGAATAATTCAAGCCCGTCCTCTGTGAAATATTTGTAAACCATCATGTTCTTGGTCTCCATCTCCCTCTGCTGCCATTCACCTTCCCTTCCAACATTATACAGTATATTGAACTCTGACGAATGATGTGGCCAAAATAAATAAGTTTCTTTGTCTGTATATTCCTTATATGCTGCAATAAATGTTTAATATTTCCACACGTTTCTAAGGGGGATATGTAGAATACAATCTAGATAGGAATTTTGCTTTAAAAAATTTGATGCTTTCATCAGATTATATAGCTAGATTAAACAATTCTCAACTCAAGATTGGTAGATCTAATAGTATGTTAAAAGAATAATTTCTTTTAAAGTGAAAGCGCGGCTAATTCTATTTCAATGTAACAAGGTCTTGGACTGCATATGTTTTTCGAAAAGAAAATCGAATATTTAGTTCTTTTTACAGTAGAATAAATATTTACAACAACAAAATTGATTTTTTTATATTTTTTATTGAGGCTATATTTATACTGTCTATAGCATATAAGCTCGGGTATACAGGCTTGTTTTCAATGCTGGCCAGCTGTAGTGTTGGTGTTATCTTATCACAAGTAGCTGCTGATAAGGTATTTTATTGATCTGGTCATATTCGTATGATGGTTTTTGAACAAAGAATTTATGCCTATTAGAATTTGATTTAGTAGATTTCTGTCTTGGTCATTCTTCGAATTGGTTATGTAAATAGGCATTCGTAAAATCGTTCTAGTAAAATTTGTCCCCAGTAAAGATAATGATTATTATTATTATCATGTATAATCATTTTATTTGTGTGTCTGTGCATACATCACAGGGGTATGCATGACAAATGTTAAATGAAATAAATGCTGATTAAAATGATCTGTACTATTCTGATTTCCATGCAACCCAGTATTTAATCACATTTTTTAAGATGATGTGTTAGACGGTCTCCCACCCTGCATAAGCTGTCTTTTTGTTTGATTCAGTCTTTCTATGACAAAAGACAGGGATCCAATTTTTATAATTTTTTTGGTACATTAGTTGTTTAAGCAGGGGAAATTTCAGTCGCATGCGATTGGTCTTCCTCATTCCACTGCTCCTTGCCCTATCCTAATAATGCCGAGCACCTGGCTAGGAAGCGACAAGTATCAATTTTTAAGTCATTGGTTTGACTCGACCAGGATTCGAACCCACGATCTACCACAAGGGAGACGGATCCTCTAACTCATTTGGCCATCCCGTCTGGATTTGAGTTTCCAAATCACTGGGGAACAAATCCTGTCCGTGAAAAAAAAGCGAACTTTTATATATTCATTGGGCTTGAAGTTTTAAAACAGTTGGAATTTCAAGGCCAAAATTTGTCCAAGTATGCGTCAGATTGCACCATTTTAATCATAGATTTGACCCAAATTTCCGGGGGGGGGGGGGCATGCCCTCGGGGGCCCCCTGGTTTTTCCGGGATTAAAAAAAATTGTTATCACTGGAACCCCTGAAACGGTCATCTACTTCTGATTAATATATATATATATGCGTTCTAATCTAATATATAATTTAGCACATTGCTACATGAATATATACCAATCCTATTTCAGGGAAGAAGCAGGAACACATGGTGGTCAAGTGTGTCGAGTGCCAGACACCGAAGCGGTTCCCGACCCGCGCCGACTACAAGCTGTGGGCCGAGCAGCCGCAGGCCTGGTTCTCCATGTTCCCTCCAGAGGCGCCACTGCCCGACAACTCCAACAACAGTTCCGCCGATAGCTCCGAGGCGGCGCCACCTGGCAGTGAGACCGCCAAGCCTGGCTGCGCGCACCGGCGCTGCAGACAGTTCCCTCGGTGCAGAAAGGAGCTGAAGAAGTTGGCCAGTGCTGCAGAATCTGCAGGTTTAGAGGCGGCGAATGCTGGTAGCGGGAATTTGGCAGGGGTCACGCACCAGGAGGGGGTGAAGTGTTCCCACACTTCTGACTTTGATATTGCTAGTTACCGTGACATTCCCTCACCCATAGAAACTGAACGGCAGAATGGGCATTTGGGGGTCGTTGGTGATGTTAACAACTCTAGCAATACAGAACACACCTTATCGCCTACACTTACTACTGAAGACGATGCCGATCAGAGTGCCAGGCTGGAGATTGTTGACTGTGATATTGACTGTGATGATGATGATAATGATAAGAAGTTTCGGTCTAAAGCTTTGAAACGAGGACCTATTACTTGTTTTGAAATTGAAGTCCCAAATTCAAAAAGGCAACGACATGAAGACCCTCTTGTTAAAGGTTGTCCCAGGTAGCTAGTCTAATTAGTTTTATATTGCTATAATATGAACCACCTTTGTAATGTTTTTGTCTGTTTTCATTACAAAGGGTGTCTTGGGAGTAGGTGACGAAGTATGGGTGTCTGATTTCCTTCATTGTGATACAAGGTGGTTGAAAGCTGCACTCTTAGGCGAGATTCAGCTAAGTATTAGTTCATCACAAACCTTATTTCAAGTTGCATAGTCCGATTGTTTGAGTTTCTGTCATTTTCTGAGATAAATATATTAGATTGATCGTTATAACGTACCTTGTTTTAGTTTGAAGTAGCTTTTTAAAATTTTTAAATGGGTAACTTTTGAGATATTTGAAGTGCAAACATGCTAAATTTATTTTGGCAAGCACGCCAAAACTCTGACACCATAGACTTTTGCAGTAACAGGTTCTATTAAATTGCCTCAGTATTTCCTTCTATGTGGTGATAAATGTTTAATAAGTGCACCAGTATCTAAGTTAGATATGTAGAATCAAATCCAGATGATTGTTTTGATTTAAAAAAATTTGATGCTTCATCGGACTATGCAGATACAACAAAAAGAACAATGATCTAAGTGAATTTCTTATCCAACCAAAACAAGTAAACTTAATATATAAAAATATTTTAAGAAGAATCTGGGGTCGCTATGGGCGAATAATAGTAATTGAATGTGCAATTAAAGATTTAATTTTTGAGCAGTCAATTATTCTGGATTTTTTTCATTGCAGTCGACTCCCGTCATGTTTCTCAACTGATTATATTTATGTATTGGATGAATGAGAGTACTTTCATGAGCTTTAAAATGGTTATCAGAATATAAACAAGGAAACCATGGCATTAGGAGCCCAATAAAAATAATGAATGTTTGCTTAAATGTTTGTTGATCATTTATATTATTATATAATATACTTATTATGTATCTCGCGTATTCCAGATTAAATCTGAAGTAGACATTTTCAAGTAGTTTGAATGACCTGGTAAAATTTTACAATGCAATGGAGGCCCATGGGAAACCTTTCTAAAGATAAAAGCATTTACAGAAATGAAATGTGACTGGGTTTAAGTTTTTAATGCGATTGATCACTGATTTCTTGTAGCATATAATAGGCGTAGATGTTTTTCATTTGGAATGAAGAGAATTATTGCTAATATCACAATTCCATGAAGCAAGCCGAGAAAACAATTGAAGCGACTCAGAATCCTGTGAGAATTATCCCCCATTTGGGGATTGACTGATGTCTTAATGCCATGTGGGCAGCAAATGCCTTATTTAAGATGACATGTTAAAATATACATATTTTGGTTTCATAAAAATTAAAAATGCTTATGTGCTCCATCACATTTAGAAAAAAAGAATACAGCCCGACTACATGTAATACAGCCCTACTACAATCAATATAACCCTACCACATCTAATACAGCCCTACTGCAAAAGGTTGGCCCGAGAAAGATCAGGTAAACACTTCTGAGTGCGGGACCAGACCAATCCAGTATCACAGCTGTCCAGCGTTGAAAATAAGCACCCTCACGGGAGCTTACACCTTATGGGCAGAATACAGAAAACAAAAAACAAATTTACAATAAAAATTGCACGGAATTCTGAAATGGTCAAATTTGTATCAAATGTTACGGGCAGAATGGCGATTATCATTTCCACCAAATCTACTCAAGTAGTTTTAAAACGACTCGTATTTGAAGACATGAATAAATAAATAATAGATAAGACCAAAGATGCGCCTGAAAGATTGTAATAAGTAACAAACATGCAATGTATATTGTTGGCATCCTTCAGTCGTGCAGACCATGGAGTAGTATGGTTAGAAATCCAGACGTTCTGAATAGTGTGTACACTTCCCACCAGATGGCAGTAGCAACGCTATGTATTTAAAACGAAGTGTTCTCAATATTGCCACCAGGTGTCCTTAGTGCGCCTGTTTTATACAGTCGACTTTGTAGGAGGATGTTTTATATAATTTTGCCGGTGTTGCAGTTTCCGCGGCACACCAGTTTGCGAGGGACACATCCATTTAAATGCATTGTCAATGGCCGTGAGCAAATCTTCATATAGAACAAGTGAAATATCTCTACAACCACACCACCTAGAAACAAATCCCTTGGTACACATATAGAAAACACGTGTACCAAACAGATTATATTAAATTGATACGGGTAGGGTTCTGGATTTCTATTAATTTTGAATAAAACTAATGTTTTGCACTCCGCGTACCATCAAACTCAAGGCATTGTCAATGGTCATGAGCAATCTCCATACAGCAAAAGTTAAATATCTCTAAAACCACACCACCTAGAAACAAATCGCTTGGTAGACATATAGAAAACATCTTTGCCAAAAACATTATATTAAAATTATAAGGTTAGTGACGATGCTGTTCGATTTTGATGCATACGCAGAAGCGATGTGTCCCTTGCAAACTGGTGGGCCGCGGAAACTGCAACACCGGTACCTCACATATAAACAATAGGTGTATAAGTTAACACAACATTTTTAAAATTGGAAGATTGGTCGTAATGCTTGCATTGCGTTTGATTCGCGGCGGAGGAGGAGTACCGCCTTCCTTTTCCAACCACCCACCCGTACTTACTCTTCTTTCTCCCTTCATAGGGTGGAGGGCTCTTCGGGGCACCCTCTTCAATGTATATTGTTCGATCCTTTAGGGTTTCTGTCGTAGTATTACTTTACTTTGAATTAATGTTTATTTTAATGGGCTAAAGGAGATATTTAGAGTGAAAAACATGCTAAAGGCCCTGTCACACTACGACATATGGCGTCAGCATACACCAACCAAACTTTTCGCGCTGCGAGGGATAAAAATGGGCGTATACACAACGTACATAACATATGCAGAACATATCTCTGACCTATTGAGAGCGTTCATGTGCCTCACAAAACGTTCGCATTCGCTGACGGTACGCTGACCAATATTACGTATGTTACTCCATTGCTAGAAGTACGGCCCATACGTTAAGTACGCTGGAGATATGGCAGGCATACATTCGAAGTATGTTTGGAGTTCGTTGTGCATCCATTGAACGTACGGCTAATGTGTTCCAACCTCTCCCGACCTACCCCTAACGTGTGCATAACATACGCCAATGTATGCTGAGCATACACCGAGCGTATGAGAAACGTATGAGCCATATGGCAACATACGTTGACAATTTTGAACATGCACAACATTTTTAGCGGCTCGACCTACGCCGACCTATGACAACCTATGATGACGTATCCCGAGCAAACTCGACGTATGCCCAACATATACATAATGTATGACACCATATGCTGATGTGTTGGTAAAAAATCGCATACATCGGCATATGCTAAGGCCATACGTCATAATGTGACAGCCACTTAACTTAACGCAGTAGCAGGTTCTATTAAAACGGCAAATTGTTCCATTGTATATTATTAGTATATAATGTATGTATACATATATATATATAGTTATTAATGATTGATACCATGCTCCAATGCTGTTCTACATAAAGTTCAAAAGAATATATATTGGAAATTGTTTGTGGAACTTATACCTACATAAATGCGATTACCCTTTCTTCTGTTCCCATCACAAACACCAATACATCTTCAACTGAATTGCGAACTTCTTTCAATGTGCCACATCCATCATTCTGTTTAGGAATCAAAACTGAAATAGCTTATCAGAATTGGGATGCTGATCTAAGTTCCGTGTAATAAGAGAGTAGATATGAAATCAATGGATATTCTTCCGAAATATGCAGGTTCTGTTTACTAATCTTAGGCGATCAGTATAATAGGCCTTCCATTAGTTTGAAGTAACTGTTCTCATAAATAGCTAAACTTGGAGATGTTTGAGGTAAAAACAATTGTTTAAATTTCGGCACGTGCCTTGGAATTCTGATACCATTGGCTTTAGTAATATTAGGTTCAACAAAATTGCCTTAATGTGCCCTTCGTTGCAGAAATACATGTTTAATTAGTGCAACAGTATCTTATGTTGGATATATAGAATAGATTATATGCAAGTATTTAGGTGTTGATGCTTTCATCGGGGTATTTTAATTTTTTTCTTGAAGATTTATACTGCCTATCATGGATAAGTCTGAATAGACTTGTTCTCACCATTAGACAGTTTGCTGGTAGAAAGCTTGAGTCTGCACTTTTACTGACCCAAGCGATATTTAACCTCCCACACCACATAGACATGGTATGAGAGCAACTGGCCTTTGACGACGCTGTAAGTTATACACAGCTGTGGAAATCCAAATTGGCAGAGGTGGGGGCATGGGGAATCAAACCACTGACCTTCGGATTAGGAGTCCGACCTAGAACAAAGTCAGACACTCTAACCACTCCACCACAGAGAACACCACATTGCAGCTTTAAGGACGTGGTCTTATGCAACAATGGTCGTGATAATGCTTTCGTGGTGTTAGTATATCTTATCTTTATTATATCTATTTGTACCTTTACAAGAGCATTACTAATATTTATGCTAACAATAACACTATAACAGACTGGTTGTGAATAACCACATGCCTATATATGTATATTTATTCATGCCTGGTATAGTATTTATTGATGCTTTCGTATGTAAGATACACACTGTTTGAAAACCAATTAGCCAGCTGTTCTATTTGAAGCGAAGTAATTTTCGTGAATCATGCGGTTTTGATGTATCTTAATGATAGATTATAAGCATATAATCCAATAAATAAAGCCATACACATACATCTTAGGTTTATATATTTATAAATTAAGTGGATATATAAGTATATACGAATCATCAATTTGCATTCAGAAACGAAGTAACCAACATTAGATGAAGGACTCATACATTTTGGTTATAATCGGAATGGTAAATATTCTATTTTTTAAAAGCACACAAAAACCCAGTACATTAAAACCCACACTAAACATAGAGCCCTTCAATTCAGCAACGAAGTAGCCAACTTTTCATGGGTAAATTAATAGACCTAGACTTATGCTAAATATTTGCTGGATTATTCACACATGACCGGTGAGTAGTTTCTCCTCCACTACAGTACGGCCTCGTTGTGGTAGCCCGGAGTTAATAATATTAGGTTAGAGCGGTGTTAGTTAGTACCGGCGTTGACCTTTGGTTCGCGGGTGGCGCTGCGTGCGCTGTTTCAGTATTTGGTGCGGGCCTGCAGTGAACTTGCAAGCTGCGGCGCTGTCATGTCGAGACTCCATTTGTCACGGCGACAGTGACAGTCGAAACGACCGGTGGAGCGGCCCTAGGCCGCCCGGAGGGCCGCCGGTTCCCAGGCCAGACACCGAGCGTTGGCACGATCACCACCTCTCTGCAAGCCTCGCGTTTTCACAACAAGCAATGGTCTATTCATCAGGGCATCGCGGCCAACAGAAAGTTGGCAGGCATTCCTCTACCACCACCACCACCACCGCCGCCGCCACCACCGTCACCGCCACCTCGCTCTCCATCTCCTCTCCTCTCCTCTCCTCTCCTCTCCTCTCCTCTCCTCTCCTCTCCTCTCCTCTCCTCTCCTCTCCTCTCCTCTCCTCTCCTCTCCTCTCCTCTCCTCTCCTCTCCTCTCCTCTCCCTCTCCTCTCCTCTCCTCTCCTCTCCTCTCCTCTCTCCTCTCCTCTCCTCTCCCCTCCCATCCCCTCCCCTCTCCCCTCCCCTCCCCTCCTCTCCTCCTCTCCTCTCCCTCTCCTCTCCTCTCCCCTCCTCTCCTCTCCTCTCCTCTCCTCTCTGCACCACCTCTACCCCAACAAACCACCGGCAACAGAGAGCAACGCCGGCTTGTTTTGATATGTAATGTTGGGAGGTTGCCTAGCACGACGCCCACGCTAGTCAAGTGCTAATTTAACGCATTTCCATAATGGAGTTTGCACTTTGCAGCCCTGGTTGTGAGCCTACTTTTATCCCTTTTATTCCTGTTTGCAGCCCTGTTTACAACCCTATTTGTAGCCATTTGTACAGTAGCAAACATGCTTATCACTAGAGGGATAGGGGGATCTATTCGAAATATGCATAGCCTACACACAGAAAAAATGCATTGTCAGTTCGTCCCAAATTGTTTAAGCAATACAGCTTCTACCTCTTCTAGCCTGGACTTAGTCAACACGCCTGGACTTAGTCAACACGCCTGGACTTTATCAACACGCAGTAATATTTAATTTTTAAGTAATAACTACTGTGTTAGTGAAGTAAAACCATCGATATATATATATATATATATATATATATATATATAATATATAATATATATATATACATATATAATATATATATACATACATATATCACAACGCCTGCTATCAGATTTAGACCTTTTCAAATATTGTGAAGCCCAGATGTGTATCTATCTATCTATATGCGGCGAGTGCATGTGGTGCAACCATTAAGGCATGGTCTATACAAGTATAGGTTGTGTGTGGAGGGGAATTATGCAGGGTCCTTTCGTGGCGGACAATGCCAACACTGCCAACACACACGGTGCTGCTGTCATCGGGATTGAACGTCCGGAACTGTCGGGTCTCACCTCCCCGGCCAACTGTAGAGGAGGAGGCGGCAGGGGTGGAGGAGGTGGTTGGGTGCAAGGGCCGATGGGGGAGAGAGGGTTCCACATTTTGAGAGGAACCGACCTTATTTGCCAACCACAGGCGGCCACGGACATACAGACGATTTTTTCATTTCAAATATTGATCTATCGCCAACTGACATGCGCAGAGCCGCCCGGTGATGCCTCGCGATCACGTGACTACTAATTATATGCAAAGCGCCGCCCCAAGGTTGCGGCGCACGGACGCGGCAGGAGAGGCGAGAACGGGGCGTGGTTTCACGAAGTGGGCGGGGCATAGGGAAGCCGGGTGGGCGGGGCTTGTGAAATAATCCGACCCGAGTTTTGGTTGCTTGGTGACGCATTCTAGGCACGCCCCGCCTATCGGCGTTCGTTGACATCCGCTCCTCCACCCGCCGCACATCCCACCCGCCCACTCCTTTAAACAAACAAAAAACATTCACCAGAAAAGCGCATGCATCTGGTTTGGTTGAAACTTTTGAATAACTGTGCATTTATTCAAATCATTAATTTTCAAGAAGCTGCTTAGTTGAAGTACATAGGATACATGTTTAACTATCTGTAAATGAACTATGCACCATAATGATAATAGAGATCTATGGATATACCTATATTGTTTCGTTTATTCAATGTTTTCTTTTAGTAAATGTATACTGGACCCACGTGCGTCCTGATATTAAATTGGGAACAGTCCTTTAGTCTCAAATTATATCGAAAATTATATGAATTCCAGCACTGCCCTTCACAGTTGTCTCAGGTGAAAATTAGCTAGATTCGAGTCAACTTGTCGAATTATAATAACATATATCATTATTCTGGTATTAGAGCATAATTACTCAATACCGTATTAGTGACACCTCCCCCAGCTACACCCATAATAAGCACACTAACATTACAATGCAACACCTTAAATTTTAATGATGTATTAAAAATAATGGAACATTAATTTCCTTTGAGAAATATGTATTTATCGGCCAAATTTGAGTAATGGTTATGCCACTTATGTATTACATACGTATGCTTAAGCCAATTACATGTTAGTTTCATTTGGTAAATATATAGTTCATCAACCAATCAAGAATGACCCTGATTAGAGTCGGATCACATATATTTCTATACATTGCACACTTATGAGCTGATGTCAATATGTTAATAAATTTCACCTATCACATGTGTACATACCTACCTACGTACATACGTACATATACACGCATACACACATAAATACACACATAGATCTAGACAAAGTGGCCATATTGCACAACAACCACTCGTTAATACAGGGGAATTATTTAAATATTAAAGCATTAAAAAAAATATCGATGCTGTGTAATCCAATTAAAATATGAAATTATCTCACACTTGCCATCTGGACCGCACTTCATCCACACCTCTCTCTATCTCCTCTCTGCTGGCGATGCTCCTCCTTGATTATGTCTGAAAAGAGTTCCAGGAGGGGGAGCCCGCCAGCATTTCACTTTCTACTCTTACTCTGTCCGTGTCTTTGGCTCGCCGGCTGGTGACCATAGAGCAAATAGACACGGTCCTTTGACTCAACTCTCCTCATTTCTCTTTCCTATACTCTACCCTTTTCTTCTTCTCCCAGGCTTACTTCTCCCCCTGATCAAGGGAGTTGTTTGCTTGGGTGGGGGCCTGTACCTTATTTGTATCTCCCCCTTTGTTCTTGTTGCTGGAACTGCTGGACCCACCTTTGCCCATCCCTTCCTACTAAACCCTTGCTGTTGTATACTGGATATGAGTGCTGTGCTACTGCCAGACCGGAGTGATTCGGGGCCGCCCCAACGATTCATCATTTAATTGTTGTAAAGACATCCCCAGCTTCTACAACCATCCCACCAGAAGATTAATCTTCAACCAAAGATTGGACCGATTTATCGGTGCCTCTCTATATTGCTGCAGTTCTGCAGCCGGTAACCGTCGTAAGGTTATGAACCCCCCAGGGGCCATATGCATGATGTGGTGTTCGCGAACCAAAAGGATGTTTGGCTGGATTCCCCCGTTTAGCGGCGAAAAGTGGCATGCATGAGTCAGTGATAGGGCTAACTCACAAGCGTAAACTAGGTTAGGGTAACCGTGTTCCATAGCTGGTTTACTGGTGGTGTTAGGTATTGATTAGGCCCAAATCTATTCAATGCTATCATATTTAGCAGAATAACATAATCAAAAAGTGATATTTTGTCAAATTAACCACAAAATCGAACCGATATTAAGGCCGCAGCAATATCGGCGGCGATATTAATATCGTCGAATCGACGAATGTAAACTAAACAAATCGCCGCCGAACGCCACAGTGCTGCCTGGTGCCCGGCGGTGTTAGGTACCGAGTAGGCCCAAATCTATTCAATGGCATCATATTTAACAGAATTACCTACTGAAATTTCATCAAATTAACCCTAAAATGAACCGATATTAACGCCGCCGCCGCATTGGCAGCGATATTAATATTGTTGAATCGACGAATGTACACAAACAAATAGCGGTGCTCGCCGGCAACAGGCTCAGAGGGATTTCCCAAATCTATAAATAAATTCACGTTTAGCTATAATGAAAGTGTTACACGCCCCTACATACCGCATGACCGGAATCCCCACCTCTGTGATAGCTAAGCGGTGTCAGGCTGTAACACCAAACGCCGCTAACACCGCATCATGCATACGAGCCAAGAAGTCGAAATTATCTACATCTTCATAATCCGATGAAATCATCAACGTGTCTAAGTACTTTCATAGAAACTGGATTCTAGGGCACTTATTAAATAACCATTTGCTGCTGCACAGAAGGGAATACCAAATTAAATTGAATAGAACAGGGTGTCATTGTATACACCAACATTAATTTAAACTTCAGATATCTTCAATTTTAGCCTTCTATAGTAAAATCTATTTGAAACTGAAAAAAGGGTAAATTATAACGATTAGTATTGTATTTATTTTCTACGGTTTGACCCGTCGGACTATGCAACTGTAACTGTAAGTGATGCCATTTTCTCTTCAGAATA
Organism: Branchipolynoe longqiensis; assembly: GCA_030323885.1. Taxonomy (NCBI): domain Eukaryota; kingdom Metazoa; phylum Annelida; class Polychaeta; order Phyllodocida; family Polynoidae; genus Branchipolynoe; species Branchipolynoe longqiensis. The sequence goes on from CM059188.1 coordinate 29,845,116, forward strand.
TATTCACCAAAAACACGCGGGAAATATTCAGCTGTATTCATATTAATAAATACATTAAAGGCTATGCAACCGGAACTTGTTGGCACGGCCTCACACATAGAACTCTGTGTGCCCAATCTGCATTGTGGAATGGTGAATACCATTATCTATATCCTCCGGTGCGACTGACACTGGTCAACATCCGGTGGAGGTGAGGTGGGCCGAGGTGGCGCCACCGGTACAATGTTGAGTCTTACGGTGTATAACAATAATGATAATCGTATGTAATATTCCAGTCCGTATCATTATGCTCGCATAATACGTTATGCAGGTTGGTTGTTGGAGTTTTTTAAATGCCAGCAAATTCTGAGGTCATATCAGGACTGGACTACGTTATACATCATATATATATATATATATATATATGTAGGCCTACATATAATTATCAGTCATATATGTTAGTCATATATGTTAGTCATATATATCAGCCATATATATATATATATATATATATATATATATATATATATATATATCAGTCATATAAATACCAGTCCTATATATCAATCCTATATATCACTTATCAGTCCTATATCATCATCATCATCATGCTGTCAGTCGCGATGCGACAAAGACTGCTTTCATTACTTGACTGCCACTCTCCATTTAGCTCTCTGCTGTGAGAGTGATGTCCCTGAGTTGGTCTTAATATCTCTCAGCTTCAGGTTTCTCTTGACGGTATCCTTGAACCGGTGACGAGGGCACCCTCTCTTTCTGTCCTATATATCAGTCCTATATATCAGTCCTATATATCAGTCATATATACCAGTCATATATTATCAGTCATATATATATATATCAGTCATATATATATATATATATATATATATATATATATCAGTCATACATAGATTAGTAATATATAAAGGGGTAATATATATATATCTATATATATGATTGTCATAAAAATATTACCGTCATATATATTTATATGGATGTATATAATATTATATATATATAAATATATATGACGGTTATATATATATATGTATATATATATATATATATATATATATATATATATATATATATAACGCCGTTCATGTTGCAACAAAGTCTCCCAACAATGACCACACCCAATTCGTGCACGGGTCTATTGCCTCGTTTAATGACCACGAACACAACGACAACCACACTTCTTCTCTTTCTCCCTAATTCGACAAACTAGGCATCTCAGCGTTCCACACGTAGCGCTTACGAAAACGAGAACGGGCCAATTTTGTGACCATTTGCAGAAATTCCACGAAGATTACTGCTGCAGTTTCAAGGAGGCTGTAGCCGGGCACATTACTCATCGGTTCTCCGCGTATAAAGCGAGTCATTCATAAGGCGTCGTTATTGGGGAAACACCTGCGAATTAGGAGGGACTGAATGCTCTTTGTCAGCGCTGCTCATTTTTCATTGGCTAGTTAGGCCTGCACTGCGGGGCTGTCATCAACAGCGCGCCGAGGCTATGACTCAACCGGCTCCAGATAGGGGGGCGCCCTCATATCGGGCACCTGGGAGATGCATGCGTTGTATCATGTATGCAGTGTCGTCTGCAAAACATCCCGATTTGCGCATGTAGAATTCACTAACTAATGCAAGTGGAAGGCAATTGTGTAAGTGAATGTTTTGTGAGGTCGGTGCTGCTGTATATACAAACATGGATGCTGAGATTGAGAAGAAGTAGTGTATAGGGTTCAGCTGATCCACCTTCACATCATTCACAGCAAAATAATATAATTTGTATTCAAATAAATCAAAGGACTCTCGACTGAATATAATACTAATGTGTTGCGCGCCCTGGTATATTTGAAAAGTCACCCACTGCATGCATATTAGTTTTTTTTCCATGGAGAGTAAATAATATAATCAGAGCAAATATATATTTAAGCCAACTTCCCCGCTCGTCCTATTCCCCACCCGCCAAAACCTTTCAACCACAACCGTCTATCTTTTCCCGCCCACCCACCCTGGATATAGTTGCATTGTGTTTAACACCAACATCGTGTGTAGAAATCATGTGAAATTGTTAAAACCAGAAGTCAAGTGTAATAATGATAATAGAAGACTGCATGGTCTGAAGAACACAAATGTTTACCAAAAAGAAAACACACACCCAACACCTAACAAAAGAAACCCTTTTGCTTTGCTGTGTTTCGAGATTGATCAGATCAAATAATATCAATATGTAATACCAAACTGTCGTTAACTTTTAGGGTTGTTCTGATCACTACTCCTCTGTTAATCGGCGCTGCCAACGCGCATCATCATACTCCATGTATGGGTTGTTGCTAAGTCTAAGTTTTTTTTGTGCCCACCATACAGATTTCATATTAATTTTGATGGTTTAAAAAAAAACTATCTTTGGTCAGACTAGAGTGGCATCCATTTTGAGTCATGTAAATGTAAGTGTTGCTAACACCGTCATTAGATAATGCCACCGATATGGTTTACCGCATATTGGTACAGATGGATTCCACCAGATGGTGGCACTATATTAAAAGAGGACTGTGTATGAGTCCGGTATATAGCAGAGAACGTAGATATTTACATGGTCTCTGAATATAGTCCAAGACAGTGTATATATATATATATATATATATATATATATATATATATATATATATATATATATTTAAATGAACGCGAACACACGGGGGGAGTAAATGGACTTTTTTTATATATTAAAGTCCTCTAAAGGTAAACAATGAAACAAACAAATAAACAGTGAGTATTAAAAGTAATCAGTAAGTTCAAAGTAAAACCTTAAGCAGCAATGCGTCCGCGCTCTGCCTCAATGGGCTAGAGTGTAATAAGAGGTAATGTCAAATGGGTAAAGTTCAATCGGGCATCGAACCCGGTACCTGCAGAGAGAAACTGGCACGCCGGCCCACTGGCTGGAGAGGACCGTCTATGAGTCCGCTATATAGCAGAGAACATAGATATTTACATGGTCTCTGAATATAGTCAAAGACAGTGAATATATATATATATATATATATATATATATTTATATATATATAATGACAGTTCAACACGATATTGCGATATTGGTCCAGGGATTGATGGGTAGCCTTTTCCTTCGCTCTCAAATTTTTCATTTCTTTCTCTCTTTATTCTACCTACTCATTCACTTTGTTCTCTTCTAATTGGTAGGGCAGTTGAGCCCAGCCAGGTGCAGTGTTTGACTGTAATTACTTTCCTAATAAATAATGTACCCACCACTCAGCCTCCTCGTGCTATTCTTATATATATATATATATATATATATATATATATATATATATATTGTGTGAAGATGAATTGGGAATTTATCTTTTACTACTATTATATATATACTACTATTATATATATTATATATATATATATAATAGTGAGAGATATATTCACAGTTCATCTTCGCCAAATACATTATATATCACATACCCATATCTCTCCCTCGCTCCCTCTCTCTCTCTCTCTCTCTCTCTCTCCTATGGTGCGACTGACACTGGTCAACATCCGGGGGAGTAGAGGTGGGCGAGATGGCGCCACCGGTACAGTGTTGTATCTTACGGAGGATACCAATAATAATAATAATAATAATGAGTAATATTACCTTGCGAATCTTTATACTCGCATAATACGCTATACATCACATATATTTGATGTAAATATATAACTGATCACAGAAAAAGATACGAAAGAATATTGACCAAGAAGCAATTCGGTGTAATGTTCACTTGAATGGATATAGACTGGTGATTTGATTACAAAGATAGTGTGATTGTCATCAATTTGAGGGATTTCCTAGGCAGACAGGGAGTAAAATAAAATAGAAATATGTTCTTTAAAAAAAAAAAACCTGTATGCTTTTGCGTATGTATTAAGGAACAGATAATTGAAAAATAAATCAGCATACATTTCAACGAATTTTGGAAGAGTTCAATGGAAGGTTGAATTTAGACAACCCCCTTATGTCCAACGTCACCAGTTCTGTATTTGAAACATTAAAATAAAACGGGTGAAAATACAAAAGAAACAGACACATACCCAAGCCGGCAACAACGCAGCAGGTCTCATTCCGAATCGAGAAGAATGTGAGAGAAATAACACAACAACAAACAACAACAAACACCGGTTAAACTAAAACAAAAGCGAAGCGCCCAAAACAATGCAAAAGAAGAAAACTTGCTGACTGTTATTGATGTTCTTCGTTCTCACTACCCACATCGGGGCCATTTCCGGCCGCGTTTTTGATGGTCATTATTTCCCACTCGGTTTTAATGACTAAGAACCAGCTCATTAGAACAGTGTCGTGCTGCAAGAGAAAAGGCGGGATGGAAAACAACACTAGATGTGAAGTTAAACACCCACCACAACCCACCATCTTTTCACACTCATTCACACACACATCCACACACACACACACCGTCCTGATATGACATTAGACGTTGTTAGGACGTAAAACTCCAACAACCAACCCCACACTCATCCATTCTCACCCACACACACATACACACACCATCCTGATATGACCTTAGATGTTGTCAGGACGTAAAACTTCAACAACCAACCCCCACACCCATCCATTCTCATCCACACACACACACACACCATCCTGATGACCGTATATGTTGCCATATCGTAAAACTAAGCCCACACTCACCCATTCTCATCCACACCCACACATACACACACCGTCCTGATATAACCTTAGATGTTGCCAGGACGTAAAACTCCAACAACCAACCCCACACACACATCCATCCCCCCCCCCCCCACACACACACATACACACACCGTCCTGATGACCGTAGATGTTGCCAGGACGTAAACCTCCAACAACCAACCCCACAAACATCCATTCTCATCCACACACACATACACACCGTCCTGATATAACCTTATATGTTACCAGAACGTAAAACTCCAACAACAAACCAACCACACACACATCCATTCTCATCCACACACATCTACTGCGTTTTTAACTCTCTCCACATCTTTGCCAGAGGCAGATGAAATAAAACAACACGAGAGGGTATGTTAAAACCCCACCACAACTTGCCACCCTTTCACACACATACACACACACATGCACAAACAATCGTCCTGATATGACCTTAGATGTTGTCAGGATGTACAACTCCAACAACCAACCCCATACACATCCATTCTCATCCACACACACACATACAGTGCACACACACACACTGTCCTGATATGACCTTATTTGTTACCAGGGCGTAAAACCCCAACAACAATCCCCACACACACATCCATTCTCACCGCACCCCCCACACACACATACAGTACACACACACATTGTCCTGATATGACCGTATGTGTTACCAGGGCGTAGAACTCCCCCCCCCCCCCCCCCCACACACACATCCATTCTCAGCCCCCCCCCCCCCCCACACACACACACATCACTGCGTCCCTCAACATCTTTGCCTGAGTCCAGATTTATATGTCCCTCTTTGAACTCTCTTCATTTCGCATATATCAGTAAATATCACCAAACCAGCTCCGTTTACTGCATCCTTCTGTCTCTAGTTTTGCAACTCACTTCTCTTCATAATCCACTCAGCTCTCTTCGATATGTTCTTGTACCTTCGTTGCTCTGCCAGTCTCTCTCTCCATCTCTCTCTGTCTCTCTGTCTCTCTGTGTGGAAAATTCGAGCGCTAGGTTTTGTAAGTCATTGGTTTGACTCAGCCGGGGTTCGAACCCAATACATTCCAGATGTGAAACCAGGTAGGGTTCTCACACACACACACACACACACACACACACACACACACACACACACACACACACACACACACACACACACACACACACACACACACACACACACATTTTTTCAGTTACCTCTTCCATTTCCCCCCCCTCCCACCCCTCTATAATATTCCTCCTGGAACTTCTCACATCTATCTCTCGGTATTTATATATATATATATATATATGTTTAACCGTTCTGCTTTTTCATTCTCAGCCTAAGGCGAGCCTAAGTGTTATTTTATATAAAAATTTCCGTGTGAATTTTCTGGGCCTGCCGCAGGCTGCTGCCACCTCTTGTCCCGCCACAGGTTGACCGCCTTCGCCGTGGTGTATCCCAGGCCAAGGGCAGACAGCCAGAGTGCCATAGAGCTAGGGATCGACCCTCTCCCCGCATTATATAGAGGTGTATTAATTATTCCCCTTAATGCTCTGGCTCTCCTCTCTGCCATTCAGTTGGTTCTGTGTGCTACTTACAATAATCTAGATCCAAAACAGACACCCGATATTTAGTGTAACCGCTGTCACTGGTAATGGGCAGACTAGATAGTTGTTTGGTAGTATTGCAATTTGTACTTTTATTCCGAAGGTGGTTACGGTGTTCCCGGTGAGGGGGAGGGGGTTGATTGGCTTCGTACAGCCTGCTGGGCAGAAGGCCCTTAATTACATATAGAATAATCGAATATCAATATCAAGTTGACCATAGCGGTTAATATACTTAAGGGACTGGAGAATAGCAAGGAGTGCAAGGAACGTTCGAATCACTTTTTGTGCTCACAACTATATTCATGTTCCTACTGCTACAATCTAAGTTTGTTAATAACGATCGATACGAATAAATACGCCCCTTTCCCATTTCGTTCATTTAATTCAAGAAACATTTTGGAATTCTGACAATTAAAGCCAAATCTCGTCTAAAACATCAGAGCGTGTAGAAACACGTCTGATTGGTCGGAGCCCAAGCGCTCGACCTTCTTACATTGCTAGGAAAGTTGCAACCTGCATCTCCTAGCAATGAGTTACATCAGTGAACTCGGCCCCCGCATTTGATGGCCAATGCTGGCCTGTCTCGGCGAGCAGCCCGCATTTAGAAATGTGGGTTGATTGGCCCAAGACCGCAACGGTCACAGCTCGAGCATAGACTCGCCCACTTCATATGTGTGTGTATATATAGGCTAACTTCGATTTCTCTCTCTCTATATATCTATATGGATAGTGATAAGCCCGTTATCACATGTATTAAGACCTGGAGTGGGTTGCACCCCTTCCCCATTCCCAGGGGTGGGTGTGGGTACCAGCACGCACCTCTCCGCCTCCTGCGAGGGGCCTCTCCTCCACTAGCTCGAAGGAATTGATATATATATATATATATATATATATATATTCCTCATTGAACTTCCCAATCCGCCACTCTCTATTTACCCCTCTCTGTTCCAATTACTCCCGCCTTCCTCTCTCTCGCCCTATAGTCCTATTATTTTCACTCTCTCCTTTTTCTATTTCTTCTGGCCTTTCATACTTCATCTTCTCAGTATAGCCTTAAGTCTACACCCTATTACCCCGTCTTGCTTACCTTCATTACCCGCCACCCACATACACCCACACTCCTCCACCACATCGCCACCCACCCACCCACCCACCCTTTAAGTTTAACATCCGCCACAACCAAACCACACTTCCCCTAACACTGCGCCCAATTAGGCCCCTGGATCGGGCGCTTTTTCTAATTTTTACTATTTTTCCCGGCCCCTTTCCCTCTCTTGTCGTCGTTACCTCGTCCTGTCAGTGGGCCTGCCAAGTATGAGTTGTGACGTCCGCCCGCCGTGTGGCACCCTGTCCTCATCTATCAGTCTCTCATTGATGGGTGTCCTTACACAAGCCTGTCCGTGTTTGACCCGCTCAATCAGGCGCGCGCATCACTAACATTTTACCCACCATTTCTGTAATTAAAAAAAGTATATAAAAAAGGAGAAAAGAAATATATAGTTAGATCCTTTTCAACGAAGAAAATCGGGTCGCATGAAGGCAGGCTATAGAAAAATCAAAGCTTCCTAGTCACAATGGTGAGGCATATTTTCATTTTTTTTTAAACCTGCATAATCCGATGAAAACATCAAATTTTCAAAACCAAAACAAGTATCTCAATTTGAGTCTTCATATCTACCTTAGATACTGGTGCACTTGTTAAGCATTTATCACCACATAGAAGGGAACAATGAGGCAATTTAATAGAAACGATGACTGCAAAAGCCTATGGTGTCAGAGCTTTGGCAAGCATGCCAAAACTAATTTGGCATGTTTGCACTTCAAATATCTCAAAAGTTAGCCATTTAAAATAAAGGTTACTTCAAACTAAAATAACATAGATTATAACGATCACCCTAATATGTATATCTCAGAAAATGATAGAAACTCAAAACCCATCGGTCATGCAACTTTAAATCAAAAAGAGAACGGAAGGAAACAACAACCCCACTCCCAATTATTCAAGCAAGGTAGTTTCTTCTTGTTCTCGTCCTTGTCCTTGTCCTTGTCATTGTTCTTGTTCTTGTCCTTGTCCTTGTCATTGTTATTGTCCTTGTCCTTGTCCTTGTTCTTGTTCTTGTCCTTGTCCTTGTTCTTGTCCTTGTCCCTGTTCTTGTTCTTGTTCTTGTTCTCCCCCCTCCTTGTTGTTCAGCTTCTTCTTTTTCTTCTCCCATTTATTGTTGTTCTTCTTTTCCTTCTTCTTTTCCTTCTTCTTTTCCTCCTTCTTTTCTCGCCCTCCTCCTCCTTCGTCATCTTCTTCGTCTTCTTTTCCCCTTCCTTCTTCTCTTCCAGTATAGAACTTTAGCAGTTTTTCACTTAACATTTGTCTAAACCAAACATCTGCACATGGTGCTTGCCACATTGAGCGCCAACCCCCGCATCCTAGAATACTGTCCAAATCTGCTGACCTTGCTGGAAAGCCGGCAGAGTTTACAGTTTTACTTTGCTTTCCTACAGTATGGAAATGCACATTATGTCCATCATTTCACGTGTACCCCCCCCGCCCCCACCCCCACAGATCCTCCACCAAGCCGTCAGATAAAGACCAGTTGGGATGGCCGAATGAGTTGAGCGTCCGTCTGCTGTTTTGGTAGATCGTGAGATTTGAACCAATGGGTTCGAACCGTGGTCGAGTCAAACCAATAACTTAAAATTGAATCTTGTCACTTTCTACTCAGGTGCTTGGCATTATTAGTATAGGGCAATGACTGGCGGGCTCAGTGTCAGGATAATGTGACTGAGTGGAATATCAGGTCATGGTGCTGGTGAACTGGTATCCCAGTGGGGCAGCAATATAAAACCATCATGACTGCGCACTGTCACAAATCAGTATACTCGTCCTGATACCTTAGATGTTGCCTGACCTTAGGTGTTGCCAGGACGTAAAACTCCAACAAACAACCAACCCGTTCAGATGTTCAGTAAATGATGCGGTCGCCGGGCGGGTTCGTTAGCAAGGCACAGATAAGAGAGGGACATGCGCGGATGGCATACATGGTACACCGGCATGTGTGTGCGCGCCGCAGCCACCAGGGGGAGGCCCTAATTACCGATCCACACAGCACCCCCTGCATGTCAGGCGGCTGTAAACGAGGCCGGGGACGCTGTGTGGGCGCGGGCCGCCCTCTGTCGACACGAGACGTTCGCGGCACCGGCGTGAGAGCGGGTCACCGCCTACTCACACGGGTTGGGGTGGGGGGGGGGGGGACGGGGGGATCATCGCCCACTCACACAGGGGGAGTCCAATCAGCACCCACTGACATGAGGGGGGGGGGCGGCAATCACCGCCCACTCACACAGGGGGAGGCCAATCACCATCCACTGACATGGGGGGGGGGGGGTAATCATCGGCCACTCACACAGGAGGTGGCCAATCCCCGCCCACTCACACACGGGGAGGGGGGCAATCATCGCCTACTCACATGGGGGAATCACCACCCACTCACACAGGGAGTGACCAATCACCGCCCACACACACTCACACCATGCTAGGTGAGAGCCAATCACCACCGACTCAAACAATGGTAAGAGACAGCTAATCACTAGCCATTCACACTATGCTGGGAGACAGCCAATCACAACCCATTTATACCATGCGGGGAGACGGCCAATCACTACCCATTCACAAGAAGGTAGGAAATAACCACCCAATCACCGCCAAACAACACAATTTAGAAGGAGGCAGCCAATCACTGCCCGCTTACACTATGATGGGATAGAACCATGGAGATGGAGAGATATGGCATCGATTCGTTTTCTATGAAACCAACTTCGTCAGTCGAGATGAGAAGAGACATTCTGGGAATGCGCGCGCAGATCCATATTGTGCGCGTCACATGTGTGTGCTACACCAGTAATTATAGTGGTGGCATTGAGGATATTTATAGCCTAGCCTCAGAACTGACCCGAACCACACACACACTCACATACACACACCCGTACACTCACATTCACTCATAATTGTGAAGCAGCAAATAAAAGCAACAGCAACAACAACAAAAAACCAGTAAATCTATGTATTTGTTTATTCTTTTTTCAACCCCTTTCTCTCGCTTTTCTCTCGCTCTCTTTCCCGCTCGCTCGCTCTGTTTCGCTCGCTCTCGTTCTCTCGCTCTCCCCCTCTCCCTCTCTCCCTCTTTCTCCCTCTCTCACTCTTTTGCTCTGTTGCTCTCTTGTTCGCTTTCTCTCTTGCTCCCCTGTTCTGTTTCTCGTGCTCTCTCGTTCACTTGTTCTCTTGTTCGCTTTCTTTCTTGCTTCTCTTGTTTTCTCTTGCTCTCACTTTCTCTCCCCCATGCTCTTTTGCTCTTTCTTACTCGCTCTCGCTCGCTTTCATTTGCTCTTGTTTTCACTCACTTTCACTCTCTTGCTCTCTTGCTCTCTTTTATTCTCTATTCTGCTTTCCCACTCAGAGTCACACTCTCTCATTCTCTCTCTTACACTCTCTCCCACTCCCTATCCCCCTCTTTCTCTCGTTCCATCGGAAACTATCTCTTTCATACAACAATTGAAAACTACTCTTGGGACTAACTTCTGGAAATTGTAGCGTTTCTAACTTTGTATCATAGGAACACATATCATTCATTATCAATGCGGTCTGCATTAAATGACAATACATTTCAAACTACAGAATATATTTCCGCATGGAGAATGCATAAGACACCCATAGTTTACATAAAAATAAGTGTCAACAAAATAACAACTCTAATAGGCATAACGCATATATGCAAGCGAATTACTCTCTGCTACTTACAGTTGCATAGTCAGATGGTTTTGAATTTCTGCCATTTTTGTGAGATAAATATATTTAGTTGGTTGTTATAACCTACTTTACATTACTTTGAAGTAACTTTAATTTTGAAAGGCTAACTTTTGAGATATTTGAAGTGCAAACAATATCTAAGTTAGATACGTAGAATAAAATCTAGGTGAATGTTTTTATTTTGAAAATTTGATGCTTCATCGGACTATGCAGCTTTAACCATTAGTCTCCCCACCAACATCAGGATTGTATTATCAGGATATATATCCTGCTAATTTGTTATTGTGCTACTTCCCAGGAAAATTATCATTAATCCAATATCGTATCAAGACTCTAGAACTACACCACCACCATAAACCGCACCCCCAGCTTCCTTAAGAAACAACACCATAGGAACTCGATTGATTGGTGATTGATTAGTATTGGTTCTATGCCATGGTGCATGGGCAGCAAAGGCTATATTCACAGTGAAGTCCTTACATTTTATTTTGTCATATTATTATGTAAACCTACATAGTCCGATGAAGCATAGACTTTTCAAAACCAAAACAAATATCTAGATTTGATGTTACATATCTAGCTTAGAATACTAAAGCAATTATTTGGAATGGTTGCCAAAACTAATTTTACATGTTCACACTTCAAATATCCCAAAACTTCGCCATTTAAAAGAAACGTTACTTCAAACAAGAGGAAGATAGATTATAATAATTAATTCAATATATTTATTTCAGGAAAGTGACAGAAACTCAAAACCATCTACCTATGCAACTTTAACCAATGCTTAAAGCTGCATAGTCCGATGAAATCATACAATTTTCAAAAGCAAAACAATGATCTAAATTTGATTCTACATATCTAGCTTAGATAGTGATGCATTTTTAAGTATTTGTCACCACACAGACACAAGAATAGTGAGGCAATTGAATAGATCTATGGTGTCAGAGTATTGGCAAGCTTGCCAACATTAATTTTGCATGTTTGCACTTCAAATATCTCAAAAGTTTGCCACTTAAAATAAAAATTACTTCAAGCTAAAGTAAGGTACATTATAACGATCAACCTAATGTATTTATCTCAGAAAATTTCTGTGACTCAAAACAATTGGACTATGCAATTTTAAACATAAAATGTAAAAATTCACAATCAGTTATACATTTTTTGGTCAAATATCATGTACTTAGAATTGTAAAGAACACAATCAATTGAAGAATTGTGACAAAAGAGCGTAAATTCCATTGTAAAATTCAATAGTACCTGTTTAAAAGGGAAAGAAAAAGAAAAAGTTGCCATAGGTGATACAGTTCAGGATAATGTGACTGGCAAGCATGCCAAAACTCTGGCACCATCAACTGCCCGCTTACACTATGAAGTATGATGGGATAGAACCATGGAGATGGAGAGATATGGCATCGATTCGTTTTCTATGAAACCAACTTCGTCAGTCGAGACGAGAAGAGATAACAATTGTTCTTGGTTTACATTTGTTCTTGGTTTACATTTGTGCAAATATCTTGCATGCTGTTTGCAATGCAACATTGTTAGTGCAAGTCCATAACACCAACGCACTTAGATCTGCATAGTCCGATGAAACGTCAAATTTTCAAAACAAAAATAATTACTTAGAATTACTTGTACATATCTAACTTAAGATACTAATGCACATATTAATTATTTGAAGAGTTCAGGCGCAAAACCACGAAAACGCCAATGCAAAAATGGAGAATCAAACCCTCAAGAACTTTATTTGTTTATATTCCTTCTCTTTTGTTCATTGCCCCATAACCATGTGATCATAGCAAAAGTGGAAGTAGTGAAAATTAAAATTATTCTTTAGGTAAAAATCTGTTATTTAGACTACATTTTTGGATTGGCTTTACATGGTTTTGCATCTGAAGTCTTCATTTGTTGTCACATAGAAGGGAACATAAAGTCAATTTAATAGAACCTGTTACTGCTAAATCCTATGGTGTCAGAGTTTTGGCGTGCTTGCCAAAACTAATTTGACATGTTTACACTTCAAATATTTGAAAACTTAGCCATTTAAAATAAAAGTTACTTCAAACTAAAGTAAGATAGGTTATAACAATCAATTTAACATATTTTTCTCAGAAAAATTACAGAAACTCTAAACCATTGGACTATGCAACTCTAATCAAATATATTTATCTCAAAATAGAGCAGAAATTTTAAATCATCGGAATATGCAACTTTAATTTGAAGATATTTGAAGTAAAAACATACTAAATTAATTTCAGCGTGCACACCGAAATACTAGACATACACTATATTCATCCATATTTGAGTGTAATCGCCACAACATTTGTAATTGCTGGTTAGTGAGTCCGTCAGTACCTAAGCTGAATATGTCGGATCAAATCCACGTTCATATTTGTTGTTGTTGTAAATATAGTTTATTTGATTATTTTGTCAGGACAGGGGAAGTGGTCTTCCGACCTTGTGGCAATGAATTTATTTACAATATATATAACCTGATATTGTCAGTAGGAAATAATGCATTTGGGCTAAGATGACAATATTATCCATTTCAAGACTTACACCTTGTACAGTTTGAAATTGTTGAAAACAATAAATTCACTGGGATTGGTCCCACTGCTTCACTAGTCACAGCTGGTCCAGTGTATTATTAACAACACCACCCCAACAACATAATTCATAAACTGACATAACTAACTACATTCGAGTTACACTAGAATTTTCCTAACAAACCAACATTTATACACCGCTTGCCTAACTGTAACTGAACATTAAAACTTACTACAAGTATACTAACTGAATACAGAAGATAACTTCTGCTTACATTCTAAATACTATGTAAATACTCACATTGATCTGACTAATGTAGAGTGTAACATGTTACGCAAATATTATTGAAAGCTGAGGCTAGTCTATTCCTTGGTGAAACGGTCCGGTGGGACATTGAAGCCGCCGTTTTGGGCAGCACTGAGCTGCTTTGATGTTTTGTGCAGCCTGGTGCTGCTTTGATGCTCCTGGGCAGCGCCTAACCGGCGCTGGCAGCGCAACGCGGGCCCTGTGCGTCTGCGCGACTTTGCATTTGCATTCATTCGGCAGGAAAATTTGCTTCATGAATAAACGGAGGGGCCTTTAGAGGTACCAGCCAGAGGTATAACTCATCCAACTGTATATATGTATAATGTCTTGTTCCTTTCTTACTACGGCGCGTATTAATAATATTGATCTGGTTATATGAGACTACTGTTACCATATTGCTATGGATCCTTTGGGTTCCAGAATTTCATTGTGTTACATGCTGCAAATTGTGTATTCAACAGTTATTGTATACCTTATTCTATATACCTTTTGTGTAAATAACCCTGAATTGAAAATTGCTGGAAGACGAGTGCTTCAGCACTGACAAAAGACATAATTTATTTACCAAAAAATAAAAGGAAAAAAAAGTAATATCTACTGTGTAGTACTAGCATTAACTTGATTAAGTATTTGTTATGATTGGGGCGTACAATTGACAGAACCTTTCATAAATGCACCACTATCGAATTTCAATATGCAGAAATCAAATCCGGATAAATGTTTTGGTCCAAATCTCGCTCGTATTGCACAGTTTTAGTTTGCGTGGGTAGTATGTGTTATTTCCAGACCCCCCAACCCCCAACCCCTCCTTCAATACAATTTTAAAAACAAAGTCATCAGTTAAAGTTGCATGGTCCGATAAAATATAATTTTGTCAAAATCAAAAGAACAACCTATATTTGATCATATATATCCAACTTAGATACTAGTGCATTAACTAATGATTCACTACAGCATATACAGAATAATCTGTGAAGTTATATTTATAACCCCATTCCTTTGGACATTCACTTTGAGACAACCATTAAACAGGGAGACCACTAACCAATTAGGTCAATCTCATGACCTTATTAGTCCTGCCCTCATTCCCAGTACCATATATGGCATTAGTCAGGTTCCAGACTACCTATATATTAATAGGTCATTCCCCATCACGTGACAATCGCGAGATGTGAATCTGGGCCACAACAACAAGACTTTTGACAAGCTTGCTGAAATGATTTTGGGTTCTTTCAGTTCGAATTGCTCCAAAATTTTCCATTTTTCATCGAAATGACTCAGGAATAATAAATAGTAGGTTATAATAGTCAACCTGATATATTTATCTAAAAAATGATGCAAGAATTCGAAAGCGATCGGACTATGTAACTTTAATGTTGATGGGAAGGACATGGGGCGTTATATTTTCCCTGTAGATTTGCTATGGAGAACACGGAACTCAGAAGTCAATAAATGAGCAATCAATAAACTGGCCAAATTAAGAGGCCCAATATTTAGAATAGCATAAAGTGAAGTGTCTAGAACTTCAATGATTGGCTATGCAGTAAACCCAGATACAGTATAACCCCGTTAAACAAAGCTCCGTTAAACCAATGATCGGTTAATCCAAACACATTTCTAGGGTCCCTTCAAGTTTGGTTTAACGGGGCTATACTGTATCAATAAACGTATACATGTCATTGTAAAAACATCACAAACTCCACAGGAGAACTACCCAAGCACCACACTCCTGAATATTAATCAGAATCATACATATATATCAAAGCAATACAATATTGAATTGTCAATGGTGTCTAAACTAGAAAGGTTGTAACTTGTAGGCACACGCAAATAGACATAGTATCCATAGCTTGTTTGCCCCCTCCCCCATCGCTCCCCCCCCCCCCCACCCTATGCCATCCGCCCTCCACCTCCCGCCCCACTATGCCACCATTCCCCCTTGTCCCCCCCCCCCCCCCTGGCCCCTCCCCCTCCGCCTCCAACCCTACTCCCTCTTCCTCACACCTTTGGCAGCCCCACGCCCTCTGGCACCACATCACATCTCTGCTTCCGCCCCCTTCCCCCACCCATGACCCCCGTGACACCCACTGACCCATGCGACCTCTTTATGGATTCACATTCTGTTGGTCAACAGTCTGTCCAGCCTCCTGGTCACCCAGCCGCTGTCCACGGTGTTGCCACCTGGTGACCCTGACCTCGCAGGTCAAAGGACCTTGACCCCTGTCGGAGCCGTGGACATTGTGTTTCGGCCCCCCTCCCTCCATCTCCCTCCCTCCCCCCCCTCCCCCCGGCTCCTGGCGGTGTCAAGCCCGGACCAATAGCCGCCTATGCTGGAGGCGTCCCAGCCAGGGGTCAGCTTCTCGGTAAATTCATTACTGGTTAAAGTGTCGTGATTACAGAGCACCAGAGGGGGGTGCTGGCGCGAATCGCATGGATGCTGGTCGTTACCATAACAACCTGACGTCACGTGACGACCTAATCACCCTGGTGACAGTCGGGGCGCGACACTGAGCGAGTTAGCTGGGGCTCCGTCAGTGTAATTTATAATGATACGAAATAATGTTTGCTTTCAGCAGATGAGAGGGTTTGGTGTGGCGGTGGTGGTGGTGGTGGCGGTGGTGGTGGTGTTGGCGATGGTGGCGGTGGTGGCGGTGGTGGCAGTGGTAGCGGTGGTGGCGGTGGTGGCGGTGGTGGCGGTGGTGGCTGTGGTGGCGGTGGTGGTAATGATGGTAATGGGTACTCCAAAGTGATTTTATATTTTAATGTTTTAGTGTTTAAAATTATATAGGTGTATAGAGCTTTTAAACCGATTCCAGATATATAAAATGTATATAGATCTCTTGATAAGTTCCGAAATTATGAGGTTTTAAACATTCATTTTTGTGCACTTATTTGTGCACATTTTCAAATTAGGTAAATCTAGGTTTTTAAGGCCCCAGCCCAGAATCTGTGTTGCATATAATTTGTCCAATATTAAAGAATCTCACTCTCTCTAGCACAAATAGCAGGCTCAATTTTTCCCAGACCATTATCTTTGTTATTCTTTCAGATATTTCATGCTAAACTTGCTAAATTCCTTAGTTTCTACTGAATATCAGCAGGGTCAATGATAAATTCTTGAAAACGTCATAACTTCTGTTCTACTTACACTATCACTCTAATTTTTATTCTAAAATAATCTAAATCAAAAGCTCTATATGATCATACATGTTTTCTGTCGACCCGGTAGCTTCAATCGACGCCACATTCGTAGCTCCAGTGCAGAGATGGGAATACACAGTCATTTCTCAGACCAACCTTGATGAGCATGATATAAATCGCAACCAAATATTGTTCTCGTTAGGTAGAAGAAGACTTGAGCTTTCTGATAATATAATGTTCAGCACGATCCTGATCAATTTTCACGGAGGATTGATGTCTTAATGTTTTAACTCCTTCAGTTCAATCAAATTTACCACTTAAAACAACCATATGCTATGCTAATGAAGCCTAGTTTCTTCTCTGTCTTTCATTGGTGGTTATCTTTAGCTCAAGTCACTGCGCTCACCAAGGTATCAATTGTAGGGAAGGGAGTAGCTCAGACTGGATGAAAACAAACTCGGCGAGCATGCACAGAGCTGCCGATGGTACCCCAAAACAATGCTAACTAAAATCATATACCCTAAAAGACAAAAGTATAATCTTTAATTTCATATAATTCTTATTTCAAACGAAGCAGAATTAGTGGAGATTGAAGTGTTTTAAAAAGGGTTAAAATATGTCAAATTTCGCGCTGCGGACACCGTATACGCCGACTTTGGAGTACCTAGTGGTAGTGGTAGTGGTGATGATGGCAGCGGTGGTAGTGGTGATGGTAATGGCGATGATGGTGGTAGTGGTGGTGGTGATGGTGGTGGTAATGGCGATGGTGGTGGTGATTGTGGTGGTGGTGTTGATGGTGGTTGTGATGGTGGTGGTGATGGCGGTGATGATGGTGGAGGTGGTGGTGGCAATGGCGGTGGTGGTGGTGATCATAGTGTTGGTGGTGGTCATGGTCGTGCTGGCAGAATATGAGTCAGTGACACATTATGAAACCCACAAGTTAAAAAAAAAGTCATGTTTATGATGGCACAAGAAGTGTTAACATTCTTGTCATTGGATGTGATTGGATTCATTTGCATATTCAAACTTCACTGGTAAAGTGAAAGCTATTAGGATTCGATATCTATGTGATGTATAAGCATTATGTGAGTATAAATGCGTGGAAGGGAGTTATTATTATTATTACTATTCTATTCACCACTATTCGTTGTATCAGTTGGTGTGGAGTAAGCCTACCCCCCTCCCATGTGACCACTGGTGCCACCACCGATTTCTTGCCTAACTACTGACGCCCGACACTGTCATTTGCGACCACAAATCTTTTTTTTTATAGGCTAGGGCTTAATATTCCCTATGCCAGAGAATAAATCATCTCAACCCACTTCTTCCTTAACTTCCTTCTTTGTACTGTAGCTGGCCTTTATATATATATATATATATAGAGAGAGAGAGAGAGAGAGAGTGAGAGGGAGGGAGAGAGAGAGGGTGAAAGAGGAAGAGTGACAAATAATAATAGCTATTGTGATTGCATATCACATGGATTTCCTGCACAGGACACTACAGACCAGGACCTAAATGTTGAACTTTTCCAACTTGCTTTATGCGCAGATGTTGATGTTGCATAATGATGCCTACTGGTGCCTGCATTAGTATTTGTGTGCTGTACATGTTGACCAAGTTTCAACTTGCTTCGTGTTCAGTGGCTGATGGTGCCTAATGCTGCTTAACGCGTAACGGTGCCTGTGACGTCAGGATAGGTATTTAGGTCAGTGCGCGCGCAGCTTGGCTGCAGGACAACACAGGGTCACACTGCAAACTCAATGGCTATGAGCAATCTTCATACAGAAAAAGTGAAATATCTTTAAAACCACACCACCTAGAAGCAACCCGCTTGGTTTAAATATAGAGAACATATTCAGCGAATATATTATATTAAATTTATAAGGTTAGGATTCTGCATTTCTATTAATTTTGAATAAAATATATGTTTTGCAGTGTGTGTATCGGCAGACTCAATGCATTGTCAATGGTCGTGAGCAATCTTCATACAGAAAAAGTGAAATATCTCTAAAACTACACCACCTAGAAGCAACCCGCTTGGAACACATATAGAAATCATATTCAACGAATAGATTATATTAAATTTATAGGGTTAGGGTTCTACATTAAAAAAAATTAATTTTGAATAAAATAAACGTTTTGCAGTGCGTGTACTGGCAAACTCAATGGCAGTGTGCCTTCGTTCTGCAGCCAAGCTGCGCGCACATACACAATGTTTATAAACATTGAAATAGGTCTATAAATATTTGTTTAATGTAAAATATATTCGTTATATAATTTGTGTGTGTAGTGACTATATTGTCATTTCTGGATACAGACTGATATGTATTGCATCAACATCATCTTTGTCATGTCGAAATTGGCCCTGGGTGGATTGTGAAATACAAAAATGAGATAAGTAATATACACCACACCCTGCATGCCTATATTTATACTCGGTTATTGTATAATCATATACCGACTAGCTCAAGTTCTATCAAAGGTCTAGCTTATATAACATATAATATATATATACCATATGTAACATGTGCACTCTATGCATGAGGTAACTAAATAATATATATAGTTATACTAAATAATATATATATTTATAAAATAAATATCTTATACATATGTATATATATGCCAACTGGCCCAAGTTCCACTAGAGATCCACCATCTATAACATATATAAGATATGGCATGCATAACAATTAACACACATACCATATAAATAATAGCAT
Source organism: Branchipolynoe longqiensis (assembly GCA_030323885.1). NCBI lineage: Eukaryota > Metazoa > Annelida > Polychaeta > Phyllodocida > Polynoidae > Branchipolynoe > Branchipolynoe longqiensis. The sequence goes on from CM059188.1 coordinate 29,864,905, forward strand.
ATACATTTGTATATTATATATATATATACTTCTATTTGTAACTATATGCTGACAGGCTCGTGATTTACCAGCTATCCACTATATATTACATATATAATGTATATATGTATATGTAATTCTTATATACAGTGGTGAATATAATTGCATGTACAACTTTATTACACAAGAAACGCTAGATTGGACCGTTTTTGGTGCCATATGAGATGGTGAATCCGTCTCTCCCAATGTTACTCGTACCCTTTGACCGAGATTCCTACTAATACCAAACATGTATATGTATATATCTGTATGTAACCGTATTACATTGAATATCAAACATGTATATATATATGCAACCCTATTCCATCAAATATCAAACATATATTATACATAACCTTTTTACTATTTTAGATCAGGTACCAAACATGTGTGCATGTATATATGTAACTGTCTTAAATCAGATATAAAAAATGCCTATATAGATATGTGTTTCATATTTGATGTAAGAAGGTTACATGAATGTTTGATGTCTGATATTTGATATATATATATATATATATATATATATATATATACATACATATATATATACATATTGATATTTTAGGTAAGAAGGTAGCATATAATAATATATCATCATCATCATGCTGTCAGTCGCAATGCGACAAAAACTGCTTTCATTACTTAACCGCCGCTCTGCATTTAGCTCTCTGCTGTGAGAATGATGTCCATGAGTCGGTCTTAATGTCTCTCAGTTTCAGGTTTCTGTTGATGGTATCCTTGAACTGGAGATGAGGGCACCCTCTCTTTCTCTGACCAGAAGACAATTGAGAATAGAGGATCTGCTTTGGTAGCCTGTCTGTTGACATCCTCATCACATGTTCAGTCCACCGGAGGTTCTTTCTGATCAGAAGATCTTCCACAGAGGACAGCCCTGTCCGATCGAGTATTTCCTTGTTCATATATACATTGATGGTTGGTTGTTGGGATTTTACGTCCTGGCAACATCTAAGGTCAAATCAAGACAAGTACCGACTTGTGACAGTGTGCACTCATGGCGACTTTATAGTGCTGCCCCACTGGGAAATCAGGTCACCAGCACCATGCCTCGATATCCCACCTGAGCTAACCAGTCCTTGCCATATCCTATTAATGCCGAGCACCAGGCTAGGAAGCGACAAGTATCAATTTGACAAGTCATTGGTTTGAAAACGAACTCCCGATCTCCCACACGCGCAGCCTGTTCTCTACCGATTCGACCACCGCACCCGGTTTGATATTTGATGTAAGAAGGTTCCACACATGTTTATATTATATATAATGTATTGTGCGAGTATAAAGGAACGGAAGGGAACTACTTCATTATTGTATTATTGTATACCCTTGCTACAATATCCACCGTCCTGTACCTCCCAGTGCGACCTGTGGCGCCGCCACCAGCTGTTCCTGTACCTAGAAGACGGGGGAACATCACTTTCACGAGATGATTTTTTCTTATATAGGATTTTATCTTATATATAATCAGTAAAGCCTCTCTAAATCGACCGATCATGGGACTGAATTAAAGTGGTCCATTTAGAGAGGTGGTAGGTTTAGAGAGAATATCCTTACAATCATATTGTTGGGACCCAAATAAAGCGATCGATATATGAGCCTGTCTCAAAAGGTGCTGGCTCTTCGTTTTTTTTGTCCATAGTAACGATTGACACAAAACAGCACAGAAACGGTCACACTGAAAACACAAGGACATTTGCTTCAAATTAATATGTATTCTATTGGGATTTTCCTGAGCAAATGCATAAGTAGATAGTGTGTTGATCAATACTATGGACAAAGTTTTGTCTCATATTGCTTAGCACCTTTTGAGAGTCTCATATGGTAGTGGTCGATCTGTGGAGGTGGTCGGTTAGAGAGGTTTTACTGTAAATGTTTGATATTTGATGGTCACTCCGTCATTGGTGGTGGTGGTTGTGAGGAACATTCTTGTCATTAACATTTATAATTTTTTTATTGAGGCTGTATTTATTCTGTCCATAGCATGTAAGCCTGGGTACCCAGGCTTGTTTTCAATGCTGCCCAGCTGTAGTGTTGGTGTTCTCTTACCAGACAGTAGCTGCTGATAAGTTATTTGATTGTCTGCAATTCAGTAGCAGATAGATAGTAGTAGCCTATGTTACTTTTTTGGGCCCTCTTGGCATTGTATTTTTGTTATATTCTTATTACTATGTTAGTTGTTTTCTTAAGGTTCTATGTTAGTGTTTTGGGGTTTTCTTGGGAAGAGTTTTCCACTTTTTTTTCTACTTAGTTCTATACTAGCCTATTTTATTTTATTTACATGTCCATAGGCTTGTACGTAATAGATGGTTAAGTTATGTTTGTTTGGATTTGATTTGATTCATATTGTTGTTGGATATGTTACCTGGCTTTGTTATTTCTGGTTATCCCGCCCTGGGCTGTCCAGTTGGTGGGCCGTGACATATCACCTGTCATACATAAATATCTATGGGTATGAGTTGTGTTGTTAAATAAATGCTGCTGCTACTGCTACAACTAATAACAGCTATTAACACACGTGTTGGATATCATAATGAAAGCAATATACATGAAGCAAAATCAAAGCAAAGCAAACAAAAAAAGGTAGTTTACTAAAAAATTAATATATGTATAAAAATGGAAAGAAAAAGTAACATTACTAACACACACAAAGCCTATTTGCAACATTATTTTTTTTATGTAGAAAAGAAGGAAAGACAAAAATCCCGCCATTGAGTTCAATGAGAATATAACACAGACACGACTGAAGATAACAAATGAGAGATGTTATATTGACTGTGCACACTCCGACACCCATGTGCAGAACAACGAACATATATATGCCCTAGCTGTGTGTAATCAGAACAAAGGCACCTTCCCACACCTTTTGTCATCCACCCATCATGTGTGCAAACTGCAGAGTCCACCGCGAAAATTGGAGGGGTACGTATGTGTGTGTGTGTGTGTGTGTGTGTGAAAAAAACTGATCAATAAATCACAGCAAAAATCGAGATAAGTGCTGGTCGGTGGTGTATATAATTACGGCAATAAATTTCCTCAGAGAGAGGTGAGAACGAATCGGTTGGTTTCCAGGGTTCTTATGTCACGTGGGGTGAAAATGGTCCTCGTGTGCTAACAATTCATTGTTGGAAAATGGTAAAGAAAACATGACAACGAAATTGTCTGTCTGTAGGCATATTATTATTATTATTATTATTATTATTATCATCATCATCATCATCATCATCATCATCATCATCCACCACCCACCATTATTATTATTATAATTATTATTATATTAAGCCTGTCGAGATAGACCAGAGCGAAAGCATTAATTAATGCGATTTTCCTAAATAGAATTCACGGGTAAACTGGGGTTCAATCAAGTTGAAGGCATTTAGTTTATTCTCGCTTTAATTTTGAGTCACTTACTCGACCTTACATTTCACTGGTATGGCGAATCTTTAATAGTCCTCTCCCCCCTCGGGAGACTGTCCGAGCAGACGACCGACAGACCGACCTACCGGTTTACGCACCTGAATCAACATGGCCGCCGAAACCACCCAGCTTCGCCAATTATCGCCCAGCTCGGAGGGCCGTAATTAGGCCTTGTCAGAGGAGTGAAAAATGTGGCAAACATTTAGAAAAGCCGCCCCTCCCCCACCACCACTCTCCCCTCCTTCCTTCCCTCCCACCCCCCCTCTCCCCTCCCCCGCCCCCGCCCCCCGCCCTCCACCGCCACCAAAGTTCGCCAAGCCCCCCTGCTGATATGGCCAATGTGCCTAGTGGGTGATTCGGGGGTGGGGGGAGCGTGGTGATGCCACCCACTCCCCCTCTCCCCCTCCCTCTTCCCCTCCCTCTTCCCCTCCCTCTTCCTCTCCCACATTCCCCCTCCCTCTTCCCCTCTTCCTGGCTCTTCCCTCCCCATCACTCGACCCCTCATCCCTCCCTTCCCTTACCTCTTCCCTCATTCCCCGCGCTCACTCCCCCCGCCCCTTCCCTCTCTCCCCCCCCCCCCCCCATCCAGCCCCCTTGGACATGTTCAACACATCAACACAAGCACACGATGAGGCCATGTCCGGTGTGAAAGAATATAGAGTTTGGTTGTTGCGAGAGAGGGGGTGAGAGACAGTGTGTGTGTGAAGTCAATATTTATATGAAATATTCATACATTGCTAACGCCGCCCGGCCGTGCTTGGCTGTAGCCCCCGCCGTGAGAGCGGGCTCTTGGCACGAACTCCACGTTAACCTCAACAACAATACCAACTTGTTGGAAGGCAGTACGCATATTTCAGCGGTGACATGTCATCTGTGGATGCCGCACACACACACAAACACACACACACATATATATATATATTATATATATACATATATGTGTATATATATGTACATATATATACATATATGTATATATAAGAGTAATATATAAATATATGTGCAGTATATATAAATACAATTATATAAATATGTGATGTATAATGCATTATGCAAGTATATATATGTATATTACATATATACATTTATGTATATATATGTACATGTATATACATATATGTATATATAATTATAAGAGTAATATATAGAGATATATGTGCAGTATATATATATATGAATGAAAATATATAAATATGTGATGTATAACGCATTATGCAAATATAAAGATATGTAAGGGAATTATTATTATATTGCTATACTCCATAAGACTCACCAATTTAAATATGTATGTATCTGCAATGTGCATGTCTGTTAGTCCCAGAGCACATATAAATACGTGTATATATATATACATACATGTGTGTGCATCCAATACACATGTGTGTTAGTCCCAGATCACGCACACACATATATATATATATACATATATGTGTGTGCATGCAATACGCATGTGTGTTAGTCCCAGAGCACACACATATATATATACATGTATATATATATATATATATATATGTATATATATACATATATGTGTGTGCATGCAATACGCATGTGTGTTAGTCCCAGAGCACACACATATATATATATATATACATGTATATATATATATATATATATATATGTATATATATACATATATGTGTGTGCATGCAATACGCATGTGTGTTAGTCCCAGAGAACACACACATATATATATATATATGCATATATATATATACATATATGTGTGTATGCAATACGCATGTGTGTTAGTCCCAGAGACCAGTGGGAACCAATAGGAAAATGGAGACAACTGGTTGCAAAGTCACCTGTGGTCCCCCAACGACCCTCGCAGTTAAGAGCTTGATGATAATGTGTGCAATATTATATATATATGTAACCAAACCTCCTGCCTGTGTGTCGTAGGTGTGGAGTTCAAATCCAGCCGAGTCAAATTAATGACTTTCAAATGTATTGTCGTGGGGGTGATGAAAATGGGAAATATTGCGCCTAGAGCGGGACTCGAACCCACATCTCTTTGCATTCCGGGCCAGTGTGCTAACCATTACACCACCTAGGCTCCCTGATATCAACACACTCCCCACGCCTACCTGTCTATGTGGTTACTTGCCTGAGAGGTCAGTGCAGACCACTACACTCGTCCCCCTGGAATTGTAAGTCTTGTAATGCTTACAATTACATACATACAGGCAATGCACTAACACATACATACACAGGGTAGGTTCAACAACCATACAGAGCAAAGCTTGTACAGGATCCTGGTCACGGCACCAGTGTCGTGGGGGTGATGAAAATGGGAAATATTGCGCCTAGAGCGGGACTCGAACCCACATCTCTTTGCATTCCGGGCCAGTGTGCTAACCATTACACCACCTAGGCTCCCTGATATCAACACACTCCCCACGCCTACCTGTCTATGTGGTTACTTGCCTGAGAGGTCAGTGCAGACCACTACAGTATGTTTGTTACCACATAGCCTGGTGCTCGGCATTAATACTAATATAAAATTAGAATACGGCAAGGAGCAGAGGAATAACACAAAGTCCAATGGTCCGCAACTGAACATTTCTCCTACTTAATCAATAGCCTTGTTCACACGGGCAAAATGTGAGGCGAATCAGGCAAATCGAATCAGGTGAGGCGAATTAGCGCCCGTTCACACGGGCAGTACTGAGGCCGGAAATCGAATGCTGCGCATGAGCAAGTCCAGGCTAACCAGCGCCATTTTGGGTTCGACGATGCTGGCACCAGAGAGTGTGGGTTCGACCTAGATATGTAATTACTGAATCGTATTGGTTTGGAACGGTCAAAACTTCTGCTGGGCAGTGAAACCATACAAATAAATGATGAAAAAAATATCTGTGCTTAGATAGCGGTTTCATTAATTAAATTATATAATATGCGCTTTTGATCGACCGGAAAGTCAACAACCTGAGGTGTCGACTGCGCATGCATGTGAGGTGCTTAATCCGCCTCAGAGCGTCCACACGGGCAAAATTATCCGCATCACAGGAATCGATTCACGTAGACTACCTCGCTGAGGTGGTCTACACGATGCGCATCACGTGAGTCGAATCAGCCCTAATCCGCATCAGACGTCCGTTCACACGGGAAATGTGATGCGAACTAGGCAAGTCGCTTTCTACGAATCGATTTACATTCCCCGTGTGAACAGGGCTAATGAGTGTAATAAATTAAACAACATATATGAAAGTAACATGTATGTGTAATATATATGCGCAATGCAAGTACATATATAATATTATTATAGATATATATATATAATGCCTGTAATACTTATAAGTTATATATGCATTATATAATTATGTATGTGATGTATAACGCATTATGTGAGTATGAAGATACATGAGGTGTGGAATGCCCAAACAGTAAAGGAACGACAAATTCCTGACCTAAAAACATACAAAAAATATCTGTGCAAAATAAGGCTAGGAACCCCCAACTAAGCTGCACCGCAAAGGGGCAGGTGATACATGTCACGGCCCACCAGCGAGACGCCCAATGGAAGGTAACCATACCAAAAGCATCCAGATAACACACCTCACAGCTGCGTACAAGCCTATGATATGTAAATAGGAGTAGGCTAGTCTAGAAATAAGAGTAGAAAAAATAAAGCACATATATGCCAAGAAAATCCTAAAAAATTAACATAGACTACTATAGTACTAACCAGACCAACCAACTATCTATCTGCTACTGAAATACAGGCAATCAAATACCTTATCAGCAGCTACTGTGTGATAAGACAACACCAACACTACAGCTGGCCAGCATTGAAAACAAGCCTGAATACCCAGGCTTATATGCTATGGACAGTATAAATACAGCCTCAATAAAAAAAAAAGAAAAAAAAAAAAGAGGGAATTGGTGTTATTATTGATATTATTGGTATTATTGATATTGTTATAGGCCTACTCCATAAGACTCCACACTTAACTAGTGGCAGTGGCACCACCTCTGGCTCACCTCACCTCCACTGGACCTTACTAGAAAAAGGTTCTATCTGACAACATGGTGCTTTCGAGATAATGAGGACTGAAGTTGTGTAACTGCATTATAGGAAAGCAGATAGAACAAGATTATTTTTAATATATCTCTGTGAAAAATACCAGTTGAGAAACAGTTGTGTAACTGCGTGATAGCCTTTTGTAGATAGAACATTTTTACATCCATAACACCGATTCGGTCACTTTGTCAGATAGAAACTTTTTATAGTGAGGTCACAAAGTGTCAGTCACACCGGAATATTAACATCCATATAGGAACGAATATAACTAAATCAAGGCAGATATCTATTTATGCTATATAACATGATTAAGTACATAAATGATAGAATAATCAGTTATTGTCAAATATGGCAGTAATGCACAGACATGGGTTACTGCACTGAAGGGATACTAAGCCAAATTAATAGAACCTGTTAGTGTTGCTGCTGAAACCAATGGCGTCAGAATTTTGACATGCTTGCCAAAATTACTTTAGCATGTTTTCACTTCAAATATCTTTAAAGTTAGCCATTTAAAATAAAAAGTTACGAAGAACTAAAGTAAAGTAGACCATATCGAATCGATTTAATATATTGATGTAAAAAAATGGCAGAAAATCAATACCATCGGACTATGCAGCTTTAATATACGAATATTCTGAGATACAAATGCTGCGGCCTAGCAGTAGCAGGTCCCAAATAACTCATGTTCCTGTGCAAGAGAAATGATGGAAGCATTCTTTAACAAAAAGAAATCTGCTTTCCAACTTAAGCCAAATTTAAATAATAGCATGTGAAATTTAAGTGCATTATAAACAGAATATTAAACTAACAAAAGAAATCCCACCAAAAAAAAACCAACTGATAATATCGGACGGCTCAGATTGATCGGACCCGGCAGTCCATTGGGCATTGTTGTAACGGGTATCACCACATAGATGGCATTACCAATAATATTCAGTGATGTAATTAAAGCTGCATAGTCCGATGAAACTATTGAAAGCATCAAATATTCAAAACCAAAACACTGACCTAGTTAGATATGATGCTACAGATGTAACTGTGATTCGAACGAAGAACACAGGAGCCATCACTGGAAGTGTAGTAAATTTAATTAACTTACTTGGAACAGATTAACATTCAAGAGTAAAGTAATATCAAGATTGATATCATAGTTCAACGAGTGGCATCATGACGTATGTTGCGAGGCAACATCGTTAATTTGCGCGCGAGGCTAACGTGACCCCTTCGGTGACCTCGCATATGACCTAATTATACACTGAGAAGTCACTTCGCCACGAGGCAGCAACCAAGCAAGTCAGATTTTCCCACCCCTCAACCTTTTTTCATATTGTCTTTATGTCACTCAGTTAGTAGGGTTAAGTGCTGATGTCCCCATGTGATTTGCTGATTTTGACTTATGTTATGCCTGATCTCGCTCCAGCAAGATGACCAGCCAATCAGACAACTCTAACACCGAATTCATGGACATTAAGGAAGCCAGCTCTTCGAAGACATTGTGCCTGGCACCAGATTTGAGCCAGCCTCATTCGCCTATGTGGCATCTACTTTTCTCTGTTGTTGAATGATGATGATTTATCTTTTGTTATGATGATGATTAAGATAACCTGAAGTTGAACCTAAGTGATTATCATGGAATAAATAACTTGAAGTAACTCTTCGTTGTCTTTGTGTCCGAGCGTGGCAAATTAGAGTCCAACCCATTAGCTTGGGCGGGTGGGAGGTTCTAAAAATGTGAGTCAGAGGAACGTACTCCAACGTGGGTGAAGGAAGCAGCAACCATCTCAGCAATTGTTCAGTGTCTTTCCGACTGGGGGCACTGTGTTTCCCGTCGAATCACCCACAATTTGTTATTACAGACAATATTGGTGCACTTATTAAGCATTTATTGCTGCATAGAAGGGAATAGTAACACTCAGTTAATTTAACAGAACTTGTTACTACTGAAGCATATGTTGTCAGAATTCTGTACATGCATGCACAAATTATTCACTTCAAGTATCCATAAAGCTCGCATTTTAATATCCTAAGTGTCACTTATCAAATATTTATTTTGTGTCTTGAGGAAATGTTGTAATTGACGGCAAAAATAATCTCACATCAGTTCCAATTACTCTATTATACTGATATTTGTTTGTTTGCTTGCTTAACGACCCCCTAGCACAAAAAGTATACATCGGTTATTGGGGGTCTATTATAGTTATACTGATATTTGCTCCCCGAGAGAGTGCCGCTGGTAACTTGCAAAAGCCAGCAGCACTTCAACACATTTGCAGGCAGCTTTCATGAAATGTACAACCGCACAAAACACCATAAATGGAGAGCGGAAGTCAAGTAATGAAAGCAGTCTTTGTCGCATCGCGACCGACAGCATGTTGATGATGATGATGATAAGTGCTGCTTATCAACATCTCCAATTTGCGCCTTGACATATTATGCTATAATTAACTGCAAACTTCACCTCAAGCACCCAATTCAAACTACCATATAGTTATGTTAATTAAGCCTTTTGTACCAGATTTACAGTTTGTACATTGAGATATAGCAATCAACCTAATATATTTATCTTTACAAAAGAAAATATCAGAAACTCAAAATCATTGAACTATAGGCAACATAAAAGCTGCACTTTGCACATTGAAGCGTTGGATTATAATAATGACTACCCGCGTGTATGTATGTGGGTGGGTGGGTAAGTAACTGAAGTGCCTGTCACACCTTACCGGATAGAACACCGGACACAACCAGACAAAGAATTTTCTAGTCCAGTGGTGTTCGGTATCAAAATGTACCGAAATGTTGCAAAGGCCGCCGGACGAAACGAACGCCAAATGGAGAGGGAACATACATTAATAAATAGCCACCGGACGATAACCGGATGATAACCGGACGACACCGGTTAACAACAGACAAGCAACGGTGAACTGACGGGCGAAAACCAAATGTCAAACGGATGGACCGAACATCAACTGGACACATACCGGACTGTTAACGGACGGACCGAAAACATATAAAAAACCGACAGACCAGATTCCCGTAACACCTTCAATGGACTATTCAGGAAGCAAACCGGAGATGTAACGGATGGGTACCGGACATGAAACGGACAAAACGGACTAAATGGACTTAAGCCGGACACCAACAGTACACGTCAGTCTGGCGGTGTCCAGTACAAGTTTTGTGCATGTTCAAAACTTGCCACCGTACAAGCCGGACACCACCGGACAGAGAACGGAAACGCCGGATGCCTACCGTATATAAACTGGACATTGATGTATTTCACCGGACAGTGTCCGTTTTCTATCCAGTACCCCAATCCGGCAAGGCGTGACTGTTGGTTGGTTGTTGGAGTTTTACGTCCTAGCAACATCCAAGGTAATATCATGACAGGTACCGACCTGTGACAGTGTGCAGTCATGGCGACTAAATAGTACTGCCCCACTGGGAAATCAAACCGTTGGAACCATGACCTGATATCCCACTCAGTCACATTATCCGGACACTGAGCCAACCAGTCCTTGCCCTATCCTAATAATGCCGAGCACCTGGCTAGGAAGCGACAAGTATCAATCTGATAAGTCGTTGGTTTGACTCGACTACGGTTTGAACCCATGGGTTCAAATCCCGTGATCTACCAAAACGGGAGACAGACGCTCAACTAATTCGGCCATCCCGTCTTGTAGGTAAGTAAGTAGGTAGGTGGGTGGGTGGGTGAGTCGGTAAGTAGGTAGGTAGGTAGACAGGCCTGCTGTCGGGGAACCCTTGGCAAAGTTTGTTCAGCCTGCACACTGCCAACTTAGCCCGCTGGCACAACGTAAATCACACCGGAATTAGATGTAAATAATGGAACGGACAGAGTCCCGTGGAGCCAACCATGGCCGGTAGGAAAGACAATTAAAGGGGCAGGCAACGAGAACTTTGAATTCTATTTTAATGTCAGTCATCAAAGTTTAATCAAGAAAGTGAGCTGAGGTTAGGAATGAGGTCGATATACATCTTCTTCTTGTTTTCTCTTTTTCTTTTTGCTTGAATATTTTATTATTTGTATTTTCTCAGTACCAGCGTGCTAGATTTTCGAATCAGGACAAATTTACGGAAACAAGATTTTATTTGATCTAATAATATTGTGGTGGGTGGGGAGGGGTGGTGGGGTTGGGGGGGGGGTGGTGGATGGAAGTCTTCGTAGTGACAAGAATCAATTTTGTAAGCCATTGGTTTAACTTGGCCGACCGGGTGCAAACTCCCAACCTTCCGCACATGAAGCCTATGCTCTTAGTCTTACTCATTCGGCCATCGCATCCCGTTCTAAAATGCCACAAATATAAGAGAACCTTAAAGCTGCATAGTCCGACGAAATATCAAATTTTCAAAACCAAACCAATTATCTAGGTTTGATTTTACATATCTAACTTAGATACTGATGCACTTATTAAGCATTTGTTTCTGCATAGAAGGCAATACTGAGTCAATTTAACAGAACCTGTTACTGCAGAAGTCTATGGTGTCAGGGTTTTGGCAAGCATGCCAGAACTATTTTTTCATGTTTGCACTCAAAATATCTCTAAGGTTTACCATTTAAAGTAAAAATGACTTTGAACTAATATAAAGTAGATGCTAGTGATCGATCTAATATATTTATCTCAGAAAAAATACAGAAATTCAAAACCATCGGACTATGCAACTTTTAGCTATGATCAAAAGCATTCGGACTTGGGAATTTGAATCAACTAGTCGGAACCAATATATTATCAAAGCATAGGAACTGCCAAGAATAATAATGATACTACTACTGGACTCATTTCATAAGGCGCCTTCGTGAGCAGGAACCATTATTAGGGTCAGTTTTATTTTATTTTTTATTTTGTGAATAAGTTGTTTAAAGAAAGCTGGCACATAACTTAACAGTTCTGGCTTTTTAGATTATCATATTATCGTCTGTATTGTTATGGTTGCATAATCCTATGGTTTTGAGTTTATGATTTTAAAGGAAAGTTATAGATAAATATATTTGCTTGATTGACATAATTGATCTTCGAAGTAGACCGGGCGCGGTGGAGGATTCAGTAGAGCACAGGCCTCGCATGCGGAAGATCGCGAGTTCGCGAGTTCCATTCCCAGTCGAGTCAAACCAATGACTTAAAAATTGATACTTTTCGCTTCCTAGCCCGGTGCTCGGCATTATTAGGATAGGGCAAGGACCTGTTAGCTAGGATAATGTGACTGAGTGGGTTATCGGGTCATGGTGCCAGCGGCCTGATTTCCCAGTGGGGCAGCACTATAAAATCGCCATGAGTGCGTACTGTCACAAGTCGGGACCCGTAGTGATATCACCTCAGATGTTGCTAGGTCGTAAAACAACAACAAACAAGCAACAAATCTTTGAACTAACTTTGATTTTAAATGCCTGGGGAATTATTTGAAGTTAAAACATTAATCCCGACGTCATCGGCGTCAACAGTAACATGTTCTATTACATTGACTTAGTATCTTATTCCATGCAGAAACTAATGCTTAATAATTGCACCAATGCATAAGTTCGATATATAGAATAAACATTAGGTGAGTGCTTTAGGTTTGAAAATGTGATGTTTCAATGGACTATGCAGATTTAAATACATATAAGCTAGATTATGCAATTATTTCTCTTCCTCTTCAGTTTCAATTGTATTTAATCATAAATGTGCACATAGCCTTTTTGACCCACTCACACATAAATTGTCAAAATTCTTATTTTACACTTTCTTGGGCTTTGGGGTATGGGGGGGGGGGATAATGAAAAAGTATTTGTTTTGTATGCTTTTGAAAATGCTGATAATTGTGCCGGACACTTAAGTTACTATGCAAAGTGTGTGCAATGTGTACTTTATTTTACTTCACTCGTCGAGAAGAGACCAATGACGTGCTTTACTCCATGAAGTTGGTGATGTTTATTTTATTTTATTTCTTTTATTTTATTTTATATTATATTATTTTATTTTATTTTTATTTATTTTATTTCATTTTAGTTTACAGAGGGCAGTTGGGCTCTTGCTTTAAACTGCTGAATTTAATTGTTATCACATTCGTTGACTTTGCCATGGGAATTTCAATCGGGAAAAATTGGATTTCCTCATTCCACTGCACCATGCCCTGTTCAACTGATACTGACCACCAGAGGGAGCCTACAATTTTATATCCTCGGTTTGACTCAGCTAGTATTCGAACCAAGTGCTAGAATCCCACGACCTACATATGAAAAGTGGGTGCACAACTCATTCGACCATCCCGATTGTGTATATTTATTATAGCTATATTATACATACATGTATTACAATGCAAATGCATGGGCAGCATGAAGGCCTACTTATAAATTACAGTGTTAACTCCTATTACCAGAATTGACATTATATAATTTATAATTGTCTTTTCACTAGAGGCGATAACTGAATTGGTGAGGCTAAGAATGCTGGCTGACTTCATGTATAAAGCGACTGTCACACCTCGCCGGTTTGACCAACGGACAGAATTGTCTAGTCCGGAGGTGATAAGTATCAAAATGTATTAAAATGTGTCAAAATGTTGCGCTATCGGGTAAATGGCCACTGGACGAACGGACATGAAAAGGACATGAAACGGGCATGAATCGGACATGAAACGGATATGAAACGGACATGAAACGGACATGAAACGGACATGAAACGGACATGAAACGGACATGAACGGATAGCCAACGGACGAAATTAAATCAAGCCGGTCAAGAACCGTAGATGTCAGTCCGGCAGCATCTGTTCCTAGTTTTGTGCATGTTCAAAACTTCTACGGACACAAACCGGACATTGTTCGTTTTCTGTCCGTTTCCCCCAATCCGGTGAGGTGTGACAGGGCCTTAACCCCGGCCCAGTTAAACCAATGACTTACAAAATTGATACATGTTGCTACATAGCATCGAACTTAGCATTAGTATTGTATAGTATTAGTAAGGCAATGACTGCTTTGCTCAGTATCTGGATAATGTGACTGAATAGCATATTGGGTCAGAATGCCAGCCGCAGGATCTTCAACTCCCAGTGAGGTGTCACTATAATGTCGCATTGAGTGATCGCTGTCACAAATCGGGTCTTGTTCAGATATGACCTGAGATATTGCTACAACACAAAACCACCACAAACAAATATAATTGTCTTCCCCTGATCGCGAAAACCAACTCAAGGGCGCATTCCTTACACGCGGTATGCGGTATGCAAATGCGAATGCAAATGCGACAAAAAATCGAAACGCCTTGAAGCCTATGGGCTACATTCCTTACACGCGGTATGCGGCATGTGGCATGCGGCATGCGGCATGCGGCAACTCAATCGGTCCCTGTAGCGATCAGTGTGGCATGCGGTATGCGGCACGCGGTGTGCGAATAGAAACATCAGTCGCACTTGTCCATTAGTTTTAGACGAGGAGAGGCGACTGAGCATTACAGAACGGTCACGCACAAGGGTGCTGAGGGCAAACATATGGTAGTGGTGGTGGTGGGGGTTCGGGTTGGTAAAAATGCTACCAGAGCCACAAAAATATGAATACTTATCTATAATTTGTTAATTATAAAGGTAGGAACCCCCATGTGACGTACTACGAGGTACATAGATATAAATGCAATATTAGGTCATATACAGTGCAGTATTGAGTATACTTGTTTATTTTTATTTTTTAAATATAGCCAGTCGTGTGCCGCATGCCGCATGCCGCATGCCACGTGTAAGGAATCATGCCATTCGCATGCCGCATACCGCATACCGCATACCGCGTGTAAGGAATCCTCCCTTTAGCCTCTTCCGTATGGTGTCGGGGACAGTGGCGGCCCCTGGTGTGCAATGTCCGCACTAACACGCTGAATGCTTCGGGGATGTGAGCATTGCATTTAAAGCTCCACAGTCCGATGAAGCATCACATTTTCAAAATCAAAATAATTATATAGATTTGACTCTACATATCCAACTTAGATATTGATAACTTAGATATTGATGCACATATTAAGCATTTATTGCCACACAGAAGGGAACACTGAGACAATTTGATAGAACCTGTTAGTGTTGAAGCCTATGGTGTCAGAGTTTTGGCGTGCTTGCCAAAACTAAGTTTACATGATTGAATTTCAAATATCTCAAAACATATCCATTTAAAATAAAAGTTACTTCAACCTGAAATAAGGTAGATTATAACAATCAATTTGATATATTTATCTCAGAAACAATACCAAATCGCAAAACCATCGGACCATGCAACTTTAATTACTATTACTAGCAACGTTTTCTGTTCAGTACTTCCTGCAGCTTACTACGATCATATTGGCGAGTGCAAAAGAAGAAATGACCAAAAACCAATACTCCTCAATCTGATCAAATACAGCATTTCAATATTTTCAACACAGTGTCTCTGATATGCTGGAAATTAATTGGTTCAAGTGATTATCGACGGAACATTATTATGTCCAACTATTCACATTCATTGCAAAAGGGGCCAAAAGGAGTGTCACTAATAGTTTGCTTATTTATTTAATTATTTTTTTTGGTACATTAGTTGTTTTTAAGCAGGGGGAATTTCAGTCGCAGACGACTGGTCTTCCTCATCGCACTGTTTCTTGCCCTATCCTAATAATGCCGAGCTTCTGGCTAGGAAGCAACAAGTATCAATTTTTAAGTCATTGGTTTGACTCGACCAGGATTCGAACCCACGATCCCCCAATCTACCAACACGGGAGATGGACGCTCTAACTCATTTGGCTAGCCCATCTGGTTAAAACAACTAGCAATTATTGGTAAATGTGATCTATCTGGGCTGGGAACAGACCCCTGTGGAAGCCAGTTATGACTCTTCAGATATTTCAGTCAGCTCTAGCAATAACCATTGGTTATATGATCTAATAAATGTACAACTACCTTTTTTCCCCTTCTTTAACCCCCCCCCCCCCCCCACACACACAGAAAAGACACACTCTTGCACACATTACCTGGAAGGCACAACGATAGTGGAACATCACCTGATGAAAATGAGAATATTTATTAATATTATGAAATAGGATTATTAATAAATCACACACTTCAATCAAAGCACATCGTAAACTCACTGAACAAATATAATATATATCTTCAACCAATTCTGAATTTAAAGCTTTTTGTGTTGTAACCTCTATATCGGCCGCTCCCCCCACTCCATTCCTCCTCTCCATTCCTTGCCCGGACCAGACGGGATGGCCGAATGAGTTAGAGTGTCCGTCTCCCGTGTTGGTAGACCGTGGGATGGTGGGTTCGAACCCTGGTCGAGTCAAACCAATGACTTCAAAATTGATACTTGTCACTTCCTAGCCAGGCACTCGGCATTATTAGGAGAGGGCAAGGACTGGTTGGCTCAGTGTCAGGATAATGTGACTGAGTGGGGTATCAGGTCATGGTGCTGGTGGCCTGGTCTTCTCCCAGTGGGACAGCACTATAAAGTCGCCATGAGTGCGCACTGTCACGAGTCGGTACCCGTCCTGATATGACCATAAGCTAGCATTCCTTACACGCGGCATGCGGCATGCGGTATGCGAATGCAAATGTGACAAAAAATCGAAAAGCCTTGAAGTCAATGGACTACATTCCTTACACGCGGTATGCGAATGCGAATGCGAATGCGTCAACTCGATCGGTCCCTGTAGCGATCAGTGCGGCATGCGGTATGTGGCACGCAGTGTGCAAATAGAAATGTCAGTCGCACTTGTCCATTAGTTTTAGACGAGGAGAGGCGACGGAGCAATACCGAACGGTCATACACAAGGGTGCAGAGGGGAAACATATGGTAGTGGTGGTGGTGGGGTTCGGGTTGGTAAAAATACTACCATAGCCACAAAAATATGAATATACAGTGCAGTATTGAGTATACTTGTTTATTTTTATTTTTTAAATATAGCCAGTCATGTGCCGCATGCCGCATGCCACATGCCGCATGCCGCGTTTAAGGAATCATGCCATTCGCATGCCGCATGCCGCATGCCGCATACCGCATACCGCGTGTAAGGAATGCGCCCTTTAGTTGTTGCTATGAGTATGATGTAAAACAACAACAAACAAACCCTCCCTTGCCAGACGTCACAGACAGTAGTTGACCTGTGACCTGAGTGGTCTGGCTCCATGCTTCACTGAGCAGCAGAATTAATTAATATCCTATGGGTACTTTATGTGCTCAATATACACGATGTTTCCAGGATCAGAATATTTGGGACAGAGATAATGGTTTTTCGTGGAAGGAATACAGGCTAGAAAGTAGAATCGGCCAAACACACAATTAATTATTCACAATGCGCCTCTTTCTTGCTCTCTTCCACACTGAGTGTCGAATATATTACTAAGTAGGCCTACTCAGTTATTGCCCGATGTGAGGTTTGAAGCCCGAGGGTCTCTGGAATGTGTATTGACCGAAATAAAAATTCCGGAAACCTCAAATCCCACAGAAACTTAGCATTTAACAAAAAGAACCATTCAATTTGTTGCCCCATTCGAACAATATCAACTTTATTGATAATCTATTGAAATATAACTAATAATATCCTACTACATACTATTAATTATTTAAAGCACTTAATCTCGACACAATATAAGATTTAAATCTTGCGGTTCTTCTTCATCGTGCCCTTCCACCAGTTATCTCAAGCGATTTTCGAGCAGAGTTATGATCTTTATTTGTGGGACGTGCTCTTGGTGGTGGATGGTGGTAGCAGGATCTGCAATCAGATAGCTGATTCCCAGGGCCGCGATGTGGACGCTCCTGCTGTGGCCAGTTTGTCGATAGAAAGCCCGGGCCTACACTTTTACCGACCTAAGGGATTTTTTAACCTCCCACACCACATAGACATGGTATGAGAGCAACCGACCTTTGATGCCGTTGTAAGTTATACACAGTGGTGGAAATCCAAATTGGCAGAGGTGGGGGGTAGCATGGGGACTCGAACCACCGACCCTCAAATCAGGCATCCAACCTAGAAAAAAGTCAGACACTCTAACCACTCCGCCACAGAGAACACCATTCTTGCAGTGAAAACAAGTGTGAAGACACTTAAATCCGTTATGAGCAAGGTAAATAAATTCATCACACACAAACAAAATATTTTCTACAATTATTGCTGTAAGAGTAAACACTACTAGAACCTTGCTGTCACTGTCAGTGAGTCTTGCAAGTGCACAGCAATCTGAGAAGGTTTTCTTAATGGTATTATTATACCTGTATTACCATACAAACCCCGCTCCATGTATGGTAATGGTCTGCTTCTAGTATGTCTAGAACAAACCTGTGTTTGATTTATAGTCCTCTGTTTGTCACTAAATTATCGAACCAGTCTAAGCAGGTGGGGTGGCCAAATGATGTGAGCACCCGCTTCTTGTTCTAGCAGGTAATATGATTCAAAGCCTGGGTTTGAACCCTGGCTGAGTCAAGCCAATGACTAAACACTTATTCTTGTCACTACATAGCTTAATTTTGGCAAGCACGCTAAAACTCGGACACTGTAGGATTATGCAGTAACAGCTTCTATTAAATTGGCTCAATATTCCCTTCTATGTGGCAACAAATTTTGATAAGTGCACCATTATCTAAGTTAGATATGTAGAATCAAATCTAGATAATTGCTTTAATTTTGAAAACTTGATGTTTTCATCGGATTATGCAGCTTTAAGACAACATTGAGAAATTCAACTGCCAGTTTCTCAGAACAATATGATCGTAGTAAGCTGCAGGAAGTAGTGAACATAATTCTAGAAACACAGAATTTCAATTATACATGTATCTAGCATATGTACTATATATACTACTTTGAGCACATCTATATAATTTCAAATTGTTGTTTAAAAAGAATAAAATTCAGGATGTGAAAGGCATTCGGAATATTTAGTTAAGCGGTTGAGCAAATATCCTTAAAGAATTTAGTCATTATTAGCAGTATTTTTATTTTCCAACATTTATGTAAGTCATCGTTTTAACTCGGCCAGGGATCAAACCCTTGGATTTAAATCCCAGGGCGAGCATTCAACTAAACCGGTCATCCCGTCTTGTCTGTACACACAATCCAAAAATGCCTTACCACAGAGAGCGAGCAGGAGAGGATCCGCAGTAGATAACTGAAGGCTACATATATATATATATATAATTTATATTATATATATAATATATTATATATATATTATATAATATATCATCATCATCATCATGCTGTCGGTCGCAATGCGACAAAGACTGCTTTTATTTCTTAAGTGCCGTTATTCTGTGCAGTTGTGCATTTCATAAAAGCTGCTTGCAAAGTCTTGAAGTGCTGCTGGCTTTTGCAAGTTACTAGCAGCACTCTCTCGGGGAGCAAATAGATGTCTCACACCGGCAAGAACAAGTCAAGACAGGTGCAAACTATTTGTCCCTGGAGTGGCTGGTCGGGAGATGTTGGCAGATCCATTCATCACCGCCCTTAATGATGCCACAGAGGCATGGTTTTCTGATAGGGTTTGCTCCCTTAGCCTTTGGTTCTATCAAGTACCTGTACACTACAAGGCAGTGGTTAATATATAATATATATTAAACAAATAAAATACCGAGTAGACCTCCAGAGTGAGCAGCAGCTATGAATATAATTCACAAAGCATATATCACCTAACAGTAACAAGCTCCAACCCCGTAGGTAACCATTAAGGGCGCATTCCTTACACGCGGTATGCAGTATGCGAATGCGAATGCGAATGCGACAAAAAATCGGAACGCCTTGAAGCCTATGGGCTACATTCCTTACATGCGGTATGTGGCATGCGGCATGCGGCATGCGAATACTGAATCGGTCCATGTAGCAATCGGTACGGCATGCGAATGCGAATGCCCATAGGCAACAGTGTTAGAGAAACCTGACACTATGTGTGTGGGTGTGGGTGAAAGGACCCAAACCGTTTGCATACCGCATGCCGCATGCCGCATGCCGCATACCGCGTGTAAGGAATCCTAGCTTTAGGCGTGAGGGAGGGGGAGAAGAGGATGGGGGTTGGAGTGTGTGGAGGGGGGGTATGGGGATAGATAGAAGTAATGTGGAGGTGAACAGGATGAGGGTAGGAGTGGGGGAAGGGGGGGGAGAGAATGGTGATAGGACTGTGGGGAGGGGGAATGGGGATGGGAGGGGGAATGGTGGGGGGTAGATGGAGGGGGGTAGGAATGTGGGGAGGGGGGTGGGTGTAGGAGTGTGTGAAGGGAGGGGAGGAGGGGGGGTAGGTGTGTGTGGAGGGGGGAGAGGATAGGGAGAGGAGTGAGGGGGGTAGGTGTATGTGGAGGGGGAGAGAATAGGGAAAGGAGTGAGGGGAAGGGGAGAGGATGGGCGTAGGGTGTGGGGAGGGGGAGAGGATGGGGTAGGTGTGTGTGGAGGGGGGCGGATGATAGGGGAGGATTGAGGGAAGGAGGAGAGGATGGAAGTAGGGTGTGTGGAGGGGAGAGAATGGGGGTATGGGTGTGGGGAGGGGGGAGAGAATGGTGATCGGAGTGTGGAGAGGGGGATGGGGATGGGAGTAGGAGCTGGGGAATGGGGAGGGGTAGGAGTGTGGGGAGGGGGGTGAGGATGGAGGAAGAGGATGCGGGTAGGAGGGTGTGGAAGGGGGGGGGGGGGGAGAAGGGGGGTAGGAGTGTGGGGAGGAGAAATTGGAGGGGGGTGTATGTGTGTGTGTGAGGGGGGATGAGGGTAGGAGTAGGAAAGGGGGGGGGGTAGAATGGATGGGATAGGAGCGTGGGGAGGGGGAAAAGGATATTGGTAGGACTAGGAGTAGCCGGAGGGGGTGGCGGTGGGGGGGGGGGGGCGGGTGTGGGAAGGGGGAGGGGTGTAGAGGGGTGGGGACTGGGGGTTATGGACCTACCGCCACGTCCCCTTACTTAGGGTATTACTCTAATTGCACTGCGGCAAATGGTGGCCTCCTGGCGGCAAGCGGTGGCTGTCGGCGGGCCGCTAGGGGGCGGCCATTACACTTGGATGTCAGTACTTTGTTGCACAATGAGGCGCGCTAACGGACGCCCGCCTAAACCACCCGTTAGCAACAACTCGATTCTTCACAAGTTGGTGGCGTCATAATGGGGGCAGTGGGCCCAGTTCACTACAGATGGGCCGATGCATTTAGCGAATGGGGGCCTGTTTAAAATTAAATTTAATGATCTGGCCACACACTTTTTTTTTGCCTTGTGTTTTTTTTATATGCATGTTTGTTTTTTGTTATGGCTGTATAGTCTGATGGTTTTGAGTTTCTACTGGTTCTCTCTCCTTCTCTCTCTCTCTCTCCCTCGTGCTCTCTCTTTCTCTCTCTTTCTTTATAAAGATAAATATATTAGGTTGATTGTTATAATTGACCTTACTTTAATTGGAACTAACTCTTTATTATAAATATTTAATTTTTTTGGAGACGTTGGAAGTGAAAGCATGACAAATCAATCTTTGGCGTGCACATACACATTTTGACAACATAAGCTTCAGCAGTACTAACAATAACATGTTCTATTAAAATTAACCTAATATCCCCTTCTAGACGCCAACAAATGTGTAAGTTGGGCACCGGTGACTAAGTTGAATATTAAAGATCAAATATAAGTAAGTGTTTTGATACAGAACATTTGAAGCTTTCGTCGAAGTCTGCAACTTTAATGAAAGAGAAAATTGTCCATTTGAGCTCGAATCAAACAAGTCAAAATTGATCGGCCCAGCTCCATTAGATTCCAACTAATCCCCCGCAGCTATAATTGGTAATTATATGACGTCACACATGGAAGAGAGGAGTGACCTTACACAAGTCAAAAACCTTCAAATTGGCACATCATTTTAAATTGTGGTTGATTCGGCAGGGGGAGCCGATGTGCCACCCTGGTGGTGGTTCACGGGCCTGCAGACTCTCATTCGGTGGAGTGGCGTCTGGGACTCAGCGCGAAAAGTTCCACACCCAGCTTCTTAAAGAAGTACTAGGCTCGGCTCGGTGGTCCTCCGCAGTGGAATCATGGGTCCCTTAAGAGTCGGCTTCCCTGCAACTTGAGACTGTTGATTAATTGACCCATTACGCACATATAAGTCACTAAAATGTTATTAACTAATTAAATAAACCTTTTCTTTTCTCAAACATATATGTCCTGCGTTGGCTCCGTCTGTCCGAATTGACTCTACATACGTGTTGGAGTTTGCACTGCTTTCCAAGTCTGTAATAATACTGTAACCTATGTCCTTGAAAATGCCATCAGGACTGAATAACACTGATACTAGTGATAGTGATACTATTAGTAATACTAGCTACAGCTTGACGAGATCGAACGACCCTCAGGCTGAGAGAGGACATAGAAGAAATTAATTCGGTGAACGAGATGCTAGCGACATCCTAGCGCACTCGACGTCGTCGACGTGATCGCGACGGGGCTTCGATTAGGATCCGACGAGACTCGGACGTCGTCGGAACGACACCGGAATGGGGGTTCGACGAGGCCGTAACGGGGCTTCGACATGACTGAACGGGGTTTCGACGAGGCCGTAACGGGGCTTCGACGTGACTGTAATGGGGCTTCGATGAGACTCCGACGTTGTCGAAAACGACACCGGTACGTGGTCTAGTAACCGCCCCACCCAACAGCATGGATGTGAGGCGATGTTGACCTGACTTAGATGACGAGGTCATACCAAGAGCCTAACGTGACCGTAACATGATGCGAACATCTTATCAACTCATCACGTCATATCAAAGTTTTTTCAACATGTCCAAAACCTCGACGTTGTCCGACGAGAGGCGACGAGAGTGGACGTGATGTGACGAGAGCTTAACGTGACTGTAACGTGACTTTAACGTGACCCGACGTGATGATGAAAAGTCGCCAAGTCGGAGTCACGTTGGGCCATTACGTCGTAGTGTGACTGCACCATTAAGGCCCTGTCACACTACGATGTATGGCATCAGCGCATGCTCAACGTTAGAAAATTTGCCAGTACGTTGGCATTCATCGAACTTGTCAGCGGTGGGGGATGAAAATGGGCATATACACAATGTACACACATACGTAGCATATGCAGAACATATCTCTGACATATTGCTGGCGTAGGAGAACGTTCATGTGCCTCGCAAAACGTTCGCAAAATGTTTGCATATGCTCATGGAATGCTGACTAATGTTACATAAGTTACTCCATCGCTAGAAGTATGGCATATACCTTAACTATGCTGGAGATACGGCAGGCATACATTCGAAGTAGGATAGCAGTAGGGAATGCATTCGTTGGCAGTATGCGGACTGTACGCAGACTGTATGGGGACTGCACATTCCCACCGGCTGAATGTATGGCAAACGTGCAGCAGCGTATACCAACATATCCCTAACGTACTCCCAATGTACGTCAACATATCCTGAATGTATATGCAGCGTACGTTCAAAGTACGAGCCACACATCGACACACATTGGAAATTTTGAGCACGCACAAAGTTTTTTCGGAGCCTCAATGCACGGTGACGTAAGATGACGTATAACGACATATCCAGAACATACCCGACATATGCCTAACTTATACGTAACATATGATGATGTATGCCAACGTGTTGGTCGAAAATCACATATGTCGGCATATGCTAAGGCTATACGTCGTAGTGTGACAGGCACTTTAATCTCCTGCTCATGAGCAACTGAGCTGGAGATGCATTAAGCACAGGCAAGGGAGTATTTCTATAGTTGAGCAATGCCAGCGGAAAATCTGTTTTCATGTCGAGAAATTGTTTTCGTGTCAAGAAATTGTTTAATATGCGGGAAATTATGAATCTGTTATTTTACTTAAACAGTGAAAGCTTCATAGTCCAATTAAAAATCAAATTTCAAACCCCAAACAATTATCTACATTTGATTCTACATATCTAACTTACATATTGGTGCACTTATTAAACATGTGTTGCCACATAGAAGGAAATACTGAGACAATCTAATAGAACCTATTAATGCAGAAATCAATGGAGTAAAATTTTGACTTGCTTGCCAAAACTAACATGGCATGTTTTGCACTTCAAATATCTCAAATGTTAGCCATTTCAAATAAAAGTTACTTCAAACTAAAGTAAGGTACAATCAAATTAATATATTTATCTCAGAAAAATGACAGAAACTCAAAACCATAGCATTATGCAGCTTTAATATCCGGGAAATTATTAATCTCTTATTTTACTTAAAGCTGCATAGTCCGATGAAAACATCAAATTTTCAAAACCAAAACAATTATCTAGATTTGATTCTACATATCTACCTTAGATACTGATGCACTTATTAAACATTTACCGGTACATAGAAGGGACGACTGAATCAATTAACAGAACCTGTTACTGCAGAAGCCTATGGTGATAGAATTTTGGCAAGCTTGCCAAAATTAATTTAGCGTGTTTCCATTTAAAATATCTCAAAAGTTTGCAATTTAAAATAAAAGTTACTTCAAACTAAAGTAAGGTAGATTATAATGAACAACCTAATATGTTTATCTCAGAAAATGAGAGAAACTCAAATCCATCGGACTATGCAACTTTAAGTTGCTGGGAAAATGCTAGGGATATTTAATTTCCAACACCATGTGGAGGCAGCTCATACATAGACACATACATGCATACATACATACAAATACATGCATGCATGCACACATACATACATGTATACAATCATACATACATACATGCATACATACATACATGCATACATATCTGACGCATACATACAAACATGCAAACCCACATCTCTTTGCATTCCGGGCCAGTGTGCTAACCAATACACCACCTAGGCTCCCTGATATCAACACACTCCCCACGCCTACCTGTCTATGTGGTTACTTGCCTGAGAGGTCAGTGCAGACCACTACACATACATATATATATATATATATATAACATACACATGCATGCATAGATAGATCCATACATACATACATCCATGCATACATACACCCATGCACACATACATCCATACATACATACATACACACATACATACATACACACATACATACATCCATGCACACATACATCCATCCATCCATACATACATACATCCATACACACATACTTCCATCCATCCACACATACATACATACATACATGCATACATACATACATACATACACACATACATACATACACACATCCATGCATACATACATACATGCATGCATACATACATATATATAACAGTATTAACACATACACATACATGCACACATACATACATAGATACATACATACATACACACATCCATGCATGCATACATACATACATGCATGCATACATACATATATATAACAGTATTAACACATACACATACATGCATACATACATACATAGATACATACATACATACATACACACATCCATGCATGCATACATACATACATGCATGCATACATACATATATATAACAGTATTAACACATACACATACATGCATACATACATACATATATACATACATACATACATACATGCATACATACATACATACATACACACATACATACATACACACATCCATGCATGCATACATACATACATGCATGCATACATACATATATATAACAGTATTAACACATACACATACATGCATACATACATACATACATAGATACATACATACATGCATGCATACATACATACATACATACATACATACATACATACATACATACATACATACATACATATCTGACGCATTGTTGACTCGCTTCTGACACGACACCCACAACAAGGGGGGGAGGACCCGTTTCTCCAGATAAAATCAGCCTGGACAGCGCTCACTCAAACAGTGAACTAAATGTGTGCCCCTGAGCGCTGTTTAACTATTAGTAACCCCCCCCCCCCCCCCCCCCCCCCCCCGCAGTCCTCCTCGCGTAGATGCGGGGGCCCCGGTCGGGGGCTGCTAGGACGATTAATCAAGGCGAAAGTGGGTCCGCCCCGACAGGCTAATGTCCGCCCTCGGAGCCGGCCAGCGCTCGACGATGAATGCTAATTGAATTTAAACTAGGCCCGCCCGAGATAAGGCCCAGGTGGCGTTACATATGGGCTGCAACTTGTAAGCGGGCCCAGCTCTGTGGCTGCTACTTACTGTGTTGCGTGCCCGGTCGGTCTCTCACATTGTGCCGGCGACCCCAGCCCCCTGGTGCCGGCAGACGGAGTCATTCAACTACCGCCTTTCCCCCTTGTCCTTTCCCTCTTGTCCCCCGAACCCTCTCTTTCATCGCATTCTCCTCCGACCTGTCCTCCCTTCAATCGCCCATAATCCCTCCTCTGTCCTCTCTCCCATTTCGCTTTCCTGCTCTGTTCTGCTCTGTTCTGCTCTGTTCTGTTTTGTTCCCTTCTCCTCCCCTCTCCTCTCCTTCCCTCTCCTCCCCTCTCACCCCCTCTCAACCCCTCTCCTCTCCTCCTCCCCCCCCATTTCCCATCCTTTCCCCTCTCCTCTCCTCTCCTCTCCTCTCCTCTCCTCTCCCCTGCTCTCGTCTCCTCCCTTCTCTTCTCCTAACTCTCTCCTCTCCTCCATTCACCTCTCCTCCCCTCTTCTGTCCCCTCCTTTGCTCTGCTACGCTCTACCCTCCTCTCTGCTCTCTTCTCCTGCTCTGTCTTCATCTCTTCTTTCCTACACCTTTCCGCCATCCATACCCCACACCTTTTCTCCGAATCCCCTCCTCCCTACTCCTCACCTCTTCCTCTCCTTCCTTCCTCCTCACCTCTTCCCCTCTCCTCTCATCCCCTCTCGTGCCCGCCCCTCTCCTACCATCTCCTACCATCTCCTCCCCTCTCCTCCCCTCTCCTCCCTCTCCCCTCTCCTCCCCTCTCCCCTCCCCTCTCCTCCAACTCCGCCCCCTCCCTCCCCTCCCCTCCACTCTCTTTTCCTATCCTATCCTCTCCCCTTCCCTCCCCTCTCCCCCCCCCCCCACCCTCTCCCCCTCGCCTCCCCTCGCCTCTCATCCGCCCCCTCCTCCCCCCTCCCATCCCTACACCCCTCTCCTCCTCCCCTCTCCTCCCCTCTTATCCCCTCTCCTCCCTTCCCCTCTCCACCCCTCCCCTCCCCCCCACCCGTCTCCTAGCTACCCTACTCACTGCTACTGCTAGCTGCGGGGCAAGCGTTAGGGGAAGACAAATCACCGGTGCATGATTAATCACCGCACGGCCGCAGGAAAATGAAAATGCCGCATTGTGTCGCGGAGGGGCGCTGCGGTATGGAACGCCGCTGCAACGATGGGCTTCACATTGAATTTGCAACCATTCAAAGTATTGTTTACGGCTTCTGTCGATAGGGAGCAGCACCTGTTGTGTGCATAGTATACATATCATAGTCGGCATACATACAGACATCTTGCAGACGACCATCGGACTTCCTATGTTGAAAGGTACAAAGCAGTAATTTTCTCATCAACATGCTTAAATGTCGTCAAGCTGGAGTGAAGAGCGGCAATATTATTGTCTTTTCCTTTCAGCTCTTCTTTATGTATTCTTTATGGCTGTATAAAGGTGGCCCATAATGCAAAGCTCTGACCTGGTTTGCATCAGCTTCACAATGAGTACACAGGTGATGAGGTAAATCACTTTTTTTTTGTTTAAGTGGAACAACCCTGCTCCCCTCCCCCTCCACACCCCCATGTCCCTAATTCATTTCCGGTATATGTTGTATGTGCTACACACAGTACACTACATTATGTCACTCCTTGGTAGCTCTAGTCGGTTTTACTGCTCATTATTCACTGCATTATATAGTTGTTTGTTTGTTGGGGTTTTACGTTCTGACTACATTATATATAAGCTCATTTCAGGACAGGTACCGACTTGTGACAGTGTGCACTCATATCGACTTTATAGTGTTGCCTCACTGGGAAATCAGGTCGCTGGCACCACAATCCAATATCCCACTGAGTCCCATTATCCTAACCAGTCCTTGCCCTATCCTATTAATGCTGAGTGCGAGGCTAGGAAGCAATAAGTATCAATTTTAAAGTCATTGGTTTGACTCAACCGGGAACCAAACTCCCGACCTTCCACACGCGAGGCCCACACTCTACCGATGAGGCCACCATGCCCGGTGCATTATATCGTATTACACATATATCCATATACATATAGACATACATACATACACACATGCATACATATAGTGTTAACATCGTTTAAACCACTAGATCCCGATTATATTCATTAACACTTGTAATCATTCTGTGACAAGACTGGCTGCATATATGTGATTCATAACGCATTATACGGGTATAAATGCAAGGGGAACATGTACTCTATATATATATTCCTCCTTTGGTGCATTGGTGGAGTGCCCACCACCCCCCGCCCAACTGTCGGGGTAATTGGTGGGTGCCCCCCCCCCCTCGCGCCTCACACACTGGACATATATTATATGACATATATATTATACGACATATATATTATTTGACATATATATTATATGACATATATATTATATGACATAGATATTATATGACATATATATTTTATATATATATCATATATAGGCTATTGCAATTACCGTATATGTCCCAATAGATGCACACTGCACGAGTGCAGACCAATGGATGCGCATCTATTCAAAGTTAAAGAATTTTATGGATTTGTTCTTGTCGTGCCTCTGAAATAAAGTGGGATTGCCTTATTCTATGTACATTCAGTCTGAATATGATTGTAAATTTTGATTTGTTTTCGTCATGCCTCTGAAATAAAGTGGGATTGTCATATTTTCTGTGCATTCAGTCTGAAAAAGATCGTAAATTTGTGCGCGCTTTCAATCTTGAAATGGGGGTGTGTGCTTCTATTGGGTAGTGTGCTTCTATTCGGACATATACGGTGTATATATATATATATATATATATATATATATATATATATATATATATATATGTACATATGGGGGGGGGGTCACCTTGCGCAAAATATATTTATGTTAAGCACTTAAACTTAAACTTGCATAGTCCGATGGTTTTGAATTTCTGTATTTTTTCTGAGATAAATATATTAGGTCGATCACTAGTATCTACTTTACATTAGTTCAAAGTTACTTTTATTTTAAATGGTAAACCTTTGAGATATTTGAGTGCAAACATGGAAAATTAGTTTTGGCAAGCTTGCCAAAACTCTGACACGATAGACTTCTGCAGTAACAGGTTCTGTCAAATTGACTCAGTATTGCCTTTCTACACAGAAACAAATGTTTAATAAGTGCATCAGTATCTAAGTTAGATATGTAGAATCTAATCTAGATAATTGGTTTGGTTTTGAAAATTTGATATTTCATCTGACTATGCAGCTTTAATAGCGTCTAGATGCGAAATATGCTTCCCATGAGTTAGATTCGATAAATCTGTTAAGAGTTAAAGCTGCATAGTCCGATGAAAGCATCAATTTATCGGGACCAAAACACTAATTAAGATTTGCTTTATCATATCCAACATAGATACTAGTGGAGTTAACCAACATTTGGCACCGCATAGAACGAGGTATTAAAGTCAATTTAAACGGACCATTTACACCTGAAGCCTGTGGTATTGGAATTTTAAAGTGCATCCCGAAAATAATTTGGGATAATTTCCCTTCAAATATTTCAAAATCTAGCCATACATACCAAAGGCTACTTCTAACTAAATTAAGATAGATACTATGGTGAAACTAATGTATTTATCTAATTAAAAATACAGTAAAACCTATCTAAATCGACCGACCATGGGACTGACTTTAACTTAGTCTAAGTGATCCATTTAGAGAGGTGGTTGGTTTAGGGAGTTAGAATATGGTTACAATGGTATTATTGGGAGCAAAATAAAGCGATCGATATAGGGGAGTGGTCGATCTGTGGAGGTGGTCGGTTAGAGAGGATTTACTGTAAGCTCAAATAGAAATCTAAGACCTGTGTAATTTTAAAAGAGATTCACTGACCTAAAGCGCTACACAATTAATTATCCAAATTCAGTCTCTAGTTATTTCAGCGCAGTCAAAAAGGTGCGGGTGAACAACAACACTTTATTTCCAGCATATCTGCTTTCTATTTGATCGAAATTGCGGTAGTGTGCTGTACTGGCACAGACACTAATGTATTCCCAGGTTCAGGCCCCGGACACCTGGCCGTTCGGTCAGACAAGGGAAACCCCAAGTTTAATGACGTCATGCCCGGAGGCAGCAAATGCATTTCGGGATGGTTCAGAAATCAGTGTTACATCAGAGCCTAGAACAGCCCTTCCCTTGGGACACATCTGTGTAATGGCTTTTTATCGATGCAACGTTCATGTATTCATCTAATTGAATATTATGTGTATATATGGTTTTTATATAATCGATATATGTATGTATATATATAAACACATGTGTACATATATCTAATAAGTAGTAATATATACCAATATTTACACATATCTACATATTCACATATTTACATATTTACATATTTACATATATGCACATATAGATATATGCATATATATATATTTATATATATACACATATACATACATATATATATATATATATATATATATATATATATATATATTTCACTTCATATATCTCCAAAGTTAAAGTTGCATGGTCCGATGGTTTTCAGTTCCTGTAATTCTCTGAGATAAATATACTAGGTTGATCGTTATAATCTACCTTACTTTAGTTTGAAATATATTTGATTTTAAATGGCTAACCTTTGAGATATCTGAAGTGCAAACATGCCAAATTAATTTTGGCAAGCATGCCAAAACTCGGACACCATAGACTTATGCAGTAACAGATTCTATTAAATTGTGTCAGTTTCCCCTTCTATGTGGCGACAGATGTTTCCTAAATGCACCAGTATCTAAGTTGGATATGTAGAATCAGATGTAGATAATTGTTTTGGATTTGAAAAGTTTGTGTTTTGATGGGACTATGCACCTTTAACCCTCTAAAATAAAATAAATTCAAAGTAGAATAAAGTAGATTAGAACGACCAGCCTAATAATATATTTTCTTTTAAAAGGTTGGTCGAATCTCAAAAACCATCAGATTTTATAACTCTTACATTAAGTTGCTTAGTCCGATAGCTTTGCGTTTGTGCCATTAAAAAAAAGATTAATGCATTAGCTTGATTGCTGTATTCCATGTTATATTAATTTGAAGTAATCTTTTTTTCTGAAATGGTTAACTTTTGATATATTTGAAATTCAAACATGAACATTTAATTTTGGCAAGCATGCCAAAACCCTGACACCATAGGCTGTTTCGACAGCTTTGATATAGGGTTGGTATTCACCCGTGTACTGCGAGTACAGGGTGAATCCTTTATCTACATAGGCTCCTGCAGTAATGGGTTCTATTAACCTGGCTCAGTGTCTCCTTCTATGCAGCATCAAATGCTTAAAGTTTCATAGTCCAATGGTTTTGAATTTCTGTTATTTTCCGATATAATTATACTAGGTTGATCATTATATTCTACATTACCTTAGTCTGAAGTAACCTTGCTTTAAAATGACCAACTTCGAGGATACTTGAAGTATGAACATACAACATTAAAGCTGCATAGTCCGATGAAAACATCACATTTTCAAAACCAAAACAATTAGCTAGATTTGATTCTACATATCTACCTTAGATACTGATGCACTTATTAAACATTTACCAGCACATAGAAGGGACTACTGAGTCAAATAATAGAACCTGTTACTGCAGAAGCCTATGGTGATAGAGTTTTGGCAAGCTTGCCAAAATTAATTTAGCATGTTTCCCTTTCAAATATCTCAAAAGTTTACGATTTAAAATAAAAGTTACTTCAAACTAAAGTAAGGTAGATTATGATGAACAACCTAATACGTTTATCTCAGAAAATGAGAGAAACTCAAACCATCGGACTATGCAACTTTAATTTTGCCGTACTTCTCAAAACTCTGGCCCCCATAAGCTTCAGCGGTAACAGGTTCTATTAAATTGACTTACTAAGTTACTGTGCCCTTTTATGTAGCACCAAATACCTGAAAAGTGTGCGCGTAGCTCAATTAGATATATAGGATAAAATCTAGGTAAGTGATTTTGTTTTGAAATGTTGATGCTTTCATCTGACAATGCACTTGCTATCTGGACCGCACTTTGTCCACACCTCTCTCTATCTCCTCTCCGCTGGCCTTGCTCCTCCTTGATATGTCTGAAAAGAGTTCCAGGAGGGGGGGCCCGCCAGCATTTCACTTTCTACTCTTACTCTGTCCGTGTCTTTGGCTTGCTGGATGGTCACCATAGAGCAAATAGACATGGTCCTTTGACTCAACTCTCCTCATTTCTCTTTCCTATACTCTACCCTTTTTTTTCTCTCCCAGGCTTACTTCTCCCCCCGGACCAAGGGGGTTGTGTGCTTGGGTGGGACCCTTTACCTTTACGTTTCTCTCGCTTTGTTCTCGTTTCTGGAAGCACTGCTGGACCCATCGTTACCCACCCTTTCTCGGAAACCCTTGCTGCTGTCTGCTGGATACAAGTGCTGTGCTACTGCTGGACCGGAGTGATTCTGGACCATCCCAATGACTCGTCGTTTAATCATTGTAAAGACATCCCCCAGCTTCTACAACCGTCCCACCAGAAGATTATTCTTCAACCAAAGATTGGGCCGATTTATCGGAGCCTCATTATAATATTGCAGTTCTGCAACCGGTAACCGTCGTAAGGTTACAAGCAACCCAGAAGTCAAGTCTGACAATGCACCGGACGCGGTGGCCGAATCGGGTAGAGTGCAGGCCTCCTATGCCGGAGATCTGGAGTTCAATTCCCGGTCGAGTCAATCCAATGATTTGCAAAATTGATACTTGCCACTTCCTAGCCTGGTGCTCCGCATTAATAGGATAGAGGAAGGACTGGTTAGGTCAGTGTCAGGATAATGTGACCGGGCCGGATATCAGGTCATGGTGCTGGCGGCCAGATTTCCCAGTAGAGCAGCACTATAAAGTCGCCATGAGTGCACACAGTCACAAGTCGGTACCCGACCTGATATGATCTTTAGATGTTGCCAGGAGGTAAAACCCCAACAACCAACCAATCTGACTATGCAGCTTTAAGCTTAGTGCGGCGTCTCTGTCCACTGCCCGCCGCCAGGTGGACACGCCAATACTCTCTGAACGCAGCAGTGCGGGATGAGACTGACGGGGCCGGGGAGGGGTTGCCGGGAGGGTGGGGTGCCGGTGTCGCGGTTTAAATTCTCAGTGGGTTTAGAGTCTACGCTCGGGGTTCTGCACATGCGTCAAAATCGAACGGCATTTCAGCGGATTCGATTAATCGACTCGGGCGACCCAAGCAACTTTTTGACGCACAAATGTGACATCATCGCTCCAAGCCAACCCCAGCCTAGAGGGACTTTTTGCACATGACACATGATTTTGTCAACTCCACTCACAGTGTTCTATTTGAATTTCTAGCAACTCAGGTAACCCGAGTTGCCCGGGTCGTGTTAATCGAATATGCGCATGCGCAGAACCCCAAGCGTAGACTCTAAACCTATTGAGAATCTAAACCGCAACACCGGTGTAGTAAGTTCAAAACACTACCCCACAAAAACACTACAGTAGTGTTTTCAACCTAGGTTCAAAACACTATGGTAGTGTTTTCAACCTAGCTGAAGGTAGGTTCAAAACACTACTGTGGCCACACTCAAAACACTATCCTCAAGTTCAAAACACTACCTTTAAGTTCAAAACACTACAGGGCAGTATGTACTAAGGTGGGGCAGTAGGGGTTGTTTTTAGTGGTTATTGTTTTACATTCTAGCAACATGGAAGGTCATATCGGGATGGGTACTCACTATCCTATTAATGCCAAATGCCATGCTAGGAAAGCGACAAGTATCAATTTGTGGTGCATACACCGCAGCATCATCAGCGTATACTAAAATGTGATGCACACGCTGCAGCACTATCAGCGTAACATGTGGTGCACACACCGCAGCACCATCAGCGTAATATGCGGTGCACATGCCGCAGCTCTATCAGTGTATACTAATATGTGCTTCAAACGCCGCAGCAGGGTCAGCTTGTTGTGATAGTGTTTTGAACTTGGGTAGTGTTTTGAACGTATGTAGGGGTAGTGTTTTGAACTTAACAGTAGTGTTTTCAACCTAAGTTCAAAACACTACCGTAGTGTTTTGAACGTAGGTTCAAAACACTACCGTAGTGTTTTGAACGGCGTAGTGTTTTGAACGTCCTACACCGGCTTGTGGTGCTGCAGGCCTGGACGGGCCACAGTTAAGAGGCTCGGCCTTGACGTAATGGCTGCCGGGGGTGATTTGCAGCACGCTCCCAGTCTGTGACACGCAGGTGGCCATGAGCAGCTCAGGTAGCAGCTCACACCAAGGCCACCTCTACCCCACCCCAACTCTACTCCACTCCACCCAACCACACCCTACCCCACCCAGCCCCATCTCACCTCACCCCACCCATCCCTACCCAACCCCTACCCCACCTCTGCTCTACTGTACCCCACCCCTACCCCACCGCATCTCTACTCCACCCAACCACACCCAAACACACCCAAACACACCCAGCCCCATCTCACCTCACATCACCCACCCATCCCCATCCCTATCCCACCCCTACCCCACCCTACTCTACTCTACTTCACACCCCACCTCCCGCCCCCTACCCACACCGCTCCCTACACCATTCCACCCCGCCTCACCCCACCCACCCCACATATCACCATCTCACCATCCCACCCCCAATGCCCCATTCCACCCCACCCCACTCTACTCCACCCAACTACACTCAACCCCACCCATCACCGTCTCACCTCGTCCCACCCAACCTAACCCAACTTACCCCGCCCTACCCAAACAAACCCCACCCCACTATACCCCATCCCACTATACCTCACCCCACTATACCCCACCCCACTATACCCAGCTCCACCCAACCACTCTCTCCACATCCTATCCCACCCTATCCCAAACCATCCCACGTTTTCATAGCTCACCACACCTCACCACACCTCACACACCTCACCACACCTCACAACCTCAGGCACCTCACCACACCTCATAACCTCAGGCACCTCACCACACCTCACAACCTCACACACCTCACACACCTCACCACACCTCACAACCTCACAGACCTCACAACCTCACACACCTCACCACACCTCACACACCCGACCACATCTCACACACCTCACCAGACCTCACACACCTCACCTCACCACGTCACACAACACCACACCACACCTCACCACACCTCACCACACCTCACCACACCCTACACACCCACCACACTCCATTACCTCCTTACACCTCCCGATCTCACACCCACCTCACCTCACCCGACCCGACCCCATCCAATTCCACCTCTAGCCTCAACTCTTTCCGATTATTCGATTGTAGATATCGTCATGCTTAAATCGAAGGCAGTTCCAAATGGTAATTATATCCTACCACAACTTTCTTTTACACAGACCTTCCCAGTGGAGCCAAATTAACACTGTAATAACAGTAGTAGCTATTGCCGACACTGATACAATAAATACCCTAATTAACACTAGTGCGCTAATAAGAGAGCATGAGAGACTGACATGACGTCAGGATTCTCATATAAAATAGAACAGAAAAGAACAGAACAGAACAGACGCTCCGATCTATGATGCCACGACGCCACTCTGCGGATGAATTTGAAACTACAATCTCAGCCTGTTGTAAGTCAGGAAAGTATTCCCTGTTTATATGCTCCCGTGTTTGGATACAGTTAGTAGCTACTTATATTTTCGTTAATGCTTAATTTGATATATTTTCATGAAATATTTTTAGAATAGGCTGGTGTATTCTTTCCTGGAATATCAAAGCCCATCCATATTATATATAAACACCGTCCTGATATCACATTAGATGTTGCCAGGACCGAAAACTCAAACAACCAACCAATCTTATATATCCTATATATGCAGGTGTAATAATAATATACAGTGGAGTGCCAAATGAGTTAGAGCGCCCGTCTCCCATGCTGGCAGATCGTGGGGTCGTGGGTTCGAACCCTCGTCAAGTCAAACCAATGACTTAAAAATTGATACGTGTTGCTTCCTAGCCAGGCGCTCAGCATTATTAGGACAGAGCAAGGACTGGTTGGCTCAGTGTCAGGATAATGTGACTGAGTGGGATATCAGGTCATGGTGCTGGCAGTCTGATTTCCCAGTGGGACAGCACTATAAAGTCGCCATGAGTGCGCACTGTCACAAGTCAGTACCCGTCCTGATATGACCTAGATGTTGCTAGGACATAAAACAATAACAAACAAACAAACATAATGAAGTGATGGGAATAGAAACGCTGCTACGTGCTAGTATTCACCTTGTATTGGTGTGGCAGTATATTAACAACTGGCGGCAGAAGGTCGAACCAACGCTTCCTGACAATATTATCTCCCTCCCTCTTTCTCTCCTCTTTGTTTCTCTAAATCTCTACTTTCTCTCTCCTATCTTTCTCTCTTGCTCTCTATCACTCTCTGATACTCTCCGTCTCTGTCTTTCTATCACGCTCTGTCACTCTCGGTCTCTCTCCTCTCTCTCTCTTCTCTTCCCCATTTTCTCCCCTCTCTCTCCTCTCTGCCCTCTCCACTCTCTTCCTACCCATCTCTCCCCTCTCCCACAATCTCTGCTCTATGCTCTCCCTTCTCCGCTGTCTCTAACCGGGTGCGGTGGCCGAATCAGTAGCCCTGATTTTCCAGTGAGGCAGCACTATAAAGTTGCCATGAGTGCAGTCTGTCACAAGTCGGTACCCGTCCTGATATGACCATAGATGTTGCCAGGAAGTAAAACTCCAACAACCAACCAACCAACCAATCTCCCCCGTCTCCCTTCTCTCTCTCTTTTTCTCTCTCTCTCTCTGCTCTCTCTGCTCTCACTGCCACTCAGTATGTCGGTGTCCCTCCCTGTCTCCTTGTCCTCCCGGTCTCCCTCTCCCCTCCCAAACCACCAGGCCCGGGCGCTCCGGGCGGACGTGCCCGCGGCCAGCCCCGGGCTTCCCGGGACAGCACCGCCGCACTCCCCGGTGCGCCGTCGATGGCCCGGGTAGACGGACACGCCGGCATCAGCAGCCCGGGAACCGGCGGCCCTCACCACGACGCCGC
This sequence comes from Branchipolynoe longqiensis, assembly GCA_030323885.1. Classification (NCBI taxonomy): domain Eukaryota; kingdom Metazoa; phylum Annelida; class Polychaeta; order Phyllodocida; family Polynoidae; genus Branchipolynoe; species Branchipolynoe longqiensis. Next base: position 29,902,467 of record CM059188.1, read on the forward strand.
CGACAAGCAACAAGTCAGCCGCAACGAGGTAGAGGCAAGTGAAGGAAACCAGCGAAAATATGAGGACATGTCTAGAGCAATGGATGGTTGGTTGTTGGAGTTGTGCGTCCTAGCAACATCTAAGGTCATTTCAGGAAGGGTACCGAATTGTGACAGTGCGCACTCATGATAACCTTTTAGTACTGTCCCACTGGGAGACCAGGCCACCAGCACCATGATCTGATGTCCCACTCAGTCACATTATCCCGACACTGAGCCAACCAGTCCTTGCCCTATCCTAATAATGCCGAACGCCTGGCTAGTAAGTGACAAGTATCAATTTTTAAGTCATTGGTTTGACTCGACCAGGTTTCGAACCACGAGCTACCAAAACGGGAGATGGACGCTCAACTCTTTTGGCCACCCCCCTATAAGTTAGAACAATAGAACCTGTCACCAAGGGCCCTCATGAGTGGCATAACCAGGCAAAAACCTGTTAGTTTTCAATATATAAACGTTTTTTTGTTGTTTTATTTGATTATCCCTTTTGCCCATATAGGTCTTTGCCGAGTGAAGCGGATTATCAGCTTTATTATCTCAACGCCCCAGTAGCGCTAATGTGAACAGGGGTAGCGGGAAATTGAAGATCAAAGAGGCGATCAGAACTCAGTGCAATTAGTAAGGTTCAGTTTCACGTGAGGATGTAACATAATATATAGTATATATAATATATATGATATATAGATAATATATATAATACATGTATATATAATATATGTAATATATGTAATATATGTAATACTAATAGGTTTAAATGAATGCGAACACTCGCGGGGAGTAAAGAGGACTTTTGATTAAAGTCCGACTAATAAACATATCCAATGACAAATAAACATGGAACAATAAACATGGAAATACATAACATAATATGAATGCAAAATGTGCGCACGCGCTGCCTCTGTGGGCAGTATGCACGAAAGCAGTCTGTTGGTAGGTTAATTGTGATTATTATAATATATATAATATATGTAATATATATAATATATATAATACATATAATATATATAATATATATAATATATATAACATATATAATATATATAATACATGATATATATAATACAAAAAATATATTACATAATATATATATAATATATAAAATATATATAATATAAAAAATGTATTTAATATATCGAGTCTATATATGATATATATATTATATATAATATATATAATATATATTATATATAATATATATATATAATATATATGATATATATGATATATAACATATATAATATATATAATATATATAATATATATAATATATATGTAATATATGTAATATATATAATATATATAATATATATAATATATATAATATATATATAATATATATATAATATATATAATATGTACCCAGCGGCTCGCCGCTGGGATTTAAAAAGACGCAGCGCGGAGGAAGATGCGGCGGGCGCCTGCCCCGTCCATCACCCTTACCATCAAAGGCGGGAGGTGGGGGGGGGAACAGCCCCTGGGAGCTGTCAGCTGGCGCGGAGCCCGGCCGGCCCGCGGCGGCGAAGCACGACGGCGCGCAACCGTCCGTGTCGCCATTAAGATAAGGCGGGGGGAGGCAACGGCCCCTCTCTCCCGCCAGCGCCTCCCAACGGCTCGCCACTCGGCGGCCAGCGCGCATCCAACTCACACAGGTCAGAGCTGCTCTGCCCTAGCGCGTTTTCCGTATCTCACGCCATCATGGCGGAGAACGAGCTTGAAGGAGAATTTGATTTCCTGAGTTGGGCCACCCTGGCCGGACTGAGCAGAAGGACCACGGGAACGATGTCCCAAGAGGACATCACGACGAGGGAGGCGCTGCTCGCCATTGACAAAACGGTTTTCGCGACGCTCGACGTCTCACGCGGGCAGCGGGCCCTCCTCCGGACCGCGTTATGCGACCTGGGGAATGCCAGTTTCAGCACCAGTGGGGGCGCGAGCCCCAGCCGGGGGGTGGACAGTCAGCCCCCCCCCCCCGCCCAGGCGGACCGCACGGCAGCCGACCGGCAGCGGAACGCCGACAGGGCACGGCAGGAGCGCCACCCGATATTGGAGGCGGGCACAGCCTTCGACCAACTATGGACGTCCGCGGCGGCCGACCGGCTCCTCGGCAACACGCGGGCTCGCCGGAGCGCACCCACGCGGGAATCGCGCCAGCAAGCTTCCCCAACGGCGCAACGGGATACATCGCGCCCACCGCCGCCCCCGCGAGCCGCCCCAGTCGACACGGCGCCGGCCCCGACCCGCGCCACAACCTGACCGTCCGCGCAAAATCAAGCAAGGCGCTCAGGATAATTGACTACCTCCCGCGCACCGTGCGGGAGCGCATAGCGAAAAAGTGCAAGGAGTACCTGCAAATCGTCGACCCCCCCCTCAGGCCTCGTGCAATTCAAAACGGAGGAGGACTCGTGCGCATGCGTGTACCTGACCCAGGGGGAGTGGGGCGCGGCCAACCAGTGCCTCGCAGCCCACCTGCTCCAACTGGGCGACCTGGATCGCATGGACATAGAGTACTACATGTCCTACACGGCGAGTATTCACAACTTCGCGGCGCGTTTCGAGTGGCAGTCCGTGATCGATTATGACACACAATACCGGGAGGTCCAGGCGGAACACGGCACGGTGCCACAATCGCGCCCCAATAGGATGGACTGCGCGGCTCTGGACCGGGAGGTGGCCGTATACCAGTGGGCCGCCTACGCGCCGAATACACAGTGGGCGTACGCCACCCACAGGCGTGCCTACCTGCGCTTCTGCGCGGCCATGGGCTCACCGCCCATCCCCGCCTCCTCGGCGCTCCTCTGCCGCTACGCGGCCCACCTGGCGCGCCGCATGTGCTACAGCAGTATCTTAACATCGTGCGCGTTATACACCGGGAGTGGGGCCTCCCCAACCCCCTGGAGGGTGACTACCAGCTCGCCACCACCATCCGCGGCACCCGCCGAGAGCGCGGCGACGCCGCGCGCCGGTAGGCCCCCATCACCCCGGCCATGCTCCACGCAATATTGCGCCACATTGACCCGAGCATCCCCGCCCACGAGGCTGCCTGGGCCGCCACGCTGTCAATGTATTATGGGCTGCTCCGGAGGTCCAACCTCATGCCCGCCACCGCCGCGGTATTCGACGCATCGCGGCACCTGCGTCACACGGACGCCACCTTCTCGCGCACGGGCGTCCGCCTCACGCTGCGTTGGTCCAAAACCAACCAGTACCGCGGCCCCGCGCGCATCATAATGCTGCCGCGCATGGCGGTGCACACGCTCTGCCCCACCCAAGCCGTCTACCACTCCTGCGCCCTGTCTCCGGGCGCCCCACCCGCGGGCCCCCTCCTATGGGCGGGAGGGGCACCCCTCACCGCCCCTGTGTTCTGGGCGGTCATCCGCGGCGCATTGCTGCGCGCGGGTTTCGCGCCCGTGGATTACGGCACCCACAGTTTCCGGCGGGGGGGCGCCTGCGCATTGTTCAACGCGGGAATCCCGGAAGCGCGGATCCGCGAGCTGGGCGGTTGGTCATCAACCGCACACCGCCTACGTCATCGCCGACACCGTGGGCATCCAGCGCACCACTGGCGCCCTGGCGGCATCAATGCCGCGCACATAACCCCTCCGCACGGCCGGATTTCTAGCGCGCACACGCACCCTACCACTACAGCCAGCTGGGACTTGGGACGCTGAGCCCGCGGGGGGAGGGTGCGCCGCCCACCGGCGGGCCGGCGCGCCACCCTCTTCCCCCGGCAGGTACTGGGTTCAATGCCCACATTTAACTTTCCTATTGATTGTTAACATGGCCGCGCAATATGCGGGACTACACCATTGACGTTAACTGGCCGCGCAATTTGCTTGCGTTACATCACTATGTTCTTTGACTTTATCTCACCGCGCAATTTGCTTGCATTGCATTGTTACTGTCATTTGGCTTAATCCATTGTCTCGCTCTGTGCCCATTGGGCAGCGCGCGCGCCTGCTGCACAGGTGATTGACATTTCGCGCTTTGATTTCATCCTGTAGTCGGACTTTAATAAAAAGTCCTTTAATCCCTCCGAGCATCCTGTGTTCTATTTAAATATAATATATATAATATATATCATATATATCATATATATCATATATATAATATATATAATATATAATATATATTATATATATCTATACAGCAAATGGGTGGTAACCTAGCCGACACTCGGCTATTTTAGTGTCCACAAATAGAGCATCGGCTACGTCAACTACGTAATGCACAGCGTAAATATTAAATGCTGTACTTACAAAGCGGAGTACTCTTGTTAGGACAGATGATTTATCTGGCAGAGAACATTACCACCCGCACTTTGCGGGCCGGTCACGCCCCTTTGAATTGGGGAATTATTCATATGTTTCTCGCGTAGTGTTACACAGCCTGTGTGTCTGTGTCGGAGCCTGCCTTGTGATGGATCGTCGATAAATGTTTCATGTGGCCACAACTCAGGTGTCTAATTTGCGCACTGGTACTAGTGGTAGCTACTAGTGCTAGTAGTCGTACTACTACTACTACTAGTAATACTAGTAGTCCTACTACTAGTTGTATTACTTCTACTAATACTAGTAGTAGTACTACTACTAGTACTAGTAGTACTACTACTAGTACTACTATTACTAGTACTACTATTAGTAATAGTACTACTACTAGTGTACTACTAGGCGTAGTACTACTACTGCTAGTACTACTAGTGTAGCACTAGTAGTAGTCTTACTACTAGTGCTAGTATTGCTACCACTAGTATTAGTAGTACTACTACTGGCACCAGATGGTATGCAGGTATTGCAGGTATAGCAATACCTCAGGGAGTTTGACGCCTCTGCCCTGCAGAGTTGTAAACCCCTGCCTTGTGGTACAGGTTCTTGATAGAACCGAAGGCTAAGGGAGAAAACCCTAAACAGAAAACCATGTCACTGTGGCAGCATCAAGGGCGGTTGATGTATGGAACTCCCAACATCTCCTGACCAGCCACTGCAGGGACAAATAGTTTTGCGGCTGTCTTGACATGTTCTTGCCGGTGTGAAACCTCTATTTGCTCCCCGAGAGAGTGCATCTGGTAACTTGCAAAAGCCAGCAGCACTTCAACACTTTTGCAGGCAGCTTTCATGAAAATGGAGAGCAGCAGTCAAGTAATGAAAGCAGTCTTTGTCGAATTGCGACCGACAGCATGATGATGATGATGCCTGGCACCAGTGGTAGCTATGAGTACTAGTAGTATTACTACTACTAGTATAATACTACTAGTATTAGTAGTACTACTTCTAGTAGTACTACTAGAAGTACTAGTAGTACTAGTAGTACTAGTAGTACTAGTAGTACTAGTAGTACTAATAGTACTAGTAGTAATACTAGTACTTGTACTAGTAGTACTACTACTAGTAGTACTACTACTAGTAGTAGTAGTAATAATAGTAGTACTAGTAGTACTAGTAGTACTACTACTAGTACCACCCGGCCAGGGTGCGTACATGAGTGCATGTATGGTTGAGGGAATGCGTGTGTTGTGGGAGGGGAGTATGGGGGTGCACGTGTATATGTGTGTATGAGAGATTGTGTATATGTGTGTGAGGGAATGTGTGTGTTGGGGGGTACGTGTGTGTATACATGTGTCTATGAGAGATTGTATATGTGTGTGAGGGAATGTGTTGGGGGTATATGTGTGTATAAGTGTGTGAATGAGAGAATGTGTATGTGTGTGTTTGAGGGAATGTGTGTTTGTTGTGGGGTAAGGGTGAGGGGGTGCATGTGTGTATGTATAAGTGTGTGTATGAGAGATTGTGTATATGTGTGTTGGAATGTGTGTGTGTTGGGGGGGGATACATGTGTGTATAAATCTATGTATGAGAGATTGTGTGTATGTCTGTTCGAAGGAATGTGTGTGGGGTGGGAAGGTGAGTACATACATGTGTGTATGAGAGATTGTGTATATTTGTGCTTGAGGGAATGTGTGTGTTGGGGGTGAGGGGGTACATGTGTATATAAGTGTGTCTATGTATGAGAGATTGTGTATGTGTAATGGCCCAGTGACACTACGACGTAATGGCTAACGTGACTTCGATGTGGGTGATTTTTCGTCATTACGTCGGGTCACGTTAAAGTCACATTAAGCTATCGTCGCTTCTCGTCGCTTCTCTTCGCCTCTCGTCACCTCTCGTCGCCTCTTGTCGCCTCTTGTCGGAGGACGTCGAGGTTTTGGACATGTTGAAAAAACTTTGACGTAGCTTGACGAGTTGATAAGACGTTTGCCTCATGTTACGGTCATGTTACGGTCACATTACGGTCATGTTACGGTCACGTTACGGTCCCGTTACGGTCACGTTACGGTCATGTTAGGCTCTCGGTCATGTTAGGTCACATTAGGCTCATGGTCATGTTAGGCTCTCGTTATGACCACGTCGTCTGGTTGGTTGGTTGGTAATACTAGTGCTACTAGTGCTACTAGTGCTACTAGAACTACTAGTGATACTAGTGCTACTACTAGTTCTACTAGTGATACCAATAACACTTCTAGTGCTACTAGTACTACCAGTGCTACTACTGCCACTACTACTACTACTAGTGCTACTAGTATTACAAGTGCTACTAGTACCACAAATAATACTACTTTTCCTAGTACCACTAATAGTACTACTAGTACCACTAATAGTACTACTAGTACCACTAATAGTACTACTAGTACCACTAATATTATTACTAGTACCACTAATATTACTACTAGTACCACTAATATTACTACTAGTACCACTAATAGTGCTACTAGTGCTACTAGTACTACTAGTGATACTAGTGCTACTACTATTTATACTAGTGATACCAATAAAACTACTAGTGCTACTAGTACTACCAGTGCTACTAGTGCCACTACTACTACTAGTGCTACTAGTCTTACAAGTGCTACTAGTACCACAAATAATACTACTTTTCCTAGTACCACTAATATTACTACTAGTACCACTAATAGTACTACTAGTACCACTAATAGTACAACTAGTACCACTAATAGTACTACTAGTACCACTAATAGTACTACTAATGCCACTAATATTACTACTAGCACCACTAATATTACTACTAGTTATACCAATAACATTACTAGTGCTACTAGGACTACCAGTGCTACTAGTGCCACCGTCGTTACACCCAGGTCGACCACGCTGCGGTGTCGTCCAACTTGGCCCCGTATTTGCATATCATGTTGGGTTTTTCAAAAGTTGCCCACGTCGGACTCACGTTAGCCATTACGTCGTAGTGTGACAGTACCATGAGGGAATGTGTGTGTTGGGGGGTACATGTGTGTATAACTATAAGTGTGTGTATGCTATGAGAGATTGTTTATACGCATGTCTGAGGGCATGTGTGTGTGGTGGGAGGGTGAGCGGGTGCATGTGTGCATGTGTGCATAAGTGTGTGTATGAGATAATGTGTATATGTATGTTTGAGCGAATGTGTGTATGTTGAGGGGGGTGTTAGGGGGTGCATGTGTTTATATGTGTGTGTGTATCAGAGAATGTGCAGGTGTGTATTTGAAGGAATGCACATGGCTTGGGAGGAGTGTGTGCATAAGTGTGTCTCAGTTTGTTTGTTGGGGTTTCACATCATGGCAACATCTAGGGTCATATCAGGATGGGTACAGACTTGTGACAGTGTGCACTCATGGCAACCTTTTACTATTATACTTTCATAGTGCTGCACCAGTGGGAGACCAGGCCAACATCACCATGACTCAATTCCCCCCTCAGTCACATTATCCCGATGCTGAGTTAACCAGTCCTTGCCCTATCCTAGTAATATGAACACCAGGCTAGGTAGCGATACATACATTTTATAAGTCATTGGCTTGACTCGACTGGGATTCGAACTCTCGAAATTCCAATTTGGTAACCTGCACTCTACCGAATCGGTCACACAGTCCGGTGTATGTATGCGAGAATGTGTATGTGTGCAAATGTCCGTGTGTGACAATGTGGGTATGTGCGTGTAAGTAGGTGTATGTCTGAGAAAATGTGTTCATATGTATAAGTGTGTAAGTGTAAGTGTGTGAGAGAATGCGTGTGACCTAGAATGGGTATGTGTGTAACTGTAAGTGTGGAAGGGGTTGTAGATACGGGTTGTGGGGGAGAGTGTCTATGTGTGTATGAGATAATGTGTATCACACATATATATATATATCATTACACATATTTGTGAGAGTATGTGTATGTTAGTATGCGTGTGTGCCAGTATGTATCTGTGTGTATACGTATGTGTGTAAGTGTTACTGTCAGTGAGTGTGTGAGAGGAGGGAGGGAGGGGGGGGGGCACCCCGTGTTCAATATGCCTCAACCACGACTACAACTCCTACCACTACCACAACACTTCCATCCCAAATCACCAATAACACCCCCTCCCATCGCTTTTAATACCACATTCATCACCACCCAACCAACACCACCATACTCCGCCAACACTACCCCCACCACTACCACTACCCCTCCACCATCAGCCCCACCATTATTACAACCATTTCTACCACACTGCTACCACACCAACACTACAGCCACCTCCACCACTACTACCTCCACCACTACCCCTACCACCACCCTATCATCACTACCCCTACCACCACCCCTACCACCACCCTACAACACCAAAACTACAACCACCTCCACCACTATCACCTCCACCACCACCCCTACCACCACCCTACAACACCAAAACTACAACCACCTCCACCACTATCACCTCCACCACCACCCCTACCACCTCCCTACAACACCAACACTTCAGCCACCTCCACCACTACCACCACCACTACCACCACCACTACCACTCCTACCACCACCACCACCCCACCACCACTACCCCAACACCACGACTCACACGACCACTACCACCAATACCACCTCTACCATCATCTGACCCCACCCACCAACACCGTCACCACCTTCATGCCCATCCACCATACCAGTCCAACCATCCCAAACCACAACCACCTCCACTCGCACCATACCACACCACCACCACTCCTACTGCACAACCATCAACCCCACCCCCCTTTCACTGGACGCAGTGGTCGAATTGGTTGACCACAAGCTTCCCATGCAGAAGGTTGGGAGTTCAACTCCCAGTAGGGTTAAACCAATGACTTACAAAATTGATACTTGTCACTACCTAGCCTGGCGCTCGGCATTAATAGGATAGGGCAAGGACTGGTTAGTTCAGTATCGGGGTAATGTGACTGAATGGGAAATCGGCTCATGGTGCCAGCAGCCTGGTCTCCCCATGGGGCAGCACCGTAAATCTGCTATAAGTGTGCAGTGTCACAAGTCGGTGTTCATCCTGATATGACATTAGATGTTGCCAGGATGTAAAACTCCAACAAACCAACAAATAAGCAAACGATCTCCACCCCACCACGTAACCAATGCCAGCCTCACCTCTACCCCGCACCATCACCCCACCACCACCCCACCACCACCCCACCCACACCCACCACTAAGCTCATCCTACTGTGTTACTAAAATATTGTGGAATGTGGCTCAGAATTCTTGTAATAAAAAACGAGTTTAAAAAAAGAGAAAAAAAGACACGCAATTCGTGCAATGCCTCTAGTCACATGGGAGTTAATCTAAATGCTTTCTTATTTAGATTTATTGGCGTCATTCTGAACGCTTTTTTCTGGATACATTAAGAGAATTTAATGACTGTGAATGGATTTGATTTGTGAATGATAAGAACATCTAATTTATTCCTTAAATTGTTTTTTTTTTTTAGTTGTGCCTAATAATACACTGGTGGTGCATACCAATGTGTTAAATATTCCGATACTCAGCAAAGGGGGAATGCAAATTTCTATTACTGAACAGTGTACGTGACCAGGTGCATATATATATGTGATATATAACGTATTATATGAATGTAGAGGGGCGGAGCATTCTTGTGATATTTATTCCGCTTTGTATTATCACCGCCACCAGCGCCTAGCCACGCGCCTTTCCACACAGTTTGCATCACATGAGCTTAGCTTTCAAACTTTTCTCCTACTAGGCCATATCCATCTCTTATATATATATATATACATACATATATATATATATATATATATATATATGGTAGGGCTATGTAACAAATAGAGAGAGACAGAGGAGTGCTGGGTCGGTCACTTTTATTGTGCGACATGGCTAGCATAATAACAGGCTTACCGGTAAAGTTTGAAATCGAGTGGACAAGTGACTTGGCCCTGCCCGAGCGCAGCTGGAATTAGCCGTTGGCGGTGCTGCTGTTGGCAGTAGGGGAAAATCGAGGCAAGTCAGCGATTGGTCATAATACATTTAGAGAATAAATGCTAGGATAATAATAATAACAAGGACAATTCTCTGCCTACTTATATACGCATAATTAATTATACATTCCATATATATATATATATATATATGGGTTGGTGGTGCCTAAGTGGGATGTAAATAGACATAGTGGTGCTAGCAGGTCTGGGTGTGATTGCATTCAGGGCCTAGGGTAGGGGTCACCACACTCAAAAGGTCAAGGTTGGTGATGGACATGGGGTCATACAGCTACTGGTGGTGGGAAGACCATGAATGCTGGATTCCGATTGGTAGGACCAGGAATGCTCGATTCCCATTGGGGGAAGGAGGTGGTATGATACTCTACAATGAACCCATGTAACTATATAAGCAATAAACCAGAGAGCTGGACTCCCACTTGCTATCCAGACCGCACTTCGTCCACACCTCTCTCTATCTCCTCTCTGCTGGCCATGCTCCTCCTTGATATTGTCTGAAAAGAGTTCCAGGAGGGGGAGCCCACCAGCATTTCACTTTCTACTCTTACTCTGTCCGTGTCTTTTGCTAACCGGCTGGTCACCATAGAGCAAATAGAGACAGTCCTTTGACTCAACTCTCCTCATTTCTCTTTCCTATACTCTACCCATTTTTTCTTTCTGCCAGGCTTACTGAGCAGATTAGACGCTCGGTCCAGCTGCTCTCGAATAAGGGAGGTTGATAGTGATCGGGTTATGTGCTGCACTCACCTTTTTGATGCTCCTATCTCTTTTCCTTGCAGGTCTGGTGCAGTTGCGAGCCGAACAGAAGGGATTTGAGAGCCAGTCTTATGCACAAAATTCTATTGCAACCCGCTCCGTTCAGATACGGAGGTATTTGGAATTCCTGGCTCTTTTTCTTAGTGATAGTTCTCCTTTCCCTTGTGCCTCTGAGCGAGTTGCATTATACGCAGCTTGGTTAGCTAGGTCGCTGACGTACAGGTCGGTCTTAAATTATTTGTCGGGGTTGAATTATTTTCTCAGACAGAATGGGGCGTTGCCCATCCAATACGATGATTTTGTGGTTGCTGCAACCCTGAAGGGGATAAAGCGCCAAAAGGGGGATGCCCCCCATCAGGCCCCCCCATCCTACCACATATGCTTTTGCGTATTTTTTCTTTATTGACTAACAACCCGGGCCATATTGCCTGGCGTGCAGCAATGTTGTGCTCATTTAGAGCGCTGCTTCGTAAATCACAAATCACTGACTCAGATTCCGCCTTGCGTAGGGGGGATTTTTTCTTTCACCCATGGGGAATGATAATACGGGTGCATCGCTCGAAGACTATACAGTTTCATGAGAGGGTCTTGGAGATACCCGTATCTCGCTGTCCCAATACCGCCCTCTGTGCCGTCTATTGGACAGAGCGCCATTTCACTGATAAAACATGCCGGGATCGGGACATGGCTTTTCGCCTGCCGGGACTGGGGAGCTCCTCATTTCCGATGACATATTCAGCTCATCAGGAGATGTTAACGCTGTTTTCGAATAGGGCGGGCCTCGGTGAGGAGCATTTTACCTCGCATTCCCTGAGAAGGGGAGGTTGTACATACTTGGCCATGTCAGGCGCTTCTATCGAGGAGATTAAGGTCAGGGGTGATTGGGCCTCTGACACGGTCTACTCCTACTTGAAGACCCCATTGGAAGAAAGGATAGTAAATGACTACCGTGTCGCTGCTGCTTTGTCAACGATCGAGGTCGGAGGGGCGGTTGGTGGGGCGGGCCCGGATTAGCGGGCCCGTTTGGCATTTATTGCTCGGCCAAGAGCCTTATCAAATAAATTAGGCTGTTCACCAACCTCCCGTCTCGCCCTCTTCTGTTCACTTAGCCTGACTTTATGTGTGATATAATCTATTATATAAATATAAACTGGCAGGTGAAGGTAACTTATAATAATGATTATTTATTATTCTACGATTTGATGACTATTTCTTGTGCATGTTATATATTTGCTGTGGGCCAGTACGCTGCTTTGCTGCTGCCCCTCCCCCCACCTTCTACTGAGCACACTGTAGCTGCTTACCTCGCCCACTACACATCTATTTTTACTTTTAAGCTTTGTATAGGTAGGGCTTTTATTGCTCGGCCAAGAGCCTTATCAAATAAATTAGGCTGTTCACCAACCTCCCGTCTCACCCTCTTCTGTTCACTTAGCCTGACTTTATATAATATATTATATACCTTTATTATATCTGTTCACTGAATATATATATATATGTAGTATGAGCAAAAATTTGTTTTAAGAAACCAAAATTATTTCTGCTGGTAATTCCAAAGGAAACACTTACTTTAAATATATAAACTTCCGAGCAAGTAGAGTGTCAAGCCCCGCGCAGGAGGTGAGCGGTGCATGCCGGGACCCCCCACCCACGTGGGTGGGGGGTGGGGGAGTTTTAAGTTAATTTTTGCTCATACTTATGAGTACAAATTAGGTTTAGGGAACACCTTAATTACATGTAAGTCTATATATTTAAATTAAATGCTTCCCATGTGGAATTCTATTAAAAAATAAGTTGTTTTTAAAGATAATATTTGCTCCTATATATAGGAGCCAAAGGTAGTTTTAAAAACCAATTTGTGTTCACATATCTATGAGCAAAGATTAGTTGTTTTTCAAATCTAACCTTTGCTCAGATAGGCCCCTTATATACATAGATTCAACTTAAATGCTACTTTTTGCTTATATGTCAATATAATGAGCAAAGATTAGTTTTAATAAACAGATTTTACATGTATATATGCATGTATGTGTGTGTAAAAATAAGTACAAACGGAAATCCCGTTGACAAAATTGCAATTTGTTTGAGGTATAACCACAGATTGCTTAGACTACGTTGGCGCTACTGTTGTTAGATAACGCGCGAGGCAGGGAGAATTGGTGGGGGTTGAGGGGGAGGCAGGGGCCCTGGGGGGTGGGGGGTGAGGGGTGAGGGGGGCATATAGGCGGCATGGGCCCTGGGGGGGGGGGGGGGAGGTCGGGACAGTATGCGCAGGTGTTGTCCAGTTCCACCCACTTCACACCCCCGTGAGCCACCTGATGACTTTCTCCCGCCAGTGCCCAGTAATTAACCTTCTTCCCACCACCCGCCACCACTCCTCACCACCACCCCCCCCTTCCTCCCACTCTTCCTCCTCATCCCCTTTTCTACACCAAGTCCTTTCCTCTCTCATTCTTCTCCACTTCGCTCCACTCTATTCCCTGTCTGCTTTCCACTCTCCCTTATGTACTCCCCATCGCCTCCCCTCTCCCCTCTCCCCTCTCCCCCTCCTCTCTCCCCTATCCCCTCTCGCCCCTCTCCCCTCTCCACTCCCCTCTCCCTTCTCCCCTCTCCCCTCTCCCCTCTCCCCTGTCCCTTGTCCCCTCCCCCCCTCCCCTGTCCCCCCCCCCTCCCCTCTCCCCTTCCACTCCCCCCTCTCTCCTATCCCCTCTCCCTCTCTGTCTCCCCCTCTCCACTCTCCCCTCTCCCCTCCCTCCCCTCTACCCTTCCACTCCCCCTCTCTCTTATCCCCTCTCCCTCTCTGTCTCTCCCTCTCCACTCTCCCCTCTCCCCCCTCCCCTCTCCCCTCTCCCCTCCCCTCCCCTCTCCCCTTCCACCCCCCTCTCTCCTATCCCTTCTCCCTCTCTGTCTCCCCCTCTCCCCTCTCCTCTCCCCTCTCCCCTCTCCACTCTCCCCTCTCCCCTCTCCCCCCTCCCCTCTCCCTCCCCCTTCCCTCTCCCCTTCCACTCCCCTCTCTCCTATCCCTTCTCCCTCTCTGTCTCCCCCTCTCCCCTCTCCCTCTCCTCTCCCCTCTCCCCTCTCCCCTCTCCCCCTCCCCTCTCCCCTTCCACTCTCCCCTCTCTCCTATCCCCCTCCCTCTCTGTCTCCCCCTCTCCACTCTCCCTCTCCCTCTCCCCCTCTCTCATCTACTTCCCCTCTCTCCTCTCCCTTGCCCTTTCTCCCATCTCCCGTCTCCCCCCTCTCTCCTCTACCTCCCACCTCTCTCCTCTCCCATCTCCATTCTCCCGTCTCAACTCTCCCTCTTACCCTCCCCGTATCCCCTCTCGCCTCCCCCACCCCCTTTATCCATTCCCTCTCCGTCCCCCTCTCCTCTCTCTCTCTCTTCTATTATCTGTCCTCCCCTCTCCCCTCTCCCCGCATCCCTTCTCTACTCTCCCCTCTTTCCTCTCCCCTCTCGTCTCTCCCGTCCCCTTTATCCATTCCCTCTCCCTCCCTGTCTTCTATTAGCTGTCCTCCCCTCTCCCCTCTCCCCGCATCCCCTCCCCACTCTCCCCTCTCCCCTCTCTCCCCTCTCCTCTCTCCTCTCCCCTCTCCCCTCTCCCCTTCTTTGCTCCCCATCTCGCCTCTCCCCCACCGCTCCCCTCTCCTCTTCTCTTCCCAAACTCATCAACCCCCTTCCCCTCTCCCTTCTCCTCTGCTCACACACACAACACACACACACTCACACACACACACACACACACACACACACACACACACACACATACACATACACACACATACCGGTGGGATGACTGCCCCTCTCAATGGCCTACCGCGAGTTAATGGGCTCGGGCAAATTGACTTCTATACACAAAAGCGAATCGCATCACAGGACCGGCCCGGGGACCGGCCCGGAGAGCTGCCCTGAGACCGGGCGGCCGCCGCTCCCCGCCGGGGCGCTCCCGGTGGGGAGCCCGTAGAGAGCCCACAGGAGTCCTCGTGGGTAGCCAAATATTTGCGGGTTTATATCCACACCCTCGGCCAGCGCCATTAGAAAGTGAGCGGACATCTAGGAGACTCTTATAAACTAAAAGTTCACCGACTGGTTTCCCACCAAATGTTATGGGATTTTAAAGCTGCCTAGTTCGATGAAAGCAAAATATTAAAAAAACCAAAACAAGTTTTGTTTTGTTTGTTTGTTGTTGGTTTACGTCCTAGCATCATCTAAGGTCATATCAGGAGGGCCCAAAACAAGTAGAACTTCCTTATCGACCATTTTGATATGAGCACCAACATTTTAATCTGTGTATTTCCACTTCAGATATATTAAAACTTAAGCCCTTCCAAATCAAAGTTACTTCCAAATGAAGTAAAGTAGATTATAACTATAAACTTACTAGATTTATATGCACTTATTGAACATTTGTCACCACATAGAAATGAATACTGATGCAATTGAATAGAACCTGTTACTGCTGAAGCCTATGGGGTCAGAGTTTTGACAAGCTTGCCTAAATTAATTTTGCATGGTTCCACTTCAGATATCCCAAAAGTTAGCCACTTAAAATAAAAGTTACTTCAAGCTAAAGTAAGGTACATAATGACGATCAACCTAATGTATTTATCTCAGAAAATTTCAGAAACTCAAAACCATCGGACTATGCAACTTTAACTTTACAGACATTTGAAATGAAAGCATGCAGAATTAATTTTGATGTGCATATCAAAATTACAACGTAGACCCGCTAAGGACGACACAAGAACGGATGTGGATAGTTTATTATTACCATCTGAATACCGAATCTGGCTGGCATAACCGCCGAATCAAACAAACAAAACTTTTTCTCGGGTGAGCTGACCGGCGCGCAGGCCGGTTGCGTATCAGGAAGGCGCCGGGCTGGCCGAGCGCCATGGTTATATACGACTACTGGCACGCCGCCTAGCGAGTAGCGGGTGCATAATGCTTAGCACGGAGCCGGCGCATTCGAAACGCCCGAATATGGACCAGCTCATATGTACATTCGTCAATACCCGCGGGTGCCTACACTGGCATATATGCGTATATACCTCCTATCATAAGCTTCAATAGTTACACCCAGCTTCCTATTACTCATTGATATTACCGACCCACCCAAGGGGGAGGCCAATGACTAACAAGTGTATATATATATAAACAATAGCCACACTCATATAGGTGGAAAATTAATTCACCAGAATCCTGAAACTGGAAAAAGCTATTTCTGCAGAACTGCTGAAACTGACCCAATTGTTTCTGCGGAACTCCTGAAACTTTCCATGAATAAAAGGATAGAACATCTAATAATAATATATATATATTAATACATATTTTTTTAAACAAGCCCTAATTTTGAATCTAAAGCAACATTAATGCCCCAAAAGGGTAAGGTATAGAAGCAAAATGACAAAAATGACCGAGACACAAATCCTCCTGATCTCCAATCCCTTGCTAGTTCCCAGGGACCAGTTTATATAAATTCCGAGGAAATACCAGAATGGGGGTGGGTCCTAAGCATTGCTTATTCATATTAGTATTACAGGTCCTAGATTATCAAATATCCCCTTATATGCGCCAAGGACAGGAGGAGTTCATGGTGGGCTTCTATTCGCAAAGGAACAACACAGTTTGAAACTGATCATATAGACTCTATCTCAAGCTAAGCAAAAGTGTCAGCAGAGAAAAGATCATCTCCTTCACCTACACACACATGTCCAATATGCCATCGCACATTCTGAGCAGAAATTGGACTCATCGGTCATCGATGAGTTTACAACAAATGATGAGTTGGTGTCATCATCGCCACCAATGGACAACCAACATATGCACCGATACTTAAAGCTGCAGGGTCCGATGAAAATATCAAATTTTCAAAACCAAAACAATTATCTAAATGTGAGTCTACATATTTAACTTAGATACTGGTGCACTTATTAAACATTTGGAACCTCACAGAAGGGAATATCGATGCAATTGAATAGAACCTGTTACTGCAGTAGCCTATGGAGTCAGAGTTTTATTTTGAATGTTAAACTTTTGAGATATTTTGAGTGCAAATGTGGAAAATTAGTTTTGGCAAGCTTGCCAAAACTCTAACACCATATAGTATGATATACTTCTGCAGTAACATGTTCTGTGAAATTGCCTCAGTATTGCCTTCCTCGCCGAAACAAATGCTTAATGAGTGCATCAGTATCTAAGTTAGATATGTCAAATCAAATCTAGATCATTGGTTTGGTTTTGAAAATTTGATATTTCATCGGACTATGCAGCTTTTTTTAACAAGGATCCAACCTAAAAGTGTGCGGGAAAATTTGATACTTCATTGGACTACGCACCTTTAAATCGAATTCACAAAAGAAATGCAGGTCCATATAGCCCGGCACTGAGGGGACACGGTGGGCGACAATCAGTGCTAACGACACATATTATCGCCCGTGCAGGTGCGCTCTGTGGGCTGCTTTTAATTGGTGTCCAGCTGTGACAGGTATGCCACAGCATGTGGGTGGGTGTGGGTATATGTGTGATGGTGTGGGTGTGGGTGTGTGGGGGGCGGAAGGTAACCTCCCCATTCCCCCGTCCTTCGTCCCCCGGCCCCCGTCCCCCGGCCCCCGACTCCCGCGCCCATCCCCGTCTCCCGCCCCCGTCTTCCGTCCTCCATTCCCCGTCACCACCCCCCGCCCCTCCCCCCATCCCCCTCCGCCGAACCCTCGACTCCCATCCCCCGCCCCCAGCCAGCCCCACTACCCCCGCCCCCCCCCCCCCCCGCCGCCCGTCGCCCGCCCGCCGTGCCTGCTAGAGGGCCCTCCCGCGCCGGCCCATCTGAAAGGGCGACTCTTGTTGCTGTGGCCACTCAGGCAGACTTTCCCTGTGTCGCTAATATCAATTTGATGAGCTGCGCCCACCTGATGTTCATTTACCTCCTCCCCGAGCACACCTGAGGGACGGCCGCTGGGGGGGGGGGGGGGGGGACGGGCGGGCAACGCGCCCACCTGCACAGCTAGCCACACACTCGCCTGGGGTGGCGAAGTTGAGGCGGGGTGTGGGGGGAGGGATGGAAACTGCTGTGTATAGTGATCTATGCATAGGCATATGTATATACATTGTAACCCCGTTAAACCAAGCTCGGTTAAACCAAACGATGGGTTAATTCAAACGTTTTTCAGCGGCCCGGCAAAATACTACCATTTATCATATAAAAAAGTTGGTTAAACCAAAGTCGGTTAATCCAAATTGGTGATGTTGGCTAGCTAACATCCCTAATTCACTCACGAGACACCAGGGCGGCGTATCGGTCGCTAGCTCTTGGCGTCACAGCTTGCCTGCCCACCAGTGGACTAAGACGTGCTCAAAATTTCTCCTGCAACATGCCGCCAACCAAAAAACGCCGCGGCCGGCCCTCGACAAATAATTGTCCTCAACGACCAGTACTTCCTCGACAAGCATCTGCTCGGGCACCATTGGCAGCAGTTACCTCTTTGGATGGTGGTTCTTTATGTACTCCTTCATCTGTGGCAAGTGTCTCCAGAGCCGTCTTAGCGCGAGTGGAAGCCTTGGAGCATATGGCGACTGCTCCGACTCGTGGGCAGCGCTCCTCACCTGCTTCTACACCTGATCATGCAAGTTCTGCCATGTCTCACTCTGCTCTGATTCCAGAGCTACAGATGGTTCATCAGTGTGGATTCCGCATGACTCTACAATGATGGATGGTAGTCAACCACAACTGGATCCTGGTCCACATAGAGAACAGTCTCAGTCTCCATATGGTCGAGCCTGGGCTCCTACGCGAGCAGCTCATGGGGCTCCACTTCACTATTCTACTCAAGTACCTGGTAACGGCTATTTCCCTCAATCTTCAATGGCTGCCCCCGGCTTCCAAATGCAACAGCCTAGGCTTCCCGTCGCTGCCGATTTCATGATGGACAACGTTCAAGCCTTGCAGCGCCCCCCAGGTACGAACTGTTTCCCGCATCATTTGATTACTAGGGGGGGACGCCTGTAAGAAGATCGTTCTAGGGGAAGCAACATGGTCAGAGTATTTCTTTGCCATTCGTCTCTTAACTGATCAACCTGATTTTCCAGTAGTTTCTCTCCCTGCCGTGTTACAACATGAGAAAGACCTGGCCCTCATGGCCATTACCTGGGATTGGCCAACATGCCGACGTTGGTCGGAGCGTGTGTTTGCTATGATAGCAGATGGTCGCCTTAGGGATGGTTGGGCGGATCCGGTAGCTATAAAAGATGTCCAGCGTGATATTTGTACAGAAGCAGTAAGGACGCTTCAATCAAGAGCCGCATCTAATCAGTTCACTCACTCGCGTCCTGCCCCCACAACGACACAGCGTCCTGCTCAGGTACCTGCTGTTTCAGGGACAGCAACCGGCATAAATCCTTCCCCTGTTAATCAGAGAGACGATTATACTAGAGAGACAGAGGGAAAGCCATGTTATTTTGGAACTGGGGGAAAGACTGTGGGTTTACGGCAACCCATGGTGTCCTTCCTGATCGATCTCCGCATATATGTGCTTGGTGTGCATACCGCTTTAGGCGCATTCTAGTTCATCGCGAACAAGACTGTTTAAAAACGAGAAGGTTCCTAGACAAGAAAACAGGCGAGAGCACAGCTAACAATAACGATGTGAGTTCTTTTCCTGTGCTGAGTAATAATCTAAACACAGTTACTGATATATCTGAGTATTCAATTGTTAAACATGTTCCCACCTTGAATAGCACTCCTGACCCTGTTACCACCTTGCCTCTATCAGCCGCTGATAAGAACGTCACTCTTAATTATGCCCCATGTTCATCAGCTGATACTACTCTGAAAGCCGTCTCTGTATCTGATAAAATTCATGAAACTAAGAATAATGATACTATATCTAGAATTGTTACTGATTTGCCGGTACTCGTTAAAAATAATGATTCCTCCTCCAATGTACAGATCCAGCCACTCCAAACAGCTGGTGTAAGTACTGTGATAACCTATTTAGATATGCCAACCTTTGACTGGTTTGATGACCCACTAGAAGTTATATTAACCTCGACAACTAGCAATAATGCAGATTTTATCCCACCGCCCTCCCCTCTGCAGTTTCAAAACACATTGCTAGATTTCTGGCCAACGTCGGTAGATCAACCCTGGTTTGGTAATGGTATATATAGAAATATATTTGATAAAGTGCGTATCACTGGCTTGCCGAATTTCATGGGAGCAAAAATTTCCGTTCCGTCAGGTATAAATATTCCTCGATGGCGCGCAGTGTTATTGGATTATCCTGATGTCCTGTTAGTCGAACATCTAGAATTTGGTTGGCCACTGGATTACACATAAAAAATGATACCAGTGCCAACTTTCAGGAATCACTCAAAATCAGATAATGCAGACTTTCATATTAAAAAGTTTATTACGACTGAACTCCATCACGGAGCGCTGCTAGGCCCTTTCCCATCACTGCCATTTTCTCCATGGTGTCAAATTAGCCCGATGATGATGAGGCCTAAGAAGGGCTCTACTGATAAAAAGATAATCATTGATCTCAGTTTCCCAAGGGGAAAAAGTGTTAACGCAGGGATTGTTAGAGGATTCTACTTGGGTCGGCCTTTTAATTTTTGTCTCCCCTCGGTCTCTACCCTTTCGGACCGACTAATGAAGATTGGTCCGAGTGCCTGGATGTGGGGGAGGGGATCTAGCAAGAGCCTACCGCCAATTGAGAGTATGTCCCTTGGCCGTACCATTATTAGGAATTGCGCTTAACGGTAGCATCTATATTGATATTGCGCCTCCATTCGGCTGTAGAACCTCAGCACTTGCTTGTGCCCGCACTACTAGAGCAGTAGTTTGGTTACTAAGACAAGCAGGTTTTTTCTCGTTATGTTATTTAGATGACTTTATAGGAGTGGAAGCAACTGAACAGAAAGCATGGGATGCCTTTAATTACTTTAACACATTATCGAGTGACTTAGGATTGGACTTAGCTGTCGAAAAATGTACACCGCCTGTTACCTCAATAACTTGGTTAGGGTTTGTAGTCGATTCTATTGCCATGACTGTCACCTTGCCGCAAGAAAAAGTGACAGAAGTGTTAGAAGAATGCTTACTCTGGGAAGGGAAAATGACATCTTCGAGGAAACAGCTACAGAGCTTAGCTGGGAAGTTACACCACTTGTCAAAATGCATCCAGCCAGCAGTTAGATTCACAAACAGGGTACTAGCCGTGCTCAGAGCTTCACCATATGTAGGTCAACATGTCTTTGACAAAGAGTTGCTGAGAGACCTCGAATGGTTTAAACTTTTCGCAAATAGTTATAATGGTATACAGCTTCTGCCTTCTGCGCCTAGGAAAAAATGGATTATTGAGTGTGACTCAACCCTGAGAGCAGGTGGGGCATTCTCTCCTACCCATTATTTTACTGTTGAGTACGATCCCAAATTATGTGCGCAAGAACTACAAATCACGCAACTTGAAGCCCTTAATTTGGTACACGCCGTAACTAATCTACTTCCCCCGAACCCCCATGAATTTACTATTGTCATTAACACGGATAATATCGCCTCTCAGCAAGTCTTGGACTCAGGACGTGGTAAAGATAAAATTTTGTGTGCATGCGCAAGGCAGCTATGGTTAATTGCAGCTACGGAAAATTGTGAACTTGTCATTTTACATAAACCAGGTAAAGAATTAATTTTATCCGACGCCCTTAGTAGAGCCCCACACGATGAAACCCATAAATTGTCAGCGCTGAATATGTGTCAAACCCGTGGTTTGCAAGAGATTACTCTACTGACATCGCTTAACATCTTGAAATGTAAACTGTAATAGTCAGGTTCGGAAGATAGTAATTTTGTGGCTCTATCTTCCAGGATTCTCGCTAATACATCACCAGAGACTCCTGGATAGCTATGTGCTCGCATTAGCACCTTGGACCTGGAAGAACAAGGCAGCTCATGTTAAACTATATATAGACTTTTGTACTCAGCATCGCATAGATTGTCAAAACCCTTCAGTATACGTCCTCTTGTCATTTCTTATGTTCCTCAAAGATCATCTTAAATCACCTGGTACCATAATGAATTACTTTAGTTCAGTCAAACTATGGGTAGCAGCAGGTGTTGGTACTGCAAGTGCGTTCGATGCACCTGAGATTAAGCTCTTTAAATCCGGAATATTTAAAACCACCCGCCACATAGTTACTAGAGCTAACCAATTAATCCACCCAAACTCAAGGCTATAATCGAATACCTCCAAAGCCTAAGGCCAGCGCCTAATGTTATCATAGCGGCTATCCTAATAGGATATTTCACCTTTGTTAGACAAGGAAACCTAGTTCCCTTATCGGTCGAGCCGAACGCCATGAGGCATGTACTAAGACACAAGGACATTTACGTAGATGGAAATAACTTAATTGTCGCCCCAAGGTCCACAAAAACGAGGCCTTCCTCTGCTCCACCTGTAATTTTCCGGCTCCCAGGCCTCCCGCGCTCTTCATGTTGTCCGGTCAGAGCCTGGCAAAGATATGCGATAACTCCTGCGTACCCTAATGCACCAGCTTTCATGTTGCCGTCAAGCTTACCCCTCACACTTCCGGGCCTCAAACGAGCATTGAGCTTGGCCTCCTTCATGGCAATGGGTAGAGATACAGGCTTTACCCTCCATGGCATCCGCAGAGGTGCTGCTCAGGCCTGCCAAGGTGAAGGGCTAACCCTGGATACAATAATGGCTGCAGGTACCTGGAGAAGTGCATCTGTAAATGCATATCTAAATGCAGTCCATGTTAGTGTCGCCCTGGCAGCGCTCGGAAGGTTGTTGGGTTGAGTGCTGCCGAGGTGATCCGAGCTGCTCGATTACTGTTTGATAGATTATGATACTATGTTTGTATTCCAGATTTGAACCTACAAGAAACTGTAACTGACTGTAATACTGTCTCACAAGACTAAGAGGCCACGATGCCTATGTCTGATATATATACGACTATTCAGTTAACGTTACTAGACATTGCTGCATGCTATTGATCATGAAAGAGGGCCTCTGTCGCCACCTCGAGAATGCTGCTCCTTGAGCCTTTTTAATTGTTTTCAGATAATAAATCTGATTCCAAATATACATATAAGCATGTTGTGTCTCGTGTAGTGAATTATCGGTTAATCCAAACAAAATTGTCGGACCTCAGGCCACTTCTGCTATGGTTAAACCAAACTTTCATGTGGTTATAAGGTCATCTGAGACCCTACCAACTTTTTTATGTGATAAATGGTAGTATTTTGAAGGGATCCTAGAAATTTGTTTGGATTAACCGATCGTTTGGTTTAACTGAGCTTACTTTAATGGGGTTATACTGTATATACATAAAAACAATAATCAAAGTGTCCACAAAGTCAAAGTCAAAGCGAAAACTTGGTTAAACCAATGATTGGTTAATCCAAACAAATTCCTAGGGTGCCTTCAAGTTTGGTTTAATGGGGTTATACTTATAGTACATATGAATATATGTGGATATATGTGGATATAATTATAGACATGTGTTTCTAATCATAGGCCTACACATGTATGCACGCATGTATTTTTAAATACATCTCTAATTCAACATATCATTGCTCATCGACACAGCTGACTCAGAGGCATGAGTGGGTGAATCAAGCCTTTTATTCGGGCGCTGCCCGCCTGGCGGCATGTACATTGACTGTGTATCATCGGGCAAGAAGCGAACGAGCGAAGGCCCCGATATATTGGGAAAATGAAATGTGATGAGGGCATATGAGTCATGTAAACGATTTAACAAACGAGTAATCAATTACGTTAAAGTACAATAGCAATAGTTAATGATAAAAATATGACATAACAGTAGAGGGTAAATTATCAGAAATGTGACATTTAAGTAGGTGTGATCTGTCAACTGCGCGGGTGTCAGTCGCTCATTAGATGGTATTCTTTATTTTTTAGTTTTAAATGCTTGATTGGTTTTTTGGTTTTGTTGATTGTTGTGGGCACAATCAACTGCAGGTGTGGGTGGGTGGGTAAAATTGGAGGTGGGAACTGGTCAGTGTGGGCGTTTGGAGAAGACTAACCAGCTTTGGTGGCTCCGGAAGACACCAGGATAGTGACTGGCCGTGATGGCAGGCAGGAGTTGTTATATAGGCAGGAGGGGGTAAGATGGCTCCCCCCTCTCTACCCCCCGTATAACCCCCCCCCCCACCACCACCACCACAGTAGTGGCAGGGGGGGAGGGCTTCGGCCTTGAGCCTGCCATGTCCAGCAATCCTCGCTCATTCAAGATATTTATATATATTTATATATATATGTACATTTATATATTTATATGTATATACTTATATATATGCTTATATATCTATTTATATCTATATCTATATTTATATTCATTTATATATATTTATATGTATTTATACATATTTATATATATCTATATATATCTACATATATCTATATTGATTTATTTTAATATATATTTATATTAATACATATTTATATATATATAGATATTTATATATATTATATTAATACATATTTTTATATTTTATATTTTTGATATATTTATATATATATATATATATATATCTATGTTTATATAAATACCCATATTAATGATGAGGTTGGTGTTCATCATTGTTATATATTATGTGTAACACTGGGTCTCATTGTATATATATTTGAGGTATAAGTATTATACGAATATATAGGTGCGGAGGAATAGTCAATATCTCTCTGTATATTTAATCGTTATTATTATTATTAGGTCTTTGCCCAATTTACTAATATTATTATTATTATATATTGTATTTCGCCGATCCCGTTTCCCTCCCGTTCCGCGCATGTCCCTGTGCCGGTTGGACGTCGTTGGCTGCAACCCGCTTCACGGGTGATCATTCAGCTACTGAGCTTCGGCAGTACATGTGTAATTTTGTTTATAGTTTTTTTTTATGATTTTCCTGTGCCAGAGGACAGTAAACTCACTCAACCCAGTCATGTCTTTCTTGTTGTCTTTCCCTAGCTACTATTTATATATATATATATATATATTATTCTAAGGTAAGTTCCCAATTGCTGGCGGTTTTCTGTGGGCCACTTACGGTTGGATTGTTTATTATGTCTTTTGTTTCTATATTCTCTTTATTTAGGACAACTAAATATATATATATATATATATATATATATATATATATATATATATATATATATGCCGGGTATAACCATAATATACACACTTTATACCCTACGGCGAGGCCACACACTATTCTTTTTTCCCCGGTGGAAACTCGAGGGCGAATTCTTTCTGGATCTGTCCAAAAGCAGTGCCTGAGGGTGATTGATGGTGCAAGGCACTACAACTGTTAGGGGCCCCGTCTGCTCCCCTGTCCGGCTGGTCCCCTAGGCCCCCGCTCCTACGTAAGACACCCAGGGAGAAACGCTGTGGGTGTCGTCTGCCATTAACGAGATCAAAGCGCCGCAGCCCCCCTCCCTCTACCTTAATCCACCCCATGTGAGCAATAGACCCTCCCTCCGCACCTACAGGTACAAGGGTGGGTGGGCCCTGGTGGGGTGTACTACGAACAGCCCATTGAGTACATTCCACACAGCCAACAATTAACTACTTCACCGACAATATTTAGCTTCAGTTCGCCGGCTGCTCTGGCCAAATGTTATTTATGTACACCTTAATATAGTCATACTATATATATATATATATATATATATATATATATATATGTATATATATATATACTATACATATACATATATACTACCATATATATATACATACTATACATATACATATATACTACCATATATATATACTATGCATATACATACTATACATATATATATAATAGTACATACATATATATTTATATATATATATACTACTAAATAATATAAGTAAATGTCATCTACATACTGCTATATATTATATAGAGATACATAAGTTACATATATATAGAGAGAGAAATGAGAGAGAGACAGAGAGAAAGAGAGAGAGAGAAAGGGAAAGACTGCATCACATTCCTATATAAACAGCAGTGAAGTAACTGCAAATAATAAGAATTTAATAAATAGCACATTTATATATATATACACATATGTATATATATATATATATAGAGAGAGAGAGAGAGAGAGGGGAGAGAGAGGGGGATACGATTGCTGTATCAATCATATTTGTATATAAGCCACAATGACAAAATTGTGTTTCAGTTTAATTGATATATATATATTATCTAAATACGTGTGTGTGTTTATATATTTGCAATATGTGATTTGTTATTCAATATTAATGAGAGATGATTAATATTGATAAGTGTATGTATTTTATTTGTAATGCTTTACTTTTATTTGGAATATTTTATTTACATATAAGCATATGCACATGGATGTATATATGTACAAATATGTACAACTACCATTAGATAGCAGTACTTGTCTATGTATCGATCTGTCTAAATGTATATATGTCTATATCATATGTCTATATATGTAGATGTCTAGATGTCTAGATGTCTTGATGACCTGATGTATATATGTATATATGTGCAGATGCATATATATATATATATATATATATATATATATATACATGTATATTGGCTTATATATATAGGCACCAGGTCATGGTGCCGGCGGCCTGGTTTCCCAGTGGGACAGCACTATAAAGTCGCCAGGAGTGCGCACTGTTACAAGTCGGTACCCGTCCTGATATGACCTTAGATGTTGCTAGGACGTAAAACAAAAAAAAAAAAAAAAAATATATATATAGGCATGGATATATGTGTATATGTGCATAGGAATATGTGTATGTGTGTATATATCTGCATATTTGAATCTATTTGTGAAATGGTCGACGATCAGTTGGTGAACCGGCTGAGTATGTACAACACACAACCCATCAAACAGATTGCTTAATTGTTGTTTGTGTCTCCACGTGCGAGCTTGAAACTCGAGTAGCATTTAAAAGTAAATTAGGCTGTGTGGTTTACTCTGTGTGTCATGGTGGGTCTCCACATCTTTTACTCTCTCTATATGTACAGTAAAACCTCTCTAAATCGACTGACCATGGGACCGACATTAAATACAGTAAAGCCTCTCTAAATCGACCAGCCATCGGATCGACTTCAGTTGCTCCATTTAGGGAGGTGATCGGTTTAAAGAGTTAGAATATCCTTACAATGTTATTGTTGGGACCCAAATAAAGCGATCGATATAGGGGAGTGGTCGATCTGTGGAGGTGGTTGGTTAGAGAGGTTTTACTGTAGTCCATTTAAGGAGGTGGTCGGTTTAGGGCGTTTTTTTTTTCATCGTTCCAATGATATTGTATGGGCGATCGTTTGGGGCCCAAATAAATCGATCAATATAGGGGAGTGGTCGATCTGTGGGGTGCTCGGTTAGAGAGGTTTTACTGTATAATATACAATTAAACACAAATATTGAGTAGTGTGCAGGTCTTCTCAGTCGCTGGGAGCAACACACACTTTAAAATAGATGCAACAATTCTGAACAAATATAGAAATACAAATATAGAAATACCAGACAGGCTATTGTAACCCACCCTGCATTATGTTTGTCCTGGGGTTTTCCTCTCTCTTGTTTATTTCTTTTAAAGTGAATGGTGAGAATTGTATTGATGCCTCACTTTTGCATTCCTCCCTGAACTATTCAACAGTATCCGCTCATAGTCATATTCTAAGGTCATAACTTTCAGAGAGAAAATATATTTATTACATTCGTTGTTTAAACAGAGGAAATTTCAGTCACATAAAATATGTCTTCGTTAATCCTCCACTCCTTGCCCTATCCTAATAATGAAAGTGTCAGGCTATGTAATAGTTAGTATACATTATTATGTCATTGGTTTGACTTGGCCAATATTCAAACCCAGGGTTCCAATCACACCTTGTCCTGATATGTGGTAAAACAGTTTATTCTTTAGAATATACATTTTTTTCAGGGCCAAGGCATTACATTATATTGTAAATAGGTAGATAAGCGGGTACTTAGATTACCTTGGATGTTGTCAGGATGTAAAACTCTAACAACCAACCAATCCAATCCCATGACCTAGCACATGGGAGGTGACAGCTCAACTCATTTGGCCAGTCAGTCTTGAGAGTTTGACCAGATGGTGAACTGAAACTAAATGTTGGCGGTTGAACTAGTTAAAGTTGCATAGTCCGATGGTTTTGAAATTCTGTATTTTTTCTGAGATAAATATATTAGATCGATCACTAGTATCTACTTTACATTAGTTCAAAGTTATTTTAATTTTAAATGGTAAACCTTTGAAATATTTTGAGTGGAAAAATAGAAAATTAGTTTTGGCAAGCTTGCCCAAACTCTGACACAATATACTTCTGTAGTAACAGGTTCTGTTAAATTGACTCAGTATTGCCTTCTACACAGAAAGAAATGCTTAATAAGTGCATCATTATCTAAGTTAGAAATGTAAAATCAAATCTAGATAATTAGTTTGGTTCTGAAAATTTGATATTTCATTGGATTATGCAGCTTTAATTGCTAGCTTTGTGGAATGTGTTCAATGGGCTTTTCGTGGTATACCCGCCCTGTCCCAGCCTACGTTAGGTTATTGTGTTTGATGTCCTAATAACATCCAAGGTCACATTACAACGGGTACGACATGAGACATGGCACACCGAAGGCGGTTAAAACAAATTATATATATATATATATATATATATATATTATTTTGTGTACAAAAACTCCCCACAGGGATACTGCCCACAGGCACCATAACCCAATATCACACTCAGTAACATTATCTTTACATTGAGTTAACCAGTCATTGCCCTATTCAAGTAATGCTGATCAATAGGCAAGTTAGCGACATGTTTCAATTTTGTAAGTCTTTGGTTTAACTCATCCAGGGATTGATCCCAGGAGCTGCTCTCTATGAGACGAGCACTCTACCCAGTTAACAATACACCAGAATTACCAAGCCTGTAATGATATCCATGCGGAAGGGTTATTTGATAAGCTTTTACGTCTTAGCAACATGCAAGGTCAACAGGCACCGACTAGTGACAGTGCGCATTTATACTTATAGCGAGTTTATAGTGCTGCCCCACTGGGAGACAGACCATCCCGCCAGCACCTTGACTCCATATTTCATTATCTTGATACTGAGAAAAGCATTCCTCTATCTTACCTGCACACATCAGGAGCAACCTTTACACATCCTCCCCCCACCACCACCTCCACCCACCCCCACCCACACCCACACCCACACCCAAACCCACACCCACACCTACACCCACACCCACATTCTCACCAACTCCCTACACCCACACCCACACCCACACCCACACCCACACCCACACCCACACCCACCCACCCCACACCCACCACCTCCACCCCACCCCCCCCCCCCCCACCCCCCCCCCCCCCCACCCCCACCCCCCACCCCCACCCCCACCCCCAAATTAGTAATGCCCAGTGGCCAGACAACACAACATGCATTGCCCTACTCCTCCCCCCCCCCCCTTTCAACACTGATCGAACACTTATTCTTAAAACCATCTGCTTACACTTTCAGTCCACCACCATCAGCTCCCCACATGCATTTTTCCCACCCACCTCCTTTATAATAAACAGCGATATTAATGGTCATTGCACACGGCACAATCTCGAAATTTAACCAAGTATGATATAAGCTCCATAATAAACAATCGTGAACCTTCCCTCTGTGCTTGTGTTGCTATAATGACATATATATATATATATATATATATATATATATATAGATATATATATAGTCATCATCATCATCATCATGCTGTTGGTCCCAATGCAACAAAGACTGCTTTCATTACTTGACTGCCACTCTCCATTTAGCTCTCTGCTGTGAGAGTGATGTCCATGAGTCGGTCTTAATGTCTCTCAGCTTCAGGTTTCTCTTGATGGTATCCTTGAACCGGTGACGAGGGCGCCCTCTCTTTCTGTAACCAGAAGACAGTTGAGAATAGAGGATCTGCTTTGGTAGCCTGTCTGATGACATCCTCATGAGGTAGGTGTCCAGTCCACCGGAGATTCTTATTGATCAAAAGATCTTCCATAGAGGGCAGCCCCCGTCCATTCGAGTATCTCCTTATATATACAGTACAACCCCGTTAAACCAAGCTCGGCTAAACCAAACGATTGGTTAATCCAAACTTTTTTTGTCGGCCTGGCAAAATACTACCATTTATCATATAAAAAAGTTGGTAAACCAAAGTCGGTTAATCCAAAGTATCGGTTAATCCAAAGTATCGGTTAATCCAAACAAAATTGTCGGGCACTAGGCCATTTCCGGTATGGTTAAACCAAACTTTCATCTGGTTATAAGGTCATCTGAGACTTTTTTATATGATAAATGGTAGTATTTTGCCAAGCCGCCGAAAAAAGTTTGGTTTAACTGAGCTTGGTTTAACAGGGTTATACTGTATATACATAGCAAATATTAATCAAAGTGTCCACATACATTGTATATTGTATTCATAATGCACCCACGTTTTTGCCAAAGCCAAGTCAAAGTCGAAACCAAAGCTTGGTTAAACCAATGATCCGTTAATCCAAACAAATTTCAAGTTTGGTTTAATGGGGTTATACTCTATATATGTATATATAAATATATATATATATATATATATATATATGCAAATATATGTATGCATATATATACCCTGACAAATGCCCACAAACATGTAATCACAAACAGATACAATCACAAACACATACACCAACAAACAAACAACCACACAAACACAATCACAAACACACAAATAGGTCTCTTCTCTTCCAACCCACGTCAGACCAGTACGTGTCGTGTCTCCCAGCACGTACTGGTCAGACCGATCGGTAGAGCTCAGGCTTCCCGTGTAGATTCGAGTTCGATTCTCGGTCGAGTCAAAATTGATACTTATCGTTTCCTAACTTGGCACTAGGCATTAATATAGGATAGGGCAAGGACTGGTTAGCTCAGTGCCAGGATAATGTGACTGAGTGGGATTTCGGGTCATGGTGCTGGCGGCCTGGTTTCCCAGTGGGGCAACACTATATAACTTATAAGTATAAAGTTGCCGTGAGTGTGCACTGTCACAAGTCGGTACCTATCCTGATATTACCTTAGATGTTGCCAGGATGTAAATCTCCAACAACCAACCAACCATTCAAACCCACACCGCCCCTGTATGTATCTCCAAGCACGTACTTAAAGGTCAGGGAGGGAGGTGTGTGTGGGGGGGTGAGGGGGGGGGGGTCCAGCGGCGCGCTTCACCGTCTAGTTCCATGATGTAACACCAGGTGGCCGTAGTGTGACCAGCTGGGCCCCGTTGTGGGACAGCCACAGGAGCTTCGGTCATTATTTGTCTACACCAGCTTGAGCGGTCATAAGTCGGGAGAAGACAAATAGGTTCGCGCAAATCTCTGTCCTCATCGACACAGGTCAACGTATCCACTGCAACCACACACGTGTGCCGGTAGATGTAGACTGTAGCCCTGCCTGAAATTTCTTTGGGCTATCTGGTTCATAGCAAGGCTGCCCTATTTATTGAAGATGTATACTGCCTCTCATGGATAGCTCTGAATAGTCTTGTTTTCACCATTAGACAGTTGGTGTATAGAAAGCCGGAGCCTACACTTTTACCGACACACAGGAGTTTTTAACCTTCCACACCACATAGACATCCTATGAGAGCAACTGGCATTTGATGATGCTGTAAAAAGTGTAAGTTATACACAGCGATGGAAATCCAAATTGGCAATGGTGATGGAATAGGGAATCGAACCACCGACCTTCAGATTAGGACTCCAACCTAAGACAAAGGCTCACTCTACGCACTCCGCCACAGAGGACGCCGAGTGTGGGATTCTTGTCTCGCTACTATTACCCTAAACTGACGGCCACTTGTTGGTTGGTTGTTGGAGTTTTACCTCCTGACAACATCTAAAGTCATATCAGGACGGCACGGGGTGGCAGAGTGGGTTGGAGCGTCCGTCTCCCGTGCTGGTAGATCGTGGGGTCGTGGGTTCGAGTCCCGGTCGAGTCAAACCAATGACTTTAAAATTGATACTTGTCGCTTCCTAGCCAGGCGCTCGGCATTATTAGGATAGGGCAAGGACTGGTTAGCTCAGTGTCAGGATAATGTGACTGAGTGGGATATCAGGTCATGGTGCCGGCGGCCTGGTTTCCCAGTGGGACAGCACTATAAAGTCGCCATGAGTGCGCACTGTCACAAGTCGGTACCCGTCCTGATATGACCTTAGATGTTGCTAGGACGTAAAACAACAACAAAACAAACATATCAGGACGGCTACCGACTTGTGACAGTGGGCAGTCACATCGACTTCATAGTGTTGCCCCACTGAGAAATCAGGCTGCTGGCACACAACTAAATTTCCCGCTCAGTCACATTATCCTGATACTCAGCTGACCAGTCCTTGCCATATCCTAGTAATGCCGAGCACCAGGCTAAGTAGCGACAAGTACCAATTTTGTAAGTCATCGGCTTGACTCTATCAGGAATCGAACTCCCGTCCTTCCGCATTGGAAGTCTGCGCGCTACCGGTTCAGCCACCACATCCGGTATAAATGGGTCTGGGATATTTGGATCAGACCGAAGCTGCCGCCATTACCGAGTGACATTTGATAGTGCAGGAAGGGAATGTAATGGGAATGTAGGGTTGAAGTATTCAGTTCACGAAATACACACACAAGGTCATAAAGAAACACCAATAATTAAATTAATTGAACCAACTTGGTTATGTAAATGAAGCTGGGTGGAAATATATAATAAATATAATAGATATATATGTCTTTTAAATTGGGTTAGAAAACAGTTCAACCAAATTTATCATTATGAATTTAAAATTCAAGACTTCAAAACACCCTTACATCCACACCCGCACCCACTCCCACACACCAATAATTTAATAGTCAATATTTAATTTGCTACTTCTAAGTTATAATCAGCCACCATTGCCCGTTAGTGTTTTTTTTTTTTAGTTTTACGTCCTAACAACAGTTAAGGGCGGCTCCTGCCGTTTATGTAAATGAGGCTCATATTACTCTGAAATAATAAGATAGTTTCCAAACAAGGCGAACAAACCAACATTCAATAATAAATAACACGCTGAATATAGCCCAGTATATATATATATATATATATAGCCCAATATATATACTGGTCTATATTCAGCGTGTACGTCTATATATATATATATATATATATATATATATATATATATACACACCAACAATATTGACCGAAACCCATAGACACACATACCACTTTATACAATAGATAATACTACTGCCATGGACTGTGTCAATGCATGCATCCGCATGATTGTGTGCATATATAGTCCTTTGTTAGTTGCATGGATACATAGGTCTCAACAGTTGAAGGTTGCACCCATAACTTAGCATAAATCCTCAATTAATCTAGCATTTTTTACAACCGTCGCCGTACAACCGTGCGCACGTATGATATAATCTCTCCCCTCTCAGATCAGGTCTGCCACAATATATGACACTTCACAGTGTCATATAGTAGGATTCGAACCTATATCTCTTTCATTCTGGGCTAGTGGCCTAACCATTTCACTCCATAGGGTCCCTGATGCCATCATCATATCCACGCCTACGTGTCTATGTGACCAGACGGGATGGCCGAATGAGTTATAGCGTCCGTCTCCCGTGTTGGTAGATCATGGGGTCGTGGATGCGAACCTGGGTCGAGTCAAACCAATGACTTAAAAATTGATACTTGTCGCTCCATAGCCTAGCGCTCAGCATTAATAGGATAGGACAAGGACTGATCAGCTCAATGTCAGGATAATGTGACTGAGTGGGATATCAGCTCATGGTGCTTGTGGCCTGATCTTCCAGTGGGGGAGCACTATAAAGTCACCATGAGTGTGCACTGTCACAAGTCGGTACCTGTCCTGATATGACCTTAGATGTTGCTAGGACGTAAAACAACAACAAACAAACAAAACTGTCTATGTGGCTGATTGCTTGCTAGGTCATTGCTGACTATTACACTTGTCCCCTTGAAATTGTAAGTCTTTTAAATGGCTTATGTCCATAAGTCAATTTAATGCTTACAATTACATACATACAGGCAATGCACTTACATGTACAAACACAGGGTAGGTTCAACAACCATACAGTGTGTAGCTTAAGGCCCAGTCAGACCTTACCTGACTGAGTACCAGACACCACCAGACAAATAATTGTCTAGTCCGTTGGTGTCTGGTGTCAAAATGTACCGAAATGTCCCGAAATGTACCGGATGAAATGAACGCTAAATGGACAAGGAATGTACATTAACAAATAGCCACGAGACAATAACCGGACGCCAACCGAATGTCTAATGGATGGACTGGACACCAACCGGACAGCAACCGGACACCAACCGGACACCAACCGGACACCAACCGGACACCAACCAGACACCAACCGGACACCAACCAGACACCAACCGGACACCAACCGGACACCAACCGGACACCTACCGGACTGATCACGGACACGCCGAAAACTGATGGACCGAATTCCCACAGCACCGTCAACGG
This sequence comes from Branchipolynoe longqiensis, assembly GCA_030323885.1. NCBI lineage: Eukaryota > Metazoa > Annelida > Polychaeta > Phyllodocida > Polynoidae > Branchipolynoe > Branchipolynoe longqiensis. Next base: position 29,937,121 of record CM059188.1, read on the forward strand.
ACACTGCAGGAAGCAAACCGGAGAGGTAACGAATGGATGGGTACCGGACATGAAATGGACAAACCGGACAAAACAGACAAAACGGACTTAAAAAGGACATCAACCGTACACGTCAGTCTGGTGGTGTCCGGTACAAGTTTTGTGCATGTTCAAAACTTGTACCGGACACCACCGGAGATAGAACGGACACGCCGGATGGGTACCATATATAAACCGTACATTGCCATATTTCACCAGACAGTGTCCGGTTTCTGTCCGTTTCCTCAATCCGGTGAGGTCTGACTGGGGCTTAATACAGGATCCAGGTCACGACGACCAGTGTCATGACGTTAATGAAAATGGGAAATATTGCGCCCAGAGCAGGATTCAAACCCACACCTCTTGCATTCCATGGTCGAGTGTGCTAACCATTACACCACCTAGGCTTTCTGATGTTATCACCCTATCCACGCCTACCCATCTATGTGGCTCCTTGCCTGAGAGGGCAGTGCATACTATTAGTATTACAACAGTTTGTACTCGACAGGAGTTGGTTGATATAGCTCTATGCCAACCAGGTGGTAACTCAGCACAATTGTTGCTAGGACGTAAAACAACAACAAACACAAAAAAACTCAGCACAATTAATGCTAGCTCCAGACTAGGTGAAATAATCATTGTGTCTGGCCAGATGCCTTCATTCGCCTCTGTTTATGGTATAGCAGGACCCGAGAGGTCGCCAGGGCCCGCGCCACTACTGGATTCACCGACCGGTGATGTATTACAAGCAGATAACAGTCAGAAAGCACACCTTGACACACACTAACTACATTGTGTTGTTCTTAATCGGTAAGTCATTTAAGTATGCTCTGACATCAGGTATGGCTGATTTAGTATGTTGCTCTGAATGTAATTAATTGCTAAGCAATGGCAATCTTCCTCTCACACACAGCCAGACACACATCTACATACACACAAACAGTCATACCCACTCACAAACCCACATGCATACTCCACACACATATATATACATACTGGACCACCAAGCCCAACCACCCATACAGCCAACCACCCATACACCTGAACACTTACACACCCAACCCCCGATACACCTAATCACCCATACACCTGAACACTTACACACCCAACCACCCATACACCCAACCACCCATACACCTGAACACTTACACACCCAACCCCTATACACCCAACCACCCATACACCTGAACACTTACACACCCAACCCCCCATACACCTAATCACCCATACACCTGAACATTTACACACCCAACCACTCATACACCCACCCACCCATACACCTGAACACTTACACACCCAACCACCCATACACCCAACCACCCATACACCTGAACACTTACACACCCAACCACTCATACACCCACCCACCCATACACCTGAACACTTACACACCCAACCACCCATACACCCAATCACCCATACACCTGAACACTTACACACCCAACCCCCCATACACCTAATCACCCATACACCTGAACACTTACACACCCAAACACCCATACACCCAATCACCCATACACCTGAACACTTACACACCCAACCACTCATACACCCAACCACCCATACACCTGAACACTTACACACCCAACCCCCCATACACCCAACCACCCATACACCTGAACACTTACACACCCAACCCCCCATACACCTAATCACCCATACACCTGAACACTTACACACCCAACCACCCATACACCCACCCATACACCTGAACACTTACACACCCAACCACCCATACACCCAACCACCCATACACCTGAACACTTACACACCCAACCACCCATACACCCAACCACCCATACACCTGAACACTTACACACCCAACCACCCATACACCCAATCACCCATACACCTAATCACTTACACACCCAACCACCCATACACCCAACCACCCATACACCTGAACACTTACACACCCAACCACCCATACACCCAACCACCCATACACCTGAACACTTACACACCCAACCCCCCATACACCCAATCACCCATACACCTGAACACTTACACACCCAACCACCCATACACCCCAATCACCCATACACCTAATCACTTACACACCCAACCACCCATACACCCAACCACCCATACACCTGAACACTTACACACCCAACCACCCATACACCCAACCACCCATACACCTGAACACTTACACACCCAACCACCCATACACCCAACCACCCATACACCTGAACACTTACACACCCAACCACCCATACACCCAACCACCCATATGCCTAATCACTTACACACCCAATCATCCACACACCCAAGCACATACACACCCAAACACCCACACACCCACACATGTCCCCCGGACACACCTACTCACCGACACAGCGGCACACATCCACACACACCGATACACACCTATAAGTCCACACAATTGCCCCCACCCCCATATTCAGCCTCCACGTGTATACCTACACCCACCCCACACCTTTCCACACATACACCACCCCTCCCAAATGTACCCACCATGCCACCAAGCCACATACACCTCCCACGCCCACACCTACCGCCCCCCACATTCAAACCCCACATGTACCACCACACCCACCTCCCCCACCCACCCTTCTCGCACACTACAACCCCCCCCCCACATTCCCCACCCCACCAAATGCCACCCCCCACCCACCTCACCACATACATACACCCCCACACTCACCCACCTCTACCCCAACCCCCACATTCATCCCCACATACATTACACCACCTACACCCACCTCCCCCACACCTTCCACACATACAACCTCCCCCACCCACATGTGACCACCATCCCACCCAACCACATACATATACGCCCACACTCCACCACACCCACACCCCCACCCACCCACCCACACCCCCACAGACTTCCCTACCCTCAGACTCCCACCCCCACAAATATACCCACCATGCCACCCAACCACATAATACACCCCCACACTCCCCTACACCTATACACCCCCACACCTATACACCACAAACCCCACTCCCCCCCCCCCCCCCCCACACCCAGACCCCCCCCCCCCCAAATAAACCCACCATGCCACCCAATCACATACATAATGCCCTCACTCACACACACCCACAAACCCACACACCCACACACCCACACCCACACTCACACCCACGACCCTACATACAACCCCCCCTCCAATATACCCCCATGCCACCCCACCCAACCACCCACCCACCCACCCACCCACACATACCATCCCACCCACATACCCCCCACCCTCCCCCACCCCACCCCACACACAGTGTGGACACGGCGGTGATTGTTTTATGACTGAGACCATGTAGAGGGACATAATTTATTCGGCGTGTTGACCTACATACGACTCGCCTCTGCGGTAGGTGGTGACCTTCCCGTGACCTTGTACACCCAGACGATAGGTCCACATGCTGACCACGTGCTCTATATATGCAGATCCGCACATTGGCAAATATTCGCGAGGCAAATGTGACTGTTTGGTTGCAGCGTGAATATTTACTATTGGTTTCTTCATTGTTGCCAGTATATATATATATATATATGGGTCAGGATCACGAAAAGAGGCCAATTGGTGGAGGTTGTCAGCGTCGAGCATGGATATCGGCGTCGATCGGTATAATTATAGTTTAGCAATGACAGAGATGTTGGAAAGTCCTTAAATTTATACTGAATGTAAAGGTCGATAAAATACAACAAGCTTATTTGTTTCTAGGATAATTTAATATAAAACAAAGAAATGCACGAGACTTTAAGAATTGCGACGCCAACATTTGTTAAAGTTGTCGGGGTCGATCATTGGATGTCGGCGTCGATCGGTATAATTATAGTTTAGCATTGACAGAGATGTTGGAAAGTCCTTAAATTTATACTGAATGTATAGGTCGAGAAAATACAACAACCTTATTTGTTTCTAGGATAATTTAATATGAAACAAAGAAATGCACTACACTTTTAAGAATTGCGATGCCGACATCTTCACTTGACCACCGATGGGCCGGTTTTCGTGAGGCTGACTCATATATATATATATATATATATATACATATATATATATATGGTGTATAGAGTAAAACCTCTATTAAGTGGTCCATTTAGGGAGGTGGTCGGTTTAGGGAGTTAGATAAAGGTTACAAATTACAATGGTATTGTTGGGACCCAAATAAAGCGATCGACATATGGGAGTGGTCGATATGTGGAGGTGGTCGTTTTTTTTTTATAAAGTATTTATTCATCTAAACATGACATTTGTCAGCACCGGAGCACTGGTCTTCCGGCCATCTTACTATTAGAATTGACAGTCTCAATAATCTAAGTTTGAACAGTGCTGAATTAGTCACAGCACCGATCCTGTACAATTAAGGGAGTGGCGCCTACTGTATAATGTACAGCACCAGTCACTGTAGTTCATGCACAAATGTGGAGCAGCACCGAGTAGAAGGTGTATACTCGGGGCAACTCAAATAATCGTTGTGGGTTACATTTTTCTCTTATAAAACAAGTTAAGTTCAGAGTTGACAAGAAATTTTGTCTGTCTTATATATATAATGTTTAATGTGTTTAAACAGATTGATAGTTGTGTAGGATGTTCGGTGTGTTGGTGGTTTGTTCATGATGGTTAATGGACAAATGCGACTGATGGTTTTCTATTCGCACCTCCGTGCCGCATGCCGCATGCCGCATGCCGCACCGATTGCTACATGGACCGATCGGTTTGACGCATTTGCATTTGCATTTGCATTCGCATACCGCGTGTAAGGAATGTAGTCCATTGACTTCAAGGCGTTTCGAATTTTTGTCGCATTCGCATTCGCATACCGCATACCACATGCTGCGTGTAAGGAATGCACCCTTAAGGGTGGTGGCAGGGGAGGGGGGGCCCATTGGGGTGGGTTAGAGAGGTTTTACTGTGTATATATGTATATATACATATATAAATATATAAATCTAGAAATTGTTTTGGCTTCGACAATGTGGTGCTTTCTTCGGACTGTGCAGCTTTAAGAACAATGGCATTGGATACATCCAGCAACACAATGCCTAATTACTACAGATCGACACGTGTTGTCAAATGACAATACACCCAGAAAACAGCCAGGTATTTCCGATGGCGCATGTGTTATTAAACCTGACAACCCCAGAAACAAAATAAACATTTTCAGTTACCTGCCCGATTTTTAAAGGTGCATAGTAAGATTAAAGCCCTGTTCACACGGGGAATGTAAATCGATTCGTAGAAAGCGACTTGCCTAGTTCGCATCACATTTCCCGTGTGAACGGACGTCTGATGCGGATTAGGGCTGATTCGACTCACGTGATGCGCATCGTGTAGACCACCTCAGCGAGGTAGTCTACGAGAATCGATTCCTGTGATGCGGTTAATTTTGCCCGTGTGAACGGGCGCTAATTCGCCTCACCTGATTCGATTTGCCTGATTCGCCTCACATTTTGCCCGTGTGAACAAGGCTTTAGATGAAGGCATCACAATTTATAATCTAAGGCTACCTAGATTTGAGCCGACATATCCAACTTAGATTTTCGTGTACTCATTGACCATTTGTTGCTGTATAGAACTTAGAAGGGTGTATTTACTTAAACCTGCATAGCCCGATGAAATATCAAATTTTCAAAACCAAATCAATGATCTAGATTTGATTTGACATATCTAACTTATGGCCGGTGCACACCTACCGTTTTTCCGCGCACACCTACCGTATACGATCTAAAACTGCCCAAAAATCGTTAGGTGTGCGACCCCCTAGCACACTAGACGCATGCGATTCGCGCATAAAACTAAGTTTTTAGTGCTAAAAGCGGCCGTTTACGATTGCGATTCGCGATTCGAAAAACGAATCGGCCCGTTTTCAGTTTTAAGCGGGTCGGGTCGAGTCACGAGTTTTAGTGCGCGAATCGTAAACGGTAGGTGTGCACCGCCCATTAGATACTGATGCACTTATTAAGCATTTGTTTCTGCGTAGAAGGCAATACTGAGTCAATTTAACAGAACCTGTTACTGCAGAAGTCTATGGTGTCAGAATTTTGGCAAGCATGCCAAAACTAATTTTCCATGTTTGTACTCAAAATATCTCAAAGGGTTACCATTTAAAATAAAAGTAACTCTGAACTAATGTAAAGTAGATCCTAGTCATCGATCTAATATATTTATCTCAGAAAAAAATACCGACATTCAAAACCATCGGACTATGCAATTTTAAATCATTAGAAATGATTACTTCTCAAGCCTATGGTGTAAGAATTTCAACATGCATGCACAAATTAATTTGTCATATTTGTACTTTAAATATCTGCAAACTTAGCCATTTATAATCAAAGTTACTTTAAAGTTGCATGGTCCGATGGTTTTGAGTTTGTCATTTTCTGAGATAAATATATTAGGTCGATCGTTATAATCTACATTACTTTTGTTTGAAGTAACTTTTATTTCAAATGGCTAACTTTTGAGATATTTGAAGTGCAAACATGTACAATTAATTTTGGCAAGCATGCCAAAACTCCGACCACCATAGGCTTCTGCAGTAACAGGTTCTGTTAATTTGATTCAGTACCCCCGTGTATGTAGTGACAAATGCTTAATAATTGCAACAGTGTCTAAGCTCAATCAATCAATAGTTCCGTCCTCTAGTCGAGGGTTGGATGCAATGGTTCTCCACTTGTCCCGATGTTGTGCTGTTCTGATAGACTGTGAATAATTCAAGCCTGTCCACTGTGAAATATTTGTAAACCATGATGTTCTTGGTCTCCCTCTGCTGCCATTCACCTTCCCTTCCAACAATGTACGGTATATTGAACTCTGACGAATGATGTGGCCAAAATAATAAATGTCTAAGCTAGATATGAATAATCAAATCTAGATAAATGTTCTATTTTTGAAAATTTGATGCTTCGCCCGACTATGCAGCTTTAAGCAAACGTATAGGACCTGCCAATCAACCTAGGCCCTAATATGTCATAATAAAAAGAGGAAGACTCTTACCAAGAAAATCCAAAAAAACTAACATAGATCACTAACCACAAACCATGAAACACAGACCGATAACTGCCCAGCATTGAAAACAAGCTCGGTCATCCAAGCTTATATGCTATGGACAGCATAAACATCCCATACAAAAATAAATATAAAAAAGAAGAAGAAAATCAACTCGATCAAACGGCAGAAAGCCAAAACCATCGGACCATGCAATTTTATTGGGAACTGATTACATGATCCCCACCCTCATGCACACACCCTTTCTAATCCATTGAGCAGTTTAATAAAGCCACTATGTCTCTATGTTAAGGCCCAGTCACACCTTACCGGACTGGGGAACCGGGCACTGTCCGGTGAAATACGGGAATATCCGGTACATGTCCGGTACCCATCCGGCGGTGTCCGGCGGTGTCCGGTACAAGTTTTGAACATGCACAAAACTTCTACCGGACACCGCCGGACTGATGTGTCTGGTTGGTGTCCGGTTTGTCCGGTTCATGTCCAGTACCCATCCGTACATGTCCCGTACCCATCCGTTGGTCTCCGGTTGGTGTCTGGTTTGTCCGTTTAGTCCTGTTCATGTCCGGTGCCCATCCGTTATGTGTCTGGTTCTCGTCCGGTTCTTGTCCGGTACATGTACGGTACATGTACGGTACTTGTCTGGTGGCCGTGCAGCAATTGCCCCAATTACGTTCCATTTCGGTACATTTCGATACATTTTGTCACCGGACAGCACCGGACTAGACAATTCTTTGTCCGGTTCATGTCCGTTGCTCAATCCGGTAAGGTGTGACAGGCGCTTTAGAGAAGTGGACATGCATTACTATTCAATATACTATTAGTATTAGATACATCGCATCAAAGAGGAAATTACTAACAACATATAACCTTGTGTTGTGTCAACCCTGTGTTGAGTATGACAAGTATACAACTTATTTCCCCTCATTTTCCGCCATTTTCAACACCCATCCAACACCCACCCTAAGCTGCATTGGTTTTGAGACAAGCCCAACCCTCTTGTACCCACTTCCGCCTAGAAAGGAGAAGGGCGATATCATAGCATGTAAACCTATGAACGTGCATACAATGAACCATGAAACGGGCACCAAACACCTTCTTGAAAAGATGCAAAATTAAATGTGGCGCACACATAAAAATGCTAAAACCACAGGCTTCATAAAAAAAAACAGGTCAAACAAAATCAACTTAGTATTCCCTTTTATGCCTAATACGTGCACCAGTATTAAAGCTGCACAGTCCGATGAAATATCAAATTGTCAAAACCAAACCAATTATCTAGATTTGATTTGACATATCTAACTTAGATACTGATGCACTTATTAAGCATTTGTTTCTGCGTAGAAGGCAATACTGAGTTAATTTAACAGAACGTGTTACTGCCAAAGTCTATGATGTCAGAGTTTTGGCAAGCTTGCCAAAACTAATTTTCCATGTTTGCACTCAAAATATCTCTAAAGTTTACCATTTACAATAAAAGTAACTTTGAACTAGTGTAAAGTAGATACTAGTGATCGATCTATTATATTCATCTCAGAAAAAATACAGAAATTCAAAACCATCGGACTATGCAACTTTAAATTGCGGATGTAGAATAAAGTCTCAATAAATGTATTTAAAGTTTCAATAATTTGATACTTTAATTGAACTATGCAACTCTAATGCATGCACCGGCATCTAATTTGGATATGTAGGAGCAAATCTAGATATCTGTTTTGCTTTAACACAAATTTGATATTTTCATCGGACTATGCAGTTTTAAGTTTAACACGAGGAGCTCTGTGATATCAATGCATTTATTTTCCTATGCACATAAACCAACCACACACACACACACACCATATGTCATATGCTGGAATATCTGGAATAAATCAGCTATTCAATTACATTTCAGAAATCCCCCTTCTCCACTGGTTCTGGTGGACAATTCACAAAGAGTGTAGGCTTCCCGTGTGAACAGTAGGCGCGTTCAAATCCCAGTCGAATCAAACCAATGACTTATTAAATTGATACATGTTGCTACTTAACCAGGCGCTCGACATTAATAGGTTAGAGTAATGACTGGTTAGCGCATCAGGATTAGGATAATGTGAATGAGTGCGATATGGGGTCATGTCGCTTCTCACAGCCTGATCTCCCCGTGCGACAGCACTATTAAATCACCATGAGTGTGTACTATCACAAGTCGGTACTCATCCTGATATGACCTTAGATGTTGCTCGGATGCAAAACTCAAACAAACAAAACAAGGCCTCCTCCTCATATTGCAAGAGCTTGGCATTATTAAGACAGGGCAATGATGGTTGGCTCAGTGTCAGGATAATATAACTGAGTGGTATATCACGTCTTGGTGCTGGCGGTCCGGTATCCCAATGGGGAAGCACTATGAAGTCACCATGAGTCCACACTGTCAAAAGTTGGTACCAGTCCTGTTATGACCTTAGATGTTGTCAGGACGTAAAACTCCAGCGTCCAACCAATCTCCCATTGACACTGTCACTGTCAGTAAGCTTACCGGTTGGACCCGTGGCGTGGATTGGTTCTCGGTTTACTCACCAGATGGCGAGTGTGTGGTCGTCGTGGCCACTGCTCCACGATGAAGCCGTCTCCCTACTCTTTGTGTTGCTGATGCGGTCTCACTACCCCCCCCCCCCCTCCCCCCCCCCCGCCCCACAACCTCATTTCAAGAATGAATAAGATTTTGATGAAACCATGTAGAAACACTGGACTTTGAACTATGGTTTATTTTTAAATTGCATATTTTCGATTGTTTTTAGGGTTGTATTTTCCATTGCAAAAGTAACCCCAACAAATTATCGTAGCAGATTCATCACAGTGAATCTTCCTTAGGTTGTTCACTATGAATCTAGCTTACTTTAAGTTGAAATAAGTTTGATTGTAAATGGCTAGGTTTGGGGACATTTGAAGTGAAATTCCGCAACAATAATTTTGACATACAGATGGAAATGTTGACGTTATTTATAATAATATAAGGTTCAGTAGTCACAAATTCTATTAAATTGACTTAGCAATCCCTCCCCTCTGCAATACATCCTTAATACGTTTGAGACGTAGAATCAAATCCCATTAAGTGATTTTGTTTAGAAAATTACATATTTTTATCTAGAGAGATTTAATCCAGCACGGGACTGAAGCAATGAGCATTTCGATTATATATTTGACAGATATATAACCGAATATATCATTATTCATGATATAGAATCGATGTATATATATTTATTTAAGATATAGATAGGTATATAATATATACATACACAGACTTATCTAGAATCACATGTACTAATACACTTCATGTTTATATTCTATGTATTCTCTGTATATTTATATTTATATATAAATATATGTATATATATATGTATATAAATATATAAATATATAAATATATATAAATATATAAATATGTAAATATATAAATATATAAATATATAATATATAAATATATAATATATAAATATATAAATATATAAATATATAAATATATAAATATATAAATATATAAATATATAAATATATATATAAATATATAAATATATATAAATATATACATATATAAATAAATGTATAAATGAATAAATGTATAAATGTATAAATGCATCAATGCATAAATGCTTAAATGTATAAATGTATAAATTTATAAATATATAAATAAATAAATATATAAATATATAAATATATAAATAAATAAATATATATAAATATATAAATATATAAATATATAATATATATTATATACAATATATATAATATACATATATATATATAATATATAATATATATATATATATATACATATTGCCGTGCCCCTCCCCTGTATTGTATTCAGCGAGTGACTACACCTTTTCTATCAATATGGATTTTGGAGCGTGACTCCTTTATAAATAGACGCGACCACGATTAATCTGGCACTGGTAGCCACTGCTAGCTAGTTTATATTTGCATTCCCAATATGGTGCCCACATAGATCTTGGAATACCCATAAGTCAAGTGAATTACCCTATTAGGTGAATTCAATAGAGAGATGCATGAGCGGTTTGTACTCTTAAGGACTATATGGGGAATTTTTACATTTATTTAAAAAAGTAGCTGCACATGCAAAGAAAGAAGTATCTGTATGAGAAGACCTTGAAGCTAAAGGAAATGGCAGATGATTACTATGTAGACATATATAAATGCAGTTGTAATAGTATCTTATATAGGTATAGTGACATTGAGGAATGGCAGAAAGAAGCATACTTAAAACCATCTATTGAAGAGTAATTATGACATACAAAGATGAAGAAGAAGAAGAAGAAGAAAAAGAAGGAGTAGTGGATGGGGGCAAAGAAAATGCGAAATAGAAGAATAAGAATGGCAGAAAAAGAAAGGGAAGACGGGAAGAAGAAGAAGAAGAAGAAGAAGAAAAAGAGAAGAAGAAAAAGAAGGAGCAGTGGATGGGGGACAAAGAAAATGTGAAATAGAAGAATGAGAAGGGCAGAAGAAGAAAGGGAAGACGAGGAGAAGAAGAATAAGAAGAAGAAGCGAAGAAGAAAAAGAAGGAGCAGTGGATGGGGACAAAGAGAAGGCGAAATAGAAGAATAAGAAGGGCAGAAGAAGAAAGGGAAGACGAGAAGAAGAAGAAGAAGAAGAGAAGAAGAAAAAGAAGGAGTAGTGGATGGCGGCAAAAAAGAGGCGAAATAGAAGAATAAGAAGGGCAGAAGATGAAAGGGAAGACGAGAAGAAGGGAAGAAGAAAAGGAAGACAAGAAGAAACGAAGACAAGAAGACAAGGAAGTGAAGAGGAGAACAATAGGCAATGGAGAACAGGAAGAAGTGAACAGAAGAAAGGGAAGAAGGGAAACAGAACAAGAGGAAAGAATAAGAGAAAAGAAGAAAAGAAAGTGCAAATATGTGCAGAGAAAGAAGAAAATCCCGAAGCAAATGAAAAACGAAGATGCCAAAGAAGAAAAGAAAAAAGAAAAAGAAAGGGTTGCGATGTAGACGAAGATGGGAGAATTGTGAAGAGAAGAAAAAGATGAAGACACTGAACAGACAGAATATGAAGCATCGGGGAAGGAAAGAGATTAGCTGAAAGCCAAGCAGACTCCGCAAAAGACAGTTTCTATTTAAAATTTATTTTTAACCCAGAGAATGAGAAAATATGACCGCATAGGAAAGCAACAACTCAGGAACTGTACATTTAAAGAGAATGGAACAAAACTAACGTGAGAGCAAATAAATCAATAGGGACACAACATAGGAACGGCCCTCCCCCCACCAGAACCTATGCATACACATGCACACACATACACACATACACACATACATACACATGCACACACATCATCATCATCATGCTGTCGGTCGTGATGCGACAAAGACTGCTTTCATTACTTGACTGCCGCTCTCCATTTAGGTCTCTGCTGTGAGAGTTGTGTCCATGAATCGGTCTTAATACATTTCATGAAAGCTGCCTGCAAAAGTGTTGAAGTTCTGGTGTCTTTTGCAAGTTACCAGCGGCACTCTCTCGGGGAGCAAATAGAGGTTTCACACCGGCAAGAACATGTCAAGACAGGCGCAAAACTATTTGTCCCTGCAGTGGCTGGTCGGGAGATGTTGGGAGTTCCATACATCAAATGCCCTTAATGCTGCCACAGTGACATGGTTTTCTGTTTAGGGTTTGCTCCCTTAGCCTGCGGTTTTGTCAAGAGCCTGTACCACAAGGCAGTGGTTTACAACTCTGCAGGGAAGGGGCATCAAACTCCCTGAGGTATTGCTATACCTGCAATACCTGCATGCATACACAGACACACACAGACACACACATGCACACACCCATGCACACACACATACACACATACACACATACATACACACAGACATACACAGACACACATATGCAGACACACACAGACATACAAAGATTCACACATACACACATACACACACATGCACACACATGCAAACACACAGACACACACAGACACACACATGCACACACACTGACACAAACTGACACACACAGACACACACATACACAGAAAGACACACATACACTCATACACATACATGCAAACACACACACGCGCACACACATATACACACACACTCTCACATACAGTGTAGTGAGTTAGTGGATGGGCTATGTGGCCCCCTGGTGCCCGCGTCTGTTATTAATGCCTAGTGTGTAGAGCCGGACGTGTCCCCTGCACACATCTAAAGTCGACCCGATCTATCCCGACTCATCAACTATTGATTCGTGCCGTGATCACACCCATTTATCAATACACCTCCAGTGCTCCCGTCGGAGAAAAAGCATAAATATTTGAATTCAATTCTCACATAGCCAGCGCACACCAAAGGCCCCTTAACGAGAGTTACTGCAGTTCTGGGTGCTTTTCCATCGCAGCCAGGATTTGCCAATTTTTCATCGATCCTCTTCGATTTGTGCAGTATTTCCAAAGAATGTTGTATATATATATATATATATATATATATATATATATATATATATATATATATATGTACATTTATATGTGCCATCTAATTCATTATGGGAATTTAATTAGCAACGATACTCATATATTTATAATATTATTTAACGTAGGATATGTGAATATAATTAATGATGCTACTCATATATTGTATTATGTTAATTAATGTTGTATATACACATTTATACGTACTATGTAATTCATTACGTCAATATAATGAACAAAGGTACTCACTCATATATTTGATAATATTAATTCTTGTTTTATACACACATTTATATGTGCTATGTAATTCAATGAGTGAATATAATTAACAATAGTATTCATATTTTATAATATTAATTAATGCCATTTACATATGCGCATTTATATGTGCTATGTAATTCATAATTGAATATAATTAACAATTGTACTCATAATCATATATTATATAACATTAATTAATACCATATACACATTTCTATGTGATATCTAATTAAATACGTAAATATAATTAACGAGGAAACTAATCAATTCCAGTGTCGTGTAGTACATAAGATAACTACCGATTAAACTGTTTACTTTTTTTGTTCTTAACATTTAAAAAAACTTTATTTACCATGCTCATAATGGATAAGTGTGTTAACACTTGTTTTCACTGCTGGGCAGCACTGGTCCAATTTGATTCAAATCTTTGGACTATAGTTTTAGTAATACTTTAGGTTTTCTTCCTTCTTGTTTATGGCTTGTAACTGTAGATTGCAAACAGTCCAAAATCTAGCTTTCACTATTCTTTGTGTTAATCCATTTAAACGTCATCTGTATTTCTAGCTTACATTACTTTTTTAGTAGTTTCTTAAACACTGATACATTTTCTGCATTTTGTGTTGCAGCTGGCAGTCTATTCCTAATATTGCCACTGTTGGGCCCTATAACTTATAAGAAATGTATGGCGTTCCAGCGTAGGTTTATTTAGGATATGCAGTTATATATGCATATACTATAGCTTCATATCATGGAGAGAAAATTATATACATAATTTCTGTTACGGGATCTGTAGTTGTGTATACATAATTATACTTATAACTGTATATATAACTATATAATTAACTACATATCTAAAGGTACATAGCTTCTTCTTCTTGGTTGACCATTCAGTGGCGATGATGACAGCAACTCATCATTTGTTGTGAATTTGTCAATGACCGATGAGTCCAGTTTGTGCTTGGAATGTGCGGTGGCACATTGGACATGTGTGTAGCTGCAGTCAGAGAGTTTAGTAGGTGAAGGAGATCAATCTTTCCTCTGCTGATGCTTTTGTTTAACTTGAGATATACAACCAGTTTCAAACTGTGCCCATGCCTTTGTGAATAGAAGCACGCCATGAACTTCTGTCTTTGGTCACTGTTTCCCTAGGTCTCAGTGTTGATATTACATTTATTCAGGTTAGACATATATGAGTATACATACATCTAAATATATTTAGGTTGTATAGTGACCAGGGCGTAGTTGGCCCACAAGTACCAAGAACCGACGGTGGCGGCGCCACCGTAGCCCTAAAGTCCCGCAACTTAACATAGCCAATAGCAGATTTGTTAATAATTAATACAATAATGGTAGAATATTAGGAAAATAATAATAACTTCTGCCGAAGATTTATACCTGTATAATATTATGCTAACTATATATAACTACACTATATATATAGTTATATATTTATATATTCAATTCATTTTGGAATAAAAATATTATCACTTGCTGGCAACATCTGTGCACACAGAAATGTTATGTGTGGACATACCATATCAACCAGGGCTCTTGTTACTAATAACATATCGTCAAGATCACCAACATTCTGAACATTTTGATGATAGTATCCATTGATATTTAGGAGGCATAAGCTTATTTTATTTATTATGAATACATAATATATTATATGATATCTTTCACTTTTTTATATTACATATATTATTGATATATTATGCATAAATATTGTATATGATGTTCAGGTTTTAATGAAGATTAATGACTCTTCTGCTTACCAATTAAAAGAAAAGCTCCCGCATTTGATGGCTGACATTTTCTTCTCCACCATCCCCAAGCTCAACCATGAAAATACTTACATCGATCCAACTAATATTGATGTAGTCTTCTGATACTTTTGTTGTTGTTTGTGACAAGTTTTTTTATTCTGCCCACAACGTATAAGCTCCTGTGAGGGTGCTTGTTTTCAACGCTGGACAATATGGCATACTACCGTTCCCATATTGCTGTGAAACTTATGCATAACTATCAGAATTCCATTCTGTTATATGCTGTAAATTGCACATTCAAAAGTTATTGTATACCTTACTCTATATACCATTTTTGTGTAAAAACCCCAATTGAAAAATGGCTGGATGACCAGTATTTCAGCGCTGACAAAAGAACTTATTCAGCAGAAAAAAAACCATATTTACCTCAAACAATATTATAGATCTAGTATCAAATCTAGGTAAATGATTTCGATTGAGTAAATGTTGGTCCTTTCATCCGACAATGCAACATTTTCATTAGTACCACAGAGCTGCGGGATGTTTATATGCTCACTCTACCATCCAATACTCATGGATGATTCACAAGGGAGCCCCTCATGCACTCAGCGCGGCGTAAGTAAATTGATTTTGACACTATATGAAATACTCCCTGCCCCGCTGGGTGGCCATACTGTAATGATTCCAGGCCCAGTCTCCAGGGGGCGCCTTCCGTAAATAGTTAACGTGGCGCGGGTTGTTTCGTAGAAAGCCACATACAAGGCATCTTATTTGTAGAGTAATCTTGTCTCCCAGTGGGCATTGATAAGCCTGGGTGCTTCAGCTCATAATTGCTCGCGCTATAACTTATAAGTTATAAGAAATGTATGGCGTTCCAGCACAGGTTGGTTGTTTGTTGGAGTTTTACGTCCTGGCAACATCTGGCAAGGAGTGGTTGGCTCAGTGTGAGGATAATGTGACTGAGTGGGATATCGGGTCATGGTGCTGGCGGCCTGGTTTCCCAGTGGGAAAGAACTATAAAGTCGCCATGAGTGCGCACCGTCACAAGTCGGTACCTGCCCTGATATGACCTTAGATATTGATAGGATGTAAAACAACAAACAACCAAGGTTGCTTACCAGTTCTGTCGCAGAGACAGGGCAGCGGGTGTAACTAGGTCATCGCATCAGGGTGTAAAATATTTCGATAATCAGCAAAGGGGGGAAATGGAAATCCTCTATTATTATTCTGAGTGGCCGGCCAAGAGTCTGTGTGTATATGTATGTTGTGTATATATATATATATATGGCTTGGTCCATGCTTGAGGGCAGGTAATTATAGACATAGGGATGATTGGCAGGTCTGGGTGTGAGTGCACTCAGGGCCTGGCTCTCTGCTGAGGTAGGGGTCAATGCACACAGGGGTCAAGGTTGGTGCTGGCCACAGGTCAAACAGCTCTGGTGGTGGGCAGACCACTGCTGGTCATGGTAACCAGAAAATGGCATTATCCTATACCAGGAATCCATTTACTATATATAATAAACCAGAGGGGCTTGGACTCTCTCTTACACTCTTACTTTTGCTTTACTTTTTCTCTTTCTCTCGGTCTGTATTGTTTTTCACTTTAGCCTACCTACATAGCCACATACTTGAACACCCACTCTACAAAACTGGCGACCACAATGATTTTCAACACACAGTGTTGATCTGAAGTAGAGCAGCTGGTAGGGGTGCTTTTTCTTGTTTCTTTGACTCTGTGGGGGTTCAAATTTATTATTATAAAATTGAGTTGTCAACTACTATTTCAACAGTGTCAATATTTTGCAAGGTATGCTTGGCTTTCTCTTACAGTATTTCTGAAACGTGCCATGATAGAAGCCTCGCGTCGCTGGGAAAATATATTTTTTATTAAAAGGGACTACTTTCGGCTGCTTTAACCTTACCACAGAGGGGTGTAGTAATACACCACAAAACTTTTTCTCTACTCTTTTTCTACTTACAGATGAATCTATGCTTGATTTTCAATTCTGCTAATCTTTTTATACCACCGTATACAATAGCACATTGATTGGTGATGTTGGCTAGCTAACATCCCTAATTCACTCACGAGACACCAGGGCGGCGTATCGGTCACTAGCATGCGGCGTCACAGCCTGCCTGCCCGCCAGTGGACTAAGACGTGCGGTCTGCAAGAGATTACTCTATTGATATCGCTTAACATCTTGAAATGCAAACTGTAATAGGCAGGTTCGGAAGATAGTAATTTTGTGGCTCTATCTTCCAGGATTCTCGCTAATACATCACCAGAGACTCCTGGATAGCTATGTGCTCGCATTAGCGCCTCGAACCTGGAAGAACAAGACAGCTCATGTTAAACTATATATAGACTTTTGCAATCAGCACCGCACAGATTGTCAAAACCCATCAGTATACGTCCTCTTGTCATTTCTTATGTTCCTCAAAGATCGTCTTAAATCACCTGGTGCCATAATGAACTACTTTAGTTCAGTAAAACTCTGGGTAGGGGCAGGTGTTGGGACTGCAAGTGCGTTCGATGCACCTGAGATTAAGCTCTTTAAATCCGGTATATTTAAAACAACCCGCCACATAGTTACTATAGCTACCCCAATTAATCCATCTGAACTCAAAGCTATAATCGAATACCTCCAAACTCTAAGGCCAGCACCAAATGTCATCATAGCGGCTATCCTAATAGGATATTTCACCTTTGTTAGACAAGGAAACCTAGTACCCTTATCCGTCGAGCCGAACACCATGACGCATGTACTAAGACACAAGGACATTTACGAAGATGGAAATAACTTAACGGTTGTCCTAAGGTCCACAAAAACGCGGCCTTCCTCTGCTCCAAAGACATGCGATAACTCCAGCATACCCTAATGCACCGGCCTTCATCTTGCCATCAGGCTTACCACTCACACTTCCGGTCCTCAAACGAGCATTGAGCTTGGCTTCCTTTATGGCATTGGGTAGAGACACAGGCTTTACCCTCCATGGCCTCCGCAGAGGTGCTGCTCAGGCCTGCCAAGGTGAAGGGTTAACCCTGGACACGATAATGACTGCAGGTACCTGGAGAAGCGCATCTGTAAACGCATACCTGAGTGCAGTCCATGTTAGTCGCGCCCCGGCAGCGCTCGGAAGGTTGTTGGGTTGAGCGCTGCCGAGGTGCTCCGAGCTGCTCGAGTACTGTACGATAGATTACGATACTATGTTTGTATTCCAGATTTGAATCTACAAGAAACTGCAACTGACTGTAATACTGTCTCACAAGACTAAGAGGCCATGATGCCTATGTCCGATATATATGACTATTCATTAACGTTACTAGACATTGCTGCATGCTATTGACCATGAAAGAGGGCCTCTGTCGCCACATCGAGAATGCTGCTCCTTGATCCTTTTTAATTGTTTTCAGATAATAAATCTGATTCCAAATATACATATAAGCGTGTTGTGTCTCGTGTAGTGAATTATGCCACTCATGCGGTCGATGGAGGATTCTTTACGTGGTGACTTTAACCACTGGTTTAAAGGTGAGTGTACCTTAGGCAACTTTTCGAGTGAAATGCAGGAGGGAGAAGCATGGGCGAAGTTTATGGCTTTAAAGTTAAGTACTCTTAAGGAAGAGGAGAGGTTAGAGCAGATTAGGGACAGGACAAACACGAGAGAACAGAGGGAAGAGCACAGGGAGGTGATCTATGAAATTAGATGGATTTGATTGAAAGAATTGGTACTCTTTCTGGTGTTTCTGACCTTGACATTATTCGGTTTGCTTTATCTAATGTGACAGGTACTTTGCATGAGGTACTTTTTACTGCCTTTCAGCATGAAAACGCAAAATCCTGGAAGCAAATAAAGGAATTTATTGCATATACTCTATTGACTGCTGATGAATGTTCACATTTGAAGGGAATTGTTCTATGAAACAGGAAGAGGGTGAGACAGTAGCAGCATACTGTCAGCACTTTAAGACAGCAGCAGCTAAGGGCTGGGATTTGACAAATGCAGTATTGGCTACTCATACATTCGAGATCCTACTGTCTAGGTTTCTGGATTCATTATTAGACGACAATATCATGTGGTACGTGGTGACTAACTGACCCAAAACTCTGGAAGATGCTTTTGCTATATCAATTCTAAGTGACAGGTCTGTAAGTAGACAGCATAGACGTGCTACAGCACGGAATGGAATATTAGCAATTTGTGAGGAGATTGATAGTTTGAATAGTACAGCATTAGATATGTCTGATTCATCTTCTGCTTCGAAGGGTTCTAAATCATCTAACACAGATATTCAGGTAATGAAGTCGCTACAGGGTGAGATGAAGTCTCTGAGGAAGTATATATCTAACAGGTTTTTCTCCTTTCTTTCTAACTTATGGTAGACATCCAGGTACGAAACATAGTTCTTTAATATATGGTTCTACAGGTATAGAAGATTCAAACTTAGCATATCGGATAGATGACTTGTCTATTGCTTTATGAAAAGCAGTTGACAATCGACATGAGAGTCGAAAATATAATATTGTTCATGCAGAGAAGAAAGCCAATGCAGTTATTTTAAAACCAGGTGATAAAGTTGTGTTATTACTATATTAGTTAATGAATCAGGACCTTTGGAGTGGAAAAATGATTGAAAAATTGTTAACCGAGAAAAGGGTGAAGAAAGTTGACTCTAATGTTAATTGGGATGATTTAGGACCTAGATTAACTCGTGACGAGAGGTTAAAAGGTAGCATACAACCTTTGCCATTCGATGCAATTATTTTTGGCCAGAAAAAACTAAATAATGTATTTTTGGTTGATAAAACTATACAAAAACCTGAAATAATACATTCTCGTGATGTTGGTACAGGACCGTTTACGTGTCAGCAGGCACGTAGAGCAGATTCATTGATTGCTAGTTGTAGCAGAATTGACCAATCACAGCAAAGAACGCCATGGAAGGACCGACTGCAGCGTGGACGATGGAGTGATTCGGCTCTGCCGGATGGTAATATTCTTTGTTCAGCGCCACTAATTGGGAATGATTGTGCCATACTTAACCATTGTGCTAATAGTAGTAATACAAAGCATGAACTAAATATAGTGCAAGGCGACAGCTTTCGGGTTGTTCGACAGGGTTTTCAATGTGTAGTCATAGGAAATGTTTACGTTCCTAACCATACTTGCGCCATAGTTTATGCGTAGTAGTGTAAGTTGCGCCACTAATAAAGCTTACAGATTCATTAAGATTACAGTCATGTTGAGAGATGATAGACACCACAGTAGTATTGCTATAGTAAGATTATTGACACTTATGCTTACTTATGCTTCTACTTACAATTCAGGTTTGACAATGTGTATAAAATGTGGAAATGGTATAAACATGGATGAGGTTGTATAGGCATTGTTATGTACAATTAAATGTACCAATATTCTTGTAATTCTATGGTGATATAGATGGAAGAATGATTGCCGAGGTGAGTGTGATGTCATACTAACAAATAACTGATGATCTCTTTTCCCATTGACATTCTACAAATGGATGTGAATTGTTTGTAGCCATGGCAGGTGCGAGTGTACACTTGGCATATTTCGTAGCATGGCAGATGCGAGGTTAGAATCAGCGGATCAAGCTAAACTTGTTTATCGACTGGAACACCTCTGAAAGGTCACATTGAGAACTGAAATGCTCTAGGAGTAGTAAATCTGTTTACCATGTAGCTCTATTAGGATTCGGATGTCCTGTATGTGGTTTCGAGGTAGACGAAGCAGGTGGAGAACTCAAGATTGTGAATGCGGAGACAAATGAAAGAAATCAAAGATGTTGCATGCTTCGTGCTTGGAAGACGGCATTGAGTTTGCATTGACCTTTCTAGGTTCCACAAATGGACTCGTTAGATGTGCGGAGAACCAAGAGCGCATAATACAACACCTTGATTCATGCATTACTGTAATAATCATATTAAATTCTCAATTCCAACAATTTCTTGGAGACTACTGATTTATGTACTCTTTTGGTACTCATCGTACTCGCTTGAGGAAAGCGAATGCGGATAGCGGATAGAGTTTTTCTATCGGAGCAGGGCAACTTTTCGTGAATCTACGGTGATCGATTTAAAGTAACTAGACGCTCAGTGCGGGGAGTCTATTCTTATCGAACTGTCGACGGCTGCATGCGCAAAGCAGCTACTGTTTACAACGGGCTTGACTGAAGCTATAAATATAGCTATTTCGGTGGTGAGTGAAGCGAAATTAGACAAAACATGATGTACATGAGAGATTGTCACACAGGTGGATATGAGTGACACGAGGTCA
Source organism: Branchipolynoe longqiensis (assembly GCA_030323885.1). Taxonomy (NCBI): domain Eukaryota; kingdom Metazoa; phylum Annelida; class Polychaeta; order Phyllodocida; family Polynoidae; genus Branchipolynoe; species Branchipolynoe longqiensis. The sequence goes on from CM059188.1 coordinate 29,958,924, forward strand.
ACTGGTACATAACGTCATCAGTCGGAACTATATTAATAGAGTTCCATACACACAGTGGAACTTGGATTGGTTGGTTGTTGGAGTTTTACATCCTAGCAATATCTAAGGTCATATCAGGATGACTACCGACTTGTGACAGTTCACACCCACAGCGACTTAATAGTGCTGCTCCACTGGGAAATCAGGCCATTGGCATCATGGCCCAATATCCCACTCAGTCACATTATCCTGACACCGAGCAAACCAGTCCTTACCCTATCCTATTAATACTGAGCGCCTAATTGATACTTGGAAGCAACAAGTATTAATTTTATAAGTCATTGGTTTGACTCGACCAGGAACCAAACTGCCGACCTTCTGCACGCGAGGCCCGCGTTCTACCGATTCGGCCACCGGGCCTGGTGCTGAACTTGGAACACACATATTGTAAACACACAGCACCCCATTAGGCTCACAAGGTGGGAGGTTACTACCATACCATGTCCTGATTATTTCCCCGGCTCGTGAGAGCTATCACTAATTAGGGACAAGGATTATAAACACTGACTATTATGGTAGCCAAGTAGCATTATAAACCGCCGCTGGAATGTTCCCATTGCCATGGAAACATTCCATTATCTTTGCTTCATTAATTGTGTAATCAACGCCATGACAGTATAGGCTAGCACATGCCTTATGTAAGAAGGCTGAGGTGGCTATGAAGGTTTGATTGATTGTGCTAGATGCTAGAGTGCTAGTTTAGTGTGGAAGGATTAAGGTGGGTTTTTTTCACCATCGCAGTTTAGCATATTATGCTAGGAGTATTTGAATAAAAAATGACCAGACGGGATGGCCGAATGAGTTAGAGCGTCCGTCTCCCGTGCTGGTAGATCGTGGGGTCGTCGGTTCAAACCCTGGTCGAGTCAAACCAATGACTTAAACATTTATACTTGTCGCTTCCTAGCCAGGCATTCAGTCATTCAGGCATTATTAGGATAGGGCAAGGACTGGTGTGTTCAGTGTCAGGATAATGTGACTGAGTGGGATACCAGGTCAGGGTGCCGGTGGCCTGGTTTCCCAGTGGGACAGCACTATAAAGTTGCCATGAGTGTGCACTGTCACAAGTCGGTACCCATCCTGATATGACCTTAGATGTTGCTAGGACGTAAACAACAACAAACAAACAAACAATTTGCATAAAATTCATGACATTTTTATTTAAAAAATAAAAAGCTAAAATATGAAATTAACATTTTTTTTAATCTACCACAAATAATAGTGTCGTGGGGGTGATGAAAATGGGATATATTGTGCCTAGAGTGGCACTCGAACCCACATCTCTTTGCATTCCGGGCCAGTGTGCTAACCATTACACCACCTAGGCTCCCTGCTATCAACACACTCCCCACGCCTACCTGTCTATGTGGTTACTTGCCTGAGAGGTCAGTGCAGACCACTACACTCGTCCCCCTGGAATTGTAAGTCTTGTAATGCTTACAATTACATACATACAGGCAATGCACTAACACATACATACACAGGGTAGGTTCAACAACCATACAGCGCAAAGCTTGTACAGGATCCTGATCACGGCAACCAGTGTCGCGGGGGTGATGAAAATGGGAAATATTGTGCCTAGAGCGGGACTCGAACCCACATCTCTTTGCACTCCGGGCCAGTGTACTAACCATTACACCACCTAGGCTCCCTGCTATCAACACACTCCCCACGCCTACCTGTCTATGTGGTTACTTGCCTGAGCGGTCAGTGCAGACCACTACAATAGCTAAACATAATTTATTCAAATATAATTTACTTTCAAAATCTACTGTTAAAAATAACTAAAGTTTGAAAGTTAAGTTATCTTTAATAAATGCTCCATCATAATAAAGGATATTTATTTCTCTAGTATCTCTGGAATTTGCATCGAATATAACTACGCCTCGATCAATACACATCGCAGAATCACTCGAGCCTCAAATCCCATATCGGTTAAATCGTTAGTAAATGTGTTAATTATATTTGAAATTTAGTATTTGTGTAATTCCGGTCTGACATAATATGAGGGTAATTTTCCAGATGACACTTTTCCGACTATCCATCCACCATAGATCCAAGGTGAATACAGTTCCCATACATATATATATATATATATATATATATATATATATATATATATGTATTGAACGCAGGCAACCGAACGACAAAGGGTGGATATGGGCATTTATTCACAACACAACCATTATACAATTGAATCGCCCGTATCTGGCTGGGCAAGGTGCCCTACCGAGTTAATAATTCAGCATTAATAACCAGTTAAAAAAAAAATAAAAAATTGAACCAACAGAGGAAGCAAGTGGACCGAGTAATGTCCGAAGCAAGAGTGGGGGTGGACCAGGCTGGCGGGTAGGGACGAGGCGAGGAAGCGCCACCTGATGGATTCGAACCCAACTACCTACTATCAATGCCATTTAACCACAAAAGGGGGAGGCACTGCTTATCCACTACACCGGCATATCACGGATATACGCATGTGTATATATACATATATACATATAATATATACATATCATATATATGTGTTACATAATGCACTTGTCGGATTTAAAAAAAGACCATTATTGGTCACGGTTTTCTTCGGCCTAGTCACTCGTTCTTATACCACCACTACATATAATATATATACATATTCATATATAAAGCGGATCTAGTTCCCACTTCGTCCATAGGGGCGCCAACTGCATGTATTAATTGTCCATCCATTTCCTGCAGAGTTGTCTCGCTCTCTCTCTCTATACATATAAACATAGCTCCAGTACAAAGGAGGAAGAAACAAGCAGGTAGGGATTATTAGGCCCTTGCCCCTAAAAGAAAAAGGAAACGTCCTCTGGTGCGACTGAAACTGGTCTACATCCAGTGGAGGCGAGGATGCCGCAGGTGGCACCACCGGTACAGCGTTAAGTCTTACGCAGTATAACTATAACACAAATGATAATAATCCCCTTACGTATCTTTATACTCACATAATTTGTTATGGATCACACATATAACTTAACTCTCTCTCTCACTTTCTCTATATATATTTACATATATGTGCTCTATAATCCATTATGGGAATATAAACAAGGACACTACCGATCTTCAGTTCCCTATGTAATAGTTAGCACTTATCCTATCTAGCTGACCCTGTTATTATGACATAGACCACGGTGGCACCCCCTGTGAGCGGCCCTGTGCACTGTATGCCAGCTGCGCCTGGCCTTAACGCATTCAATTTTAACTGGTCTTGAATTATATATATATAATATACATATATATGTACATACATATATATATATGTATATATATATATATTATATATATATTGGGAGATTAGGGAGTGTGCATATATGTATGTGTATATAGTGTAAGTTGCGCCACTAATATATATATATATATATATATATATATATATATATATATATATACAGAGCTATGAGCATGCCAGTTAGTAACTCGTCTGGAATGATGTGTAATGTCAGGTGACCTGTGACCTAGCGTCCTATGATCAGAGGCCGTCACGACCGTCTCTGGCTCCTCCCTCCCCCCCCCCCCCCCCCACACCCCCCACCCGCCCCTCTGCTGGCTCCCGTTGACCTCGGCCTGGCCCTCTCTCCTCACATCTCACATTCACCTCCCCCCACCCCCACCCTCACCCCCACACCCCGTGATTAAAGCCAGGGAGACCCGCCCACACTGGACGCGCTAAGGACTCGTAATTGATTTGTTTTAACTTTACTCTACTTACTACTAATTTCATTTTAGTGTATGGTCTGACTGCAACTTATTAATTAGATAACTATGTATATATGAGACTGTCTCAAAAGGTGCTAAGCAATATGGGACAAGACTTTGTACATTGTAACGTTCATCATACTATCTGCTTATGCATTTGCTCAGGATAAACTGATTTGTTTTTTTACATGGTGTTTCATAATCCCAATAGAATACATATTGATTTGAAGCAAATGTCATTGTGTTTTCAGTGTAACCGTTTCTGTGCTGTTTTGTGTCAATCGTTACAATGGACAAAAAAAAAGAAAGAGTTATCACCTTTTGAGACAGGCTCATATACATATTATGTACAAGCATTATACAAGTATGATTAATCGGAAGCTTTTACTCCTTATTAATATTATATTCTAAGTCATCTACTGTACTGATCTTATTAACTGTTCATCGACTATGCAACCGGGCCGATTGTGTGACCCTCTGCCTGCATCTGCTGTAATTTGTCTGGCGGCGCTCAGTGATTCTGCCCTCGATTTTTATATATGTGACGCATAACATTAACAAATTATGCGAGTATAAAGGCACGGAAGGGGATTATTTAATTATATATATTATTGTTATCCTGATTCTATGTACTTCCTCCTGTACCCCCCTATGACTGGTGGTGCCGCCATCAGCGCTTGCCACCCCTACTGGACGCGCCAACCTTACTCACGCAGGAGGAATTTTTCTTTCCTTTTTAGGCTAGGGCCGATAATCCCAAAGCCAGAGATTATACTCATCCCACCCTCAGCTATCGCCTTCTGTTATTTTGGTTGATAATGGCGGCAGTGTACCTTCTTTGCAGTAGGTCCGACGTTCCAGAATGGGTTTCCAGATGAGGCAAGACATTCAGAATGTCTTCTTTAAAAAAAAGGTAATCTGTCCTCAAGAATCACCCATAAAATGTAATCTGTCCTCAAGATTCACATATTGAATGGTATGGCTTTTTTCTAAATGAAATTTATGTGTCCTCCAACAGTTAAAAAACAACACTAAGTTTTAAATATGTCATATTATGGTTTAAATGTGCAATGCCTTAGGATGGCTCTGGCTAGTGAATGCGCTCTATTAAAGTGGCATTGTTATTGGCAGTCATATTAAATCATCTATGTCACGCCTTTAAATGCTGAAACCCGTCTATAGACAACTTAATCTGCGATAAACAGCGCTCTCAAGGTAGCACGAACACAGTGCTCATCAATGCACACACCCAGTACATACATAATATATATTATACTATAAAACCTTTCTAAATCGCCCGACCATGGGACCGACTTTAAAAAGTCCATTTAGAAAGCTGATTGGTTTAGGGAGTTTGTTTTATCGCAACAACAGTATTATATGTGTGATCATTTGGGACCCAAATAAAGCGATTGATATAGGGGAGTGGTCAATCTATGGAGGTGGTCGGTTAGATAGGTTTTACTATATATATATATATAGCGAAACAGACACACAAAGAAACACACAAAGACACACTTACTGGTACACATACATCCACATACCCATACCCTTACATGCACAAAACTACACGTATAGTTAACCCAGACTCAGAACTACATATACATACACCCATACACAAACACACACAGACATATATATATATATATATATATATATATATATATATATCCAGCCACCCGCACAAAACCAGACATACACAATACCGCACACACATCCACTCACCCATACCCAGCCACACACACGTATACACCCATCCACACACATATACACACGAAGCCACACCCACAAAAGCCACACACATATATACGTCCAGCCACACACATACACAAAGCCAGACATGCACAATACAACACACCCAGCCAGACACACACACGCCATGCACACATATACACACCTCCACACGAATGTACATACACCCACACACATACACAAAGCCAGACACACAATGCTACACACAGTGACACACCACTACGTCCACACACAAACCACACACAAATACACCCAGCCACACACATACACATATACACAAAGCCATCGATACACAATACCACACACATAACCACACACCACTACCCTCATCCCCCACCACACCCACACAACCCACCCACACACGACGCAATGCAGACATATATATACACCCTTCCACACATACAGACACCCATACATATACACAAAGCCAGACACACAATGCTACACACAGTGACAGACCCATACCCAGCCACACATACATACACCCAGACATATAAACAAAGCCATGCACACAATGCCCCACACACAGCCACACACCCATACCCAGCCACACACACACACACACAGCCATTCACATATTATACACCCATCCACACATACAGACACCCACCCACATACACAAAGCCATACACATAATTATATACACCCATCCACACACACATACATACACCCATGCACCAACCGACAAAACCAGACACACATAATACCACACACAGCCACCCCCCACCCACCCAAACACCCCCCCCCCCCACCAACACACACACATACACCCAGCGCACAGTGGAGACGGGATGAGTTATGAGGTGGTCCTGAAGGTCGGCCCAACACCACAGAAGGTCACGCTGACTTATCCCTGTCAGGGCGGCCAGGTAAGTATTTACCCACCTGCTCATTAGCAGGTGAGGCATTGGACGGCCACCTGGAGACTGGCAGCACCGGACACCATCAGCCGGGTCACCGGGCAACCAACTACTCGCCGACTGGCCTTACACCAAAATACACGCGTCACTATTATGTTGAGTCAAGTTGAGTTTTATTAAAGAATTTACAGCGTCATCAATGGCCAGTTGCTCTCATATTATGTCTATGTGGTGTGGGAGGTTAAAAATCCCTTGGGTTGGTAAAAGTGTAGGCCCGGGCTTTCTACCGGCCATCTGTTTTAATGGTGAAAACAAGTCTATTCAGACTTATCCATGATAGTCAGCATAAATCTTCAAGAAAAGTTGCATAGTCTGATGGTTTTGAGTTTCTGTCATTTTCTGAGATAAATATAATAGATTGATCGTTATAATCTACTTTACTTTAGCTTAAAGTAACTTTTAGTTTAAATGGCTGACTTTGGATGTATTTGAAGTGACAACATGCCAATTTAATTTTGGCAGGCAGGCCAATACTCTGACACCGTGCGCTTCTGCAGTAACATGTTCTATTAAATTGCCTCAGCATTCCCTTCTGTCAGGCAACACATGCTTAATAACTGCACCAATATCATATAAGTTCGATATGTATAATTAAATCTAGATAATTGTTTTGGTTTTGAAAATCTGATGTTTTCATCGGACTTTGCAAACATAGTCACACCACTCACACCACTGCTTGGCCCAGTCACACCACTGCTTGCGATCACTTTGCAACCACAACAAAAAGGGTTGGCCATTAAAGAGATCGCAATTGGTTGCAAAGTGATTGAAACTGGTCGTCAAATGTTCGCAAAGTGGTCCTCAGTGGTCGCCGACCTCCTTGCGACCATTTTGGTATATATATATATATATATATATATATATATATATATACAGTGCAAACTCTCTAAATCGACCGACCATGGGACCGACCCTAACAGTTAAACTTTAAGTGATCCATTTAGGGAGGTGGCCGGTTTAGACTTAGAGAATATCCTTACAATGGTATTGCTGGGACCCAAATAAAGTGATCGATATAGGGGAGTGGTCGATCTGTGGAGGTGTCGGTATAGAGAGGTTTTATGCATATACGTATACGGTTGGTTCTTGGAGTTTTACGTCCTGGCAACATCTAAGGTTATATCAGGACATACACCTACTTGTGACAGTGCACACTCATGAGTCACAGTGACTTTATAGTGCTGCTCCACTATGAGTATGAGGAGGAGACTAGGCCGCTTACACCACGACTTGATATCCCACTCAGTCACATTATCCTGACATTGAGCTAACCGGTCCTTGCCCTATCCTACTAATGCCGATCGCCAGACTAAGTAGGGAAAAGTATCAACGTTGTAAGTCATTGGTTTCTCTCGACCAGGATTCGAGTGCCCCACTTTCTGCACGGCAAGCCTGCGCTCTAATGTAGCAGTCACACTACGACGACAAGGGGGTGACGACAGCCCAGCGACTTGGATTTTGTGAAAACCCGATGACATATGCAAATTCGGGCCAAGTTGGACGACAATCGGACGACAATCGGACGACAGCCCGACAACATCGGGACGACAGAAGGGACGACAGCGGGACGACAGTGTCTGTGTGTGTGTGACTGTGCAGTTTCCATGAGAAATATGAAGAATGGGACGGTGCAAACATTTGGACTGCTTCCTAACAGGTCCGCTGCATAAACCTACATGTTTGCACCTCCCATTCTTCATATTTCTCATGGAAACTGCTTCCTAACACTGACACTCACTATCACACTCACACTCACTATCAAACTGACACTCACTATCACACTCACACTCACTATCACACTCACTATCACACTCACACTCACTATCACACTCACTATCACACTCACACTCACTATCACACTCACACTCACACTCACTATCACACTCACTATCACACTCACACTCACACTCACACTCACTATCACACTCACACTCACTATCACACTCACTATCACACTCACACTCACACTCTCTGCTAAACTGAGCCATGTTTGCACCGTCCCATTCTTCATATTTCTCATGAAGACTGCTTCCTAACAGGTCCGCCGCATAGTCTAACACACATGTTTGTACCGTCCCATTTCTTCATATATCATATGGAGACTGCTTCCTAACAGGTCCGCTGCATAAACCTACATGTTTGCACCATCCCATTATTCATATTTCTCATGGAAACTGCTTTCCTACCTTTATAACCAAATTATAGAGAAAAATGCTATTGCTGCTATGGAGAGAGAAGCGACTACAGCTTAATGACAAGACGACACCGTAGCGACACTGTACTGACCCCATAGCGACACCGTATCGACAGCAGACCGACATCGGCTGTCGTCACCTGTCGTCGAAGTTTTTCAACATGTCCAAAAAGCCGACGACAACCCGGCGACAGTCGAGAAACAGTGGAGAAACTGGAGGTGTCACGGAGGTGTCGCGGCGACAGCTGCGCGACAGCTGCGCAACAGCTGCGCGACAATCGACGACAATCGACGACAGACCGGAAGTCGCTGTCGCTGGGCTGTCGTCGCCGCTTGTCATCGTAGTGTGACAGCCACATAACGAATTGACTAACGCGTTGTGTGTTTGTGGATGTATGCGTGTGCGTGTGCATGGCAGGGTCATGGTTAGTGGAGGAGGAGGGAGCGGGTCATGGTTGCCATCACCTAATCTCCCAATGGGACAGCACTATAAATTCGCCATGAGTGCTCACTGCCACAGCCCGGTACCCATCCTGATCTGTCCTTAGATGCTGCTAGGACGTAAAACTGCAATAAGCAAACACACAAACTCCTGCTAATTTGTATCCCAAATAACATGAACATTTACTCTTAATTGATATTGACGTTTTAAGTATTGAATACTTATCCCCGACATTGTTGGAAATGGTCTTTCAGAGCCTCCAGATTTCAAAATCTCCTGGAGTGGGTGGGAGGCATACCCACACACCTCCCTACTGCCGTCACACCTTCAGACTCGTCCGTTCCAAACATTCATCTGTCCACCCTAATAAAAAATAATCCCAGCTAAGGCCCTATATGGGTGTATGTATGTATTTGCTGTATCTGTAAACTGTATGTATATGTGTATGTATGTAGGCATTCTATATATCTTTCTCCCCAGTATATGCATGAAGGTGACTGGTCCCACTTTAGGGCGCGGTGTCCGAATCGGTAGAGCGCGACCAATCTTCTTCTTCATCGTGTCCTTCCACCAGTTATCGCAAGGAATTTTCGAGCAGAGGTATGATCTTTATTCGGGGGACGTGCTCTCGGTGGTGGATGGTGGTAGCAGGATTTGCAATCAGATAGCTGATTCCCAGGGCCGCGATGTGGATGCTCCTGCTGTGGCCAGTTTGTCAATAGAAAGCCCGGGCCTACACTTTTACCGACCCAAGGGATTTTTAACCTCCCACACCACATAGACATGGTATGAGAGCAACCGGCCTTTGATGACGCTGTAAGTTATACACAGTGGTGGAAATCCAAATTGGCAGAGGTGGGGGGGGGGGGGGCATGGGGACTCGAACCACCGACCCTCAGATCAGGCATCCGACCTAGAAACAAGTCAGACACTCTAACCACACCGCCACAGAGAACACCAATGACCTATATAATTGATACTTGTTGTTTCCTAGCCTGGGGCTCAGCATTAATAGGATAGTGCAAGGACCGGATAGCTCAGTGTCAGGATAATGTGGCTGAGACGGATATTGGGGCATGGTGCTGGTGGCCTGATTTCCCAGTGGGGCAGCATTATAAAGTCGCCATGAGTGCGCAGTGTTATAAGTCGGTGACTGTCCTGATATGACTTTAGATGTTGCCAGGGCGTAAAACAACAACAACCAACCAACCAGTTTAGGGAATAAGTTGACCTCGGAGGTAAGAAAAGAAGCTAGTCTTGAAAAGCTTGCAATCTGCCCTCAAGACTGGCCTGCTTAAAGCTGCATAGTTCGATGAAAACATCAGATGTTGATCATTGTAATCTATATTAATTTAGTTTGAATTAACTTTATTTTTAAATGGCTAACTTTTGAGATATTTGAAGTGCGAACATGCCAAATTAATGTTGGCAAGCGCGCCAAAACTTACAGTAGCAGGGTCTATTAAATTTACTTAGTATTCCTTTCTATGTGGCAACAAATGCTTACTTAAAGTTGCATAGTCCGATAGTTTTGAGTTTCTGTCATTTTCTGAGATAAATATGTTAGGTTGGTCATTATAATCTACCTTACTTTAGTTTGAAGTAATTTTTACTTTAAATGGTTAACTTTTGAGATATTTGAATTGCAAATGTGCAAAATTAATTTTGGCAAGCTTGCTAAAACTCTAAAACCATAGGCTTCTGCAGTGACAGGTTCTGCTAAATTGACTCAGTAGTCCCTTCTATGTGGCGACAAATGTTTAATAAGTGCAGCAGTATCTAAGTTAGATATGTAGAATCAAATCTAGATAATTGTTTTGGTTTTGAAAATTTGATGTTTTCAACGGACTATGCAGCTTTAATAAGGGCATCACTGTCTCAGTTAGATATGTACAATACAATCGAGGTCAGTGCTTTGGTTTTGAAAATGTGATTCTTCTATCGGACTTTTTAAGATTCAGAATAGTCCAGGAGGCATTTCGGTACGACTCACAATAAAGGGCTACTGGGGCGAAAAAACTAGAACATTCTTTTAAAGTGTTGGTATGTTGTCTGCTTATTACAATCCAAGCAACCATCTAAGGTCGTGTACCAGGATGGATGCTTTAAAGTGATTAATTGCCTTACAACTTATTATGTAATTTATTCACAAGTGCCAGCCGCCCCCCTTTCTTCTGCATATATCGAACGCGCGCCTGACAACAGATCAGGGTATCGATATCCACCTACCCTGATGCTGGTGTGTCCTGGTCCATGCTTGGCATAACAAGCGATAACAATTCTCTTACAACGCTGCGATCAGAGCTGGGACGACCAGAAGGCGATCCTGCACAACTGAGGGATCTTGAAAACCGAGTGTCCTGATCTCCTGCACTCCTGATCTGGACAACCACTAATAGAGACCAACCCACATACAACTCACTCAAATGGCAACATGAGTGGGATGAAAACATCAATAAACTTAAAGAAATTGAACCATCTGTGGGAAAGCCACCACAGACTCATGCGGGAGGTCGGCGGGACCAAGTGGTCCTTAGTCGCTGCCGTGGTGGCCACTCGTGGCTTACACATGCTTTTCTGCTCAAGGGGGAACCTCCCCCTGAATGTATTGGGTGTCAGTCCCCACTGACACTCAAACACATTTTACTAAGTTGCGTGATTTCTTGGCCCTGCGCCAACGATTCTAACACTGCAGGCAGTATGCATGACCTTGTTTACTAAGGTAAAACAGGAAAACATTTTAGCCTTTTTGAGGGCAGCTTGGACTGTACCACCTTATATAGTTTACTAAATGGATTCTATTAATTATTAATGAAACTTTTTCTTTTTCTATGGAATTTGTTTCCCTTGACCACAGATATATGATTGTGAGCTTTCTAATTTAATTAGTGTCTATTGGCACATAATTGATTGTCTGCTTTTACATGTAAAAGCGATGGTTTGAACAAAAAACAAACATTTCTCACTGTGAATATTGCCTATGCTGTTGAAACGGTGTTAAGCAACCACCAATCAATCAATCAATCCACTGCCATGAGGTGGTGGGTGAGTGGGTGGATGAGTTGGCCATGGAAATGATCTATTCAACCGCATACCAACCTAACTCGTCTGAAATGGGAAGATGTGTTACAAATGTACACTTGCAACACTACCACTAACTAGAGTAAAACCTTTTTAAATGGACCGACGTTGGGGCCGACTTTATATGCTCCATTTAGGGAGGTGGTCGGTTTAGGTGTTTTTTCGTTTTTTTTAATTGTTTCCATGGTATTGTATGGGCAATCATTTGGGACCCAAATAAAGCAATCGACATAGGGAGTGTTTGGTCGATCTGTGGAAGTGGTCGGTTAGAGAGGTTTTACTGTACTTATTATACATTGGGCGGGCATTTTGAATCAGTTCTCATTGAATATAGTGAATACACTGCTTACATTGATTGTGGGAGCGAGGTTAGCACCAATAAGAACCCTCACTATATAGCAATACCGAAACAATCCTTTTTTCTTTTCTTTTAAATTTGACAATAGGTTGGCCATGTTTATTCATGACATGACCAATACTTGGAGACTGCCCCCCCTCCCACGCTGCCTCTCCCCAACACCCTGCCAGGTTGCCTCAGGAGTTTGGCGCGCTGCGTGTGACGTCAGACCTCGCTGGTTCCCGGGAGAACGCCCGGCGGGAACTGGCGGGAAGCCGGCATCCGGCTCCGGGTCAGCGGTCGCGTCTCGGCCAATCGCCGCAGTCTTTTAGCGCCACCTCGCGGGAGCCGCGGCTGACACGGCCAATTCTGCACATGCCCAGAGATCACTTCCTGGGTGTGCCCTTAATCTGTGGGGTTATGGCGGGAACTGAATTGGCTGTGTCGTCTGCGACCCGCCTGCCCTGCTCCCTGCTCCCCCAATTTGCGCGTCGGATTTTGCCTTGAGCATAACTAAAGCGGCCATATTGCCGATACTTTTCTCCCTCCATTTAATCCGAAAATGTAAAGTATCGGGTCTTTATATATATATATATAAATTTGCCCACATTCAAACAAGGAGGAAAGCGTAGCGGTGATGGGATGGATAAGTCTTTATTGCTTTCTGGGCTAGCAATTATATGCCAAAGGAGACGCGCCTGCACCTCCCACCACCCCATCTACCGCAGACCTAGAGCTCAGAGTCACAGCCACCCGCATGTCATTCACAATCCTACAGGCGAGAGGGGTTTTGATATATGCTAAACCGTCTCAGAGACCCAGTCCCCCCGCACCTTAAATTCCTCAATGCTCGCCCCGCACATGTGCAGGAATGTGCAGCCCCCTCCTCAATGAGTGCGATGACAGCTGCACCGTATCCAAGCCCGCCCTCCCAGCAAACAACCTCAGCATATTCTGGTACATCGAGTAAGGCATGGGCACTGACCCAGCCTCCCCTGGTATCCTAAATGCCCCTTCCTCTCCTCCTGCAGGAATTTGGTGGAAATGATATTCCGTCCAAAACCCTGCACACAATTCTCAGTCAGCACACCTTGTTATCGGGATCTCTAAGGTTCTCTCATGGAACTAAATAGTCTTGGACCTCTGGACATTCAGCACCATGCCCCAGTCATGAAACTGGAAATCTCCCCTTGTTAGCATAGACTCTGACAAAGTCACCTGGGATTTCCTCAGAAGCCCCCTGAAAGAGCACAATACTGCTGCCCTCCAAGCCACGTGCCCCCTATTGCACGTCAAGAGATCAAGAATTTGCCTCAACATGAATCAAGATGTAGCTCAACAAACTCTAAATATTTTTTGGTTTGAACCCCCCTGGAAACCATGGAGTTCTTTGCGTAACACTGCACTTGGAATGCCTTCTGTTCCATTGCCAGAGTCGCCAGCCCTGTAAGAGAAGAATGGCTTATCAAATACAGAACTGCAGCATAGCCTATAGCCGAGATCTAACCCTCTGATGGTATCCCCACTCCTACGCTAATTTAGTCGGGACAGTGCATCACAGAACCCATTCACCTCGCTCCTTATATAAATAGACTCAAATACAAAATTATACTCCACAGCTAGCCAAAATAGCCGCCTTAGATACAACATAATCTCCTTGCTCCTGGAGCGGCTGGTATTTAACGCAGCCTGTACCACAGCACTGTCTCGTGCGCATCTATTGGAACATATACGGTAGTCTGAAACCTATAGTGAAAGAATTTCAAAGTGCATGCCAAAATGAATATGGCATGTTTTCACTTCAAATAACAAAAATCATTTTGTTAGCTTAGCTGTCTATAATGAAAGTTACTTCAAACTAAAAGCTTGTTTTATTTAACGATGCCTCTAGAGTGCATTGATTTTTGTATCATCGGCTATTGGATGTAAAACATATGGTCATTCTGACATATTTCTTTGGAGGAAACCCGCTGCTGCCACATAGGCTAGCTACCCTTTCCGGTAGAGCTTGGATATAATTATAATGATTAATATAATATATTGATCCCAAAACAAAATAAAAATATCAAAGCCTAAAAAACATCATAGGACAATGCAACTTTAAACTTCACCGGGGGCGGGGGTGGGGGGGGGGGCGGCGGGAAAGTAAAGGATGTGCGGCGCGTTTGTTAACGATGCTTTACTACCCGCATGAAAATCCAAGATCCCCGGCCCTGTTAGTTCCCCGAGATCTTCTTTGCAAGTTAGCCTCGGGGAAGTGGTAAACGAGCGGCCAAACGGCGGGTGTGGGCCACTGGGCCGGGCGATAAAGGAGTTACTGGCGGGCCGGTGACATACACGGCCTGGGCCCCGGTGTTGGACAACTGATCGGCGCCCACTTCCCAAACAGGCCTACTACGACGACGACTACTACTACTGGTCCAGAGGGGCCAGAGCCAATTCCTTTTTCTTCCCCGATGGCCCGGTGGCCCGGCGGACCCCCGGTCCCACATGGCCGGCTAATACACAGGTCATACATTTTGACCGGGGCGGCCCCCGTCATTCGGAGGCTAATGCCAAATTTGCGTTTCTCGACAGCCAAGTTTGCCGGAAGACGCAGGGAGACAGCCCGGGCCCGGGCCTGAGCCGCCGGGCGATAATTGATGGATTTGGCGGCGCGAGTTGTAGACAATTACGGACGCCACCAGCGGCCGGCCCGAATTAATGAGCGAATATCATGGCAAATCGTCAATATCGCCCCAGCATTAAAATACATCATTTACAGATATGACGACGTATTGGGCCGCCGGGACAGCCCCCTCGTGGCCCCCGGCGCGCCATAATTCAATACCGGGACGACAGATTCGAGATGGGGGACTTTATAGAGGCGGCCCGGCGCGTGGGACGCGGCGCGCCGGGCCGCCGCGCGATGAGTCTCGGGAGTGCACGCCGCCCCCCCCCCCCCCCCCCCCCCAACGTCTCGCGTCGTTTTCGCGCCTTTCTCGCGTCTTGGGGTCTGCGCGCCGCTTCCGGGCACACGCCTGTATTAAGTGGGGAGGGGTGTGTGGTGTGTGTGTGGTGTGTGTGGTGTGTGTGGTGTGTGTGGTGTGTGTGGTGTGTGTGGTGTGTGTGTTGTGTGGGTGTGTAGGGTGTGGAGGGGGCGCGGGTGGGTGTCTGTATGTGTGGTTGTGTGTGTGGATGGGGGAGATGGGGGAGGTGAGGCGAGAAAGGGGCGGGGATGGTAAATTGGCGACAGATTTCGGCGCTCAGCAGGAAGGGAAGGGAAGGCGAGCGATTAGGGACGGCTAGCCTACATGGCCCGCGGCCACCCGCACCCTTCCCCTCCCCTTCTCTCCCACCCCCACCCCCACTCCCCGCCCCTCGGCTCCTTCCCCTCGCCTACCCTCCACCTTCCAGCCCACCCTGCTCCGCTCCCCGCGCCCACCGCTTTCTTCCTACTTCCCATCCTCTTCAATTCCACCTCTGCCCTGCCCCCTCCCACCCTTGCTCAACTTCACCATTCCTCAGTCGTCCCACTCACACCCTTCCTCTACGCCCGCCCGCCCGACAACACGTCAACCAGCCCTGTTCACCCTCTCCTCCCCGCCCGTCCAGCTAGACCCCCTCTCTCCCGCCCATTCCCCCGCCCCGCCCCGCCCAGCCCTGCCCGGCTTCCCATCCCGCCTCTACCGGCCGGTCAACGTGCCCATCACCGCCACGCTGCCACGCGCCGATCCCCCCCCCCCCCACACACCACACCCACCCACCCGCCCAAACATGCACCCACTGCCACTGGTCAGCCACCCGGCCGTCGGGACCCCATGCCGGTCAGAGAGTGAGTGAGTGACCAGCAGGCGGGAGCCGGGAGCCTGCAGCCGGCGACCGGCTACCGGCTACCGGCGACCGGCTACCGGCGACCGGCTACCGGCTACCGGCCACCGGCCACCGGCCACCGGCCACCGGCCACCGGCGAGCAGCACAGTGGGCAGTAATTAAGGGCGCATTGTGTTTCGGTTACCGTCGGCGGTTTCTCAAGTAACCCGACCGCCGCCCGCGCCGTCACCCGCCCCGCCGCCCGTCCCGCAGCATCTGTCGCCCCTGAGTCTCGTGTTCCGATTATGACCGCTATTATTGTTCAGAAACACATTAATTATCGCCTTGTTGTCGCAGCAGACCACTGAGCACCTCCGCGCATCGATGACAACGCCAAATGATTTACCCGGGTACCACCACTTAGGACCCAACTGGGCGCTGTGGCCGAATCGGTAGAGCGCAGGCCTCCCGTGCTGGAGGTCGGGAGTTCGGATCCCGGTCGAGTCAATCTAATGACTTACAAAATTGGGAGCGGGACGTAGCTCAGGCATTATGCATGTCCACCTTTGAAGGTGACGGTCATCCTATCAATCCTGCTCAGTGGACCCATTTCCAGTTTTGGCTATTTTCCGTTCCAACCAGTGGTCCACAACTTGTCCTTTCTGTTGGAAAGTGCATATAAAATACCCCTTGCTGCTTGTCAGAAAGAGTAGCTTATTTAGCAACAGCCGGTTTTCTCCAAAGAAATATGTCAGAATGACCATATGTTTGATGTCCATTAGCCGATGATAAAAATCAATGTGCTCTTGAGGCATCGTTAAATAAAACAGGCTTTACTTTTACTACTTAAGGGCGCATTCCATATACGCGTAATGCGTAATGCGTTACGCATTATGCGTTATGCGAATGCCAGCATTCCATATACGCGTAATGGGTATTGCGTTATGCGTTATGCATTATGCAGTGAAGTATATAAAAAGTACACACACACAGAAACACCGAAATGAGAAATATGAAGAATGAGGCGGTGCAAACATGTAGGTTTATGCGGCGGACCTGTTAGGAAGCAGTCTTCATATTTGGGACGGTCCTAACATCCCTCAAAGCAAGCTAAACTGAGCCATGTTTGCACCTCCCATTCTTCATATTTCTCATGAAGACTGCTTCCTAACAGGTCCGCCGCATAAACCTACATGTTTGCACCGTCCCATTCTTCATATTTCTCATGAAGACCGTAATTATCAGTCGCCTCCTCCAGCCTTATATCAATGGACAAATGGGACTGATGCTTTTCTGTTCGCACCACCTTGAAGACTGCTTCCTAACAGGTCCGCTGCATAAACCTACATGTTATGCAGTGAGGTATATAAAAAGTATATAAAAAGTGTGTGTGACTCTGTGTCTCTGTGTGTGTCTCTGTGTGTGTCTGTTTCTGTGTGTGTCTCTGTGTGAGTCTCTGTGTGTGTCTGTGTCTCTGTGTCTCTGACAAAGAGACACACACAGACACATATACACATATGATATATGAAGAAATGGGACGGTACAAACATGTGTGTTAGACTATGCGGCGGACCTGTTAGGAAGCAGTCTTCATGAGAAATATGAAGAATGGGACGGTGCAAACATGTAGGTTTATGCGGCGGACCTGTTAGGAAGCAGTCTTCATATGATATATGAAGAAATGGGACAGTACAAACATGTGTATTAGACTATGCGGTGGACCTGTTAGGAAGCAGTCTTCATGAGAAATATGAAGAATGTCCCGGCTGTCCGTAATTATCAGTCGCCTCCTCCAGCCTTATATCAATGGACAAATGCGACTGATGCTTTTCTATTCGCAGCACCTTTACGCATTACGCATTACGCACCGATCGCTACATGGAGCGATCGGGATAATGGATTTTATTCGCATTCGCATTCGCATTACGCATTACGCGTATATGGAATGTAGCTCATAGGTTTCAAGGCATTTCGATTTTTTGTCGCATTCGCATTCGCATTCGCATTACGCATTACGCATATATGGAATGCAGCCTTTAGGATGGAACCGGGCGCGCTGACCGAAGCGGTGGAGCGCAGGGATCACATGTGGAAGTATGGGAGTTCGATTCCTGGTCAAGTCAATCCACTGACTTACAAAGTTGATACTTGTCGTTTCCTACTCTGTTGCTCGGCATTATTAGGACAGGGCAATAACTGATTGGCTCAGTGTCAGGATAATGTGACTAAGTGGGATATCAGGTCATGGTGCCAGCGGCTTACTCTCCCAGTGGGGAAGCAATATAAAAGTCGCCATCACACTGATATGACCTTAGATGTTGCCAGGACGTAAAACTCCAACAACGAACCAACTTAGGACCGTGAGTCGTACAACCGAAGCGCGCTCATCAAAACAAAGCAAATAATAGCTCCTTCTTTAAAAATTGCATATGCTGATGGTTTTTTGTTTCTGTCATTTTTGAGATAAACATATCAGGTTGATTGCTGTAATCTACCTTACTGAAATAATTTAGATTTTAAATGGCTAATTTCTTTAGATATTTAAAGTGCAAACATGCTAAATTAATGTTGGCAAGTTTGGCAACAAATCTGACAACAAAGGCTTTTGCAGTAACAGATTCTCTTAAAGTAGTCCCTTGTGACAAATGTTTAATAGGTGCATATGTAGAATCGGTAGATATGTAGAATCAAATGTAGATAATCTTTGGTCTCGACAATTTTATGTTTACAT